>CM077165.1:152944450-153632791 GCA_039583875.1 Platanthera guangdongensis
AATGGGAATGTGATTTGCGAAATGAGGCGGACTGGTATCGACTCAGGCAGGATTGTTCTTCGAATCCGGCAGCCAGAAGGCCGCCGAGAAATCTATCCTCTTTAGCCTTCTGGGATTTGGAAGATTCAAGTTGTTCCTCTTCTAGATCTGTGCAGGAAATTTGATTGCAGAATGAGGTACAGCACATGCATAATACTGAAAAGAAGAAGACAGTTCCTAACAGAAGCAGAATTAATTTACAAATTACTGTGAAATATATGAAAGTTTCCATCTTTCGTGGGAACTTCGGACTGGTCATAAGCATGCTTCACGAATTTGAAAGCTTGAAGAAAATAATACATAAAAATTTCTGAGGAAAAGGAGATACCGGGAAGGACGACTTGTGGATTCCTTGAGTTTTCATTGCCCTAATCCTAGAACATGCTGATTACAGATGAACATCATATGCGGCTCTTGATTAAGAAATTCTCAAATTATTCTTTTGAATGTGAGCTAACACGTAAAAAAGGGCGTGGGCTGGCTGATAGATATTCATAATCCATACGTGTTATGGCATGCCCCGGGGTTGAAGCAACTTGCCGCTGATATCTCTTTCATGTCAAGCTATTCTTTGAGAATTGTTTGTCATCAAATAGAGATTGGGTGGGTGTTCAGTCTAGTATACCGTGTTCAAGCTATTGAAAATCATGTGCATTGGATGGATGCCCAGGCATTGAGAAGGACGCTTTCGGAGGCGAAATACCATGGGAGAGAGAGCGTTTGTGATCCATGCATCTCTGATCAGGAAACCATGTCCAAGCTCCTTGACCAGTTTATGCTCTTTGGACTAAAAACTTAGTGAATTGAAACATCTAAGTAGCTAAAGGAAAATCAAAAGAGAAAGCAGTTGGGTTCCAGCATTGTAAAAGGTTAAAAGTAAAATGAAATCACTATGGATAGTGTGAAGAAAATATAAAGAAAGCCCGTCTTGAAGGCCCATGTAAAGCTCACTTAGTATTAGTCTCACTTCTTGAGATAGAGTTTAGGTTCTCCCCTCTCCTCCTATATATATGTACAAATACGTATGATGTATTTAAGGATTTTGATTGAGAAATTAATAAAATTAAACTTTATTTTTTTTCCTTTCTGATGTTCTTCCATGTTATATTAATGTCGCCCCTTCACTGTTTTGCCTTGAACCGGGCGGTTCAATGACTGGTTTATCCTCCCCCCCCCCCCCCACCCCCCCTCCTCTATTATATTAGGTTTTATTTATAAGAGGGGAGCGGCTCATTAGGGCATATTGGTGAATCACAGAGGTGTGGGAGAAAGAGATCGGCGCTGCCTGGAGAAATCGCGACAGAGGAGGTCGGCGCTGCCAGGGGAAATTGCGGAGGAGGTGGAGGTGTCGTCGGCTGTTCCCGCCTGGAGGAGTCTCGCCTCCGTCTGAAGACCGCCCGTCGGTGGAGCTGCTGCTGCAGGCCCGTGAGAGGTGGAGTCAAACCCCACTTTTTCTTTCAGTTGCTCTCGGTGGAATCCTCTCTTCCAAGGGTTCGGTAGAACCGAGAGAAAGAAGGGTTCTGCTAAACTCTCTTATTACCCAAGATGACTGTGGCATCTTGGACGCCGGCGATTACCAAAGCTGAATGTGAAATTCACGCTCCAGGTTTTATCATTTTATTGCTCAACTGCATGTACTTAAACTCTCTGATTACAGTGGATCGTTCTGAGGTGCTCTCCCCGTGAATGTAGGAGCTTCTCTACAAATCACGTAAATTGGTGTATCGTCATTCGTCTGTGTGCGCTTATTTTTCTGCATTGTTTCTGCTTATTTGTGTAGCTTTAATTTTGTCAACGTTAATCTGTTGTGTGTTTTGTGGTGGCGAGAGATCATGGTTAATCTCATAACAATTGGTATTAGAGCTAGGTTTCGCTCATCGGAAATTCCTAAAGAAAGCAATGACGGCAAAGTTCGAGATTCTTAAGTACGACGACAAGATCAACTTTGGTCTATAGCAGAAACGGAACAAAGAGTTCCTCGTTCAACAAAATCTCCATAAGACACTTCTTGGCAAGGAGAAGTCTGGGAAAGATGGAGACGAATGGGAAAAATTGGATTTGAAGGTCATCAGCACAATTCAGTTGTGTTTAGCAGACGAAGTGATGTGCAATGTAGTCGATGCTGAGACTACAGTGGATCTATGGAAGATTGGAGGAGCTCTACATGTCCAAGTCACTCACGAATAAGTTGTACGTCAAGAAGCAGTTATACAACTTGAGTATGTCCGAGAGTACCCAGTTGTCAGAGCACATGAACGTATTCAATAAGCTCACCTCTCAGTTGCGCAGTATGGATGTGATAGTTAAAGAAGAAGACCAGGCTCTTCTTATGTTGTCCTCATTGTCGAAGTCTTTTGATCATCTAGTCAGCACAATCCTCTACGAAAATAATACCCTGAAAAAGGAAGAGATGATGACTACGCTGTTGTCTAATGAAACGAGATGCAAGTCAGGTTCTAGCACCGGTGAGGGTCTACTTGTGAAGAGCAACGATCCGGTCAGAGGCGGATCTAGAGACAGAGGCAAGAAGGGAAACAAGGTCAGGTCTAAGTCCGGAGGCCGAAACAACAGATGTCATTACTACAAATAAGAGGGACAATGCAAAAATAACTGCCTGAAGAAAAAGCTTAAGGAGAGGACACAAGAGCCATAACAGACTGTGGTGGCATCTGATAATGAGAGCGATGTTGACGTTCTTCATGTCTCACCCAGTCTCGACACTACAGATGTCTGGATCATGGATATTGGATGCTCCTATTACATGTGCTCGAACATAGATGGTTCCATAGCTTCGGCTAATATGATGGTCGTGTTTTGATGGGAAATAATTCAGAGCGCAGAATGCTGGGGATTGGAAGTATGAGGATCAAGATGTTTGACGGAACGGTCAGAACACTCACAGATGTCACATACATTCCTGATGTAAGGAAAAGCCTGATTTCTTTAAGGACTTTGGAGGTAGCTGATTATTCCTACGTTGGTGATGGTGGTTATCTGAAATTCAAGAAAGGCGGTCCAGTTGTGATGAAAGGCGAGCGTTCTGGTACTCTCTACAGACTAATTGACACCATTATAGTTGGAGATGCCACAGTTTATACGTCAACATATGAGAATTCCTCTTTGCTGTAGCATGTCAGGCTTGGCCAAATGAGTGAGAGAGGGCTGCTGGATCTGCATAAGAAAGGTCTGCTGAAAGGAGTTAAAACATGCAAGCTTGATTTCTGCGAGACGTGCATCCTCGGGAAACAGTGCAAGATAAAATTTGTGACATCGAGCAAGCGTAGCAGCATATTCTGGAGTATATACACTCAGATGTTTGAGGGTCAGCTCCAGAGCCATCACTTAGAGGTGCCAGATGATTTTTTAAGAAAGGTCTGGATCTACTTTCTCAAGCACAAGTCTTAAGTATTCGAGAAATTCAAGATCTGGAAGACCGCTGTTCAAAAACAGACTGGGCAGAAGGTAAAATACCTCAGATCTGATAATGATGACGAATATACCTCAGCGTAGTTTCAAGCATACTGCAATCAGGAAGGTATCACTCGGCATCTCACCATCCCAGGTACACCTAGAGCTGTCACGGTTCCGGTTCGGTTCCGGTTCTACTAAAACCATGAACTGAACCGTTAACGTAACGATTCTTCAAGTTAGAACCAAAACCTTATTGATTTGACCTGTTCCGGTTCCGGTTTCATCATAATTTTTGGAAGCGTCGTGTCAACGGTTCTGGTTACGGTTTAACAAGAACCAAAACCAAACAGTCACTAACGTTCGGTCCGGTTCTATGCAGTTCGGTATGATTCCAATCGGTTCCAACTAAAACTAAAACCAAATTTAACAGAATGAAATAAAAACGGTACGCAAAAAACTCAAAACACCTTCAAAATAGAATTAATTAAGTTGCACACTACTCGACAGTCTCTTTCACGATCGGTGGGCTAGTAGTATATGTCGTCTTCCTACGCGTGTAGATTTGCTATAACGTCTAGTTGGCTTGTGCGCGTCTCGTCGACATGCTTATATGTGGTTCGGTCCGGTTCAAATGAGTTAGAACTAAAACAAAACCAAATTTGATGGAGTGAAATAACAGCGATCTGCAAATAGTAAAACTCAAAACAACAACGAAATAAAAATAATTAAGTTGCGCACTACTCGTCGGTCTCATCCACGATCTGTAGGCTAGCATCTGTCGCCTTCCTACGTGTAAAGACTTGCCACAACATCTAGTCGGCTTGCGCGCATCTCGTCAGCTTGTGCAACCATAATAATCGGCTACAATTAATTGTCTTTCATGATTACTATTTAATAGTAATTGTATACCTTCTATATTTTTAAAATCAAATATTTCAAAAAAATATGAAAGTAAAATTGAAAATACATTATATAACTGTATAAAAATCAAAATTGTACTGTAAAAACCGACTTCAAACCGCATCAATGTCAAACCATACCACACGGTTTTGGTGGCGGTTTTATTCAGTACAAAACCGGCCCATTTTGATGCGATTACGGTTTGAGTCCAAACTGTATCAGTTTCACCCCTGATAGTAAGTATGAATATTATAGATATATTATAAAATTATAACAATATTATAATAAAATTAATCATAATAAACGGGTTGTGGTTCGGTTCTACTTCGGTCCGGTTCGGATCGGATCCAAAAATCTTGAAACCGCTTGAGACTTGTATGTTGCGGTTCCGGTTTCGGTTCCGATTCCGATTCCGGTCCGGATAATAAAACATAAGAACCACACCCGAACCAAAGTTGTTCACGGTTCCAAAATTCAAACCAGAACCCGAATAATTTGCAAACGGTTCGGTCCGGTTCTTTGCGATTCCGGTTCGGTTTACGGTTTTCGGTTTTAAGTGACAGTTCTAGGTACACCACAGCAGAATGTGGTTGCAGAGAGGATAAATAGAACGTTGTTGGAAAGAGCTTGGTGCATGCGATTATTTGTTGATCTACCTAAGTTTTTCTGGGTCGAAGCCATTAATACTGCTTGTTATTTGGTGAATCGGTCTCCATCAATGTCACTAGATCTGAAGTCTCCACAAGAAGCATGGTCAAGTAAACCAGTTGATTATTCTAATATTCATATTTTTGAATGTCATGTCTACACATTACTGCAGGATTCAAAAAAGACAAAGTTGGATGTTAAGTCTAAGAAGTGCATCTTTTTGGGCCATAAGGCCGACACCAAAGGGTTCAAGCTGTGGAATCCTGAAACCAAGATGATCGAGTTGAAGCGCGATGTCGTCTTTGATGAAGCTTTTATGCTGAAGAAGTCTCAGTCCCAAGTTAAAGAGGTGGAGAATACCCCAGACTCTCCAGTGGAGGTGGAGGTGGAGCTGGACGGAAGCAACAAAGAAGATGATGATGATAAGTCATCTGACTCAGATGAGACAGATATTGTGCAACCTGCCGAAGACGGGTCGTACTCGATTGCCAGAGAAAAGGCGAGGAGAGAGGTCAGACTGCCTCTCAGGCTACATGACATTGTAGCATACGCTTTTGCAAACAAGCATCATCTTTCCCTTCCCCCCAAGCGAGCCTACGGCCCTGCCAGTTAGTGAGAGCCTAGAAGCGGTCTACTCGGGGACGAGTGCACCTTCCAACCCTGCCAACTAATGGGAGCCTGAGCAGCGAGATCCTCTCGGGGTATTCCCTTACCCCCCGCCCCCACCCCAACTAATTCTGACGGGCTTCGCCCGTTCTCAATGCGTCGCTGCGAGCTTTGCCCGCTTGGCATTCAAGCGGCTTCGCCCGCCCCCCAACGGGCGAAGCCCGTCCCCCCGGCGGGCTTCGCCCGCCCCCGACAAAACCTAAATAATTATATAATTTAAATAATAATTATTATTTTTATAAACCAAATTATAATTTAATAAATAATTATATAATTACTTATTAGTTTTTTAAAAAAAATGGAAAAATACCCGAAATCCCCCCCCCCCCCCGCTTCCGCCTGCCCGTCCAGCAACCCTCCTCTGTCGCCGCCGGCGGCCTACCCGGCGCCCACCGGCGGGGTTCGCCGGCCTCCGGCGAACCCGCCGGGGTTGTCCCGCGGCGAGCGGGCAGGGCCACCGCCGGCGGCGACAGAGGAGGGGTGCTGGACGGGCAGGCGGAAGCGGAGGGGGGTATCGGGTTTACAGCGGAAATGAACAGTAGTTTTTTGTTGGAATTGTTTAATTGCAGGCCGCCTTTTATGAATCCAACGGTCAGATTGGATTTCTTGGAGATCGAACGGTCAAAATGAGATTCATGGTGTGCTTTGAGATATGTCTATTGTATTATATAATAAAGATATATATATATGGTAATACAAATATTAGTTAACAAATTTAAAGGAATACAAATGATTAAGCAGCACTTAAACTCGGTTTTTCAAACAAAAAATCTGGGAAATCATTGGTACTTCCTTGGACTTGCGGTAGTGAGACGTCTTGATGGTCTTATCCTATCTCAACGGAAGTACTCTCATGACATTCTTCAGGATACGGGATGCAAGCATGCTGACACTCCTATGGATGTCAATCATAAGCTCTGCACTCATGACTCGAACTCCAATCTACTTCTTTTGAACCCAAAGTATTATCGTCGTATTTTAGGAAAGCTAATATATCTTATTGTTACAAGACTTGATATCTCTTTTGTTGTTGGAGGTATCAGTCGATTTTTGCATGCTCCGCGGACCTCACGTCTCCATGCCGTCGAGCGCATTCTCAGATACTTGAAGAATGTTCATGGACAATGGCCTGTATACAAACAATTTTCCTCTCTATCTCTGGTTGCCTACTCTGATGCTGACTATGTTTGCTCTCTCGATGATCGACGCTCCACAACTGATTTGTGTACTTACTTTGGAGGGAATCTTATTACCTGACATAGCGAAAAACAATTTGTTGTTGCTCGCTCATCCGCTAAAGCTGAATATCGTGCAATGACTGCTATTGTGTCTGAGCTTACCTGGCTAGAAAGTCTCCTTGATGATTTGGGAGTCAAACTTTCCTCACCAACAACCCTATTTTGTGACGGTCAAACTGCTATACACATTACTAAGAATCTTATATCCCATGAGCGAACCAAATATATTGAAGTTGACTATCACTTCATTCGAGAGAAGGTTCAATTGAAGAAGTTGGAATTAGAACATGTTTCAGTAGAATAGAGAAAAAAATTATCAAGTTGCCCTAATTCGGGCCAAGCATACAAATATATAAGATACAATAAACGTGACATATCACGTGTAATCAGCAGCGGGAAAAATAAAACGTGTATATTCAACTCTCCCCCTCAAGTCGGGAATATATATCAATCATCCTCAACTTGACTGTATCGTTCATGAATTTGTCACAGATTAACCCCTTGATAAAGACATCGATCAATTGATCATACGAATTCACGAACGGAGTACAAATATTTCCCTTGCCTAGGTGATCTTTGATGAAATAACTGTCAACTTTAACATGCTTTGCTCTATCATATTGAACCGGATTGTGAGCAATACTGATAGCAGTTGTGTTGTCGCAATAGATAGTAACCGGTTTGTTCACATGGAGACACATATCTTCGAGAATTGTCTTCAACCACAACCCCTCACATACTTCTTGTGTCATACCCGTATACTCCGCTTTGGCACTCGAGCGAGCAACCACATTTTATTTCTTGTTCTTCCAAGATACAAGATTTTCACCCACAAACAAGCAATACTCTGTAGTAGACTTTCTTTCGTCTTGACTACCAGCCCAATCAACATCTATAAACACTTCAATTTCCAAAGGCTGGTTTGCAGAGAACAGAATCTCACGTCCTGGAGACTTCTTAAGGTATCTCAATACCTGATATGCAGTCTGTTGATGGCGAATTATGGGAGAGTGCATGAATCTACTTAGGACACTCACGACATACGTAATATCAGGGCGACTATGAGATAAGTATAGGAGTCTTCCAACCAATCATTGATACCTTAAAACATCAACTTTCTCCCCACTAGTATCAGCATCAATTTTGTGAATAGCCTCAATAGGTGTATCCACGGGAGCACACCCAAGCATACAAGTTTCCTCCGGAAGATCAAGGGTATACTTTCTCTAAGAGATGAAGATCACCCGACGAGACCTCACTACTTCCATTCCCAAGAAGTATTTCAACTTATCCAGATCTTTGACTTTAAATTTTTTGCTCAATTGTTTTTTCAAGTGCATGATCTCCTCTAAGTCATCTCCTGTAATGATGATGTCATCCATATATACAATAAGTAACGATATTTAAGCTCATCTCCTCTTGATAAAGAAAGTATGATCAGTTTGTCCTTGAGTATAGCCTAGTTGAAGCATGGTTTTGTTAAACCATCCAAACCAGGCTCTAGGGGACTGTTTCAGGCTATATAGGGATTTATGCAGATGACAAACCTTTCCATTGGACCCTTCTTTTGTAAAGCCATGAGGGATAGTCATGTAGACTTCTTCCAGATCACCATGCAAGAAAGCATTTTTTACATCAAGTTGTTGTAACTCTCACTCAAGACAAACAGCACAAGAGAGGATCCCATGAATAGAATTAATCTTTGCAACAGGGGCAAGGATTTCTTAGTAATCAATTTCTTGGATTTGGATATACCCTTGAGCGACCAAGCATACTTTATGCCGCTCCACCACCCCATCTTGATTCTGCTTAACAGAGAAAATTCAGTGTGATCCAACTGTTCGCTTCCCATAGGGAAGACTTGTAAGCCGCCATGTTCCATTTTTTCTAAGTCACACATCTCTTCTTGCATAGCTTGATTCCACTCAGGTATCTGAACAATCTCTTGTCAGGTCTTAGGAATCACAATAGAGGAAAGAGATGAGATAAAAGCTCTGTGAGCTTGAGAGAGGTGATGGTAAGAAATGTAATTGGCAATGGGGCGTTTGGTGACACCAGTATTACCTTTAAGACGCGCGAGGGGGACATGGAGGTCATCATCTGAATTTGAAGCAAAGGCAGACACCGACATAGGTGGAACATCCACGGACGGTACTTGCTCAGCGGTTCGAGGTCTGCGAGAGTATGTATATAATATACGAGGAATAAAAGTGGGAAGAACAGAAGCAGTACTGGGTGAACTAGGAACAGGAGAGGGAATATGAGGAGAAGCAACAATTCGGAGAGGAGAGTCGATGGTCCCGTAACTATTACGACTCGTCTCCCCCTAATAAGGACCAAAATAAGACTCCCCCTCATGAAAAGTACCATCAACAGTACAGTAATAACGACGTGTAGGAGGGTGATAACACATACACATTGGTGGTAGGAGAGTAGCCCACGAAAACACATCTAAGGGAGCTAGCATCCAGTTTATCGCGATGCGGGGTATAAACATAAACAAAGTAAATTGAACCAAAGATGCGAGCAGCGATGTGAGAGGTGTGGACAATGTGTTTCTTGGCTAAACGAGAGAGGGGCGTATCGTAGAAAAGGGAGCGAGATAGCAGACGAATAATGAGATGAGCTGCAGTCAAAATAGCATCACCCCAATAAGACTTAGGAAGGTTCATGGCAATTAACAAACGTCGAGCAACCTCCAGTAAGTGTCTATTTTTCGTTCGACTACACCATTTTGAGTAGAAGTGTGGACACGTGTGGTTTGGTAAATAATGTCATGTTCGGCAAACACTCCCCGATCATCATACTCTCCACAATTATCACTACGAAGCACACGAATTATGTCGTTAAACTGTGTCACAACCATTTGATGAAAGGACCGAAAGTAACTAAGCATGTCACTCTTCTTTTTTTAACAAATACAACAAAGTAGTACGAAAATGACAATCAATAAATGTAACAACCCATTTATAGCTAGATAAAGATAACACAAGAGAGGGGCCCCAAACATCAGAATTTATAACATGACCGAGACTAGGAAAAGAAACAATTTGGTGACTGGGAGAGAACGACTGAGACTATAACGAACATGTTTTGAGAGTTCACATTTGTCACAAGTAAACGATTTAATTAAACAACTGAAAGCAGGAAACAATTTGGTAAGATATAAAGCATAAAGGTGGCCAAGACATAGATGTCAGCGTCGAATGTCAAATAAAGTAGGCGCACTTGTGGTGGAGAGAGTACTGGGAAAGAACGACTGATTCATGAAGTATAGTACGTCAACGTTCCTACCACTGTCAAGCATCTGCTTCATATCCAGATTCTGAAACACACAAACAACAGGAAAAAAGATTGTGGAGCAATTTAAAGAAGCAATTAACTGGCTAATAGAGAGAAGATTGCGAGAAAACGAACGAACATGCAAAACCGAAGAAAGAAATAGGTCGGGAGAACAGACAACGGTTCCTTTGCCAGCAATAGAAGAAAGGGAACCATTGGTAGCAATAACCTTATCACGATCAGAGAGAAGAGTATATGAGGTAAAATCTGAGACAGAGTCAGTCATGTGATCCGTGGCACCCGAGTCGATGATCCACTCGGAAGGGGATGAAGACACAACATGAGCACTGGAGATACCTGAAGTAGAAAGCGCGGCAGTGGAATTAGCCGATGTAGAGTCAGAATGAGAATGTAACATACGGCGAAAGGCCTCTAACTCCATAGCAGAAAGGCTCCAAGAGTTGTCCTCATAAACCTCAGTCGAATGCGCAGAATACTATGTGCGGGCACCGGTCTGACGATCACCACCACGGTAACCACCTCTCTCACGAGCACCAGAACCCCGGCTAGAGAGAGCGAGATGCGAGTGTAGACGAAAACAGACGTCCTTAGTATGTCCTTTCTTCCCATAGTGGATGCATAAAGGAGGAGGTCCTCGAGCAATCCCAGCAAGAGCAGAGTGGTCGGTAGAGGAACCAAAAGAGTGGCGACGATTCTCATCACTGAGGAGCATACTGAAGGCTTCCCGAAGAGAGCGAAGAGGCTCGCGGTGGAGGACATGCAGGCAAATTGCATCAAACTCCATTTTGAGACCCAAAAAAAGACGTGAACCCGAAAGCGATCTTTATCCTTCTGAAGAGCATGCACATCGGCAGTGCAAGCAACGATAAAGGTGTTAAGTAATCCAGTTTCTGATACAGATGTTCAAACTCCGAGTAGTACGCAGAGACGTACATGGTTCCCTGCTTCAGCTCCAAAACACGGCGAGTGAGCATGCGTCGAACTGCCTTCCTGAGAGTAGGTGTCACGGACCCGTTTCCAAATTTCATGAGCAAAATCCAGAAGCATGTAGTTGTGATACACCTGAGGGGACAAAAAGTAAAGTAACCACGAGACAACCAAGGAATTGTCCGTATCTCATTTTCTCCAGGAGGGATCGGTACGTTGTGGCTCAACAGTGGTACCATCAATATGTCCATATAGTTGGTGACTTTGAATAGCATGATGTGCCGCTCAGGAACAATTAAGATAAGTTGTGTCATCCAAGGCAACAATAGTGATCTTTAAAAAGCCAGATTGGTCGTGGCTCCAAGGAGGATCTGCAGAGGGACCAGTGAGGGGCGCCAGTGTGGGGAGACGATGAGATTTCGGAGGAATCCCCCATCGATGACCGTCTGAAGGAAACTAGCAAGACGAAGAACTCAAAACGGAAGAAACCACATCCTACGAGTGTCCCTTAGATCGCGCCGCCGGAGAGGACACCAGAGGATGTGACCAGAATGTCTCTGACAGCCCCCATGGAAGACAAAACGACCGAAGACAAAGGGCCGCCGGGAAAAACGGATGGAGAAAGGCGTTGAAGCTGTGAAGGCCGTTGGAGAAGGAATAAGCGACGCCGCTAGAAGCCTTAGGTGCGGGAGGAGCGGGTAACGAGGAGCGACATAAGAGCTAGGCGCGGGCAGCGCGGGAAGAGCGCGCTGGAAGACCTGGCACGGGCGGCGGACGATGCACCTAGGAGCGGTGGAAGAGGCGGGAGATCGACGGAAGATTCAGACGTCGGAGCGAACGCGGGAGGAGCGATAGAAGCAGCGACCTGCGGGAGCGCGGCGAAGGCGGACGCGGATCGCGTGCTATGCTCTGATACCAAGTAGAACAGAGAGAAATTTTATTAGGTTGCCCTTATTCAGGCCAAGCATACAAATATATCGGATACAACACACGTGACATATCACATATAGCGAGCAGCGGGAAAAATAAAACGTGTATATTCAACTGTTCCTGCTACCGGGCAAGTTGCTGACATTCACACCAAGATCTTAACTCGACCATTGTATTATCAATTTTTGTCCAAGCTTGGTGCTTACGATTTATATGCTCCAGCTTGTGGGGGAGTGTTAAAGAATATATGTAAAAGCTCAAACTTAGGCCCATCTTGAGGCCCATCTTATTAGTTAATTTAGTCTCACATCTTAGGATAGGAATTATCCTCCATTTCTCCTCTTATATAAGTGTACACAGACATGTATTCATATATGGAAGAAGATTGAAAAAATTAATAAATTTTTATTTCTCTCTCCTGTGATTCCCACAATACAAAATATAAGTGTTCTACAAGAACAAGCATACGAAAATTCTTAGCAGGGTTATTTTACTGAGATGTAAAAGGAAACAAGGTTTGATGAATAGTACAATGGACAATAGGAGCAAAAAGAACGCTACATAAATTATAAGACACATGACGAGATGCAAGAACTGGAGGAAGAAAACGCAGTATTTATAGGAAAGAACAATAGTCTAGAACTTAAATTTTTATATTAATCACACTAGCTTTTAAGCACAAGATTACAAAGAAGACAAGTGTACAAAAGAATTTGGCTATACCGGTGCTACGACGCTCAAGCCATCATTGAATGGTAATGATCAAACCAAAGAAAGTTCAAGGCAAGGGCTACCGCTCATTGGAAAGTAATCGTCATGGAAAAGCAATCATGACACAGGGTAAGATAGTGAGTGCAACTGTAGACTATACAGCCCTAAGGTGCAGTGTTGGGGAAAGTTTAACTAAAGCCCTAGGATGATGCAAGCATGCAAAGAAAAGTCACGATCATGTGATTAATTGCATAAAGATGATTATCCAGAGGTAGATTGACATTACCTCTATGATCCATGCAAAACTGTCGGTCAATTATAGCCTATTCAATCACTATTATTTTAAAATCAATAGGAATTACTGAAGACCTAGAATAAAGATACTAATAAGAAGGGGGAGTTGGGGATCAAGAAATTGAGAGGACAAGGCCACATCTCCTCTAAATAACAAAAAGAAATCTTTGGTACTTGGAGGGAAGTAAAAACACTCATGGGTAAGAGGAATGACCTCCGCAGAAGAAAATTCATCCTTATTTCTTATTGTTGTGCCATTTTTCAACAACGAGGATTGAACAAAGAAAAAGATACTCTAAGAGAATATAGAGATGAAGACCTCTCTGCTTTATAGCTCTTACTAACTTAGTGGGATTGAAAGAGCATAAGAAATCAATAAGCCATAACCAAGTCAAATGCCCTTGAAGATGTTCTCCACATCAATGAGATGAGGGGATGTTCCAGCTAGAAGTCGTGTCTTTTTGATGAGAGAGACAATTAAACATGGGAGACTGCACCCATCATTACGATTTTATATAAGCTACAATCTAACTCAACTGATCTTTGTGAGTTTTTTATCTTTAAATACCCAATAAGGACCACAAAACATGCTCATTATAAGAGTTATAATTTATAAATGTTAGAAAATATTAGCCCACTGTCCTGGAAGACCAATGGGCCCATCAACCAACCTATTGGGCCCTGTAAAAGGCTCATTTAATGGCCCTCTTTGTTTGTTTTCTTTCTTCTCCTTTTAGTCCCACATCATTGTGTAGGATTTCTTCTCTCCTTTTCTCCCCTATATATTTGTATTCTCTCCTTGTATTTTGATATAGAAGCAATACATACAAGCTTTGGGCACTCTCAACATGGTATCAGAGGCAGGTTCTCTGACCTCGCGGTTTCCCCTGCCTTTCTAACCGCCCGGCTTTGCTTCTCCGCTCGGCCTCCTGCGGACTGCCTCCGCTCCGGTCTCCTGCGGACTGCCCCTCTGCATCCGCCTCCTCTTCTCTCTCTCTCCGTGGGCCTTCCACCCTCCTTCTCTCAATGGCTTCTCCTCTTATAGCCGCTGATCTTCTCTTCCTCTCTGACTCGTGGCCCACCTCTTCCCCCTATCAGCTCCGGGCGTTCCTTCTCTGTCCGCTGCACGCTCTGCTTGTGTCCGCTCGAGCCTCTTTGCTCGCGGACTGCTCCTCTAGCCCGCTCTCTTAATCCTACTCGCGGACTGCTCCACTCTAGCCCGCTCGAGTGCTACTACTCCGCTCGAGCCTCTTTGCTCGCGGACTCGAGTTCCTATCCGCAGTCCTCTTGCGGACTCTCCTGTCCGCTGCGGAGTTCCTCGTGTCCGTTGCGCGGCTCCTCTTCTCTCTTGCTGTGTGGCTCGAGTTCATCTACTCGCGGCCTCTCTCCTCTAGCCGCTCGAGTCCCTACTCGCGGCCTCCCCAGTCCGCTCGATCTGCTACCGCTGCGACCTCTGCCGCGGACTGCTCCTGCTAGCCGATCGAGTTCCCGCGACCTCATAGCCACGCGCCTCATCCAGTTCGCCCCTCCCTAGCCCGTTGCTTGCGCGCGGTTTGTTCTCACCGCGGCGACTGCTTCTGCTGTGCCTCTCCGCTGGTTCTGCCCGCCTCTTCGACGTGGTCCTTCAAGTCGGCCATGGGCTCCTCCAGCGTTGACTCCACTACCAGACAGGCGGTTACTCCTCCTGCTGACCGTCCGGCTCCTCCTTCAGATCTTCACAATGAGTTGCGGATTACCACTATATCCTTATCTGGAAAGAAAAACTTTGTTCCATGGGTCCACTCTGTTCGGCGTGTTCTTACAGGCCAAGGGTCCTTGTGCGTTCACCTTACCCAACGCTCACCGACTCCTGTTCCCAATACGAGGAGTGGCTACGCAATGACGGTCGCGTCCAAAGATGGCTCCTTAATTCTCGTGGAGGGTGAGCCGTACCAAATGGTCATGTACCATGAGACCGTCAAAGCCATGTGGGAGGAGCTTCATTCGTTATACTCTGGAAAGGATAGTCTTCAACACCTCTATGACATTATTACCGACCTTCAGTCCCTTGATGCTGGTGAGGCGGCTGACATGACCTCTTTTGTTGCTCGGGCCAAAACTCTGGCCGAGGCCTGGATCCAGCATCAGCCCTGAAGGATCAAGCGCATAACCAACTGTTCCAAAAGCCCGGACTGTTGGAAAGGGTGCTACTTAATTTCTTAAATAAGTAGAAGAGCGTCACTGGTCAAGTGAACGAACGCCGGACCAAACAATCCCCCCCCCGGCGTCCAACACAACCCGTCGGCTCAGAGGCGGAGTTACCACATGGCTCAGAGGTGGGGTTACCACATGGCCCACACGGCAGAGGTGGGGTTACCACATGTCCACGGTTGCACGGCTCAGAGGTGGGGTTACCACATGTCCACGGTTGCCTGACCCGCCGGACCCACACAGGTAGAAGGGAAAAATCATGATTTAATAGCGCTCCCCCGGTCTTGAACCCGAAACCTGCTTTGATACCAATTGAAGGATCAAGCGCATAACCAACTGTTCCAAAAGCCCGGACAGTTGGAAAGGGTGTTACTTAATTTCTTAAAAAAGTATCTCGCTCTACCACTGATCTCGCTGCTCAGCGCGCGCAGAAGGAGGCCGTCTGCATTGCCATGATGATGGCTCGGTCCCACCTCACCTTCAGAGCATTCGGGCTCAAGTATTGGCTTCGGCTTCACCCACTACCCTCCTCTCTCTGATGTTTGCTCTATGCTCCTTCGCGTTTCTCCACCTCTGGATCCTGCACCCTCCTCTCTGGCTCTTCTTCAGCAGGCCCCTCCTCCCTTACTTCTCCAACCGCCTTCTGCTCGCGGTGGCGTACGGGCTCTCCGTGGGCGGGGGGACGTGGGGCCGCGGACGCCCGCTCCAAGTGCTCCTACTGCGGCCGGGATGGCCACACGGATGTTGTTTGCACAAGAAACATGGCTATCCTCCTCGCCCGCCTACTGTGGCCGCTACGGATGGCTCCTCCTCCACTAGTACGGATCTTGCGTCTGTGCGCCTCCAGCTCCAACACCTCCAGGGACTTCTTAGCCCTCCTCTGCTTCCATTGCCTCCACCTCTACCATGCAGGTATTGTCTCCACCTCCACTGCAGGTACTGCCTGTCTTTCTTCCGGTCCGCGTTGGATCCTTGGACTCCGGAGCTACTCACCACATCACCTCGCTGCAACCGCCCCGGTCTCCAATACTCGATGCTCCTCATCCGAAGTATATCACAGTCGCTAATGGTGCGACTGCTCCGGTCTCCGGCTGTGCTGACATCTCTTCCTCCATCCCTCTCTCTTCGCTTCGTTCCGTTCTTTATGTTCGAGCTCTCCGTTTAACTTACTTTCTGTTGGCCGCCTCACTCATGATATGGATTGTTATATCACCTTCACATTTACTCCTTTTTTGATACAGGATCGGCAGACGCGGACTATCATTGGTAGAGGACGACTGCAGAACAGGCTCTATTTTTGGATACCTCCTCGATGTCTCTCTCACATCACTTTCCTCTGTCTCCGTTGTGGACTGGCATCGTCGACTTGGACATGCCCCTCTCCCTGTTCTCCGAAGGCCCTGCCTGATGTATCTTCCTATTTTTCATGTGATTCTGTATTTACGGCAAACAACCGCGTGCTTCTTATTTCTGCTCATTTTACTCGGAGCGATGCTCCCTTTGATTTACTCCATTCTGATATCTGGGGTCCTTTTAAAGTTTCTAGTATCTCTGGTTACCGTTATTTTCTCATCTTTATTGATGATTACTCTCGCACCACATGGTTGTACCTCCTCCTACATGATCGCTCCGAGCTTCCTCGTGTTTTCAGGCTTTTGTGCCTTCATCAAGAAACTCGCACGCAATTCTCTACCACTATTAAAACTTTCCGCGGATCGATAATGCTCGCGAATACACTAGCCATGAATTTGCCACCCTCTGTGCTGAGTTTGGTATTCTTCATCACACCTCATGTTCCTATACCCCCCAACAAAATGGGGTTGCCGAACAGAAGAACCGTCACCTGCTCGATGTTGCCCGCTCTCTCATGATCCAATGCACGTTCCCAAAGTATTACTGAAACTTTGCGGTTTTCACCGCGTTGTCTGCTTCTCATATCAACCGTCTCCCATTCACCGGTTCTCCAGAACTTCGCTACCCCCTTCAGCCTCCTTTTTCCCCTCCGCACCCGCCTTCCCTCTTACACCACGGGTCTTTGGCTGCACCTGCTTTTGTTCACCTAACCTGGGTCCCTCACTCTTGACGATAAGTTGGATCCCCCGTGCCGCCAAATCCATATTTTCGTCGGCTACTCCCGCACCCAAAAGGGTTATGTTTGCTACTCCCCGGTCACTCGGAAGGTCTCTGTATCGTACTCCGCCGATGTTACTTTTGGGAAGATCAACCCTTCTTCCCCCTACTCCTTCCTGTGCCACGCGGACATCTTCCACCGCTCACCTTCTCCACCACCCTCCATCCCACTATTGCGCCGGTGATCCCCGTCCTTCTTCCTCTCCACCTGCTCCCTCTCACCATTCCTCTGCCTCCTCCACCCTTGACCCTCCTCGACCGCCTGTTATTCCAGGTCTATACTCGTCGCCGCTCTTCCTCCCCTACTTCGCTGCCCCTATGCAGTCGGCCTCTTCGACCTCGGCTACTCCCGCGTTCTGCTGATCAGGTACCGGCCTCTACACCGCTCATCCTCTGGCGAACTTATGTTTCTCCTCCATCGTCTTTCTCCCCCACCTACACACCTTTGACTACTTCACTATCCTCGGTCTCTATTCCTACTTCTGTGCAGGAGGCGCTCTTCAACATCCTGGCTGGAAGTGCTGCCATGGAAGAAGAGATGGCTGCTCTGTGGGCCAACCAGACCTGGACTCTCGGTGCACCGCTTCCTCCCGGCCAGAAACCTGTTGGGTGTAAGTGGGTCTTCGTCATCAAACACGCCGCTGATGGGACGATTGACCGTAGACTCAAAGGCTCGTTTGGTTGCTCGTCGCCCGCGGCTTCACTCAGCAGAAGGGGCTAGACTATGACGGAGAACCTTTCTCTCCCGGTCGCCAAACTCAACACGGTCGCATTCGTGTTCATTATCTCGGTTGGCTGTCCATCGTCGGTGGCCCTTACTGCAACTCGACGATATTAAGAATGCTTTCCTGAATGGCGACTTGCAAGAAACTGTCTATATGCAACAACCTCCCGGGTTTGAGACCACGGGGGAGTCTCACGGGTTTGTCACCTTCTTCAGAATCAGCTCTGTATGGTCCTCAAACAATCACCACGGGCATGGTTCGACAAGGTTTAGCAAAGCTCTTCGAGCAATTGGCTTCACTCGCAGCACGGCAGACTTCTCCATTGTTCACTCGTCACCATACAGGGGGACGGTTCTCCTATTGGTTATTTATGTTGACGACATCATTATTACTGGGCGAAATGACTCATAGGGACAGCATACAGGCCGTTAAGCTACATCTGAGCTACAGTTTTTCAAACTAAAGGATCTGGGACATCTTCGGTACTTTTTTGGGCCTCGGTCTGGAAGTGGCCAGACGGTCAGATGGTCTCGTTCCTCTCTCCAGCGGAAGTACTTGTCTCGATCCTTCTTCATGATGCAGGTTACTTCTGGGGTGTAAGCCGATCAATACTCTCAATGGATGTGAATCACAAACTTATGTGCTCAGGGATTCCGACTCAGATTCTCTTCTACTTGAGAATCCTGAATACTATCGTCGTCCAGTTGGGAAAATTGATCTACCTAACACGGTTAACTAGACCTGGACATATCTTTCGTCATGTGGGACTCGTTAGTCAGCCGGTATATGCACTCTCCTCCGAAAATCTCATCTTCAGGCTGTTGAACACATTCTCAGATATCTTAAGACAGCTCCTAGGTCCAAGGAATTGGTCTACAAGACCTCATCTTCAGCATTCCTTACACTAGTGATAGCATTACTCTGGATGCCGACTTACGCTGGTTCTCTTGATGATCGACGGTCTAACCAGTGGGTTTTGCACATATTTTGGAGGACATCTTGATTACATGGCGAAGCAAGAAACAAGCCGTTGTTGCTCGATCCTCAGCTGAGGCTGAATATCCGGGCAATGGCTGCTGTAGTATCTGAACTCACATGGATTGGAGAGTCTTCTTACCGATCTTGGTGTTACGACTATCTTCACCCAGCGCTTCTCCTTTATGATGACAGTCCAAGCTGGCCAATACATATTGCCAAGAACCCGGTATTTCCACGAGAGAACTAAACATATTGAGGTAGATTGACTGCCACTTCATCCGAGAGAAAGTCCACAATGAAGAAGATTGAGCTTGAAGCATGTTCCCGGGTACTGAACAAGTTGCTGACATCCTCACTAAAGCTCTTCCCAGTACCCTCTTCTATCAGTGCCTTGTCCAAGCTTGGTGCATACGACTTGTATGCTCCAGCTTGCGGGGGAGTGTTAGAAAAGCCCATGTAAAAGGCCCATTTAATGGCCCTCTTTGTTTGTTTTCTTTCTCCTCCTTCTTTAGTCCCACATCATGTATAGATTTATTCTTCTCTCCTCTCTCCTATATATTTGTATTCTCTCCTTGTATTTTGATTAGAAGCAATACATACAAGCTTGAGTTTTCCAATACATAATTGGTACATTTCAGCTTTGTATAAAAAGCAAAAAGCACTCTGGAAGACCAATGAAGCCCCCCTCGCATGTGAAGGCTTGGGATTTCAACAAAGCCAACACCCCAAGGCCTATCTTTCCACACCATAATTCTGCATCACTCATTTTTTTGAAGAAAATCCTTTAATATATATTTTTCCTATAGATGAGCTTTAATCACAAACAAATCATCCTCTGCATTCCCAAATACTCAGCACATTGTCGTCACCATCATGGCGTAGTTGGAACATCAAGCAACTGAAGCCCCCAAACCAACAGAACTTTATCGTCAACGCTGCCTAATGCCAATTATTCGAGTGTTTGCTATATAAACCTTCATTTTCAAACTTTTCTAGTTGAGTCACGCATGTTAATCATATTCTTCTCAAATCACTTTAAATAACTTTTATTCGTGGCACTAACTATTCCCCTTCAAATTCCTAATTGTCTATTTTTAATGAGGCATTTTCTACCCTTCGTTGTACATGTTGGAAATGTCGAGATCACGCAAGTATATTTTTCATTAGCCCATCATTGATTAATGACACTCCCAGCATTTCTCTAATATAAGAATTCACTAATTTAAGTTTTCTGTGTTTCCCATCCATTCATACTAATATTTTCATTTCTAACACGTTTGCTTAAAATACAAATGACTTTTAATGCACAACAATCAAATCCATGGAGCAACATTGACCTAATTGTAATTTTGTTAAATTTACATCTAAGTCTCCATGACATCCTCTAAATACTCCTGAGGTCATTCTACATTGTGGACCAGCCTTAGCTCATTAAGTGAAATCCTCATCTATATTCTCATTCATCTAAATTTGCATCAATCCATATAATGGTAAGATAATAAATCTACCATATCTACATATTACCTTATATTCTAATATTATTAGATGATAATTGTTAATGTTACACTTCACAAAATTGAATTTCACGTACTTCTGATTTTTATTCTACTAATTCTAAATCATTTATCTTCTACATGATTTTCCATTTTATAACAGTTCAGACATCTCAACCAGATGTCTCACGAAGTGGAACTACATCATACACAATAAGAGTACATTTATGTAATGTGCAAGGTGGATAAAACATGACACAAACCTAAAAATATGCTTAGATTGTCACTATTTTACATACTTGATCGTTTTAAGTTTTTAATTTTGGTATAATATTACTACTTGAAGGGGAGCCTTGGGGCATCGGTTGAGGTTTTTCCGTGTGACCTCTAGGTCACTGGTTTGAGTCATGAAAGCAGCCCCTTGAAAAATACAGGATAAAGTTTGCCTACATTTCACCCTTGTGGTGAGACCTTTCCCCGAACCCTCGTTGTGTGGGGATGTTTTGTGCACCAGGCTGCCCTTTTTAGTATAATATTACCTCTCTTAGATGTTGCTACTCAAAACTATGCATTTACACTCTATTATCATGTATATCAAGTTCTTCAATATTTGATGGGCAGTGGGTGTGATGAGAATTACAGATACTATTTCCATTTCTACATTTGATTTTTTTACTAGGCCATTGATGTAATACTGAGACTGATTGTGGATCCAATTTCTTTTGTTGGAAATATTTCACAATGAAGATTTTTTTTTCGTCGAAGCAGAAAAATGGGAAGTTTTCTCTCTTCATATTCCATAAAGGCCAAAAACAATTGTATACTAGATGTGTACTCACCCAAAGCTAAACACAATGTAAAATCAATAAGGAATGAAAATAAAATAAATACACAAATATTGTTTCCACTACCCCGTAAATTGTTGCATACATGTTGTATGAGCTAAGATGGGAAAGAAATCAAAGATACATTTGGGGAGGTAAAGACGTGATGAAATGTCAATAATCCATCAGGTAGTAAGAATATGTTGAAATTGGATTTTCAGAAGCTCAACATCTCCATAATAAAATGAAAATCAATTTTGATGTGCATGGTATGTTTATTAAAGAGAGTGATGGAGACTGATTGCGCCACATTGGACGATTTGTGGGCACTAACAATTTTTTGATTGCCGTAGCGGATGATTGGAGGCATCGACGAAGTGTGACTCAGGTTCTAGTCGATTGAATGGATGTCTGACTGCCCTTCTTTCACGTGGTGATGGATCATCGTCGGGTCATCCCCCCACGCCCCCCCATCATTGGTGTTGATTCTTTGTCATCTCCATTTCAAGGCCTCTCCTTTACTGTTGTGTCTTCCACAACCTCTAGTTGTTGCTCCTCTTATCAAGACAAGTTCCCAGCCGACTTCCCCACCCCTGTCTGAGCTTCCAACCAAATACCCCCCTCCATTCTGAGGTTTCAAGACGAGTTCCCAGCCGACTTCCCCACCCCCTGTCTGAGCTTCCAACCAAATACCCCCTCCATTCTGAGCTTCCAACCAAATATCCCCCTCCATTCTGAGCTTCCAACCAAATATCCCCCTCCATTCTGAGCTTCCAACCGACGCTTCCTTAGACAGAGCTCTTCCTAGCAGCAGGCGATGCCATCCCAACCACCTGCGACCTCCACCTCAGCCTCTAAAAGCTCCTTCCAAGTCCCCCTGCCCCGCAATCCCCCACTTCAAGCTGCCCACCGCCTTTACTGGACACAAACGACCATCTCCCTTCCCGTCCTCGATCGTGCTAGCAAATCTTGCCGCCGGATTTCCTATCCCCAGCCACTGATTCCTCTTCCAAAGACCATTTGATACATAGCACCAACCTACCCAAGTCACCCTAGCCCAAACTTAGCCACCCCACATCCTACCAACACTATTTAGTCAACATACGGTCCTTCCTCCCCGCCAACAGTTCACAAACAGCCATATTCCCCTTCCGCCGACCACAATAGAGCTGTTATTGCCAACCTGGATCGCCTTATCGCTTCTAAAAGCACTGGATCTCTATGCATACGCGGCCCTACCTTGGCCCAGATTTGGAATCCTTCAAAATCATGATGGCGAACAACCATCAAACACTCCTCGCAGTTCTCTGCCAGGACGGGACTCCGCCTCCACCACGCCCGCTTTGGATTCCTCCTCATTCATTCTCCGGTCGCACCCCGACCACCGACCGCCCGATCTGCCATCCCGCTCGGACAATTCTATTGTGTCATGTTTTGTGAAGTTGGATTTTTTGATCTTTAAGAGTTGCGAATATCTCTCGACATGGTTGACTCGTTGTGAGCAATTCTTTGTCGCGCAGCGTACCCCGTGGGAGGATTGGCTAGGTGTGGCCTCCTACCACCTCATGGGTTCGACACAACTATGGTTCTCTCAACTTCAATGGGAGAAGCCCAGCCAAACTTGGGATAAGTTCAAGGTCCAATGCAACCTATGTTTTGGGCCCCCGTTCTGCACCAACCCCATTGGCGACTTGATCTCCCTGAAGCAGTCGGGCTCCATCGATGACTACTCAGAGCAGTTCTAGGTGCTCCTTGCCCGCGCCCAATCGATTCCAGCGGCCCACCGGGTGGCTTTCTTCACCACGGGCTTACATGAGCGAATCCGCATGGACGTTGAGTTTCAACCCCCCCCCCCCCCCAGCAGATCTTACTACGACCATGAGCTTGGCTCGCCTATGCGAGAAGCGCATCCTGATAGATCGTCCCCATTTGGGGCGTCATAGCAGTGAGAGCTCCTTCCGGAGTTACAGTTAGTCCCAGCCACCCTTGAGCAGCAGCTCGAGCAGGGCCAAGGACGAGGAGCGCCCCTACACCATCCGGCGTCTGTCGACGGGAGATAGCTGAACGTCGTGCGAAGGGCCTCTACTTCAACTATGATGAGACCTATAGTCTTGGGCATCAGTGCAAGTGGTTTTTTTGGCTCGAGATCGATGATCCCTCCGATGAGGAAGTCGGGGATGACAAGACAGGGGACCCCGCAATCTCTTTGCATGCTATGTCGGACCCCCACTCTGGGGACATAGTGCAGATGCCCATCACCACGGCGGTCACCGCCTCCTCGCCATCATGGACACAGGAAGTACGCACAACTTCATCAGCGATCTCACTGCCCGGCGACTCTGGCTTTCCATTACCAGTCACAGTCGTTTGAGCGTGGTCGTGCCCAATGGCGTCGTCATGGCATGCACCGAGGTTTACCAGAACGTTCGTATCATTGTGGAGGATTATCATTCTCATGTTGACCTCTTCTTCATCGCCTTACGGGGATTCAAAGCGGTGTTAGGGACGTGTTGGATGCGTAACCTCGGCCCTATCTTGTGGAATTTGGAGGGCATGACGATGTCTTGGGGCCAGAGACCCCACCTGACAGTTAAGCATGGCCGTCCGACAGCTGATTTGGGCCGCGTTTTTTCCCTCTGGCCTGAGCCCGCAGTGCAGCAAGATCTTTTGGCTCTTCGTCATGAGTATCGTGACACCATGGCCACACCCACCGGGCCTACCACCTCACACCGCCAGGACCACCGCATTTGCCTTCTTCCGAACACCGTCTCGGTAGTTTTTCGCCCCTACCGCTATCCATTTCTACAGAAGGATGAGATTGAGCGGCAGTGTGCCGACACGCTTCGCCAGGGCATCATCCGGCACAACGTTTCACCCTTCTCCTCCCCGGTCCTATTGGTCCACAAAAAAAGACTCTTGGCGCTTTTGTGTTGACTACCGTGCCCTGAATGCGCGCACGGTGAAGGATAAATTCCTCATCCCGGTGGTCGAAGAATTGTTGGATGAGTTGCATGGGGCCCGCTACTTCTCCAAGCTCGACCTTTGCTCGGGGTACCACAAGGTTCGTATGTTTCCGGCCGACGTGAAGAAGACAGTCTTCTGCACTCATCATGGCCACTTTGAGTTTCTCGTGATGCCCTTCAGGCTCACAAATGCTTCATCTACCTTCCAGGCACTCATGAATGAGGTATTTCATGCTCTTCTTCGTCGCTACGTGCTTGTTTTCTTCGATGATATTTTGGTGTACAACAAGACCTGGGAAGCCCATCTCGATCACATCTGCACCGTCCAACAGTTGGTCCGCTCTCATTGTCTCTTCATTAAGCGGGTCGAGTGTTCCTTCGACACTGACAGGGTGGCGTACTTGGGGCACATTGTCGACCACTCGAGCGTCTCTGCTGATCCAGTCAAAATTCAGGGCGTTCTCGACTGGCCCCTTCCTCAGACTCAGCAGGAGCTCCGGGGTTCTTCGGCCTGGCCGGCTACTACCGCAAATTCATCCAGGGGTACGGTGATAGCCGCTACCATGTTGTCCCTCCAGTGCCGCCAAAGTTTCGTTTGGGATGACTCCGCCACAGCGGCTTTTTGATCCTTGCAGCAGGTCTTGGTCTCAACCCCCGTCCACCAGCTTCCAGATTTCGAGAAAGATTTTCAGGTGGAATGCGACGCTTCCGAACACGGGTGCGGGGCGGTTCTTCAACGGGAAGGACACCTGATCGCTTACTCCAGCCGTCTAACGGCCCTCCGCCATCGAAAGCTTCCGCCCTACAAGCAGAAGCTCATCGGACTGGCTAAGATCGTCCATCACTGACGACCGTATTTGTGGGGGCGTGCTTCTGTGATCCGCAAGGACCATTTCGCCCTCAAGTATTTATTGGAGCAATGCATGACTACAGTGCCACAACAGCGTTGGGTGAGTCGCCTAGGCTGCAATTTTTGGGTGGAGTTCAAGGCGAGACACTTGAACCACGCAGCCAACGCTCTCTCCTGCCGCGACTCTTCCAGTGCACTCCTCTACGCCGTGTCCACGTTGTCGTCTCTTGTTCTCCCCCGCCTCTGTCAGGAGATCCACAACACTTCGTCTCTCCACGAGCTGCCCCACTGCATTCAGGAGGGATGCCTCCCGCTACACAGGACAGTCTGTGACGGCCTCATTTTATACAAGGACCGCTTTTACTTGCCCGACACCTCTCTGTTGATTTTGGACATTCTGGCAGCCATCCACGACCATACACATGAAGGGGTCCACAAGACCCTTCAGCACGTGTGTGTCGAGTTCTTTTGGCACGAACTCAAACGGAGTGTCTAGACGTTCATTGCCGCCTGCCTGATTTGTCAGCGCAGCAAGACAGAGTCTCTTTTGCATGTTGGTTTCCCGCAGACCCTTCTGGTTCCGACACAACTTTGGGCTGACATCTCGATGAACTTCATCAAAGGGTTGCCCCCTTCTCGGGGCCACTCTGTCATCTTCGTGGTCGTCGACCGCTTTTCCAAGGTGGCCCACTTCATTTCCATGAGTCACCCTATTACCGGTCCCACAGTTTCCCATGCCTTCTTTGATCAGGTCTTTCGTCCCCACGGCGTACCAGAGAACATTGTGTCTGATAGGGACAAGGTCTTCACATCTCAGTTTTGGCAGGAACTATTCGCCCTCTGTGGTACTAAACTAGCCATTTCCTCCGCCTAACATCACCAGTCGGATGACCAGACCGAAGCGGTCAACCAGATGCTCGAGATGTACCTCTGTTGCCTTACAGGGGGCCTCCCCAAGGACTAGGCCCATTGGCTTCCACGGGTAGAGTATTTCTACAATACTTCCTATCACACGGCCCTCCAGAGTCCAGACCACCCCGTTCAACCTCATCTACGGTCGGGTTCCCCTCCCCCCCCTCCTTACCTATGGTAGCGCCTCCGCCCGCTCCGCCACCGTCGACACCGAGCTACGCACGCATGATGAGCTTCTGCGCCTTGCACGTGACCGTCTTCTTCAGGCCCAGGCACAAATGGAGACCGTCCACAACTGGGGCCACGGGGAGTTGTTCTTCGCTCCCGGGGATTGGGTATGGCTTAAACGTCGTCCCTGCCGTCAGTCTACCATCTCCAGGGAAGCCTACCAAATGCTGGGGCCCAAGTTCTTCGGCCCCTTCAAGATTCTGCACCGCATCGGGGACGTGGCTTATCGTCTCCGCCTCCCCGCCGACGCTCAGATTCACAACGTCTTCCACGTGTCCCAGCTGAAAACCTTCGTCGACGAACCTCCAACCACACCCTTAGTTCCACTCTTGTCACAGCCACAGGGCAAGCTTGGGGATAGGCTTGATGTTGAGCAGTGTGGAGATGTTACGGATCCTTGTTGGGGATCACGTACAAATGCCACGAGCCTCGAGTAGTGCCCACATGAACTATCTTTACTTTCATATTTGTATTTTTATGCATGCTTAGTATTTTTAACCTCACTTTTATTAAGCCTAAGTGAGGGAGGGGCTTTGGGTCTTTTGTTGAGACTTGATTTCCCCACATATATGGTGGGTTTAGATTTTAGAAAAGAGGCAAGCAAGAATTAATATCAATTTTTTCTCTCTCTCTCTAACTTTTCCTATTTCTCTCTCTCTTCCTCTCTCTCATTCCTTTCCACCGAACCCTAAACCGCACGCAAACCACGCCTCCCTTCGCTCTTCCGCCAACGTCGCTCAACCCGAGTCCCCCTCCGCTCACCACCATAGATCAGAGAGGATCCAAGAAGGGACATGCCTCCCTCCTTGAGGACTTCCCTCTCCTTCCCCCTAACATAAAGTTGGTGCATCTTCCAAAAGCGATGAATGACAACGGACATCAAGTCACGAAAGGTGTTCAACTTTACCATTGGAGAGAAAATGTCCTTCTAATTGATACCATGTTACTGAGTAAATTTGCAGACCACTAGACAAGTTTTGGGGCGCTCAAAGGAACCACATGGATTATATTTTACCACGAACACTCAACAACCAACACGAGATTGCCCGGAAGATAATGATGTCACAATGTCCCAAATATGATTGGCACATAGGGCTTGCATCATGACATCCATGGCAGCAAGCCATCCCAGATGTTGTGCCTCATAAACAGAAGAGTGATGACTGCAGAGACAGAACAGACAAATATGTGAAGAGGTAGCAAGTCACCCCGAATGTTGTAGTGCTTCAAAAAGAGAAGAGAGAATGATGACTGCAAAGAGAGAGAGCATTCAAATATGTGAGGAGGAGTCAACCGATGAAAATGAATAAAATACAACAAAAGATGAGTGGTGTTTGAATATTTACCTTTGAGGGGGAATGAGAAGATCCTTAGCTGCAGGAGTACCAATGGTGGGAGGAGGATACGGATGGAAAATTTTACAGCAGACAAAGTATTTGATAGGGAGGGGGTGAAGAACAGTGAAATGTTTTATAGATAATGGAGGTGGTGGAGATGAGGTTGTAAGAAAAGTTTGGGATGTTAGCGGAGATGGAGTGGGATTAGGAATGGAGGACTAGATCATATGTGGTATAGGCGGCGATAAGGGATTAGAAATGGATGAGGGGATGGCGGTGAAGGTTGATTCTTAAAAATATGACGTTCATGAAACTACAATTTGCAAGTTTAGGGAGGATAGCTAACATGTTCTTTGTTTGAGACTGCCCAACAAATACATAAAGGCTCAAATTTGGCAGGGCGGGGGTGGCGGGGGCGGACATAACAAATACATCTAAAGACATGTTAAGTGAAGTCAACTGGTGGAGCCAAAGGAAAAAAAATGGAAATAAAATTGAAAATGGAGTCATAATGGGAAAGTACCAATAGGGAATGAAAACATTTTCAATACACTCGAGTACATATCAGTTGCTATTTTCAGCAACATTGTTTAGTTATGGTGTCTATGAACATGGCGTATGGTGAATGATCCCCCGATTAGTATGAGTGTGTCTCAGAATCATTGACTTCAATATTCATGAGCATTTTTATTAAGAACAACTTTGATAGTGATTGAAGATTGAGCATGAATAACAAAATATGCTTAGAATTTCAAAACGATCACGCAAAAATGCAATCATGTCAATCATGAGTGGTCATAAATAAAGGTTATTTGTTGGAATATGCTTGAATATTAAGTTTTATGTTGTTACAGTGTTAGCGTGTGGTAGTGTGTATTATCATGTACACCCATATATATATATATATATATATATATATATATATATATATATATATATATATATATATATATATATATATATATATATATATATATATATATATATATATATATATATTATGAGAGTCTAGTGTTAATTTAATCAATTAATTCTATTTTCCTCAACATGGTATCAGAGGACCCTTAGGATTTTTTTCCGATCCCGCTACTCCCGCACAAGCACCGCCGCTTCTCCCGCACAGCGCCGTCGCGCCGCCCGTCGTGTAACCCAAGTCGCATCCCCGTCGCGTAACCCGTGTCGCTTCCCCGTCGCGTACCTCGCGCCGCTTCCCCGTCGCGTAACCCGCGCCGCTTCCCCGTCGCATAACCCGCACCGCTTCTTCGTATTCTTCTTCATCTCTCGTGTTCTAGGGACGCCGGCTCCATGGAGTCTTGATTTCCTCAATGTCCGCGGTCCCTTCATCTCTTCCCCTCTTTCTATGAGGGTTGTTTTTCCTTTAACATCCATGTGATTATTTGGTGCGTCCTCAATTTCTATTCGGGGTTTCCTTATAGCTGGAAGTGAATCCTCTACCACCATGTCTTCCGGTGGAGTGGTCTCTCCTACTCCAGCTTCCGTTGGACCTTACTGCGTCCCCTCAGACCATGGTACTCCTCAGATCACCACTATGAAATTGGAATGTTCCAACTACCTCCCGTGGGCTCGCTCCATCAGTCTTGCCCTCAAAGGTCGTCGATTATTTGGCCATGTCAGTGGCACGGTGAAGGCCCCTGCGTCTGACTCTCCTGAGTGGCTTCAGTGGGAGTCGGACAACTCCCTGGTAATGTCTTGGCTGCTTAACTCTATGACGGAGTCCATCTCTCGAAACTATCTATTCTTGGATACAGCAACGGATATTTGGAAGCGTGCAGAACTACTTATTTTGATAGAGGCAATGCTGCTCAAATCTACCAACTTAGTCGTCTGTTGTTCCTCCTGCGACAGGGTGATCAACCTCCCTCAGCCAACTACTCGAAGTTCACCCAACTCTATCAGGAGTATGATCATTTTGATTCTCTAACCCTGGTATCTCCTGAAGATGAGATGCTTGTCCGGGCAAGAGAAGAACGCAATCGCATCTTTGAGTTCCTCCACGACTTACATGGGGATTTTGATCTGATTAGCATTCAGATTCTTGGTCGCTCGCCTCTACCTTCTCTGCCCGAGGTGTACAGCCTTGTCCAACAGGAATTCGATCGTCACCTGACTTTGCTTCCAGACTCTGCCACCGAGAGATCTGCCCTTGTCTCTCTTTCTCAGTCTGGGGTTTGACCTGCTCGCGACACTAGATTGAGGACTACGGAGAAAGATCACCTAGTCTGTGATTATTGCGGGAAGCCCCGCCATACTAGAGACGTCTGCTTCAAGCTTCATGGTTTTCCACCTCGAGGCGGCCATGCCGCTCGTGGAGGTCGGGGAGGTGGTCATGCTCGGCACAGGCCTACTTTGCCTCGATCGGCCCACTCGTCAGATGTTGGGGAGGATTCTACTACTCCTCATTCTCTGGATTCTAATATGGCCCCCTTGGTTCTTTCGGCTGAAGAAATTCTGTCGTTTCGCCGCATGATGCTCGAACCTCCAGCGGAGACGTCTAGTTCCGCCTCCTCTTCCTATGCTCATCAGGGACCTGCAGGTGCTCACTCGACTTCCTCCCAACTCTCCACCCAATGGATCATTGATTTTGGGGCTACAGACCACATGACCGGCTCGGCCACGGGTTTTATGTCATACACACCTCTGCCTGGCAAGGACAAAGTGAGCATTGTTGATGGATCGCTATATCACATTGCTGGGAAAGGATCCATTCCATACTCCTCTCTTACCCTCTCATTTGTTCTTCATGTTCCTTCTTTCACCCGCAATCTCCTCTCTATTAGTCATCTGACTAACTTTATGAATTGTTCAGTGACTTTTTTCCTACCTCTTGTACTATACAACGGGCTCTACGTGTTCGACCCCTCTGCTTCCACTCCCTCCAGCATCGCTCGGCTTCCAAAAGCCCTTCTTGATGCTCGTCCCTCTAAGTTGGATTCCTGACATTGTCGGCTAGGACATCCTCTTGTCGCTATTATGAAGTTGTCACTACCTAATATGTCACCTGCTTCGTTTAATGTTTTTCATTGTGATGTGTGTTATATGTCTAAACATCATCATAGCACTCTTCCTCTTATGTTTCCACGTAGCTTTGTTCCTTTTGCAGTTATTCATACTTATGTTTGGGGCCCTAGCCCTGCTGCCTCTATTTTTGGTTGCTCGTGGTTTGTTTTTTATTGACTGTTACTCTCGTTGTACCTGGGTTTACTTAATGAAGCATAAAAGTGAGGTGTTCTCCATTTTCAACGCTTTCACGAGATGGTCACTACTCAATATGGTGGTATTGTTAAAATCCTGCGTAGTAACAATGGTCGTGAATATATAGACGCTCGCCTTAACAACTATTTAAGTGACGTAGGTATCATTCATCAAACCTCTTGTGTGTACACCCCTGCTCAGAATGGGGCGGCTGAGTGTAAAAATCGGCACCTCCTTGAGGTGGCTAGGTGCCTCCTCCTTCGGATGCATCTCCTGAAGTATTACTGGGGTGATGTGGTTCTCACCGTGGCCTACCTTATCAATCATATTCCTACGCAGGTCCTTGAGTTTCAGACCCCTCTCACCACTTTAAGGGTTCGTCCTACCTCTCTTTTTCCCCGTGTATTTGGATGTGTATGGTTTGTCCACACCCAGCCTAAAACCAAACTTGATACCCGCGCCCTAAAGTGTGTGTTTATTGACAACTCACCAACTCAGAAGGGCTATAGGTGTTTCCATCCTGTTACCAAGCGGGTATTTGTTTCCATGGATGTCACCTTCCGGGAATCTGAATCTTATTATGGGAACTCTCTTCAGGGGGAGACTACAGCTACGGAAGTGAGTTCCCCTCTTTTTATTCCTCTGCTTATACCTCTGTTTATGGTGTCACCTCCCGTTCATACTACTCCTGTTCCATCGGTGCCCCCACCTACTTCTGGGAACCCGGTGATTACTCCTCCTCCTCTTTTGCAGGTTTACACGAGACGTATAAGGGAACAAACACTCAAGCTCTTGCTATTCAACTGGTGTCGTCATCCGACCCATCGTCAGGTACTAACAAAGGTAGTTCTACTTCTACCCTGCATCCTCTTTCCCACTTTGTGACTTATGACTCTCTGTCTCCCACACATAGAGCATTTGTCTCCTCCTTGGCCTCCATTTCTATTCTTAGGTCTTGGCAGGAAGCTCTTGAGCATTGTGACAGGAAGGCAGCCATGTTGGAAGAAATGGGCGCTCTTGACAAGAACAATACTTGGGAGCTAGTCCAACTCCCTAAAGGGAAGTGGGTTGCAAGTGGGTTTTCTCTGTGAAGCAAAACTCCCAAGGCCTTGTGAAACGATACAAAGTCAGGATGGTGGCGAGAGGATATACGCAGACAGCAGGCATCGACTATCAGGATACATTTGCTCTAGTTGTAAAAATAAACTCCATCTGGATCTTGCTTTCAGTTGTTGTGTGTAAAGGGTGGAATCTCCTTCAATTGGATGTGAAGAACGCTTTTTTTCACGGTGATCTTGAGTAGGAAGTTAACATGTCTTTACCTCCGGGTGTTAGTCAAGAAGGATCGGCGAGGAAAGTGTGCGGGTTGAATAAAGCTTTATATGACATGAAGCAATCTCCAAGGGCGTGGTTCGGGAGATTTTACCGGGCTATGATCCCTTTCGGGTACAAACAGAGCAATCCTGATCGCACCTTGTTTGTGAAACATAGCGAGGGCAAGGTGGCTTCTCTCATTATCTATGTGGACGATATAGTAATAACTGGCGATGATACCGAAGAGGTTGAACTTCTAAAGTCAAGATTGTCTAAGAAATTTGAAGTGAAGGATCTTGGTCTCCTCAAGTAATTTACGGGCATCGAGGTGGCCAGATCCAAGCATGGGATCTTTATACCTCAAAGGAAGTATGTTCTGGACTTGCTTGAGACAACTGGAATGTTCGGGTACAGGACGGCAGATACCCCAATTGAGGCCAATCACAAACTTGGAAGAGATGGAGAAGTTGTTGATGGCGTATCTGGCTTCTAACGACTGGTGGGAAATCTTATATATCTTTCATATTCGACCAGACATATCCTATGTTGTGGGGGTCCTTAGTCAGTACATGCTTTCACCTAGATCACATCACCTGGATGTCACATACAAAGTTCTGAGGTGTCTCAAATTCACTCCTGGCAAGGGAATTTTGTTCTCACCCATTGAGGCATTGACCGTGGAGGTTTATATAGATGCAGACTGGACAGGTTCAGTTGATGATCGGAGGTCAACATCCAGGTACTATTCTCTTGTTGGGGGAAACTTGGTAACGTGGAGAAGCAAGAAACAACATGTTGTAGCCAGATCTAGTATAGAGGCGGAATTCCGTGCTATGGCACAGGGTTACGTGAAGGATTGTGGATCCAGTCGATCATGAAGGACCTTGGCGTGGAGTGTGACGGTCCAATCATGAACTATTGCGATAATAAACCTGCAATCAGCATTGCCCACAATCTGGTGCAACACGATCGCACCAAACACGTGGAGATCGACAAAGACTTCATCAAGGAAAATATTGTTAGGGAGATTGTGAGTACTCCGTTTGTTCCATCAAACAAGCAGCTTGCAGATGTGCTTACCAAAGGACTGAGTCTAAACTCGTTTGACAGAATACTGGGCAAGTTGGGCATGACAGACATCATATGCCCAACTTGAGGGGGAGTGTTGGAATATGCTTGAATATTGAGTTTTATGTTGTTACGATGTTAGCGTGTGGTAGTGTGTGTATCGTCATGTACACCCATATATATATATATATATATATATATATATATATATATATATATATATATATATATATATATATATATATAGGAGCCTAGTGTTAATTGAATCAATTAATTCTATTTTCCTCAACACTATTAATTATCAAAAATTCCCCCGTCAGTTTGCATAATTACAAGTTGTACATCTCTATCTTTTCAAATTACAAAAAGCTCCAATGAGTTTACATTTCATAACATGCATGCACAAAAATACCCCATGGAGATTGTAAGCTAGAGAAGGTTCTTGTAATTTCAAAAGATAGAGGGGTACAACTTGTAATTACGCAAACTCACAGGAGAGGTCGCGATAAACAACGTTAAATAAAGGTTACAAAATATTTACAACAAGACAAACTCCAGATTTTATAAGGTGTCATACATTTGAGAACATCTTTCCTCGATAATTGGGTAGGAAAAATAAACATACGATGTTTCTCATAGATATAGGACTTTATAACTAAAATAAGAAAAGAGCACATCAAGGAGAAACAGTCAAAGGATTAGAGAGGGGGTGGCAAAGACATAGATGTCAGTTAACTGTATAAAGGGGGCAAGAATATGAGTGGGAATGTCCAAGATTAGAGTTTTTTTATCAATTGTCATTTATCAATGATAATCTGAGGCTAAAGATCTTGTATGACAAAGGAAGAGAATATGAATATTCTACAGTAGTTATTAACCTGCGTAAGAATAACAATTAATGTGAAACCGTATACATGGAGAACAAAAAAGCTGGATAATGGAAGTGAGAGGCACTACTCTAGAGCCAGGGATGATGGTGATGGCATTGTTGACAGCATTAGTATATCTTGGAGAGGTTAACTTGGTATACTGTGGAGGTGCATGTGGTGTCATAGGACCGTGACCCTAAAATATACAATCCAAGAAGTGTAAGTTGCACAAGATGTACTTTTTGTTGAAGTAGACGAGATATGAGTGGAGGGCTATGGCTGAGGAACTAAACCACACAGATTGTGGAGGATCTCCTCAAAGTCTTGATTAGGAGTTTCCACAATTGGAGAGGATATATGGCAGGAGAGATGGAGATGCAAAGGTTAGGATGCTTATGTTTTTGAAAACATACAGCAGCAGTGTGATCAAATTTACCACATAAGAAACATGGATATGAAAGCGACCATAACGGATCTAATTGTGATGTCCATTGGTGTGTAGGTGACTCGTTGGTGGAGACCAGCCCCGACCAGGTCGGCGAAGAAGTGAAAACCTCAATCAACCCTATGTCCATGTTTTATTTGTGTCATTTATTGTGTTGCAATTTTTACAAATTTTATGAAGTTGTCGCACGCCTGTGCGCGTTGTCATGTTGTTGCATGTTATTTGGAGTATTATTTTTATTTTATATGTACAAATATATATATATATAACTATTCCTATATGAGTATATATATAGTATAATATATACTTATTAATATATATATAATATATATATGAGAAGCCTATGCCGCAAGAGTGAAGAAAATCTTGATTCATCAGAGGTTTCCTCAGTGGGTTCCTGCAAAGTAGATTCCTCCACGTGAGATCAATGTTGTCGTGTCCACTCCTCCACGCGGGAAGAGTAATCTGGCCGCACTGTTGTTTTTAGAAACATGGGGGCTTTTGCTGTAAGAGGTTGGTGTTGATGAATGTAATGAAAGCAAATGAGATTTTTAGGTTTCATTAGGGTGATAGTTAATGAGATTTCACAGAGGGACTTCCTGTCTCGTTCTTCTGTAGAACTCCCCTTCTGTTAGATGTGGTGTGTGTGCCCTGTTGATAGATTTGAGAACGTGGTAGTGTTAGTTTAGAGTCACCTTGAGAGAGATGAAGATCGGGTGTTAGGATCATAGTTGTTGCAGTTAGTTTCTTGAGGATTGTTGAATCTTGATGTTACTTATACGTCCCGGTATATATATTATAATCAATAGTATTATTAGACATTGTGGAGCCACTTGTGTGAGAGCATAATGAGTTTGTGGCTTTCCTTATATACAACCACCTTGAAAATCCTTCGCCCGTGTGCGACAGCGGCCGACCTCGGAGCGGAGATCTGACGAGGAACTTCTCGCGTGATCATGGTACGGAAAGACGGCTTCCAACCATCCACTCTTGTCCACATAATCCTGGGTTTCGCCGAGCCTTATTCCAAACGGAAACGTGTGCGTTTTGCTGCGACAAGGGGAACGGAACGAAGTCCTCTCGTTTAATTTGAATACTTTTATTAAGTATTTTTAAACGTACCCTATTTCTTAACTGTTGCGCCCGTTTTATTTTTTTTGCATTTAAATAAATTTTCTAGATATAACCCCTACGCGTCGTCCTGCATTATTACTCCACCAATGAAACAATGTGATGAGAAGCCTATTGAAGGAAATCCTAGCGGGAAGAGTCTTGAGAGACATGAAACAAACATGAGGGCAGAACTGTTAGATGTGGTGTATAGAGTGGTAGTGTTAGTTTAGAGTCCTTGTTAGGATCATCAACATATATATTATTACTTCACCTTCATTCTTATCATGCAGCACATAATCCAGTTTCACTCCTCTCGATGACTAATGATATGATTATTACTTGGACCTTCTCAGCTTCATCAAGATCACCTTCAGCTACTTTTTGGACTTACTTCTTGGGTCTTGAGGTCAGCTCTACAGACCGCGGATTTCAGCTCTCTCAGCAGTGCTACACATCAGATCTCCTAGCTCGGGTTGCTCTCTCTGACTCTCGCACAATGGACACCCCTATGGAGCTCCACCTTCAGCTATGTCCGGATGATGGGGTTTCACTCTCTGATCCTACTCGCTACCGCCACCTCGTGGGGAGTCACGTCTATCTCATCATTACTCGACCCGACATTGCCCACGTTGTTCATGTGTTGAGTCAGTTTGTTAGTGCGCCCACCTCTGTGCATTATGCTCATCTGTTGCAGCTCTAGCGCTATCTCCGGGCGATGACTTCTCATGGTCCCTTATTCTCCAGCAATAGTTCTCTACAACTTCGTGCTTACTCAAATGCTAATTAGGCTAGTAATCTTGTTGACCGTCGTTTTGTCACTGGTTTCTGTCTGTTCTTGAATTCTTCACGTATTGCATGGAAGTCCAAGAAACAGACTGGTATTTCTCATTCCAACAGTGAGGCTGAGCTTCGAGCCATGACTACCACCGTTGAGGATATTATTTGGCTCTGTTGGTTACTTGAGGATCTCACTCTTCTATACTGTGATAACACTAGTGACATTCAGATTACTCTAAACCCGGTGAAACACTCTCTCTCCAAGTATATAGGGGAGGATGCTTTCTTCCTACGTGAGCACTATGGTCGTGACACTCTTGCTCCTTCCTTTGTCTCTTCCCAGCATGTCTATCTACTGTCCAAACTTTTGGTGTACGATCCCCTATAAGTTTGTGTGTGGGGGGGGGGGGGCTAGTATGGTGTACATTCTGAGTGGTGGGGTTAGCTTAGAGTCACCTCGGGTGTTAGGATCACCCTCTCTTGTACATGTAAAAAATCCTTCATTCTTATCAAGAACTATCATAATGTACATGGTATTGGATCAGACCATGTGGAGATGAGGGGAAAACAAATCATCGGCATTATTATAACGACGGACTTGTGTTAGGCTCGTTGTGTAGTAAAATCAATATTCAGAAATCCAACCATCGAACAACCCGTTGAACTAGCCACCATGAGGTCAGCGTCTCAACTTGTTCCCAGTGTGAGAGAACTGAATTCAACGAAAAGATTCAACAGGTGTTGCAAATTGTCATGGGCAGAATAGAATGACCGGAGCTAGTCCCATATCATTTTAGCTGAGTCATGTACCATGACAAGATCATACGAAACTTTGCCCACGTAATTAAGCATCAGTCGTATACAGCCATCATCATGAAGCTTCATTGTTTCGAGAAAACCACCATGACCGCTCACTACCAAGGTAGTTGTTGATAGTTATTCCTCCCCGAGGCCAAACCAAGGCTCCTCATTGTGATCTTACCCCTGTCGGCAGCCTCCCCCTTCAAATTTATGGTGTATGTTGTTTTCAGAACCAGGAAAGTTGTTGTACACAGACTGGTTCCAATCTTTCTCGACCCAGGATTTGTCAACCAGCCGCCCAGCAGTTTGTCCAGTGGCGGTTTCAGGCAGGTTACACCATTGGGCCTGCCATTCCACTTCATTTTGACCTTTCAGAAAAACATACAGCAACCCCTATCATCAATCCAGAGGATCTTACTTCAACTGGCTGGCATAACTGCTCCATTGTCGCTGTTTTTCAACCTGCAGAAGTCGTCCAGAACACCCAACTGCTGTCCAGAAATTCCTGCATATTTTGGCCGACCAGTCCACAATTTTCAGCCCTCCAAAACTCTGTTCTGAGGCCTGCCTGTGGTGTTTCTCCTACCAGCAGTCCAATTCCAGCACCCATTGCTTCCAGGAACTCCAAATCAGAGCAGGAAATAATTATTTAGTGCTGAGGTCATACCAATTTCATTGTCCAAGTTTGAAATTGATGCAGCCCTACAACTTTGGTCTTGAATGCTTGTGTAAGTTCTAGGTTTGGATGTTATCTTCCTTTGTGATGCAAGTTAGTTGAAATCATATAATTTGGGATAATTATTTTGTAAAAATTTGCTTAGTTTCTTCGCATCTACTTGAAGGATTTATTCGCTAAACATTTGGTCCCAGCAATCTTACTTTAATTGTTGCTAGAACTCGCTCATTGCTTTAAAGCCTAATATCTATCGTGTATGTTTGCATTGTCTAAATTAATTTCATAATCTTGTTGCAATTACTCATTGGATAAATGCATGTGCATTGCATTGTTTTAAATTTCCCGCATCATATGATTGCATTCACATGTTGGGGCTCCATTAGGGCACTCACACACCCTTGTTTGCACCCGTCCTACGTCAGAACCCCTTTCCCTTGAAAAAAATTTACTTAGAATCAATAGTTTCTTCATGCTTGACTAAAAGTAGTACAAGAAGAAGATAAAGTAAAATTAACTCTTAAATTTCAGAAGAAGAAAGTAAAATTAACTCTTAAATTTCTTAGATCGGGCATCGACGACTAATCATAACCTCTTCGTGAGCATCATGAGGGTAGGTGCCCAAGGCGGATCTAAGGGTGGGCGGGCTGGGTCGAAGCAATGAATTTTGACTACTTATAAGTCAAAACGGTGACCGGATGAGGGAGAAACTGTTCCGATAAGATGGAGATGTTAAAAAAAATAGTTGGGGAAAGTTGATGTCCTGCCACCGGGTGCACCAACTAATGGCACTATACCGCACAGATGCGCACATCACACAGAGCCAAGGGATCCTCCTACTTTTCATTTATCAAAATATGCAAAAACTACTCTTTTAAGACAACAAATGAAAAACTGTGAACCTTGCAGATCTTTCTCAAGCTTCTTTGCTCCTACATTTATACATCATTTCCAAAATTGGATTTAAAATCCAAGAATAACAAAGTTCAAGGAGGTATACTGCAATTTAAAGGGACATTATTTACAAGGAAACAACCAGATTGATTAAAAATCTTAAATTGTCGCTGCTTCTCTGTGGACTTCTAATAACAAATCAGGAAAGAGACGTGCATTACACCATTTCTAGAATCAATCGCATTATAGGAGAATTGGAGAACCCATGAGCAAATTATGAAGAAAGAACACTGCAAAGTAAAACTCTAGGTCAACTATTATTACTGCCAACCTCTGTATCGAGCATCTAGTATATTTGCTGACCATAAAAGGAAAGTGAAACATTCGAAAAGAATACTGGATCCAAGAACTGAAGCGCCTTAAGAATTACATTGGCGAACCCCCTATAAACCCTTGAAGAAACACGATAAAAGACAAAAGGGATAATGAAAAATAAAATCTGCATCATTACCCGCATTTAATTCAACATGCCCGCTTTCGGTGAATTGACGAAGCTGGTTGAATGATGGATTGCGGTGGAATCCGGAGGCGGCCGCCATGAGAAGTAGAAACACCAGAAAGCAGACAATGACCGTCACAAGCCGAAGTATTTGACCACCGTGCTTTCGTTCGCCGGAGGGGCGATAAGCGCCGGTTTCGCAGTCCAGATCCGGCGGGCTCGTTGGGGACGACAGAGAGCGCCTGATCCGCTTCATATCCATCAGTTGTCGGAGCGAAGGCAGGCTTCAGAAATACCATGAACATGGCTTTGAGGGAAGAAAGTCCTCTTCTTTAGAGTTTCCTCGTACTTGCAGCCACATTAGCGGCTTTCTGTCTGCCCTGGCCCCCCATGTTGTCATAAATATACAAGGATTTGTGGGGGCACTGAACCGCACAAAGAAAATGTTTGGTAATTCACGGGACATAATATGGTAATTCGCTCAGCATTTTAGGCTCTATAGCTACGGTGAACCTTGGCGTTTGCTCCGTTTCCACCCGTCCATCATGAGAAACACTTTAGGTCACCTCCTCTCTCCATTTCGAACACTCCGTTTCCACCCGCGGGATCGATCCGCCACCGCTGAAACAAATGAAGCCTTAGACTTTATTTGTTTTAGCGGTGACTGGAGAAATAAGCGGGTCTAAACGGAGCTTTCGAATCGAAGGGGGGAAGGTGAGGGTCGAAACGGAGCGGGCGGGGGGAGGGCATTTCCTTCTTGCTGCAGGTGCAAACGGAGACGGAGTTTCGTTTGGTTACTCTAAGTTCGGTGATGTTTGCTCCAAACGTAGCTCAAAAACACTAAATCAAATGAAGCCTTAATTCATCTTGGACGTTCAATTGTCCATCTCCATATGTTTTTTGGGAGAGCTTCATGTAGTGGATTCTCCTTTCTAGTCTTTTGTCTCCCCTCACTCCTTTTAACTTGCGCCCTTCTCTCTTCTCACTCCTTGTTCCTCTTTGTACGAAGGATCGATCGTATTGCTCGTGCCATGCATCGCTCTCCAAAAACTCAACATGCACTCCAAATCTTTGAGATGTTGCCGGCGAAGTTGTACTCGTCTTGTTTCCACGAAATTTGCTCTTTTCGCTTCCTCCCGCTCCATCACCAGGGTAGGCGCACTATCTTTGTCATTTATGAAAGCAAATATCTATCTATACGCACGAATATTTTTATTTTTCTAAAAAGACCGATCTTCTAACTGTTTTTCCCCAAAAATCGCGATCATAGCCCCCACCAAAGCACATATGGTGTCTGGGTGACAAACTGAGATCTAACAATGATGCTGACAAACCCACTTGTCCTTGATACCACTAGGCAATCTTGGTTCCACACTTCCACCATGCAATGACGACATGTCTGATCCCTTCTTGAATATATATAGTTTGCCCTAAGAACAACAGAGACATCGATATCCATGGGCGGAACTAAGTGAAGACACACGGGCAAGTGCCCGGGTGTGATTTTTGAATTTTTTTTTTTTAATGAATGCTAGTTGTCACTCTATCAATCTGCTGGGCCTCTGGCTAAAATGAGATATAAAAAAAGATAAAGTTATGACCTGCTTTTCTGAAATCATGTCCTTCCCCTTTCTAATCAACAGCTAAAACGATAAAGTTGATTCATATATATGACTTGTTTTCTGAAATCGCGCCCTTCCCCTTCCTAACCATGACACTGTCAAGGGCTTCTTAGACGAGGCAACAGGGGAGGCGTCGGGGGAGCCAATCATGTGATTTCTTATTTTTGCTCTACTTCTTCCTAGCGTGCCCCACGAACGAGCCATTCCCGGGATGTCGTGGAAGCAGGAGGTGCCGCCGGCGTTGTGTTTCCGGTGAGGGAAGCTAGAATTGCAGACACATAATTTTTTTTGTTTTTTTTAATATGTTGTCTTGCCCGCATCATTTTCCTCTTTTATTGAACATGAGATTTTTTTTATAAAGTAGAATGAGATTATATTTTATAGTACCTAGTTTTACAGTCATGTTTTAGCCCAAAAATTCATGACTTATTTTGGATGAACCTGAATCTATTTTGATTTGTTAGTACTTGTTGCTAATTATTTCTTGATGTTTATTGTTAAATATTTATCCATATCTAAGTCAACAAAATTTTTAAAAACTAAAAATGATTGAGCTATGAAATTATTAACATTTCAATTTTGTGAGCCCAAAATATTGTGAACACTATTAATATTTAAATTGTGATTTGCTTAACTTAAATTTTTTAGTGTGCCCGAGTTGGAATTAATTTCTAGTTCCGCCACTGTCGATATCGCTATCTCTTTGGAACCTTTTTATTCACTCTGCTTCTGATTTCACTTTAAATGAGGAGATCGTGCCAGTTTTTAGAGGGGGAACTCACTGATAAGCTCTCAAATGTGCGTTGGAACCTTCGGTGATCTTTGATCGCCTATATAGCTCTCATCCCCTATTAAATAAGGTCGTCCCCGAGGATCACAGAACATTTCATGAACCAATAAATGTAATATATATATAGCAGTATTGGATATGCGATCACACTTAGGCTAACACTTCATTCAGGCAAACTCTACTTAAATTGCTAATTATACAATATAAAACATGGGAGAATCTTTTATGAACTTGGACGCTATCTTTTTTAACTATTTGGGCACAACTCATATTTGATGTTGTTGATTGTCTCTCCGAGTATTATTTATTTTAACTTTAGTGCAAAGCCTCTTGCATGCATGATCAGTGATACACTAGTGTGATAATTAGTCCTCATTTCTAAAAAATTTCTCACATCAATTGTTCAAGTTGCCGCGTGTGATGCTCAAAATGTGTTCTATACTTATCTTCTTTAATGTATAGAAGGTGTAACAAAGCATATTGGTCGTTGTCTCAAGTAGTATTTGTTGAGGTATATTGAAATATGCGTGACGGGTGCATATTGGGTTGCGGTTAGGATCCGATAGGAGTCCAACAACCCGTAGTCGGGTTTTTAGGGTTTGCCTATAAATACCCATGCTAGGGGCAACGAGTAGGCCGTTCCAAACTTGACGGTACGGGTGCTTATTGGGTTGTGGTTAGGATCTGATAGGAGTTCAACAACCCGTAGTTGGGTTTTTAGGGTTTGCCTATAAATACTCATGCTAGGGGCAACGAGTAGGCCGTTTCAAACTTGACGGTCACGCGTATGCTTCGAGCACTCCTAACAGTATCATCGTCGTTCTTCCAACCATCATGGAGTGTTTCATTCATGTTTGGTCAAGTTTTTTGAATAGAGTACTGATGAGGTCGTCAAGAGTCCCGACCGTGGATCACAATCGATGCCGATCTCGCTTTAATTATTTCTATATGGTAAATAATCATGTTGTTTGTATCTTAATTATTTAATTAACTCATTTTCTCTATTAGCATTATTTAGTAATTAAATATATATATATATATATATATATATATATATATATATATATATATATATATATATATATATATATATATATATATATATATATATATATATATATATAAATGACAGCTTCTTTAAGGATCAGTTGGTTTGGACGACATCAATTTTCAGAAATTAGTTTTAGAGAAAGTAAAGTCAATTTTGTTGTCGCATGGATGATTTTAGGGCGAAATTGAATTGTGAGTACAAAGCCATCGATATTCAACTTAAGCCAAAAAAACTCATGATCGAAATTTCAGGTCTCGCCGTTGATTTTGAGATCCAACACCATCAAAATTGACTTTGACAGATTGACCCATTCCAAACCTAGAAACGAACGCACCCTCACATATGTTCTCATCTCCTCGCCAAAACAAATAAAATTTTATTTAAAGCCTCAAGCACATGTAAATAATAAAAGGTGATTGATATTCGCACTACAATATTGGATATACGCAAACGTTATTAGCTAATTTTTAGAGTTTTACATTTTGCATATCCGCACTCACCTTTTTCTTCCGCCGCCCGACGATTTTGACGCCTTCCGCCAGCCGTGTTCGTGAGTCATTGCCGTTGTTTGCTAGCCATTGCTGCTGTTTGCCGGCCCGGCGATTTCGACGTGTTCCGCCGGACAGCTTATTCCGCCGGTCAGCTGCTTCTGCTGTCATCTTCTCCCGCCGTCCATTTTCTTCCGCTCTTTCATCTTGTTCCTGCTTTTCACCGACAATCTTCCAGCCTTCTTTGAAGCCTTGAAAGTGGTTTTGGGTTCCTTGAAGTTGGACCATTTTTCTGGTGGTAAGTTGCAGCAGATTCTCTTTCTTTCTTTTTTTACAGAAATTTCAAGTCTTTACAGAAATTTGGCATTGATTCTTCATCTATGTCATACCCGATCACTTGTTTCATACTAAAGTTTCTTGAACAAAAAATTGATGTAATGTAGCTATAATTCATTGTTTCATACTTTATCAAAAAGTCCTATAAAGTTGTTTGTGATATTTTACAAATTGTTTTTTCCATTTCTCTCTGATCCATTGAAAAGACTATAAGTCGTACTTGATTATTTTTTAAGTTGTAAAATTTTTTTCATTTTAGTTTGTTTGTGAATAACAAATTTATTTATAAATATAATTTTTTGAAATATTGTAGTGCGGATATTAAAAAATTACGGATATTCAATATATTATAGTGCGGATATTCATGTCATGATAAAAATTTGTTGAGATCCTGTGCAGTGTGCAGGCACGTAGTGATCGTACACACACTTAAATAATGTATTATGATATGTCAGTTGAATGAGACCCAGATCCATCAAATATTTAAATATTGAATGATTTTTAAACATTAAACCTGCCAGCGAATTGAATGAATTTCATCCCAGCCGTTGAAAATGGATCGAACATGTAATATGAATCAATAGTCGCACGTCTGCAGCACGTCTGCTGCAGCGGATGGGCGCCCATTTAAAGCCGACCGTTTAACGCGGTAGGTAGGTAACCCCCATGGGGCAGCTCTCAAGACAAAAATGCCATCATTTAATCCGGTATAAAAAATTAAAAATATAAGTGATCAAAAAATATATAAAAAGATAAGAATTATATTATAAGCACATCAATTTTTGTTATTGACAGTCAAATCATATTAACACATCAAATTATTTTATTTTCAAACTAATACGTTATTGTTACACTAGATTTTAAAATTTTTATTGATACACCAAAATAACTATGATTAAATTTGTTATTGTACACCAATATTGCAATTGACAAGAGTGGAACCTTTATTTATTATAATTCATAACTAAACTATCAAATAACTAATATTCTGATAGACATAAAAGTTAAAACTTTTTATAGTGAGAAAACAGAAGAATGCTGTTGAAAAAAGAACTTATGAAAAATTGTGAAATCAACCTAAAACAGTCAAATGGATGAAGAGTAATTGATTAAGAATGCTTAGTAAAGAACTGACATGACTCACAATCCAACTTATGAACTTAATGCTCTATGTTTACTAATACTAATAAGCAGTTCACTGAAAAAGACCTAAAATGGTACAATACACACTCGATCGCTGCTACTATGCCGTCTCCCGTATCCGCCGCTCTGCATCTCTCGCTCGTGGTCGACGAAATAGGGGGGGGGGGGTGGATGACCTCGCTCCGCGTCTGTGCCTGGGTGCGGCGTTCTTCCGTCAAAACTTGCCGGCGAACATTGAAATCCCCTCCTTTTTATGACATTAAAACTCTCTCCTCCATTCCTCCTTGTAATCTCATCTCCTCATAACTTTTAGAGCAAATTGGAAAAAGGAAGGTTGAACAGACCTGCTTCTCGTCCAGTCCTCTTCCAACACAGTTTTTGTTTTTCCTCTCTCATTAGGCTTTTCAACCCTGTCAAGGAACGCTGCCAATCCCGTCGGACTAAAAGTCACCCACAAGCAAGCCATCCCCGGTGAATGTCCAGTAGATGCGACGTTTCCCGTGGAGTTCCATCCCGACACTACGTACACGGCATGCATAATAACTACACTGACTGTCTGCCCTCCTCAGAGGCCCTCTGACGACTATAATTCTCCCCTCCTTCCCCGAGCTACCTTAGCTCGAAATCGCGAAATGGCGGAAGCGGGGCTCCCGCGGAAGGAAATAAGATGGTGTGCGCTTAAAGCATGCGTGGCTAGGGTTTTGTGTGTTTTGAGTAAATATTGGTGTGCTAATAGCCTATATTTGTGTGCTTATAACATTGCTCAAAGATAAATTAGGTCTGCCGACGTCGATATGAGAGTAAATTTTTTCTTCTAAGGTGTTTGGTGCGACGGTCCCTAAGTAAATAGGGTCTCACTTTTTACTTTTGTGATTTTTTGTTTTAATCTTATCTTTTGGCGAAATGCTCCTATTTTTTTCTGCCGAAGACCTAGTGTTTCCCTCCCTCACCGGAAAATTGATAGGTGATCCTTCTCCCGCCGGCATAACGAACAGTTGATCCCTCTCCCTGCCTTTGTTCTTGCAGCTACACCTTCTTCCGAGGTTCAACCGTTCTTCTCCGTCGATTGTGTCTCCAACCGGTTGAGTTTTCTTGCACCTCATCTACCACTTCCTGCCCATATGGAGAAGACATTTGACGCCCTTGCGATTAGGTATTTTATATTCTTATTTCGTGAGGTGCTTTTTGGTGCATGAACACTTTAATCGGATGGAGTCGCCCTTCCAGAAAACCTAAAGAAGTGTTGTGACCGGAAAAAAAAATTGAGCTTACATTTCCTGCTCTCTTTGAAGATGCTTACAGAGATGTTATGACCTTATTTTACAGTTCTAAACCCGATATATCGGTTGCTAGTGACGATTCCAAAAAAATTTTGTATATTTTTTCAGTATTCTAGATGTAACTTCCTTATTTTTTAGGGTTCTCTTTTATGCACTATATTCTTACGGTGGCGTAAAAATTTATTTTTGTAGTTCTAAGTCTTGGATTGTAAATGTTTGCGGTTGCTCATTTGTATCTACTTCCTGATAGATTTTTATATATAATTACAATTGTAGTTAAAGTAGTTATTACAGTTCAAAATTTAGGTACAATTACAATAGTATTTTAGGTGTAATTATAATTTTTAGGTCTAATTACAGTTGGACTTACAGTTGTTTTTTACATTTACATTGTTTCATAATATACGTGAAGCTTTCACTGTTTTGTTAGTCCACCTACCAACAGTTTAATTTTAAAAGATATTTACAGTTTAAATTTTAGTTAGTATTTTAAAAAAAAAATTTCAATCCAATCTTCCAATTATAACTTTTCTGTTTCTTATGGTTCATTGTTTGATAAGGTTATCATTTGTAATATATTTTGCTCATAGGTGATATCTAAAGAGAGGTTCTGTCCACTTCTAAGTTTTTTTTGGTTGAATATGTTAGTTCCAGTTGTAACCCCTGTTTTATTTTATTGTTACAATAAATATTGTGGTTGCTCTTTTGTGGATTTAAACAGTTAATTGTTTAGGTATAATTACAGTTATAATTACAGTTATTTTTAAAGATATAAGTTTAACTGTAATTACAGTTTTTTATATAGTTATAATTCACGTTGTAACTTGTACATGACAGTGGTAGATATAATTACAGTTGTAACCACAAATCAAAAAACTATCTGTACTTTTTTCTTTGTTTTGTTAGTGTACCTGCTTACAATTACATTTTAAAATGTAATTACAGTTCTAATTTTAACTAGTATTTTTCTTTTTACTTTTCAATTCGTAATTCCAGTTATAAATTATCTCTTTCTTATACTTCTTTGTTTCTTATTGTTATATTTTTGTAATACATTTTGCCTATAAGTGACATCCAAGCCAAGTTTATAAGTTTTTTGAGTCCAAGAACTGTTGTTGTAGTAATTCCTAAATGTTGTTGTAGTGTCTGAGAGTAACTATATAAACTCTAGATGTACAGTGTCGACATTCAAATAGAATGCCCGTCCTTTGTTGGACGTTCTGGAGGAGGAATCCAAGAATATTTTGAGGGAAGTATGTGTTCTTCAATTGTTTGAGATGCTCAGTTTGCCTCAAAATATTCTCATGTTTTATATTTTTGTAATGGCTTTCAATAAGGATAAACATGTTTTTTGCAACGATATAACTACTTGCAATTGAGAGTTAACGAGGTAACCTTGATTTTAGGTATACCAAACCGTTAACTAGACTTTACATTTGTTAAACTACCCTGCACAGATTTCATGAATTTGATGAACCGGGTGTTTCATGAGTACTTCGATTCGTTTGTCGTGGTCTTCATCGATGACATCTTAGTGTATTCCAAGTCTGAGGCAGAGCACGAGACTCACTTGAGAGTAGTCTTGCAGGTTCTGAGAGAGAATCAACTTTACGTCAAGTTCTCGAAGTGTGAGTTCTGGTTAGAGACTGTGGCATTTTTGGGCCATGTGATTAGTGGTGATGGAGTGGCTGTGAATCCGGCGAAAGTTGAGGCCATCAGGGATTGGCCAGTTCTGAGAACCGTGGCGAAAGTCAGGAGTTTCCTTGGACTAGCTGGGTACTATAAAAGGTTTGTGGAAAACTTTTTGCGGATAGATTTGCCCCTCACTTCTCTTATTCATAAGGACAAGAAGTTTGTGTGGATGCAAGTGTGTAACTGAGCATTTGAAACATTGAAGAAAAGATTAATGTCGACTCCAATCCTAAGTTTTCTCAAGGGGACTGAAGGATTTAAGGTTTTCAGCGACGCGCCGGGTTGCGGTTTGGGTTGCGTGCTATTACAGCATTGCAATGTAATAGCCTCTAGGTCTAGACAATTGAAACAAAATGAGAAGAATTACTCTGTCCATGACTTGGAGTTGGCGGAAGTAATCTCTGCATTAAAGTTGTAGCGGCACTACGTGTACGGTGCGAAGGTGAAGATCTTCATGAATCACAAAAGCCTAAAGTATCTTTTGAATCAAAAAGGCTTGAACATGTGGCATCACAGGTGCGTTGAGTTCCTTGGGGACTACGACGTAGTGATCAAGTGCACGCCAGACAAGGCCAACGTGGTGGTTGATGCCTTGAGTATGAAATATTCTGGACAAGGGAATTGGATTGAAGCTCATGATAAGCGGTTGGTGAGGGACTTCGAGTCCCTCGACATTGTTTGTGTAGCGAGAGGGGAGTCTAGCATGGCTCAGTTGAATTGGATAGAATTGCAATGCGACTTATCCGATTATATCCAGTTGGCGACCAATGTGGATGTAGAGTTCCGACCATTAGTGGTGGAAGCTCAACAAGGCGAGGGTGGTACCTTGGAGATGGTTTATGGGATCTTAAAAAAGGATGGAAAGGTTTGTGTATCGCAGTTCGGCAAACTCCGTGAGGAGTTGATGTTTGAGGCCCACTTCACAAAGTACTTCATTCACTCAGGCAGTACAAAGATGTACTTGGATATGAAAAAATCTTTTTTGTGGCCTGGGATGAAGCGAGACGTAGCTTTGTATGTAAGTTGGTGTCAGACTTGTGCCTTAGTGACGGCTGAGTGTCAGAGGCCGGGTGGGTTCCTGAAGCCACTTCCTATCCCTTAGTGGAAATTTGACATATCCATAGACTTTGGGCATGGTTTACTTCGGTCGTAGCAGGGTAACGATGTGATTTGGGTGGTTACGGATCGCCTGACCAAGGTGGCTCACTTCATTCCGAACCGGAAGGAGGACAACATGGAGTAGCTTGTGGAATTGTATATTCGTAATATTGTGCAGTTGCACGGGATTCCAAAGCGCATTGTTAGTGATCGTGATAGGCAGTTCACGTCCGAGTACTGGAGTCTCGTGCAGAAGAGTCTGGGCACAAAGCTCAAGTTTAGTACGATGTTTCATCCCCAAACGATGATTAAATGGAGAGGACGAATTATACATTGGAGGATATGTTGAGGATGTGTACCATTGATTTTGGAAGAAGTGAGAAGACCACCTTTTCATGGTGGAATTTGCTTATAACAATAGCTTCTAGGCAAGTATCACGATGACGCCATACGAGGCTTTGTATGGAAGGCGGTGTCGAACACCAATGTCTTGGATAGAGGCGGGATACACCAAACTTTTGGAAAAAAGTGGTGGCCGCCGCTTGTGAGTTTGTGCGGACGATTCAAGAGTACGTGAGAGTTGCTCATGATCGGCAGACGAAGTATTTCAATGCTCGTCACAAAAATATGGAGTTCGCGGTAGGCGACTTGGTCGATCTAAATATTAAGCCGTTCAAAGGCGTTTTGCGGATTCAGCGACTCAAGAAGTTGAGTCTGAGATATTTGGGGCCGTTCGAAGTTACGTAGCGTATCGGAGAAATAGCTTATAGGTTAACGTTATCCACAGAATTGAGTGGATTACATGATATTTTTCATGTCTCAGTGTTAAGGAAAGCTTTGGTGGGGGCAAGTGTTGTGGTCGACACGGCAGCGGTGCTGGTAGAAGAGGACTTGAGGATGAGAGTCTGTCTGGTTTGCGTAGAGGATTCAGAAACTCGGTAGTTGCGAAATAAAGAGGTTAAACTCGTGAAAGTACATTGAAATAACTGTGGGCGAGAAGAATTCTCCTGGGAGCGCGAGCAAGTGATGTAGGAAGATTTCGATGAACTGTTTGCATCATATATGTTTGTTGTTTCGAGTGCATGTTAAATTCCGATGACGAAATTCTTTTAAGGGGTGGAGTTGTAACACCCCATTTTTCCATGATTTAAGAGGTTGGGGGTTCTGGAAGCTACCGTGCGGCGATAATTAGCTACCGCCCGGCAGTAAACCTTTTTCGTCGAGTGTTTCGGGACGAAAGCGTCGAGATGAAAGCGTTCAGTAGCTACCGTACGACGATAACACTATTGCTGGCGGTAAAGTGTCTGTCTGTGGAGGCTAGCAGATCTGGGAGCTACCGCGGCACGGTAGGTAGTTACCGTACGGCTGTAGCAGGCGGAACTTGTTTCGTAAATGGTGATTTATGGCCATCCGATCTTCTTAAAAGTTGAATGTATGACCCAAAATCCTCCATCCGTGAACCCTAAGTAGTGTCGAGGGGTTCATTCCTCTCATTTTTTCTCTCATTTGGGTAGAGGTTAGGATTTGAGAGAGAGCTTGGAGGAGGAAGGAGAGGCATCTTCCGCCATTGACAATGCTCCGGAGCTCTGTTCGTTGATCCGAGGCCGGATTTGTTGAGAGGGCTTGAAGGCGCACACTTCCCTCCGGGCAAATCAAGATATCCATGGCTAGGAAAAGGAAATCGGAAGGAAACGACATTTCTCCTCCCGGTTTTTAGGATGTGTGCATGGCATCAGGGGTGTAGCAAATATAGGTCCAGGGGGGGGCACGTGCCCCCCATGATTTTTTGTGGATTTCACCCGGGGTCAGCATGCCGCAGGCGGATTTCGCATTTCCATTTTCCGCCCTTCGCATTTCCGCCCTTTTCTGCGCTAACCTAGCCGCCGCTGCTCTCTTCGCAGTTCGCCCGACGCCCGACATTCCCATTTCCCGCCGCTGCTCTCCTTCCCCCGTGACCCGGCGCCGGCGGTACTGCCTCTTCTTCTTCGTCTTCTTCTTCTTCTTCTTCTTATTCTTCTTCTTCTGACTTCTGGTACTGCTCTTCTTCTTCTTCTTCTTCTTCCGGCATTGCCTCTTCTTCTTCTTCTTCTTCCGGTACTGCCTCTTCTTCTTCTTCTTCTTCGAGCAGTGAAGCTCGAAATTTTTTTTCGTCAAGCTCGCCTTTTGTCGTCGAGCGCGAAAAATGTCGAGCTCGACATTCTTCGTCGAGCTCGACAGTTTTCATCTAACATCGAAAAATGTCGAGCTCCACGAAAAATGTCGAGCTCGACGCCTCGACATTTTTCATCGAGGATCGAGCTCGACGAAAAATGTCGACCTCGACATTCTTCTTCTTCTTCTTCTTAATTAATTTGGATGCTTTCAATTAATTAATTTGGATATTTCTCTTCAAATTTTCTCATTTTGCAATAAGAACCACATTAAGCTCATAGAAAAATTTGTATTGTTTGACTTCCAGGTACTTATTTCATATCAGCTAGCTCGCATGTGTATATTTTATGATAAATTCATTTGAATTATTACTTATTTGTATACCTTAGGATCAAAAAAATGCCCAGGCCTACTTGATGAACCTTTGAAGGGCCTGTAACATGTTCAACAACCTAAATGAAAATTTCTTTTAGTCATCATTGCATCAGTTAATTACATGTATATTGATATACAAATACCAGAACAGTTTTTGAATTAACTCACATTGCTACTTGCTTAACTTTTCCATTCAAGTAGCAATTATTTAATAAAACGGTAGAATAACGAGAGAGGCATGCCCTACTGCAACAAAAATAGTCCTACCAAAATCTTGGATCCCTAAATACAATTTCAATTTCTCAAATTGTCCTTTCGATAAATTAATGAAACAATAAAATCCACTTAAACCTCTGAATGTATTGCTGATTCTTGAGTTAATTTGTACTTTTTCTGATTTAGATTTGGACTATTTCTAATTTGGACAGATTCAGACTATATTTGAGCTTCTTCTTCAGTTTGATTTGGACTAGTGCTGATTTGGATAAATTCATTTAATTTCTTCACATTTCAGGTACTCATTGATTTCGAATTGATTTCAAATTGCTGATTAACTAACTGAAATTAGTAGGGTTATATAATTATGATTGATGTGATCAAGTTTTTAATTTTCGTTTCTTTGTCGTAAAGTAGTGCCCCCACTCAAGCAAAATTCTGGCTACGCCCCTGCATGACATCCATTTTGATTATGCCTTTATTCAAGCATTTAGACACCGAATCTCTCAAATAAGAGGAGTTCGGGACACCATAGTTCAAGAGGAGCCACCGGGTCGATTGAGTCTGTCCCCGACATATTATTGCATTAGAGATTCGCTCCGTTAATGGATTAGGCATTGTGGGTGAAGCCGTAATCGCGGCCGGTGGTCCGATTCAGTGATGTTTCTTGACATACACTATGGAGATTTTTGCTAAAAATCCGATTGTGGCGAATACGTCGTTTACGATGCCCTCTTTTCATATGAGAACGAATGGTGATTTAGGGCAGGAAATGATGTGATTGTTGAATGTTATGTGAAGGCTTGACTTTGACTTTGTGATCGGCTGACTAGCCTGTGATGTTGCAAGTCACGTGTGGAGAGTGTCCCGACAAGACAAGTCCCCTTCTGTGAAAATTGATGAGAACACCAAGCTTTTGGACATGCCCGGATGATGAAGCCCACGAGTGGGCAGGGTCAAGAAAGAGTTCTTAGCATCGGTTGGTTTGTGTGACGGAACTGACGTGAGTGTCAGAGCTTATAGGCAAGCCCAGATATTGAGACTCATGAGCGAGTGGGGTGTATGCAAGAGTTCCGTGTTGCGGCTTGAACGTTGATGGGGGAAATTGGAAGTACACGTGTGAATGATGTGATGTGATGTGATGATGTGCGATGATGTGTTAGAATCATACGCGCTAAAGGGTGTCTTGAGTGAAACTCAAGCTTGCATACATGTTGTATTGTAAGACTATTTATTTAAAATGTTTAACGTATAAATGTATTTGATGTATGAGACACCCAAATTTGTTGCTTCTATGTTTAATCATGTTATTTACATATGCATACGAATTGTTGACCTACAGGGTGATGGAGTGCCCCGAGGTCCGCTAGGGACGACCGAGAGGAGATGTGCTGGTTACACAGTTGATGCCAGCATTTGTTGTCTCACGTTACAACAAATTCTTACAGGGCAAGGATCGCAAGCGAGAGCAAGCTCACCGTCTAAAAAGGCTTAAAGCCTCATGAAGTGTACCCCCCTTCTTTTGGTTCCTTTATGTTTGAATGACATGTTTCTTTCTATGTAATCCGGCTTACATGCCGATGTAGCCTAGGAGTGATATGACACATTGATATGTGTGGTTTTGGATGTTTGAATGTTGTAAGGCCTTAAGCCCATTTCAGACTCCTATAGTTGTGGATAACTTCTTGTCCCACTGTTGTGTTTCCGCTGTCATGTTTTTTGAGTTTTGAGATGAGTAGTACTTTTATATCACTTTATAAAGCTCAGGTTGTGGCATCTATATGTTGTGGGGCCCCGGTCGAACCCATATTATATGCTCATTACAGGGGAGGTGTTACATCCTCCATCTTCCAGTTAGTTCTTCTGGTAAAACAGTATTCACAAAATCAATGGACAACCTAAGAGAAATCAGTCTAGGTGCGTATGAATGGTTGAAGAAAATTGAAGTAAGTTTGTGTGCTAGACATGTTTTCCATTGCACTTAAAAAATGATCATGTACAACAACATAACTGAATCTTTTAATAATTGGATCAGTGAACTTAGAATCAAATCAATCTTGATTTTGCTTGATGAGATTCGATCTAAGTTAATGAGTAGAATAGAATCCCAATATCAAAAAGGCATAACTTGGAAGTCAAGTTTGTGAGAGTGAAATTTCTAAGTTGAATGCGGCAAAAGATTAGGCGGTGAAGTGTACATTGCTTGTTGGAAGTCAATATGAATTTCAAGTAAGAGAAGACAACACTCATTACATTGTCAACTTAATGCATAGAAGCTGTGATTGCAAACTTTGGGATTTATCTGAAATTCCATGCAAACACTCTGCATTTACAATAGCTAGCAAGAGAGAAAACATTCAAGCAAACACTCATTCATGTTATTACATGGTAAATTACATCAAAGCATACAATCACAAGATTAAAGGCATTCTGGATTCCATGTTTTGGCCTTCAGTTGATGTCACTCCATCTACCATTCTAGCTACCACTACGCATTTAAAGGTTGTCGGCAAGACCCAAAAGAATCGGAAAAAGGAACCCGGTGAGCAAAATAAAATAAGTAGAAAGTGGAAGAGTGCGGTCACTAAATGTGGCAATTATGGAGGTGGTGGTCATAACAAACGGACATGCAAAGGTGAAAACTTTCAGGTTTTATATAATACATTGCGCTCTATATTTGTTATTGCATTATTTTTCGGTTATATATTGGTTTTAATTTTGTAATTTTTTGCAGTTGGATGATGAAACACCACTGACTTCATTTGTTGACTGCAAGAAAAGGCCACGACAAGCTTAAGAAGAGAGTCATGAAGCATGAAAGCACCAAGCTAAAATGGATATCAATGATGCATGAAGGGGTCAAGCTTTATTTTGTGAAACGTTCATATTTTGGGATACTAGTATTTAAAATATTATTGCAATTTTTGATGAACCACTCAATGATGTATGAACCGTTCATATTTTGGATAATTTTTGATGAGTAGTTCTTATTTTGTAATGGTTTATATTTTATGAATGAAATATTTTGGATGCATGACTCATATTTAGGAAGAGTTCCAAGCTCAATTTTTTGATGATCTTTTCAAAGCAACGTAAATGAACAAAACATTACAAAAACTTACAGGGGAGGTACTGGTAATTAACCATATATTTATATATATAACTTACAAAAGGTGGTTTCCTTTTCCATGCAAGAGAAAGATATCACTTTCTCTTTCTATAAAGAAAAACTATTAACTGATAAGGATTTCTTTGCATGACGTTTCCTTGCCGGCGTTTCCAATCTGGATTTCTTTTTGAGAGAGATCTTGCATGGCATTTCCAAATTCTGATCTGAACCAAAAAAACAACAATCACCATCTTGGTTCTGGATCCGGAGTAACCACCTGCACGAAGCACTCACTACACACAGTAGCTCTGTATACAGCACCGTCTTAGACTAAGGCATCAGCCGACCTGCTCCAGTCGATTCATCTCTGCTCTGGCTCAACCAGTGAATGTCGTCGTAAACTGATCGTAGAAACTGACTCGCATAACCCGAGTCCCAGAAGAACGATCATATGCACCATCACGACAATCCACCACGTTGGTCTCAGAAATAATGGGCATACCACCTCACTTCGTGGTCCCCATCAGCCGGTACAAAATACCGCATTGCACAACTCTCCTAAGCATAGTGCTCCCTCACTCCACCATCAGGACTCCACCCCAGGTCACTCAATTGTAGCCACCTGAATCCAATCCACTTAGTGATGTCAAACATCTAGCTATCAGAGTCGTACAAACTCTCAATGATGGTGAGGACCCTATCATTCTACACCCTAAACCAGCTGTCACCCTGTCCACACCCCGATCTCGAGACCCTTTTGCACGTTGAAAACTCGATCTCCTGCATGACTGCACTGTCTGCAATGGTAAAATACCATACCCTCCTTTGGACCGTATCGAGATCGTGCTCCACTCAATCCCTTGTCAAACTGTCTCACCTTAACCATCTACTGTTGTCAAGATGTGACTGCCCCTGAGGAATAGTTCCCACTAACACTATCTGGATAGCACTGCAGTCGTGATCTCCACTAGCTCTACTACATCCTTTTCATACAAGAGCATTGTCACTAAGGTCAGATAAGAATATGTAAGTGAGGTAAGAAGTGAAACAAAGTCTTCACGTCTTCCTCCGTCTCTGCACCAGCTTCCTCTAACTGACACAAAAAACATTTGAACATATCTTGTGTTCACACAGATAATCACCTCCCTGTAACATATTCACAATTATCATGATCATCTCATGCAGTACCGCCTATCATAGGTCAAATTTGCCACTATCGCACTTCTTCAAATAAACATTGTTCAAATTCATGTTCTTCACTATCATGGTTGTCTTAACGACACAACCTGGAGACTTGATTAATTCAAAAGTCAGATTTGAAAAGATGGAGAGCGGACCTAGCCGTCACCGACCACAGTCAAACCGTTCCTCAAATATCTAATCAGTCGCCTACAAAACCTCCCTTTGATACCATTTGTTGGGATATAACGTGAAAAGTATCCTTTAGGCACAACTAATTTAATACAAGGGATACAAACACATAAATCTGAACAAATCTCTGCATACATAAATAATATAACTGTAATACAAAATATGAAGAAATGTACCGACGTCCGTTATGGAAGACACCGTGGAGGAGCCAGACTCGTTCGATTCGCAGGAGAGAGAATAATATGGACTACAATTCGCTAGTACAGTGGACACATAAGGTTCACCGAGAACCTTCGTCGTCTAATGACGACCAAACCACCCGCTACCATCAAAGAAGCACCGTCGAGGCCAACTGCACTCATGCACGCCATCGACACTAGGCCACACCATCGGAGAGAAACACCATCAAGACCACTGCACTCCCGCATGCATTCGTCGTCATGCCCTCACAGTCAAAGTGAAACTCTGTCAAGGCCACTACACCATCACAAGCTTTCTCCGTTATGCCCATACCACATCATATCCCCTAAGATCGACAAACACCCTCTCCTCCAACATCGATGACTATCATCTCCAAAGCCGGGGGATGTGTCGAGGGTTCTACATGGGAGGACGAAACAAGGTGAGAACGACAAGATCGTCACCAACGACACTGATACCCCCGCACGAGGTCGCACCACAAATAACCACCGACGGCGACGGGGCCTTCCTTCAACGAGCCCGGGGCAGCACAAACTCCTTCACGCGGTGGCTCCTTTTTTTAATAGGAGGTTGTAAGCCTTCTCTTCCCCATGAGAATATATACATAGATTTATATATAAAACTTACAAAAGGTGGTTTCTTTTTCCAAGCAAGAGAGAGATATCCTTTTCTCTCTGTATAAAGGAAAATTATTAAATGGCAAGTATTTCACTGCATGATGTTTGTTCACTGTTCTCCATGAGAATATATACGTAGATGAGGTGTAACTCGGCCTTTATTGTTTCTTTGCGCATTTGCATTGTGTAGTTGCTTTGCACTTTGTTTGCAGAGTTTTGGTAGCTCCTTGGGCATTGCTTGATATTTTGTTCATTATTCTAGCTTCGAGCACTTGCTCGTGGTTATGATTGAGTTTTAGCGGTGTTGAAACCATTGTTGTAAGTAAACCTGTTCTGCTTCTTAGACACCGATGATTAATGGGTGAGGTCCAGTCGACGCCCAAACCACCTACTGGGCGAAGAGCGAATGACATTTTGCAAGCATGAGTGTGTCGTTGTTGGTCTCAGCTTTTATGACCTTTCTGAGGACGAACATGTTGAGATTGTCGTTCACGGGGAGGAGCAGTCTCCTCAGTTTGTTATATATTGCTTTGATTGCACTTGTGTTGTATGCGTGCTTGTTGATTGGGCCTTGCGCCCTTGTTTTGTTGTAGTAGCTACGCACATTTTCTCTTCTTTTTGACTGATTGTTGTAGTTTCAAATTCTTGTGAAAGTTGTATTGTTGACTACGTTTTCTTTGTGCAGGCAACTTTGTGGTACTTCTTTGAACTTGACTACTGAAGGACGAGACCCATATGGTTCCACAACCTACTAACAGGGCGAAGGGTGGACACTTTGAGCCGGGTAATGAGAGGTCAGGTTCACCATGCCAGGGGATGTTGCTGAATGTACGCTGGTGAAGGGCGGGCCTGCAAACCATGGCGATCGCGTGGGGGGGGGGACATGCCCTGATGTTGTTGTGATGTACTACGAGAGAAGGGCAAACCTTTGATTGTTGGCAGTGGGAGATCGTGGGGACGTGGTCCCGGAGAGACGACAAAGAGTTGGTCTTCAAACTGCTGGCGAGCGCGAGGGGGAGGGCCCGGGCGATGCGGTGACCTACAATGAGGAAAAGGGCAGACCTTCGATCGGCGGTAGTGGGAGGACACGGGGATGTGGTCCTGTAGAGATGATGAAGAGCTGGTCTTCGAACCGCTGGCGAGCCCGAGGGGGGAAGGCCTTGGCGACATCGCGACCTAATGCAGGAGAAGGACAGACCTTCGATCATTGACAATGAGAGGCCGCTGGGACGTGGTCCCGGAGCCACGCGGGGCATGATGCCCTGCAGTACGGGTGCTCAGCAACGCTGGGGAATGAATCCGTTGCAGTGCGGGGGCTGGCACTGTTGAGAATTGTGAAGTGGAAGTGGTTGATAGGCAGGCCGAGCGGCCTGAGCGGACAAATCCGGCGGACTGGGCGGACTAGGCGGACTACGGCCTGGTGATAGGTCTAGTGGAAGCTGGCTGTTCTTCTGAGCGGGTTGTGCGGATTAAGTCCGCGGCCTGGGCGGTCTGTTATCTGCGGATAGGGCGTTGGCTGTTGGTTTAGCCAAGGAGCGGCCTGAGCGTATACAGGTTTGCGGACCGGTGTACGTTGCTCAGAGGCCGTGTTGCAAGCTAGTGTTATCTGGCGGTTTGGGTCCTATCCGCAGGAGGCTTGCGGACTGGCGTGTCCGCAGTATTCGCTGTTGCGGACTGGCCTCAGAGTTTGGCTGATGCCTTGCCGAGCTCTGGTGTACAGCACTGCTGTTGCTGTGGCGGACTGATGTGTGGAAGTCCGGCAGGTGGCCATTGCGTTGGGCAGGCGAGCAAGTAGCTTGCGGACTGCTTTGCCTTGGCAAGGATTGGGGCGGTCTGTGTTGCTTGGTTGTTTGGCGGACGGAGTTATGTCCGCCGAGCTCGCGTTAGGCCCTTTGGTGGTTCTGGACTTGGTCAAACTTTGTGACAAGTCTAGTGTGTCCGCAGTATCCGTCAAGTCCGCTGATTGACCGGGCGGATTGCCTTTGGTCGTGGGCTTGTGGCGGATGGAGGCGTTGCTATGGCGGTATGCGGACTGCCTCTTGTTGTGCGGACAGTCACTGAAGGGGGTTGCTGTCCTGCAGTGTTTGGAGGCTTTGCGGGCTGATGCCTTGTCCGCATAGCCTGGGCGGACTGATGAGGGTTCGCCCAAAGGTGCCTTGCTCCTGGCGGATTTTCCTTGGAGTCCGGCTAAGTCCTTGCGGACTCGGCGGACGGGGTTTTGCTAGCGCGCGGGCTAGGGCGGTGTCTCTATCTCTAGGGCGGTGACCACACTCCTCACCTCGCCTATAAATAGAACCCCCGACACATCTAAAGTAACTGAGGGAACAGTAAGTGGGGCTTGGGCAAATTGCTGCGGTCTGTGTTTTCTGTCCGCGCGGGTTGAGTAGAGCTGACGGTTTGTTGTGTGCAGGTCGCGCGGGTAGCTTCAAGGAGCCAGGAGTTTGGCTTTGACTTCGGTCAAGTACTTGGAAGTTGTGCGGTCTCTGCGGTTTCAGCAGGTCGCTCTGCGGCTTGTCAGTTCTCTGCTTCAACATTTGCAAGTTCCAATAACCTGTCTGCCAGGAGCAGGCGGGTAGGCGGTTTGTTATTCAGTTCATCAGCAAGAGGCGAATAACAGTGTGTCTGCGCGACTTCGCGGTGTCGGCGGACTCCGTGTATATTCGGCGGATTGCAGCTTCAGCTCGGGCGGGTTCGGCGGTCTTGGTGACTTCGGCGGTCTCGGCGGTTTCCAGTGCTGTCCGCCCGGCTTGTTTTTTGGTGCTTTTTGTTATAGCTTGTATACTAGCGAAATCATGTCTCACTACGTATACCTCGCCTTGTAAAGAAGTGGAATGAATAAAAGATCTGCTTGTGCTTCCATTGTTTGTTGATGTTAACCTTGTTCCTTGGGTTTCCGCTAGATCAAAGTGTGAACTGGGTAGTACCGAGAATATTAATTTGGTTTGGGCTATCTTGTGGACCACTTTGAGAAAATTCAACATGGTATCAGAGCCAGGTTCAGTTGCGTGAGCGGTGGTCAACCAGTGTTGTTACTCTGTGCTTGTGTGGTGATCAACCTATGTTGTTGCTCGGAGCTTCTGAAAGGTGACCAACAGTTGTTGCAATGGAAGGGAGTTATGCAAGAGGTCTTGGCATTGAACTCTTAATGCCGACTAACTTCAAGAAGTGGAAGTCGTGCATGAAGAGTTATCTTCTTGGTGAGGAGCTATGGGATGTCGTCGGTGGTGACGACAGACAGGAAGTGACTGCTGCGTTTGGTACTGCTGAGTAGGTTAGGCTCTGAAGAAAAACAAATGCTAAGGCAGAGTTTATTCTCAAGAGGGCCGTGTCACCAGAACTGTTTGATCACATCATTGGATGTGAGTCGGCTGTTGATATTTGGACAACCATTGATGAGTTGTTCAATAGGAAGAATGTGGCGCGACTTCAGTTCCTGGAGAATAAGTTGGTCAGGACAACTCAAGGAGACCTTACCATCTCTAAGTACTTCCTGAAGATGAAGAGCTTGTGTGCTGAGCTGTCGGCACTTGATCTTGATGAGCCTATCTCTGAGGCTAAGATGAAAAGACACATAATCCGCGGCTTGCGGAAGGAGTATGTTGCATTTGTGACATCTGTTCAAGGTTGGGCTACTCAGCCATCTCTGCTGAAGCTTGAGAACCTTCTTGCATCACAGGAGAGCTTGGCAAGACAGATGGCTGGAGTTAATATCAATCAGGAAGGTAGTGAAGCTCTCTTCTCAGGCAAGAAGAAGAAGCAGGTCGCTGGTGAGAAGGAGCCTTCAACTTCATATCAGCCGGAAAGGAGCGCTGCTCCAAAGGACTGGAAGAAGAACTTGAAGTGCTACCGGTGTCATCAGCGAGGGCACTTCAAGCGGGACTGCAAGGTCAAACTGCAGCCTGGGCATGCTGCAGGAAAGGAGGAAACTTGCTCTAGGAGTGAGGAAGCAGAATGGGGCGGAGCTTTCATGACAGGCACTTGTGTCCGTGCCTTGTCTGCTGAGGACTTCAACGGCGAATGGATCGTGGACTCCGGGTGTGGTCATCACCTCACCGAAGATAAGTCGAAGTTCTCCTCCATGCAAGCATACTCAGGTAATGAAGTTATTATCACTGCTGATAATACTGTTTATGCAGTAGAGAAAGAGGGGTTGTGTCTTTGGGTAGTGATCAGGGGCCACTCACATTAAGGAGTGTGTATCACGTACCGGGCATGAAGAAGAACCTCTTCTCTGTGACCAATGCGGTGGACACTGGGTATCACGTTCTGTTTGGGCCAACAGACGTGAGGTTCCTTCGCAACGTATCAGCGGTTAAGGCTGATGTTACTCATGTAGGAAGGAGGGTTAAGAACTTGTTTGTTCTTGCAACCAATTCTTTTGTTGATCGAATGAGGGCCAATGATAGCGCTGCTATCTGGCATGAGAGGCCGGGGCATGTAGGAATGGACAAGTTGAAGGCTATGGCTAGTAGAAGTTTGGTGAGAGGTCTGCCTAAGTTATTCTCCTTTGGTGACAGGCATGTTTGCGCGGGGTGTCAATACGGTAAGGCACATCGCCTTCCGTTTGATAAATCACAAATAAGGAGCAAGCAACCATTGGAGTGCATTCATGGAGACTTGATGGGACCAACGGTCACTGACAGCCTTGGTGGAAGCAGATACATGCTTGTCTTGATTGATGACTACTCAAGATATACTTGGCTTTATTTCTTGAAGGAGAAGTCAGAAGCCTTCCGTTTGTTTGTGGAGTTCAAGGAGTTGGTAGAAGGCCGGCTTGGCTTGCGGATCAAGAAGCTTAGAACTGACAACGGTGGTGAGTTTATCTCCTCCGAGTTTTTTAACTCTGCAGGAAGCACGAGATCCAACGAGAGCTCACTTGTGCTCACACTCCACAAAAAAAATGGAGTAGCGGAGCGGAAGATCCGTCATTTGATAGAGACTTGCAAATGTTGGCTTCATGCGAAAGACATTCCAAGGTCCTTTTGGGCGGAGGGGATGTCTTGTGCTTCTTATGTCATCAACAGAATGCCGCTCAGCCCGATCAACATGAAGACTCCTTTTGAGTTGTTGCTGAAGGAGAAGCCGAGTGTGGGACACCTTAGGGTGTTCGGTTCAACTTGTTATGTGCATGTCCCGGATGCTTCACGGACTAAGCTGGATGCAAAGGCAAGGAAGCTTGTCTTTGTTGGCTACGATGAGCGGAAGAAGGGATGGAAATGCATGGATCCTGCGATGAAGAAGTTCGTTGTGTCAAGAGACGTTGTCTTTGACGAGCTGACGTCGTATGGAGGTGGCTTAGTTGAGCTAACCAGAAGCAAGGTTGATGAAGAACCGATGGTGGCTGCTGAAGGTTTGGAAGAGGAGCTTGATGTTTCACCAGCAGCTCCTGTTGCTTCTAACTCCGAGGCTGAGTCTTCTAGCTCAGGAAGCAGGGGGAGCATTGCTCAAAGCTTGCCCCAAGTAGGAGTTGAGCCCGAAGAAGCAACGGAAGCAGTAAGCAAGGAGCCGACCCTTCGGAGATCGAAGAGGTTTATTAAGCCACTGGCTCGGTACTGTGATGGGAATGCAGTGAGCTTTGTCTCTTGCTTCTTTGCAGGTCCTCTGAATGAGCGAGAGCCTGCAAACTTCAACGAGGCCACTGGAGTTAAGGAGTGAGATGATGTCATGAATGAAGAGATCGCTGCTCTCAAGAAGAATGAAACCTAGGACCTTGTGCCCAAGGTTGATGGCATTACTCCGGTAACTTGCAAGTGGGTGTATAAGTTGAAGAAGAAGGCTGATGGGAGCATTGATAGGTTCAAAGCTCGCCTGGTTGCTCGAGGATTCTCACAGCAGTATGGAGAAGACTATGAGGAGACTTTTAGTCAGGTTGCAAAGATGACTTCAGTTAGAGTGGTGATTATCTTGGCTGCTAGCAAGGGATGGAAGATGTGGCAGCTTGATGTGAAGAATGCTTTTCTTTATGGAGAAATTGATAAGGACATCTTCATGGATCGGCCACTTGGATTTGTGTCTGAAGATCATCTGGACTATGTCTGCAAGCTCAGGAAGGCTCTCTATGGGTTGAAGCAAGCTCCTAGAGCTTGGTATGGGAAGATAGCAGAGTATTTGCAATTCTGCGGGTATCTGGCCTCCAACTCAGATTCTAGCTTGTTCGTCAAGAAGAAGGGAGAGTTTCTAGTCTTGGTACTGCTGTATGTGGATGACATGATCATCACAGGGAATTCGGAGGAGGAAGTAGCAAGGCTCAGGGCTGAGCTTGATATACGCTTCGAGATGAAAGACTTGAGAGAGCTTCATCATTTTCTCGGTCTTGAAGTGGAGAGGAAGAAGAGCGGTATACTCATTTGTCAAAGAGGATATGTAGATCGCATTGTGAAGCGGTTCAGCATGGGCGAATGGAAGAGTTGCTCTACTCCACTGGAATATGGGTTGAAGCTTCGACGAGATGAGGGAAGGGTTCTTCCTGATCCCTTGGTGTTCAGGGCTCTTGTTGGGAGCTTGATCTACCTGACGATTACTAGGCCAGACATAGCTTACGTTGTTGGCCGAGTAAGTTGGTTTATGGCTGAACAAAGGAAGTCTCAACTAGTGGCGGCGAAGCACATCTTGAAGTATGTCAAGTCAACTTCTGACATGGGACTTCTCTATAGAAGGGACTCGGATTTTGCCTTGCTTGGGTACACGGATGCTGACTATGACGGTGATTCAGATGATCGGAGGTCAACTTCAGGTTATGTGTTCACTTGCGGTTCAGCTAGCATCTCGTGGTGTAGAAAGAAGCAGGATTCGGTGTCAGAATCAACTACGGAGGCAGACTCAACTACAGAGGCAGAGTATAAGGCTTCGGCCTTGGCTGCTCGGGAAGCCATCTGATTGAGGAGGCTTATAGAGGATGTTCATGAAGAAGTGCAAGGGCCAACTTTACTCCGGGGTGACAATGAGAGTGCTCTCAAGCTGGTAAACAATCCAGTGTATCACGCTAGGACCAAGCACATTGAGATCGATCACCACTTCATAAGGTAGAAGGTGTTGGAGGGATCTCTTTTGGTCGGGCATGTTCGGAGTGAAGACAATATTGCTGACATCTTCACGAAGCCACTGTCGAAGGGGCCTTTTGAGCGGTTGCGCAGTTTGCTGGGCTTGATCACCACTTCTCACTTCAAGGGGGAGTGTTTAAAATTGTGAAGTGGAAGTGGTTGATGGGCAGGCCGGGCGGCCTGAGCGGACAGATCCGGCGGACTGGGCGGACTACGGCCTAGTGATAGGTCTAGTGGAAGCTGGCTGTTCTTCTGAGCAGGTTGTGCGGATTAAGTCCGCGGCCTGGGCGGTCTGTTATCTGCGGATAGGGCGTTGGCTGTTGGTTTAGCCAAGGAGCGGCCTGAGCGGATACAGGTTTGCGGACTGGTGTACGTTGCTCAGAGGCTGCGTTGCAAGCTAGTGTTATCCGACGGTTTGGGTCCTGTCCGCAGGAGGCTTGCGGACTGGCGCGTCCGCAGTATTCGCTGTTGCGGACTGGCCTTAGAGTTTGGCTGATGCCTTGCCGAGCTCTGGTGTACAGCACTGCTGTTGCTGTGGCGGACTGATGTGTGGAAGTCCGGCAGGTGGCCATTGCGTTGGGCAGGCGAGCAAGTAGCTTGCGGACGGCTTTGCCTTGGCAAGGATTGGGCGGTCTGTGTTGCTTGGTTGTTTGGCGGACGGAGTTATGTCCGCCGAGCTCGCGTTAGGCCCTTTGGTGGTTCTGGACTTGGTCATACTCTGTGACAAGTCCAGTGTGTCCGCAGTATCCGTCAAGTCCGCTGATTGACCGGGCGGATTGCCTTTGATCGTGGGCTTGTGGCGGATGGAGGCGTTGCTATGGTGGTATGCGGACTGCCTCTTGTTGTGCGGACAGTCACTGAAGGGGGTTGCTGTCCTGCAGTGTTTGGAGGCTTTGCGGGTTGATGTCTTGTCCGCATAGCCTGGGCGGACTGATGAGGGTTAGCCCAAAGGTGTCTTGCTCATGGCGGGTTTTCCTTGGAGTCCGGCTAAGTCCTTGCGGACTCGGCGGACGAGGTTTTGCTAGCGCGCGGGCTAGGGCGGTGTCTCTATCTCTAGGGTGGTGACCACACTCCTCACCTTGCCTATAAATAGAACCCCCCCGGCACATCTAAAGTAACTGAGGGAACAGTAAGTGAGGCTTGGGCAAATTGCTGCGGTCTGCGTTTTCTATCCGCGCGGGTTGAGTAGAGCTAACAGTTTGTTGTGTGCAGGTCGCGCGGGTAGCTTCAAGGAGCCAGGAGTTTGGCTTTGACTTCGGTCAAGTACTTGGAAGTTGTGCGGTCTCTGCGGTTTCAGCAGGTCGCTCTGCGGCTTGTCAGTTCTCTACTTCAACATTTGCAAGTTCCAATAACCTGTCCGCCAGGCGCAGGCGGGTAGGCGGTCTGTTCTTCAGTTCATCAGCAAGAGGTGAATAACGGTGTGTCCGCGCGACCTCGCGGCGTCGGCGGTCTCCGTGTCTATTCGGCGGATTGCAGCTTCAGCTCGGGCGGGTTCGGCGGTCTTGGCGACTTCGGCGGTCTCGGCGGTTTCCAGTGCTGTCCGCCCGGCTTGTTTTTTTGGTGCTTTCTGTTATAGCTTGTATACTAGCGAAATCATTTCTCGCTACGTATACCTCGCCTTGTAAAGAAGTAGAATGAATAAAAGATCTGCTTGTGCTTCCATTGTTTGTTGGTGTTAACCTTGTTCCTTGGGTTTCCGCTAGATCAAAGTGTGAACTGGGTAGTACCGAGAATATTAATTTGGTTTGGGCTATCTTGCGGACTACTTTTAGAAAATTCAACAGGCATTCAGCAGCGCGGGAGCATAAAGTCCTAGCAGCACGGGAGCTGGTGCTCAGCAGTACATGGCATGAAGCCCTAGCAACGCATGAGTTAGTGCTCAGCAGCGCTGGGGCATGGAGCCCTTTTAGCGCGGGAGCTGGTGCTCAACAGCGCGAGGGCATAAAGCCCTATCAGAGCGGGAGCTGGTGTATTTTCTTGGGAAGTTCATACTTCCTGAAGTCAAAGAGCCTGTTGTTTAGTGTTGTAGACTGGGTATATACTGAGAGCTTTACTTCGTGAGATCTAAACCTTTGACAAAGTCAGAGATAGTTGAAGTAATGTAGATAATCAAAGCGCGCATGCACACGATAATAGTTTTTTGTAGAAAATAACGATACAGAAAAGGTAAGGCCACACTCTTTGTGGGCTTCGCCGGGAGGAGCCCCTTCCTCGGGGTCTTTGTTTTACCCACGCTATGGTGTTGCGTCATCTTGTGCTAAGTTATCCGCTTAGGGCACACATTGGTTTGGGTCCTGGTTTAGTATGAATCTCCGGAGAAGCCCTTGCTTAACGAGCTGCTCGATCTTCACCTTCAGCATGTGGCAACCCTCCATATTGTGGTCGCGTCCTTGATGGAAGTCACAATGTTGTGATAGATTTTCTCACTTTGGCGCAAGTGGCTCGGGCCTACGAAGGACGTAGTTATCTTGAATGGCAAGGAGTATGTTGGTACGAGTCGTGTTGAGGGGGATGCAATCCTCATACTGTCGCGGGCCTCGATCTCGGCGAGGCTTGTTGCGACACACGTCATTCTTCTTACCATCCATCTGCGGTAGTGACTCTTGCTCTCTCTGTCTTTTCAGATTCCTCTTAAACTGTTTGCAGTGTGCTTCAATCGCTTCATCAGCTACAATTCAAGCATTGATCCGACGAATGAGATCGAGGTAGCTCGATATTGTCTCCCGTATTAGTGCAGAGTGGAAGCTACCAGCGCATAATCCTCCAATAAGAAATCCTTGCAGGAGCTTCGATTTTATCCATGGAATTTGTCGCGCCTCCGTGGTGAATCGACAAAAGAAGTTTTTGAGGGTTTCCTATTCGTTTTGGCAGATCCCTGACAAGTGGGAAGGGTTTTGACTATCGTCGACTGACAATGACCTGGTCTATGAATTGTTGAGTCAACTATGTGAAATTCTTGATTTCTCCATCCTTCAGGGAAAGAAACCGAGTACGAGCCTGCCCTTTTAGTGTCGTCGGGAATGCTTGGCACAACAGTGGATCGGGGGCATTGCAAAATTGTATCATGATAACAAAGTGTCTGACGTGCTGCGATGGATCACTCGTCCCGTCGTATGTATCGATATTTGGGAGCTAGATGATGCAGAGGATCGGATGTTACAGGATTTCAGGTACGAATGGTAAACGACGATGGAGAGGGAGACTGGCTAAGGCGGCGCGCTGCTCGGCTTATTTACGTTCTTCAGCAATGATGTCGCAAACTTCTTCGCGCGTGAGCCTTTCACCTACAAGTACAAGGCATACAACTTTTGGGCAGTGATGATGATGATCTTTGGGGTCTTTGGTCTTGAGAACTGGGTGCGCTGAGCTGGACGCGTTGGGGAGCTCTCTTTCGGGTATGCTTACAAACAGGAAGGGGGGAGCCAGATCTGTGTGCCCCCCAGGGATTGATCCTTCAACTGTGCGGATAACTTTTCCTTTCATGACCCCTAGTCACGAGTACCGCTGTGCATTGGGCACTGTCTTCAGATTCTTATTTTAACTTTGGGGAACCACGTTCCCACAGATGGCGCAAAACTGTTGGGGCTTGCTCAAGGCTCCGGTAGGCCGGGCTAAATTTGACTGCCTTAGCCCGAGAGCAGTTGAGCGATCCAATAGTCACGGTAAGTAAAAAAAGCTGAAAAAAAAATTAACATGAAAAACTCTTCAACCGGGTGAAAAATCATGTGGTTGGGACTGGGCCGGCCAAACCTCCACTAGATGTTGGGTGTTGTATAGAGCTTTTTTGAAGAACTCGATGACGACATACTGCCTCCCGGTATAATTTGAGGGAGAGAAAGAGTTGCACTCGGAGGGTGACAGACCACTTCTCATGGAGCTAATTCTTTCTTTGTGTGCTTTGGGGAGCGATGCACTTGTTGTATTATGGAGTCCCCTGATAGTTCTTGGAAGCGAGAACATCTTGCTTACTCGTTCTGATGTTTGGGGCTTGAGGCTTGGGGAGCACTCAGTGTGCCTTATCCTCTATAGGTTGTCTTAGTGGTCTTGAGAGTGGAATGCACGGAGGTGCGCTTGAAGTGGTCTTGATGACGGAATGCACAACGATGCACTTGGAACGGTCTTGAATGCGGAGCACGCAGAGGCGCGCTTGGACGGTCTTGACGGCGGAGCGCACAGAGACGCTCTTGGACGGCCTTGACGGCGAAGCTCATGGAGGCGCGCTTGGACAGTCTAGACGGCGGAGCGCACGAAGCCGCGCTTCGACGGTCTAGACTGCGGAGCACAAAGAGGCGGGCTTGGACTGTCTAGACGGTGTAGCACATAGAGGCGCGCTTGGATGGTCTAGACCACAGAGCGCAAGGAGACGCGTTGGGATGGTCTTGACGGCAAAGCGCGTTAAGGCGCGCTTGGACGGTCTAGATGGCGAAGCGCGGGGAGGCGCGCTTGGACATTCTAGATGACGGGGTTCCCTGCGAGCGGTCTTTCGTAGAGATCGTGTGGGAAGAGAGAAAGTGGAGAGAGAAAATAAGGAGAAGAGTGGAAAGAGAAAATTCGTTGGAGGATTTTTCGAACTGAGAAGAAGATGAAAATGAGAGGGATAGGGTCTATTTTAGATTTTTAAGAGGGACATGCCAATAAATTCTCTCTGTAACCATTGACCAGACGAATAGGAATGCCCAAAACTGGGCACACAAATAACAATTTTTGCGAAAATGATGAGACCGCCCCCAGACGAAAAAAAATGACTGGCCACGGAAAAATAATTGCCCCTCCCGTTGCGGGAGGTGTGGACTGGCGAGGCTGGTGACTGGGAGAGCCACCAGTGTGGAAAAGGCGGCGATGGAGCAACCCAACCTGGGCGGCAAGGAGGGTGCCTAGACGGGGCGCCGGAAAAGGAGCAGGTGGCCACGCTGCCGCCCTCCACAGGGGAAGAAGACACCACCCAGGTTAGGGCCGCCCGACCTATGCGGCCCTACCCCTGCTGCAGGATGCAGAAATGGGTTGGGCGGCCAAGGGGCCACCCGCCCCTGGGGAAGAAGTCCTCATAGGTGTTGCGGCCAGAGGGCTGCCTGACCTGGGCGGCCCCGCTCGTGCTGCGGGGTGCAAGAAAAGAGGGGCCGCCCTCCCTAACCGGCAGAGAGGCCGCCCAGAGAGGGCGTCCATAAGGCGGCCCGATCTGGGCGGCCCTGCCCCCAGTCGGGGCGCTAGAAGAGGGGCGGGCGGCCATGCTACCGCCCGCCCTAGGGAAGATAACGCTGCCCAGATCGGGTGGCCAGAGGGTCGCTCGACCTGAGCTGCCCTGCCCTCGCCACAGGGTGCCAAAGAAGGGGCGTGCGGAGGCGGCGACAACTGCGGCAGCGGTTGCTGCGACAGTGGCAACGGCGACGATGGCGGTAGTTGAAGCAGTGATTACACCCGAGGTGGTTATGTCGTTAGTGGGGGAAAACGGGATATCCGCACCCCATACATGGGGTGCGCGTAGCGATTCCAGGGGGGCCTATCAATGATATTTTTTTTATTCAACATTCAAAGAAGTTATTGTAAATGACAAAGAAAAATGAACTACAACCAATACCCGGAGATTATCCTCATGTTGAAAATCGAGATTCTAGTAACCAGTGACGGATATAGGAAATTAATAATTGAGGTGCACATGTTTTTTTAATGAAATAACACAGATATTTATTATATCTGTTTATATTAAATGAACAATTTTTGAGAAGCAGAAGCTCTTGTGGGCGATTGTCGCCCCCTTCGCGAAATCTGAAAGGCGACCCCTTATTCGGCGCCGATGGGAATCTAAACCCAAAAAGGGATCACTATGTTTTTCCTCTCCAGATCACTGAGTCCATGCTACCGGTGGTGATTCCACCTTGAGCTCATACATTTCTTTTAAATTTCTAAATGAAAGTTGGAAATTATGAATGACATTGAAAGATGTGGTGGTGATTTGGAATATATCGAACCACGATATCAATGACTTGGATTGCGCTTGATGCACTCAGCTCATGTGCGTCGAGTGCACGATGTTTTTTTCCTATGTCTGCCCCTCACCATAGAAATGTGTCACTGAGTTCTAGAAATTTTTACAAGGGGGTAAGACATTAACTTCCTCCAACAACAAAAAATTTGAACGCTTCCATCGTATCAAAGATATTTTTTCCTCAACTGACAGCCGTTTTTGACGCATGAGTAGTCAAATTTCATTGCCACAACGAGAGGACTCCAAATCTACTAGTCATTTTGAAAAATAATGAGGGGGGGGGGGGGGGGGGGGGGGGGGGCAGTGTCCCTTGGGCCCTCTAGATTCGCCCATGCTATTAACATTAAACATTTAAAATTTATGATTGTAAAATGTTTTAAAAATTACAAATCAACAAACAATTTTTTTTGGACACATTTTCGAAAAATGCTGAATAATTTCTTCATTTATAACGTTGTGTACAGTATCTTTTTTTCATTATATATTATCAGTCAATCATTCTTTCATTGAGCATTCATATCATTTCTCAGACGGCTCTTTATCATTTTCATAGCAGGTCCTTTTCAAAGAAGCAATTGCAATAGTAGAACACAAGCGACTTTCAAATACCACTAAACTAGTTAAAAATTATCATATTTTTAGCTCCACTTATGTGATTAACTTTTGAAATTTCTCATTAAAGCACACATTAAAAATATATACATTGCTGATTTAGTAACTACATTAAGTCTAATCGAGTAAAATCGCATGGGTAAAATTCTGTAAGGTGAGCCGACTTATTCCTATCAAATGAAATGAATCTGCCACTTCAATCATTACTTGAAATGCATAAAAATAGTTAAATATTTACATCATTAAATCAATCATTTAACTTATTTAGCATTCAATCAATCACAACACTAAAAATATTTACTCTGAAATGATGATAATTTGTAATATTTTTCGAATTGCAACTTGAACTTCCTTCTTCAAAAAGATTTTCCTCCATATTTGGAACATCGATGTCGTGTTTAAGCGACATCACAATCGAGCTCGCCGAATTTCTAGTACCTCAGAAGAGGGTGTCTACTCGCAGACTGCACCCTAGATTGCGTATAAATAGAATCCCATGGCACAATGCACGCCTCCCCCAAGGTTCTCAAAAAAATTTCCATGTCTGGATTGTGCTGAGCTTAGCTCTTTTTTGGAGGGAAAGTTCTTATATACTTCTAGGAACATGGTGAGACCTCCTTGTCGAAGCTCGTGAGCTCCTGTTTACATACAATCTAAAAAACTCCCTCCCCTCTCATCTCTCCATAGTCTAGGCTCGTCGGTCCCAACCGCTATACAAGTAGCCACTGATCAGTTTTCATACATCAATAAATTAAATGATTCTCATTTACAAATTCAATAAATATAATATTTTTAATTTCTAGAGATGTTGAATGTAGTATAGGAAAGAGAGTGAAAACCAAAATCTCGAATAACAAATCAGTAGAATGTTGTAACATGATGTGATCATCAATCTCATATTAGACATTGACATTCATATATCAAATGAATTTGACATCGCATTGCAATCGAGATATAGTAGTAGTTTTTGCATCTGCACATTTCTATATATACTTGTGTACAACTTGTCGTCTTCCCTGGCACAAAGGGAAGACAGACCGCCACGAGGAATTGGTGGTCTTCTTCACAAAGGAGGTGACATGCAAAAACCCTACCGAGCGGGTCAAAGAGGCCAAAAGAGATTCAACAAATGTCAACTCTTCTACTTTATAAAAGAGGGCTTTTCCCCTTTTAGATGTGAATAACTCCTTTAGTAGTTGCTAATGTCCACTCTTCTACTTTATATTTCTTAAACTTGTGACTGAAGTGGAATTGGAAAAGAAAACTTTCAGTAACTTCTTCGTTCTTTTTTTGGCAAAGTGCACCCTTAAAATATTGATTTTTGGCAAAATGCATCCCGAAAGTTAAAATTGGCAAAATGCACCCTCAAAAATGATTTTTTGGCGAAGTGTATTCTCATTAGGCAAAAAAAATGACCAAAATGTACACTATATAATGCACATTGTCAAAAAATCATTTTAAGAATACATTTTATCAATATTAAACTTTCCTCATATATTTTGTCAAAAACCTATATTTGAGGCACACCTTGCCAAAAAAACCTCCAGCAGCTTGTTCTCACACTCACCTCAAAGTTGAACCTCATTGACGGGAAAATCCGAGAGCGGGAGGGAAGAGCTCACTAGAATGCCCTTCCTCCTCTTCCTACCCGTGCTTACTCTAGACTAGCCGTCTCCCCAGCCATGGCAATTCCAAACCCTAAACTGGCGTTCCTCGCATCAAATCCCCATTTCCCGTTCCCATCCCCCGCCAACCACCGTTCCATTTCCCCTCCTCCTCTGCCGTGCCGCAGACTCTTCAACCTCTCTTTCTTCGGACTGGTTCGTTCCCCGGCCCCTCCATCCCTCGTGGACGGAAAGGTCGCCGGCCGGAGCCCGGAGTGAGGACCAACGCCCAGGAGGATAATAACATCGGAAGGAAGAAGGCGAAGAAGCGATGGTGGTGGTGGTCTCGGGACAAGGAGAGCTATCTGGTTGGCGATTCCGACGCCCTCCCGCTTCCGATGTTCTACCCCGGCTCCTCTCCCGCTAAGCCGGTGGAAATTGACCGGCGCGTTCAATGTGATCCGACTATTCAGGTTTGGGCTGTTCTGCCCTAGCGATCGATCATTTTTAGGGTTTCGTCTCAATTGTTCTGGTTTCTCTTGTGTTCCGATAGGATTGCAAGGAGGTGATTTAGGAGTGGACAGGGAAATGTAGGAGTTGCCAGGGAACGGGGTTGGTTAGCTATTACAGAAAAAAAGGCCGTGAGACCATCTGCAAGTGCATTCCTTGTCTTGGATTAGGTAAGAAAAAAACATCTATTGGCCTTTCAAGCTTTATTTTGTTGAGCTGCTGATTTGGGTATTTGTACCCACCGATATTTGTACACCACAGAATTATAATTGTACCTACAATAGATATTCATATCCCACAAAAAATAAAAATTTTAAAAATAATGTTATATATAATAAGTTCTTACCAAAGTAGCTAGTCAAATCTAGGATTTTCTCTTTGTCAAATACATCTTACCAACCAATATATTTTTGTCAAACGGTCCAGTCCACAAAATATTAAAGTACAATAACATCGATACATCCCAAAAATATTTGTCAAATACATATAAGATATTTGTGAGCTTCATTATCCCTTGATTTTGCTGTATTTCAAAAATCATTAAAAAACAATAATTAGTACACAAGAACAATAATAACTTTAAAAAAATTAGTACTAATAACACTATCCGTACATTCTTTTTAAATCATGACGATCACCCAAAGTTTTCAAACTTTTCTTCAAAAAGATCATCAAAATGCCTCCAAATAGTACTATGAAATAAAAAATCGTTGTTACTTATGATAAAAAGTGTAATAAACATTGAATAATATTATTTAAATATGCATACCTTACGATTAAAGAAGTCGTGTGATATATGATATATTCCATTCATCCGCTTGTTGTTCATGGTATCTCGTCCATACGAGAAATATTTGTGGCATTATACAATCTTCTCTCATCCGCAACATAATGAAGTGATTGTCATTTATATATCTTATATGAACAATTTTTCGAGTAGCCGTAGGAGCTGAATGCAATGGCAGAAATGTGAATGACTGATGAGTTGAATAGTAAACCAACTGAATGTTATAGCACGACGCTACTAATAACCCGATATCGAGCATTGTCATCCACTTTTCAAGTGGGGCTGAAACCACCCAACATTCAAGAGACTTCAATAATTTCATGGTCCTAGAGACTCTGTATATCTCATTATATAACACTTCTTTGTTATGTACTTCACTTACTAAATCACGACGGACTGAAGTTGGATGGGCAAAAAAAAATACTCTACAAACAATTAGTAGTCGCATTCACCTGATGAAAACTGATATATCCACTTTCAGTAATGCATTTAAATAAATATTGAATTGAAGTTCCACCATCTAATTGACTGCGATACAACTTGACCTTCTGATTATATATAGTTCTGATGGTCGTTGTATTTTTCGGATTTCTTTTCTTTATTGATGACAATATTTTGTATGTCTTAACTTCAGCATTAAACATATCAGACATGATCTTCTGCTCATTGTCATCAAGCCTACCATCATACAGATGCGCTTCTAAGTGAACAAATTCATGATTGTGTAAATCATTTTTTACTTCAATTGTTCATTCATTATTTTCTTCTCGACGTCCGTTCAGTGCAAACTTACATCAACAACGTTTAGAGCTTGACTTTTTGATATTTTTCTTTATATAATCTTTCTTATTTTGACTTTCACGAGAAGATCCAGCCCTATCACAACCTAGAATTACCCTAGGCTTGGCTCTTGCAGTGAGATTATCAGCTCTCAAAATAATGATAATAAAACCCAAATTCTTTCAATACTTTGTGCCCATGCAACTAAATCTTCCTTACTTGGAAAAGTCAAATTTGTACGAAAATGTATACCAACATCAACCGGGTCATCTTTAGAAAATTCAACATTTACCAACAACATAACTTTGTTTGAATTCATTTTAACCTTACATTAACATAACATACTCTCAATTCAAAAATCAAATTGGAAGTCATAAACCTGATGTAAACCAATAAAACCAAACAATATTTTGTGAAATCTAAGCATAATACCTTGAATGATCAAAAACACGATAAAGGGCAAGAACAACTGAATGATTTGAAGTAATCACAACCTATCAAAAAAATTCAAATATCCATTTTCAGAATAAGAAAAAAAATGTGAAGAACTTAGGGTTATTATGGTAAAAAATTGAAAACTCACATCAAAAACCAAAACCTAGAGTTTTTAGGGTAGGAAAAAATTGAAAACTCACATTGGGGATCCCCCAGAGAGAATATATATCAATAACAAGAATCTTAAATCTATATTAAATTTTTTTATAGAGATTTCAGAAACCTAGGTTATATATTAGAGAGAAAAAAATGAGAGAAGATGAGCGAAAACTCACCGGGAGGGCGGCATGAGGGAGCTCGCCGCCGTTAGAGAGGACACCGGCCGGGGAGGAACAATCAAGGGCGGCGGAAGGAAGGGCGCATGCTGTGTCAAAGATTTCAAGTTATTAGGTTTTTTATACCAAAAATAAGGTGGAGAGATGATAAAAACTCATCCGAGGCGGGAAGATTTGGGGGGTATGAATAGAGTTTTAATTTGGAGGAAAGAATTTTAAATATTAAAGAGAATTGGGGTACAAATAGCCAAATATGGTTTGCGAATATCAATTCCCTTTTTTAATCAATTGATATTCACAGATCATATTTGGCTATTTGTACTCACCAATATTCGTACCCCACAGAATTATAATTGTACTCATAATATATATTCGTACCCCACAAAAAATGAAAATTTTAAAAATAATGTTATATAGAATAAGTTCTTAACAAAAGTAGTCAAATCTAGGATTATCTCTTTGTCAAATACTTTTTACCAACCAATATATTTTTAAAAAAAGTCTTGTCCACAAAATATTAAAGTACAATAACATCGAGACATCCCAAAAATATTTGTCAAATACATCTAAGATATTTGTGAGCTTCATTTTCCCTTGATTTTGCTGCATTCCAAAAATCCTAAAAAACAATAATTAGTACACAAGAACAATAATAACTTTAAGAAAGTTAGTACTAATAACATTGTCTGTACCTTCTTTTTAAATCATGACGATCACCCAAAGTTTTCAAACTTTTTTTACAAAAAGATCATCAAAATGCCTCCAAAATAGTACTATGAAAGAAAAAATCGTGATTACTTATGATAAAAAAATGTAATAAACATTGAATAATATTATTTAAATATGCATACTTATGATTAAAGAAGTCGTGTGTGATATATAGTATATTCCATTTATCCGCTTGTTGTTCATGGTATCTCGTCCATACGTGAAATATTTGTGACATTATACAATCTTCTCTCATCTGCAACATAATGAAATGATTGTCATTTATATATCCCATATGAACAATCTTTCGAGTAGCCGTAGGAGCTGAATGCAACGACATAAATGTGAATGACTGATGAGTTGAATAGTAAACCAACTGAATGTTATAGCACGACGCTACTAATAACCCCATATCGGCATTGTCATCCACTTTTCAAGTGGGGTTGGAACCACCCAACATTCAAGAGACTTCAATAATTGCATGGTTCTCGAGACTCCATATATCTCATTATATAACACTTATTTGTTATGTACTTCACTTACTAAATCACGACGGACTTGCATCCAATTATTGTCCATGCCTAGTGTCATACTTATAACCGTTAAAGCCGCAATGACCATCTCCCATAACATCGATGACATCAAGAATATGTGCCCGCATGTGCAACGACATTTGGTACAAATCTTGAATGATCAAAACCACGATAAAGGGCAAGAACAATTGAATGATTTGAAGTAATCACAACCTATCAAAAAAATTCAAATATCCATTTTCTGAATAAGAAAAAAATTTGAAGAACTTAGGGTTCATATGGTAGAAAAATTGAAAACTCACGTTGGGGATCCACTGGAGAGAATACAGTGTAAATAAGAGTAATCTGAAACATACAAACAACTATTAGAGGGATTTCAAGAAAACCTAGGTCTTTAGATATAAAAATAAGGAGAAAAAAATGAGAGAGAGCGCACCAGAGGGGGGTTGCACCGCAGCAGTGGGTCGCCGACGAATACGAGTAGCCGGCCTTGGAAGGGCGGATGGCGAATAGAGGCGGCGGCGAAAGGAGGGGCGGCGGCGGTAAGGGGGGCGTGCGGCTTCCGTAAGGGGGGCGTGCGGCTTCCGTAAGGGGGTGCGGGTTCGGGAGAAAGGGGGAAGAAAACCGGAGGGGGTATGAATAGGGTTTTTAGTTTAGGAAAAAATTAAGTAAATTTTAATTGTAAGGGGATAAAAATAGTCAGAACGGGTGTGCGAATATCAATTCCCTTCTTTTTTGGTATATTGTGGGCAATGGAGGCCAAAATTTAATTATTTCTTATGAGTGACATGCACGGGCCCCACACCTCAACTGTAGATGTAATTGAATATTGGTACAATACAACTTTTCATAGTACTATTAAAATGACCCCATTTCAGATAGTTTATGGGCAGGAGCCGCCTTTCCAAACATTGATGGTCAGGTGTAGTGTTTTTCAGAACCAACTGGTCTTTGCCCATTTTGTCAAACTGAGATGACGAAGTTGACAAGAATTTTTTGCCCTTACTATTGCTCGCAAAAAACACTCCACCTCTGCGTTGCTGATATAGAATTTGATGTTCTGGCCAAATGAAAAACCTCTTGCAAGGTCTTAGGGCGAAACATTCGGACTGCAAATCCAATGTCCTCCCGGAGGCCAGCCAAACAAAAACTGACCGCGTGATCTTCAGGGATGAGTACGCGGTGGAGAAATAGATCAAATTCGTTCAAATATTGTTGGACCGAATGCTTTTGTTTCAGATTCTTTAATTCTCTCACATGGTCATCAAACAAAACAGAGCCAAACCGATTCTGGACAGTCGCAAAAAATTCCTCTCAACTCAAACTCTGAGATGTGAAGCGTGATTTCATAAAAGCTTGATACCAGAATAATGCTTTGTCTTCCATGTGCACAACGACATTCACCTTCAACTCCTCCGACGTAGCCTCTATATCAAAGAATTGCTCGCTCTTATACAACAATTCCAACACTGCTGTGCCATCAAATTGCGGAAAATTAATTCGTGAAAATCTTGTAGAAGGCTGATAGGAGATTGAAAAAGATGGACGAGCTGCTGCAGAAGCAAAATATGACGATCTGCCATTAAACTCAGATACTCAATTAGAGCGAAACTCCTGAATCACCTCCCAAAACTCTTCCGCAAGCATCGTCCCATCGTCCGCCCTGGGCTTTTTAGGAGAATCAGGTCGAAGACTCGTTTCTCAACTCAATCGTGGAGATCACTTCCAGCTCTGCCACCTGTCTACCAAGGTGAAAGTACAAGCGAAGGGAAATGATCCTCGGGGGGTCCTACAGGACACACAATCGAGTACACCATTCTTCCACAAACTTGTACCTTCTAGAGCTTAGTTGCCTAGCTGCTTCTAAAAGCCTGACGAGTTATCCCACTTTGGCAACAATAGAGATGCGTTCTGTCTTACAGGACAAACAGTCGCTACAAGCGGGTCTTTTAGTCTTCTCAAAGACCAATGAGGTATTTACACAAGGTATCACTTTGTAAGGTGGATCCTTTGTAGAGTTCAGAAGGTTAGCGTGCAGACCTGTTCCTGATAGTTCCTCCAGTTGGAGGAGAGATACAATCGGGGGTAGCTAGACCGACATGCAAGGAGGGAGCTGATCTCGCTTGTCAATGCAGGGGCTCGGTCTTACAAGGACGCTTAAATCCCGAAGTATCGTCCCATCGTCCGCCCTGGGCTTTTTAGGAGAATCAGGTCGAATGTTGGTTTCCCAAACCGATCAAGGAGATGGACTTCACTGCTTCTAGCTGACTTGCGACAACCAACACAAACAAGACAACTCGCAACCATCCGTGCCTCCGGGGGTGAGAAAATGTATAAACAAAATAAAACAATCTTACATACTGGCAGTCATGTTATCGCTAGGGGTAGAACCTTTTCAGGTCATTCTCGCTCCAGGTATTTGAGGAAATGAAATGAATAACATAACGTCTTGGTTGCTGAAGCGATAGCCTCACACGTTTAAACTCACAGAATTGAGCGAACACCATAGTTGCTGATTAGTGATCTCGCGAGTATGGACTCACAGAATTAAAGGAGAGCACCATATCCGTTGAAGAGATCACCTCGCGAGCATGGAACTCGCGAAATTGAAGCGAGCACTTAGTAATCATGAAGAGCATCACGAGCGGGAGCTCGTAGAATACTAGCTTGAAGATGTTATAAGTAAGCCGTCTCATGGATTCCGAGCTCTCCCGGCCTTGCGAGTAAGTCACCTACAGAACTCGCCTATGGACGAGTAACAAAGATACTCTCCTCTTCAACTCGCCTATGGGCGAGTAAAAAGATCCTCGCCTCTCCTGCCTGCAGAACTCGCCTATGGAGCGAGTAACAAAGATACCCGTCAATCCTGCCTGTACTCGTCGGTATATCGCTGTCTGCAATTCGCCTCCATGAACTCTTCTGCATACTCTCGCATAAGGTTGTCTCCATATGGAACTCGCCTATTAACGAGCAATAAGGGAACTCGCCAACCTCTATTAACTCGCTGCATATACTGACCAACTGAAGTCGTCATCTGGAACCCGCCTAAGGAGGTCCCAATCTGGAACTCGCTTATGAGCGAGTAATAGGGAAGCTCACCCGTGAAGCCGTCGAGCTTGAAAGTCGTCATCATGAAGTCGCCTATGGACGAGTAACCAGAAATCCCGCCCATCTTGCTGAGAACTCACCCACCTTGCCATATGCTCGCGAGTTGCTGTCTTTGGTCTCCAGCTCGCATTCTTAAGCTATGAAGTCTTCTCGCAAAAATTTCTTACTCGGCTACGATCCACGCTCACTGCACCAAAGTGTTGAAACCGGGAAAATCTCAACCACAAAAATTGGATCAAGGTAGCCTAAGGTTACTGGCGTAGCGGTTGGGCTCGACGGCTGATGGGCTAAGACACGAAACTGTCGAACAACACAAGACCCCAAGCGCTGCGGTAGGAAGGTCCACCACGTACCCGAAAGCTTAGAAGAAGCAACCCCTCCACAACCAAAGATGACCGAGCATGTTACAGGGAAGACTAGGTGGTAACTAAGTCGCGATGACTAAAGCAGATAGTCGCGAGGTCGTGGCTTGGTCTCTCTGAAAAAGGAATCCAAAGACTCAGCTGATGTCCAAGAAAAGAGGTCTCGAGATCTTTGCGAGATTCTGAAGTCCGTCTCCCGTACCCCTGGGTCCTATTTATAGGCAAATCCAAAGGGAGGGGGGCAGATCTTATTTATAGCCCACCTCCCGGCGACTAGGCGACTTCCTGGGGGATCTCGCACGGCTGGACGAGTAGCTGGCCTAGTCGCCTACCTGGCGAGTATGCGAGGGGAGCTCGTCATACTGCCCAGCTTTCTGTTGCCTTGCGCGTTGACTCTGTCTTCTGCCTTGACCTGCTGACTTTGACTCTTGCTGACGTGGCTCTGGAGGGGTCCACCCTCGACGAATATGGATTGTACACATAAGTGTTGAAGGTCGCGTGCTTTCATCTGAAGGTCGCGTGTTCTATCCACGCTCACCGCACCAAAGTGTTGAAGCTGAGAAAATTCCGTACTTCAAAATTTGGATCAAGACAGCCTTTGGTTACTGATTCTACAGTCCGACGTCACAATTCAAATGGCTAGCGCGAGAGAGAGAGGAAACTATCTAAAAGCACACCTCAAGTGCTCCAACAGGGAGGTCCCACCACGTACCCGGAAGTTTGGGAGAAACTTCCCCTCCACAACCAAAAGGCTGAGCGAGGTACTAGACAGACATGGACTTGACGAGTATCCACTTAAGGGATCTCAACCTCTTCCAAAAGTCCATTTCTAGTACCCCTGATGGTCTATTTGTAGAGAAATCCTGGGGGGGGGGGTATACGCGAGTATCTAGCTACTGCTATCGAGTTCCAAGGGTCTACTCGCCCATACTCACCTCTGCTCGCTCGAGCTTGCCTCTGCTTGTCCAAGGTCGCCTCTGCTCGCCCAAGCTAGCCCTAGCTCGCCTCTGCTTGGGTACTTCTGATCTTAACGAATTACGGGTTATACACAGATGTTCGTAGGCCATTGAGTGGGGACTTGCTCGAGGACATGTTATCCAAGTAAAGGGTTGAAGGTGCCTATAATTGTGAAAGGCTTCAGAGTGGCCCTCTGAGTCCATGACTCGATGGAGTGAAACTATTTGTGTAATTAAAAGTATTCGAGCAATTTTGCACTACACGTTGAAGAGGTTGAAAGAATAAGTCTGCCATGATTGTGTAATAGGCCGCCTATGAGGCACATGGTTGTGGGGGGGGGGGGGGGGGGGGTGGTGGAATTCTAATATGAAGATCTGCTGGACAAGTATAAGTAGTGTTTTACCTTTGTCTGTGTTCAATAAATCAGTAGAAAAGCCCACTGTAAGGCCCATCATGGGCTTATTTCTCTCCTTAAGCTTTAGTCCCACACCTTAGAATGAGGGTATGGTGTATTACTCTCTTCCTATAAATTTACAAATACTTGTATCTAGATCACATATTGAGTGAGAAATTAATAAAGAATTATATTGTTTTCACATTCACGTATTTCTCTACAGTCTATATAAGACCGACTCCCATCCAGCTTGGTTTTGAGGTCATCAGTGACCCGTCATTAATTTGTCGAGAAAGGAGTTTATAATCTTGTTAAGTCTTTACCTTCTACTTGATTACAAAATCGGGACCAAGGAACTTATCTGTCTATAATTGTTGGACGATAACATATATTTGCCAATATTGCATGTCATGAACTAGTGCCATCAATTATGTTTCATATGCAAATTTTTTGTGTGCAGGGTCAGAAAAAGCTCGATTGAAATATGCAATAGACCTGCCATCTTGCATAAGTACACTGATTTCTAAGCCATACACATCTCATTTCACTGATGAATTGCTTGTTGAGTTCAAGCTATGTAATGATCCGTGTAAATATCATAGCTTGCTGAAGAGTGACAAAAGCGACTTCCTTGACTAGTGTCCACTAGAAGGATGAACTAACTGAATTGCGAAATAAGATGGCGAGTGGTTGTGTGAGATTATCAGTTTTAGACTTGGATGAAATGAAGATAGTACCCTACAAGACACAAGTTGTCGCAAACCACTCAGATGGTCTTGGATTGCTACCATTCAATAACACCAACAATATTGTTGGGGTCTGAGGAATCCAACCGTCGATATGATGCTGTCCAAGTAGTCTACTTGTAGTCGTGCAAGTGTGCATTTCTTTGTATTGACTCATAATTGACCTTGGTGCAAATTTTGCAAGACTTTAATCAAGTGGTATGCCAAGAGTGACTATACACCAAGGTGCCATGAAAAACATGGACATACTTATGTGGTTTTGTAGAAGTGGGCAAAAATGTCATTCATAGTAGATGGAAATGTGATCGTGGCATTGTTTAAGCCAAACGCCATACTCAAGCATTCATAGTGGTAATAGTGGGCGCGGTATGATGTAAACGTCCTCTACTCGGACCTGTATTTATTGAGTCTAATTGTAGGTCGGGTTTAAAAAGTAAGTGGAATCATTTAATTCATAAAGTAGCTCCCATGTCATTGGTATATGGTATATATGGACCATCACAAGTATGAGGTTGCATCAATCACACAAAAATGTTAAGTTTCATCTTTCTTGGGTGCCAGAAGAACAAGAGTGAAGAGCGTATTGTCACTTCACTAGATGATACATGGGATTGAGCATCTTAGGCACCAATCACTCAGTTTCATCTTCAAGTCGGGCAGGTATTACATAATAAAAACGACTTGTAAGTATTTATTTATATAATTACAATTCTCCCCCTCAAGTCGGATGGAAGAGATCAATCATCCTGAGTTTATTTATGTTATCAGTAAACACATCTCATCCCAAGCTTTTGGTGAAGACATTGACCAGTTGATCTTTGGAATGAACGAAAGGAGTGACCAAGGCTCTGTTTGGTTGGGCTGTTGCTGATGGAAAGCTGCTGATGAACTGTTACTGATAGAAAAAGTGCTGATTCTGGAAAACAGAGTTTTGTTAAAAAGTTGTTTGGATACAAAACGGAGTTTTGAGTGAAATTTTTTTTCCTAATAAAAAAAAAACTGTTTGGGTCAAATTTGAAAATGTTATGCAATTTCCTGAATGCAAAATATTTTCTAATGCAAATGTTAAGCAATTTCGTTCATCCTGAATTTTCCTGTAATTTTCAGATCTAAAACAAACTGTAATCCGTGAGCTAGGAAGTAGTAATTTGAAATGCTTCATGATTTAAAATTCGTTCCAAATCTGCTGCAGCTAATCTAGTATTCGAATTCTCGTGAATCTGTGGTTGATTTAAATCCGTACCTCTGTTTCACTTCCACATCTCATGAATGTTCAATGCATACAAGCTAAATGGAAAATTTATTTCAAAAAAATTACTCCAGATCGGAGCAAAGAGGATCTAATAGAGATTAGTGAAAACTCTAGAAATATTGTTGAGACTACAGATCGACAAGCAGACATCAGGAAAATTGTGTATAACAGCTAGCAGATTGTCGAGTCCAACGAATTACAGATCCCGATCAAGGATGAGAGAAATACCAAATCAAATCAAAACAAAAAGCAAATCCGTATCAAGAGAGAAAGAGATCGAGTGAGAGAGGACCATGAGAATTCAGAATGCAGGGCGAGGAAGGAAATACGAGGAGAGGTGCGTGAGGAGAGCAATCTTCCCCTCTTGCTCGTCGCGCTCCGCTCATCGTGAGGATCTCGAGCTCTTGACGACTCTTCCTTTCCTCTTGGATGGGATCACGGATTCACCCTGAGGATTTCGAGCTCTCCTCATCGTCGTGCTCCGCTCGAGTTCTAGGGTTGCGGGAGAACGCCACGGTTGCGGCTGAACGCAACATTTTACAGCGGATCGTGATCAATAGGAAGCCGCGGAATTTTAGAACCGGCGGTTCTTGAAACAGCAACGCCAAACATAACTCAAGTTTCCTTTATCCAGGTAGTCTTTGATAAAGTGTCGATAAACCTCACCATGCTTAGTCCTGTCATGTTGAATTGGGTTGTGAGTTTTAATAATAGTTGTCTTGGTGTCGCAGTATAAGGAGAGGAGGATATTCTCCCGAAGTCTCAGATCTTGTAACACAGTACGCAACCATAGACCTTCGCAGAGACCTTGAGTCATTGTTCGATACTCAACCTCAACACTAGATCTAGTCACCACATTTTGTTTCTTTCTACGCCATGTCACCATTTCACCAACAAAGGTGTAGTATCCCGTTGTCGATTTTTTGTCGTCACGGCTTCTAGCCCAATCGACATTAGTGAAGACTTTGATCTTCAACTGCTTGTTTTTGGAGAACACGAGGCCACGATCATGGCCTTCCTTAAGTACCGCAGTGCACCATATGCGACCTTCTGATGTCTGAGCTGGGAGCATGCATATCTCTATTCAGGATTCCTACAACATACATAATGTCTGGACGTGTGTGAGATAGGTTTAAGAGTCTCCCAACCAATATCTGATTGCTCGAGGCATCGTGCGGTCACCATCACTGTCTTCATGAATCCTATAATTCTCCTCCATAAGAGTGTTAGCTGGAACACAACCAAACATCTCTTTTAACAGATTCAAAACATACTTACGTTGAGAGATGAAGATACCTTGATTTGATCTGATCACTTCAATTCCCAGGAAGTATCGTAATCTTCCTAAGTAATTTACCTCGAACTTAACAGACAAGAGTGCCTTGAGATTTGCAATTTTCTCTGTGTCTTCACCGGTGATCACAATGTCATCCATGTAGAAAATAAGAACCATAATTTTTTGTCACATTTTCGAATAAACTTGTTGTGATCTGACTGTTCCTATTTGTAACCAAATTTGAGCATGCACTTAAGAAACTAGCCAAATCAAGTTTTGAGAAATTGCTTCCGATCGTACGACTTCCTTAAATGACATAAGCCCTTCTTGTCCCTTTTTCACAAATCCACGAGGGATCATGTACACTTTTTATCAAGTTCACTGTATATGAAGACATTTTTTACATCTAGCTGGTGAAGATCCCGGCCCAAGCAAGCAATATAAGACAGAAGAACACAATTGGAGTCCATCTTTGCTACCAGAGCAAAGGTCTTCTGGTGTTTCACTCCTGAGTCATTCTTAGGAGGAAGGGTAGAGACATTTCATGTGTGATTCTTGTCCAAGGCAGCCATTTCCTCCTCCGTCACTTGTGCCCGTATAGGAATACTCAAAGCTTCCTGCCACGTCTTTGGAGTAGTAATCAAGGACAATGAAGAGATAAAGCCTTGATGTGCATGGTAAAGTTATGATGAACAACATGGTTGGAAATAGGGCGTTGCGTACGTATAGTTTTATCTTTCAACAATGCAAAGGGAACATGTTGATCATCACCATAATTTGAGTTCAAAGTAGGCACGGGTGGTGGTGAAATGACGGTGGCCTGTTTACCTGTTTGACGATGGTGGTAACCATGGTATACAAGAGGAAGAGGATAAATCAGAGATGGTCGCAAAGGAAACTGAGTAGACAAAAGATATGTAGGATACATAACTAGGGTGGAAGGGATGGTACGAGTCGGAGGAATTAGATGGAGAAGAACAATAGAATCATAAGTAATGCCACTAATCTCCCCCTGATGAATGGAGTGAGTCGAATTCATGTAATAGGATTCCTCCTTGCGAACAGTACATCCTTGGTACAAAAAACACGTCGGAATGGAGGGTGATAACACCAAAATTCTTTCATGGTGGCAGAATAACCAATAAAGACAATGGTGAGCTCGATGGTCGAGTTTGTCGCGATGAGGCTGATGTATGTGAACAAAACATACACACCCAAAGACTCGGGGTGGAAGATGATACATAGGAATGTCAAACATAGTAGAGAGACGGGCTAGAGGTGTAGCATAGTATAAAACTCGTCAAGGCAGACAATTGATAAGATGAGCAACGACTAGGATAACATCACCCCAATAAGATTTAGAAAGATGCATAGCGGTGAGAAGGCAGTGGACAACATCAAGGAGATGTCGATTTTTCCGTTCAACAACCTCATTTTAGATAGAGGTGTGAACGCAGTTGGTTTGATGTAAAATATCATGATTGCTGAGATAAGAACCAAACACGCCGTGATCATCATATCCCCCCCCCCACATTATGACTACTTAGAACACAAAAATTACCATTGAACCGAGTCGCATTTATCTTCTCTTAGTTTATTTGTGAAATATCACAAGCCAAATTTAAATAAAAGACAACAAAGCAGGAAACAATTTCTAAAGATAAACAGGGGAGGGGTGTCCAAGGCACAAATGTCAGCGTCGAGTATCATCAACAGTAACATAGAAGAGAAGAGAGCCAAAGACAATAACTAAGAATCCGGGTAGTACAAGCCACAGCGGTTCTTACCGCTGCCAATGGTCTTCTTCGTACCCAGTTCTTGAAAACACACGAATCGGGAAAAAAATTACAAAACAATTAAGTGATCGAGTGATATTGCTAATCAAAAGTAAACTGTGGTGGTTTGAGTGTGGATATGATGGCCCGAAGGTTGGAGATCTGGGAGTTTGTGTGGTAAATCAAAGATCAATACGATGGATGCTTGAACTTGAAGCAACTACTTTTGGGTGACACGTGAAAGATTGTTTGAGTTGGATGTTGAGTCAAGGGCCGAGCCTTGCGAGTGGATGACACTAAAATTGATGTTTACTATCGTGAGAAACAAACAGAGAGCAATAAGTGTGCGGAATAGTACTACATCACGCTAAACGGTATACAATCTGTCACACCCATCGGAAATCACAAACTATGTATACCCATTAAATTTGATGTTGCCTAAGGCACACTTCCAAGATATACCCGAAATGGCTTCTCACCCCGGCTATGCTCGAGGCTAAGAGGATCATTATTGAGGGGGACTGCAAGACTGTGTTGGATGTCTGCCGCACCTCTCTGCGCCGGGCGAATTGGAACGACGCCACCTTCATAGCACAGGACCTCTACTTCCTGGCTGAGCTCAACCAGCTTCTCTTTCGGCATATTTCATGGGAGGCCAATAGACTTGCTGACTTTTGTGCGAAGTATGGTAGCTCTTATAATTTTGTATGGAACGATGTGGTTGCTGCCCCTCCCGAGTTCATGGAAATCGTCCATGATGACTTTGGCTAGGGTGCTTTTTCTTTCTTGTTTTTCTTACTGCACGTTATGATGCTAATGCACTTATCATTGAATGGCTTAGTTGTCGCCAAGTTTGGTGTAGAAATCTATGCTGATAATGCATATGTTTGGAGATAGATTGATGCCCCTATATCTCCCACCATTCGGGAATCTATGGTCGTTATTGAGCCAAACATTGACGGTGGTATTTGACTGGGAAGTGTTAACAGGACCCCAACTCTTGAGAAATAAAATTATGTTTGCCCCCTTGATATCAATAATGACAATGCCCGGTGATGTCAAGTCAAAAATCCCATGCCCTTTACATTGTTGATCAACATATTCTTGATTGACGAGACGACTTGTTAGAGCTGGTTTGGGTTAGATAGTGACAGTGAGAGAGGTAGTGGAAATTTGGGGATGGTGCAGGGTTAGGCTACATGCTGTAAATGTTTGGACGAGAGAAGATGGTTGCGGTTGGGACTATTTTAAACAGAGTAACTAGAATGGCGGGGGACTGAGGCTGTGTAAAAGTGATTGTGGTCAACTGGCCATGACTGGTGATGTGAAGTCCAACTTCATCCATGGTTGTGGAGGGTAGTGAGGCTGTGACACAGGACAATCTACAAGTGAAGTAGGCGTGAATGCCCTAATCCTATGTGCAATGCAAACAATCTCAAGAAAATGCAATGGAACCAACAACAACCCTGAAGATGAGAAAAAAATACAATCATGCACACAATACACAATCCAATGAATGAAAAGCTCACAACATAAATCTAACTCTGATGCAAATACAATGCAACAATTCACTCATGCAATTAACTCTGACGAGTAATTAATTAAATAAAAAATTTTAATGCTCACACACATTTTGATAATTTATTTCAAACAGTTCAAATAAGATAAACGGACACTGAAAATTTATAGTGTATAAAACTAAGAGCAAAACAAGTTAGTGTCATACTCCATGAAAGATACAAGCCAAAATTAATTAAAGTCAAGTATAACTAGAAATAAAATGATGAATCCACACAATGTAATATTTGAAAATAAATGCAGACACACCCAATAATGGGTCCATGGATGAAGATGTGGAGATTCACTGCTTGTGGGAGTGACAAAGGCATTTCGAAATGACAATGACTGATGTATGGTGGTCGGTGGAAGGGGAATATGTCTGTTTGTCGATGGATGGATGGATGGATGGGAGAAAGGGCTGAATGTGGGCTGGAAACGGGGTGAGGTGGCGAGTTTGGGCTAGGATGGGTAGTAAAGGTTTGTGAAACAACTGGAAGGTGATTTGGAAGATGAACGGTGGCTGGGGAGAAGTAGATCAGACGGTAGGGAGGTGGTGGCAGGGTCAAGGAAGGCAGTGGAGGCGGTGGGAGGCTTGGAGAGTGGGTCTGCGGGGCGTGGGTGGCATGAACGGAGCCCTGAGACTGAGTTGGAGGTCACATGGTGCTGGGAAGGGAGTTTGAAGGTTGTGGGGGTGGTTGTTAGGCTGGTGGAGGGTGTAGGAGGCGGCAATGGAGGTTCCCGTGTGTCGTGGCTGGGAGGGATGTTGTCGACGAAGGAACGTTGGAGGGCAATGGCTGAGAGGGATGCTGCCGACGAAGGAACATGCGGAAAATGTGGAATCGATGGCTGTGGGGGCGCTGGAAGCAATGGAAGGCAGCAACAGAGACACGGGAGCTAGGGATGGACGGTCTAGTGGGGTTGGCACCGCCAGGGGAGGCTGCCGACAAAGGAACGTGGGGGAAATGTAGAATCAATGGCTGTGGGACACTGGAAGCGATGGAAGGCAGCGACGGAGACACGGGAAGCTAGGGATGGACGGTCTAGTGGGGTCGGCACCACCAGGGGAGGCGCCGCCGCCGTCGGCACCGACAGGGGTCTTCGGCTTCGCACCGAGGAGCAGTGACCGAGCGGCGTCCCTTTATTTGAAGAACCTGATATTTGAGTTTTGTCCTTCTAAGGAATTTCCAAGGGAGTAGGATATTTTGGGACCGGAGGTTGAAGAATTATTTAATATTAGTTCCTTTACCCATCTTTTGTCTTACATCATTCATTGTTGTCTTAGGATTAGCATGTTGCCACATATAGCATTAAGATTATGCTCTAAAATCCATTAAAATGACGGTAACGAATATTCAAAATGATATTGACGCAAATTCACAGGTATGCTTTATATCTCCAACGAATCCATTTAGATATGCTGTTATGATTATCCAACTTGCAGAAACTAGTGTAATTTGCAGCCTCCTGTAACTTATTTTGATATTCAGCCAAGCAGTCACATGGCTCTCATGTATTTTTCTCATCATTCAGGATATGTTCATAAGATAATGGCTCACAAAGATATTGATGTCATGGAGGATCTTGACGACCGAAAACCACCGTGATCCGCTCCGTAATGTTCTCATCACGCTCTTTGACCATGGAGGCGAATTATCCAATTTCTCATCATACACAACCTTCATTTTGTTGCAGAATATCGGGAGATATCGAGGGCAGCGAGCATGAGGTTCCTGGAGTTATTTGTGCCAGCGAAATCGTTTGTTCCGGGCGAAACGAAAGTCAACATTTTCGTCTTCTTGGGAGCGAATAAAGGTCCTGAAAATGAGGCCGGATTTTTCCGACTTTTGAAAGTTGCAGATGGCACCCAAATGAAATCCGGAGTTTCTGAGAGCTGGGATGGCAGTTTATGTGGGAGGGAGTAGTTCGTTTTTCATAGAGTTGATGTATTTATTTATTTGAAATTTTTGATTTTTTTAAATGGAGTATCTAACATGGTGGGGGCAAGGCGGCGATCTAAATACCAAAACAATGCCAGCTGATAATATATCCAGATTTTTAGATAGGCTGTCAAAATACTGTTTGGGCCAAGCTATGCATGGGTTTCTTGGGGCAGCTTTGCGCATTTGCGAACATGATGAGTCCAACGAATCGTTTGGTACGGCGGTGGCGGTCGTTACCGTAGTGGTTATGAATTGTCGTTCGTGAATGTTCTGTCCAACTTCACCTAACCAGCTCCATTCACTTTTATGGTCAAAACTAGTTACCTATTTGATTGCACGTATTTTTGTCATATTAACCAACGGTTTCATCAGGTGATTGTTAACCGCAACCCGTTATTTTGCTAATCGCACTCCAAAATCTCCAAATTTTTCGCGTCTTTTCGAAATACGCTTTGTACATGCAATATCAGGAAAAGTGTTCGCCACGAAAGTTGTAGATATCGACGAGATCTACAACTTTCGTGTTGATCACTTTATCTAAAATACATGAACAAGGCGTACTTTTGAAAATATGCTCAGATTTTGCGGCTTTTCGAAATACGCCTTGTACATGCAGTTTCAGGAAAAGTGTTCGACACAAAAGTTGTAGATCTTGTCGATATCTACAACTTTTGTGTTGAACACTTTTCCTGAAATTGCATGTACAAGGCGTATTTCGAAAAGATGTGAAAAATTGAGAGATTTTGGGGTGCGACTAGCCAATTACGGATTGCGGTTAGCAATCGCCTTTCTTTAATAGCCGTCATGTTAATCTTACAACATGACCCTAAGAGGAATTGATGCCTTAGTGACATGATTTTTGACCTCTAACATGTGATCATTAAGAATTTGAGTGCAGATATTCATTTTTTTAATTTTCCCGCCAAATGGACCCTAAGGGTCTCGATGGTCCAATAAAAATAATTTATAATAATAATAACAATTGGGTAACTGTCATCACATTTTTATCTGACAAAAATATTTCATAGTTAATTTAGAATTCCTGCTTCCTATTTTTAATTTGTTATGATATAATGGCATGAGCCCAAAGCCCCAAATACATAAAAAACAACACTCACCATAGTTTTGTTGTTAGAGTCGTGGTGGTTGTAAAGGTAGTATTAAAAATTTGCCAGAGGGTGGTTGTGATTTGTGAACGTGTTGGTTATGAACTGCCGTTCGTGAGCGTCGGATGTCCGAATGGCACCTCCCGGTTGCGACCATGCGCCGTTTGGCGGGTCCGCGGCCTAGTGCGAGATGTTCTGCGAATAGTCGTCTTTTGGCAAGATGATATACAAGCAATAGCTTTCTAAAGAGATGGTCGGCGAACCATTATAATAAGTAATATCATTGTATAACAAAATTTATATTTCCAATGCTAAAATATTAGTGCGAGGCAACCATAGAAAGTAGTACCAACAGATATAAAGGGGCGCTGCTATCGGCACCGCAGTTTTGGCTATTTGCACCGCACTTTTTCCTAATTTTTCATGTCTTTTGAAATACGCTTTGTACATGCATTTTTAGGAAAAGTGTTCAATACAAAAGTTGTAGATCTAGACGATATCTACAACTTTAGTGTTGAACACTTTTCCAAAAATGCATGTACAAAACATATTTCCAAAAAACACGTGAAAGTTGAACGTATTTCTCAGTATGCCTTGTACATGCATTTTTAGGAAAAAGTGTTTAACACGAAAGTTGTAGATATCGTCGAGATCTACAATTATCGTGTTAAACACTTTTCCTAAAAATGCATGTACAAGACGTATTTGACCAAAGACACAAAAAATTAGGAGAAAGTGCGGTGCAAATAGCCAAAACTGTGGTGCGGATAGTAGCGCCCATATAAAGACACATAATGCAAGCGGCCTGGCGTGGAGAGGACCTTAACGATCTTCCATCATACAACAAAGTCTAAAAGCTGGATAATTTTTATACACCCAGAATAATGAAAGTGGAGAAATTATTTTTAACAGACAACAATTCAATTATTCCTTAAATCTCATATCCATATTTGAATCAATGTCAGGGACTCACGAGATGCTAACACGTAGAAATAAGTATCTCGTTTTTATTTTCACGTTAATAGCTGAGATAATTCAAATATATGTGGGATAATCCACTTGACTATGAGAGAAGTGAGTTTTCCACGTAAGATAATCCATTTGTCTGGAGATAATCGAGTTGAATCTAAGATAAGATATTTGTCTCTGAGAAAATAAACTTGTCTCCAAGATAATCCTGTTGTATTTGAGCTTCTCTCCCGCCTTCAGGTGCCGGGCTTCGCTCGTTCCACATGTGTGATTTCAACTATCGCTCGATCTCCAGTTGGGTCACACAGCGTAAATGTGATTTGTGAGCAATACAGAGCGATGTGTAACCATGGACCACAGGCCCTTTGTGCGCCCGTGATAGTATCCAGGCTACGGCAGTACCTCCTCCCGTGCTAGCCCGCTCTCAGGCGCATGAACTTTACACGATGATACTCCCATTGATCGCAGCCCACCAAGTGCATTACTATAATCTTTAACAATCTTTAAGTTTTGAGTGTTTCTCGCCCCCATCGCTTCTTCCTTCTGATACGAGTGTCTCTATTGACACTCAATTTTTCTTCCTCAATTTTTTTTCCTCTCTCATAGTCATTTCAAGCCATTTTGAATTAATTTCCGAGTCAATTCAAAATAGACCCTCTTCAAATTGGTTCAAACTCATTGGAGAACAAAACATTATCACATAGGCCTACTAGAAGTAGCCATGGTATATACACACTTACACTTGACATAACGAGAAAACGCTACTTCAGCGTTAACGGTTACATAGCAGGCAGCCAAGCAGTCTATAAAAGCACTACGTAGACTTTGTTCATCAAACGGTGTCACATACTCACATCCCTCAGGCGTCCGTTATTCCCCAGCGCTTCGCCGCATACTTCATGAGCTCGTCGACCTCGAGGTCACCGTCGATGTGATTGTTGTGGTTCAAATCGGCGTTCACCAGCGCGCGCCAAGCCTTCCACCGCGTGCATCTCATGCCGAGCACGCGGAGGGCGTCACGCAGCTCCTGCCAGCTGATCCTGCCGTCCCCGTTCTGGTCAATGCTTTTGATCCACTCCCTGAACTTCTGCGGCGTCATCCGGTGGTCATCGAGGCCGGGCTGGTGGCTCGCGGTGGCCGGAGCAACCCTATAGTGGACCATTTTAATTTTAGTGCTGGATCGAGTGTTGTAATGCTGAGAACTGGGGGCTGAAGTATATAAAGGCCGGAAAGATGGGAGGACTGCCCTTCTGCATTGGAGCCATTGACTTGATCCGGCACTAAATAATTTTGTTCCGATTCTTTTTGGTACACTTTTAGGAAGATTTAATATTATTCCTTCTTATCTCTTGTATGTAAAAATTTGTGTGGGAAGCTGAAACTGAAATCGAGTCGCGGGAACACTCAATCGCAATCGAAGACAAGTAAAAGACAGTAGTAACAATAATACAAGAGTTTTCAATTGAAATTAACTTTTTTTACAAGACGAGACGTACATTGCAAGACATGATTTTACAATGTAACAAGAGAACAAAAAACTGCAACAAGAAGTAATCCGCGCAGACAGAACTCTGTAATCGTACAAGCCGCCTAACCGCCAGCTGAGACCGCCGAGACTGTTATGCAAACGGACCGAGTACCGCGGTAGCGCAACGGAATTAAATCGAGCAAAAAACAATCGCACAAAATAAAAAACCACAGAACGAGATATCCAAGCACACAGACGACACATAAAATTTACGTGGTTCGGAGAGAAGCTCCTACATCCACGGGGAGAGCGCGCCGGAGAAGATCCACTATAAGGTATGGAGGTACAGATTACAATAGAGACCGTAAGGTCGAGCAATGAAGAAAAAACCGAAAAGGTGAAACCGGACTGTCGCCTGCGATAGTGATGTCGCCGGGCGACAGTGGTACTGTTCACCTCCTTTGCGGAATCGCCGCCTGGACTGCACGTCTGAAGCCGACCTCGCCTGGGTTCGGCCGCCTGATGTCGCCGCGCCGCCTGGGATCACCTCCGCTGCCTGGAACCTCCGCGGGAGACCGGCCTGATGTCGATCCGACTGGATTCGACCGGATGCCGCTCCGATAGCTCCGCCTGGAGTCGCCCCCTTGCGCACCTGCTGCCGCCGTCGCCGGCCTGATGCCGCTGGGATGAGAACGGAGGGAGGCTAAGAACTCCTTCGGATCGCTGTTGGTGTTGGGATGATTTTTAATTCATATCCTCCCCTCCATTTTATAGCACAAGAGAGGGCCGGACATTCCATGTTTGGCGAGCACAAAGGGGGAAAGGAGAATAATCTCCTTTGATGAACTTCCTAAAAAGGATTTGGCCTGGATTAGGAAAAAGAGTGAATCCCACGGATTGGTGACATGGCGCAATCATAACGGTCCGAGCGTGAATAGGTGTCACAATCTAACAATCTCCACCTTGACGCCTCACGCGACAGACTCCACCTGAAACTTGGATCTCCCCCCTCCAGCAAACTACCCCCTCTCCCTGGGGTTACCACGATCAGCACACACAGATATGAGCCAAGTCAAGGCAGTGCTTGAACTTGACTCCGGTCAACGGTTTGGTCAACATGTCTGCAATGTTATCCTCAGTGTGCACCTTTAGTAACTGAATATCTCCGCCAGCAACGAACTCTCTCAACTTATGGTACCGCACATCAATGTGTTTTGTCCTGGCATGATAGACCGGGTCTTTGGCCAGACAAATCGCACTCTGACTGTCACAGTGCAGCTTCACCGCTTCCTGAGAAATCCTGAGTTCTTTGGCGAGACCTTTGAGCCAGATAGCTTCCTTCGCGGCTTCCACTGCAGCAATGTACTCAGCCTCTGTCGTAGATAAAGCCACAATGTCCTGCAGAGTGGCTTTCCAACTGATGGGGCCCTCACCACAAAGGAAGATGTACCCGGAGGTAGATCTTCTTCGGTCGAGGTCGCCCGCATAGTCGGAATCAACGTAGCCCTCTAGGACTCTAGAAACTCCGCTCTTCTTAAACAGCAAACCGACGTTTTTCGTTCCGTTCAGATATCTTAGAATCCACTTGACTGCTTCCCAGTGTTGTCGCCCCGGATTCCCCATATATCTGCTGACTACGCTCACAGCCTGAGCGATATCTGGTCTGGTACAGATCATGGCGTACATCAAGCATCCTACCGCACTGGCGTACGGCACCCCGAGCATCTTTTGTCGTTCTCCCTCTGTGTCTGGACACTGTTGTGATGATAATCTAAACTGTTGCCCGAGAGGGGTTAAAACGGGCTTAGATTCAGTCATATTGAATTTTTCCAGAACCTTCTGAATGTACCCTGTCTGAGAAAGCCAAAGCATGCCCCGCTTCCTATCTCGCTTGATTTCCATGCCAAGGATCTTCTGTGCTTGACCCAGATCCTTCATTTCAAACTCAGCTTGCAGTTTCTGCTTCAAAGACTGGATCTCCTGAGCTGACTTGCACGCAATCAGCATGTCGTCGACGTATAGCATCAGAATCAGAACGTCGTCGTTTGCCAGAAACTTGTAGTAGGTGCAGCTGTCGTACTGGCTCCTGCTGAATCCTTGTGAAACCATGAACGTATCAAATCTCTTGTTCCACATTCTTGGAGCCTGCTTCAGACCGTAGAGGGACCTTCTTAGTTTGCACACCTTCTTCTCGTCACCGGGTTGTACAAACCCTTCAGGCTGCAAGATGTAGATCTCCTCTTCCAAGTTGCCATGAAGAAACGTCGTTTTCACGTCCATTTGCTCTAGCTCCATGTCGTTCATTGCCACCATCGCAAGAAGCACCCGTATGGAGCAGTGTTTTACCACGGGTGAGAATATTTCATCAAAATCGACACCCTTCTTCTGCGCAAACCCCTTGGCAACGAATCTGGCCTTGTATCTCCACTGGTCTTTGCCGGATGTAGATTCCTTCTTCCTGAATATCCATTTGGAACTGATTGCCTTCGCCCCTTTGGGCAGACGAACCAAGTCCCAAGTCTGGTTTTTACGAAGGGACTCCATCTCTTCTTCCATAGCTGCTTTCCACTGAGAACTCTCTCTACTCTCTACAGCTTCTTTATAAGATCCAGGATCTGTGGAGATCACCTGGAAAGCGTACGCTACCGTGTCCTGTAGCCTGAGAGGCAGTCTGACCTCTCTCCTTGCCCTTTCTCTAGCAATAGAGTACGGCTCTGCTTCCGTAGGTTGCACAGCATCAGCATTTTCTGGGTCAGAGGAATCACCGTGGTTGTCAGCTTGGTCGCTCCCTTCCAGCTCCACCTCTAGGGGTGTGACTGGAGTCTCCTCCACCTCTTTAGACTGAGCCTCAGATTTCTTGAGCATAGAGGCCTCATCGAAGATCACATCGCGCCTGACCTCCACCTTCTTTGTGTCCGGGTTCCACAGTTTGAACCCCTTCGTGCCGGTCTTTCGTCCCAGATAGATGCACCGTTTGGACTTAGCATCCAGCTTCGTCTTCTCAGAGTCCTGTACAAGGGTGTACACAGGACAACCAAAGATGTGGATGTCAGAGTAGTCAACCGGCCTGCCTAACCAAACTTCCTGTGGCGATTTCAGATTCAGTGACATCGATGGGGATCGATTCACTAGATAGCATGTCGTGTTAATGGCCTCGGCCCAGCAGGACCTTGGTAGGTATGCAAATAACCGCATGCACCGAGCTCTCTCTAGCAACTTTCGGTTCATCCTTTCTGCCACGCCGTTCTGCTGCGGTGTACCAGGAATAGTGAGGTGTCGAGTGATGCCCTCCTGTTTGCAGTATTCCTGGAACTCCGCTGAGGTGTACTCGCCACCGTTATCAGATCTCAAATATTTAACTCTTTTCCCGGTCTGCTTTTCCACTGTCGTCTTCCAGAATTTGAATTTCTCGAATACTTCGGACTTGTGCTTTAGAAAGTAGATCCAGACTTTTTTCGAAAAATCATCGATGAAAGTCACGAAGTATCTGGCCCCACCAAGAGACGGCTCTGGGGCAGGCCCCCAAACATCTGAGTGTATATATTCCAGTGCCTGCTTACTCCGCTGCATAGATGTCACGAACTTCACTCTGTGCTGCTTCCCGAGAACGCAGGTCTCGCATAAGTCTAACTTGCATGTCTTGACTCCTTTCAGTAAGCCCTTCCTGTGAAGCTCCAGCAATCCTCTCTTGCTCATGTGGCCAAGTCTAGCATGCCACAGCAGAGAGGAGTCCTCATCTGTCGTCTCAGAAACCGCCGCGTCGCCGGCGATGGTAGTGCCGATCAGTTTGTAGAGAGTACCAGAGCGCTCTCCTTTCATGACCACCAGAGCGCCTTTCTTGACCTTCAGATATCCTCCCTCGCCGGTGTATGAGCACCCAGCCGCCTCTAGAGTGCCTAGGGAAATTAGACTCTTCCTCAGATCGGGCACGTATCTTACATCAGTAAGGGTCCTGATTGTTCCGTCGAACATCTTAATTCTGATACTGCCGATCCCGAGCGTCTTGCACTCCGAGTCGTTTCCCATCAGAACGCGACCGCCGTCACATTGCCTGAAGCTAGTGAACTATTCTATGTTCGGGCACATGTGATACGAGCATCCCGTATCCATGATCCACGTGTCGGTGGTATCGAGGGTGGAGTGTACATGGAGTACGTCAGCATCGCTCTCGGGGTCGGACGCCACAGCCGCCTGTTCCTGATTCCTTTCTTTCGCCTTTTTCTTCGGACAGTTATTTTTCCAGTGCCCTTCTTCCTTGCAGTAGTGACACTGGTTCTTCTTGTCCCGAGACTTAGACCTGGCCCGATTGAATTTCTTCCCTCTGTCTCTCGATCTCCCTCTGACCGGTTCTTTGTTCTTCACGAACAAACCTTCGCTGGTGCTGGGGCCGGGTTTGCTCCGCGTTTCGTTCGATAGCAGCGTCGTCATCACCTCCTCCATTTTGAGCGTATCCTTTCCGTAGAGGATCGTGGTGACCAGATGGTCATAGGACTTCGATAGAGAATACAGTAGTAGAAGCGCCTGGTCTTCCTCTTTGACTTTTACGTCCATGCTCCGCAGCTGGGAGATCAACTTGTTGAATGCATTCATGTGTTCTAGCAGCTTGTTGCTCTCGGACATTCTTAAGCTGTATAACTGTCTCTTCACATAGAGCTTGTTTGTGAGAGATTTTGACATATACAGCTCCTCCAATTTCTTCCATAGGTCTACGGTGGTGTCAGCGTCGACCACGTTGTACATGACCTCGTCGGCGAGACTCAACTGGATTGTGCTGATGGCCTTCAGATCCAGTTCCTCCCATTCCTCGTCTTTCTTCACGCCGGACTTTTCCTTGCCGAGTAGCGCCTTGTGGAGTCCTTGCTGAACGAGAACCGCCTTGATCCGCTTCTGCCATAAGCCGAAATCGATCTTGCCATCGTACTTGGAAATCTCGAATTTTGCCGCCATTGATTTGCTCGCAGTGCTACTGAGTGATCAGAAAAATGTTCTCGTTGTTATTCCAACGTGGTCAGCAAGATAGCAAACGCCAAATTAATATCTTCGAACTACCCAGTTCGCACGCTGAACCTGCGGAACAGTATTTTGGGTTGGGCGAGTGCTGACCGCGCGGATTGTCAGTCGGTTTGCTGTGTGCAGGTCCTACTTCGTTGGCTGTGACCCAGTGCTTGGAAGTCGGTCTCTGCGGACTCAGAACCTCTGCGGCTTGTCAGTTCTGTTTCAACTTTCCCAGCCAATAACCTGTCCGCCGGCTTCAGAGGGGAGTTCTCAGTCGGGTTCATAACGGTCTGTCCGCGCGGCTCGCGGTCTCGGCGGACCCGTGGTATTCGGCGGATTGCAACATAGCTTGGGCGAGCTCAGCGGTCTCGGCGGTCTCGGCGACCTCGCGGTCTCGGCGGACTGGAGTGCTGTCCGCCCGGCTTGTTTTTGGTTCTTCTGTTTACAGCTGTAATACTAGCGAAATCATGTCTCGCTATGTATGCCTCGGATTGAAAGAAGTGAATGCATAATAAGATCTCTTGTGCTCCATGTTTTGTTGGGTGCAACCTCTAGTCCTTGGGTTTCCGCATACCGAATTGTTACCACGTGAGAAAATTTAACACTCGTATCAGATTTTGAGAAGGTAGGGAGTGGACCGTCGTCACCTACCGTTGACCCAGATCTAGAATCAGAACGCCCAGACGATCACCCCCGCGGAACCTCGCTCTGATACCAATTGTTATGCAATCAGACCGAGTATCGCGGTAGCGCAACGGAATTAAATCGAGCAAAAAACAATCGCGCAAAATAAAAAACCACAGAACGAGATATCCAAGCACACAGACGACACAAAAAATTTACGTGGTTCGGAGAGAAGCTCCTACATCCACGGGGAGAGCGCGCCGGAGAAGATCCACTATAAGGTATGGAGGTACAGATTACAATAGAGACCGTAAGGTCGAGCAATGAAGAAAAAACCGAAAAAGGTGAAACCGGACTGTCGCCTGCGATAGTGATGTCGCCGGGCGACAGTGGTACTGTTCACCTCCTTTGCGGAATCGCCACCTGGACTGCACGCCTGAAGCCGACCTCGCCTGGGTTCGGCCGCCTGATGTCGCCGCGCCGCCTGGGATCACCTCCGCTGCCTGGAACCTCCGCGGGAGACCGGCCTGATGTCGATCCGACTGGATTCGACCGGATGCCGCTCCGATAGCTCCGTCTGAAGTCGTCCACCTGGAGTCGCCCCCTTACGCACCTGCTGCTGCCGTGGCCGGCCTGATGCCGCTGGGATGAGAACGGAGGGAGGCTAAGAACTCCTTCGGATCGCTGTTGGTGTTGGGATGATTTTTGAATCATAGCCTCCCCTCCATTTTATAGCACAAGAGAGGGCCGGACATTTCATGTTTTGCGAGCACAAAGGGGGAAAGGAGAATAATCTCCTTTGATGAACTTCCTAAAAAGGATTTGGCCTGGATTAGGAAAAAGAGTGAATCCCACGGATTGGTGACATGGCGCAATCCTAACGGTCCGGGCGCGAATAGGTGTCACAATCTAACACGAGACCGCCAAAGCCGCATATCCGCGGCAAACCGCGCAGACTGCTGTCATTGCAATGCTGAAGGAACAGGAACAGAACCTGCTGATTGACCGGGCGAACTGCTCCGCTTATCCGCAACTCCGAGGAAGAGATCTAGTCGCAGAGACCACGACTAGCTGCTAACCGATGACTGTATCCACGAACTGTTTCACACCAAGCTTCCACTAGTCGCCAAGCTGCCTGAAGTTAGCCGTACAGACTCCACAGATTCAAGTTCCTTAGTCGCAGCGGTTAAAAAACCTTAACCGCAAAAACCAAGTGCGAGCTAGCTCATACTGTTCACTGCTTATTTATGACGAGTTGATGGCTCCTATTTATAGGTGTGAGGAGGAGTACCGTCACCACGCATACCGATAGGATAACCGTCCATCAACCTGTCAGCTAACACCTTGTATCCGCACAGTGCGGACACCAACACCTGTTCGCCAGATCGCAACTGTCAACAAGCATGATAACGAGACCATTCAGTCATGCCTTACATCAAACCACAAACATGGCGAACACAGCAAGGCGGACTACCAAACACCGACACCAATCCACATTACCCCGCAAACACTACTTCCCTTCCGTGCAACTCTGTAGCCCGCAACAAGGTAAAATCCGTGCCCAGTCGATCTGCCAAACTCCGCAAATACCAGAAGCAATCCGCAACAAGAGAACTCAACGAGCTAGGCAACCAGCTGGACTTAGTCCCACCAGACCAAGTCCACAACAAGTTCTGCGGTCTCCAAGTAACCGCGCCACCTGATACCAAGATCACGCCTTTTGAACAACTCCAGTCTGCCACCATGCAGACTACTCCATCAATCCGCGCGACCTCCAGGCAACAAGTCCGCGCAACTGTGCCAGCTCTACGATCCAACATCCAGACCACAAGCACAGATATATGCCGGACACCGGCGAGCTCCAAGCGAGTCTGCCACAACATCAAGACCGGACTCGGCGAACTCCAAACTAAGTCCGCCACTACCCGCATATAGACAACCCTATCCGTCTGATTACTCCACCAGGGTGCATGCTGGTCCAGACCGCTAGAGAGAAGAACCACAGCTGAAACCGACTGTCCGTCTAGGCTATCTGCCTAGTCCGCGCGGTCAATGCGGACTGCACAATCAGTCTGCCTGACTTCCAACACTTCTCACTTCAACAATTTCAATATTGTATGGGTATTGGGGAAAAGGAAGTTATTCAGTTCAGAGCACCCAAAAATGTGGGACGCGTTTTTTGATTTTTACGGTTTCTCTTCATTATCGGATGAAGATTTGGAAACGGAGCTCAGAACCAAAAAATCCTCCCTGAATAGAATAGAGATACTCTTCATTTAAACCCAAATAAATACTATACATCCAAGATGTTTGAAATAAGGCTCTTGAGTAACTTCATTTATTATTTAATAATTGTAAATGTCAAGACAAAAATAGAGACATCCAAGATGTCTCTTTGTTACGGATATTCGTGGCGAATGTGTCCCGGATCAAGGAATACAAATCGGGCTTGTCAGGAACAGTTTGAACCGGTGAGGACGACCCAGGCGGGTCGGCGGGGAGGATAATTAATATTCAGTTTATATTTTGTTATTTTATATTTCATGTTATTGACACCGCTCAATAAGAGGGGCTGATTTGGACTTATAATGGTATCTCAGATGAATGTTATGTTTCTATTTCCTCCTTGTTGGTTTGATTCGGATCCGGTTTAGAAAATTATTTCCTTCCTCCTTGGCCGCTAAATCAAAGACATAAAAAGGAAAAGTTTTAATTTTTTCTTTTGACGAGCTCTCACGTGAGTTGTTAATGATATATAATATATATTGGATTCTCTGTACATGGTGGAGAGGGTTTTTTTAGCAGCCGCCTGAGGGAACATAGTCGCCTCTCTTACATTGGGAAGAAGCCCCTCCTCCTGTTCGTGTGAAGGAGACCGTGCCGCACCTGTGCTCGCGTTGAAGGAAGGCCCCCGCCGCCGCCGTCGGTGGTTGCCGGTGGTGCAACCCCGTGCGGCGGCATCGGCGTTATTGGTGTCGATCTCACCGTTCGTGCTTTGTTTCTTCCTCCCATGTGGAACCCTCGATACATCCCCCGACTTTGGAGATGATAGCCGTCGGTCTTGGAGGAGAGGGTGTTTGTTGGTCTTGGAGGAGATGATGTGGTACGAGTGTGGCGGCGAAGGCTTGCGGTGGTGCAGTGGCCTTGACGGAGTTTCTCTCCGGTGGTACGGGCATGGCGGCGAAGGCTTGCGGTGGTGCAGTGGCCTTGACGGAGTTTCTCTGCGGCGGTGCGGACATGGAGACGAAGGCATGCAGGAGTGCAGTGGCCTTGATGGTGTTTTCTCCGGTAGTGCGGCTTGGTGTCGATGGCGTGCGCGAGTGCAGTTGGCCTCGACGGTGCTTCTCCGATGGTGGCGAGTGGTTCGGTCGTCATCGGACGACGAAGGTTCTCGACGAACCTTGTGCGTCCGCTGTGCTAGCGGATTGCAGTCCAGATAATTCCCTCTCCCGCGTACCGAGCGAGTCCGGCTCCTCCGCGGTGTTTTCTGTAACAGACGTCGGTATATTTCTTCATGTATTATTATTGCAGTTACATTAATTTGATATGTAGAGTTCTTTGTTCAGATTTCAGTTCTTATCTACCCTGTATTTATTTGGTCGTGTCTAGGGGAAAGTTTCCGCGTTATATCCCGACACTCCTAACCATAATATTCTTTCTCTCTTCCCATTTCCTTCTCTCTAACCCTCTTGTCGGCTCCTCTCTTTCCCGAGCCGGATTCTCCGTAGCAGTAACAAATTGGTCTGACTTTGCCTTTCCGCCCGCCACAGGCTGTCGGTTCTCTACGTCGTTGCTGCTTCCGCCGCCAGAGCCCGCAGATGCCAGTTCTCGCTGTGTCGTTTCGTTCGCTTGATGCCGCTCATATTCGTGTCGTGCCAGTCCGTCGATTCAGACGCCGGTCTCCCAGATCCGTCTGCTGCAACGCCCAACGCATCGGCCAGTCTTCTAGATCCATCAGAAAGGGCACGGAAGTTTCTGTTTCTGCATCTTATTGCCCTACCCACATCCTATCAGACGCCATCAGCCATGTCCGTCAGCTATGACTCTAAATGCCAAATCGATTGAGAATCTGCCACAGGTGGACACCGCCGTTGAGGCCCTCCGTCGTGTCGAAGCCCAGGAATCTCTCAAAGCCTCCATGCACGCCTCCATTCTCCCCCTCCACGCCAAGATAGACACACTCCAACCCTACGCTGCCTCATCCACGAACGGCTCCACATGTCCACCCGTCGACGCGCCCATCCTCGGGGCGGCGCCTCTTCCGTACACCGGAGACTCCACGACACTGCCTCTTGTGGGTCGCTCTACCCTCGCTTTGGATATTCCCGCCTTTTCTGGTGTTGACCCGATTGGGTGGATCGCCAAAGCAGAATAATATTTTGACCTCCACCACACTCCAGAGCAGGATAAAGTCTCCACCGCCATCGTGGGACTTGACGGCTCCGCAGTTCTTTGGGATCGGTGACTTCGGCAGTCCAATCCGGTCATCTCTTGGTCGAATATCAAACAAGAGATGATTCCCCTCGATGACGTCCACTATTTTGGATCCATCATCAAACGGTTGTGTGAGGTTCGCCAAACTGGTGCATTGGATGATTACATCAATGAGTTTGTGGTCCTCCTCATCCATGTTTCGGGCTTACCGCCAGATTATTATCTCAGCTTCTTCATGCAGGGCCTCTTGCTCCACATCCGCTCCCGACTTCGCACTCACCACCCAGGACGGTTTTCGATGCCCTATATATGGCCCGTCTCGTGGAGGCGAATTTGTCTCCTCGACAACCGCCGTCGTCAGGCGGACCTCCACTGGGGGGACAACCGTAGCAGATCGTTACTCCAGAGACACCAGCTCCTCGGCCTCCTCCAGCAGCTCTGCAAGGCGGACCGGCCCGGCCTCCTCAACATTTCTCTACCGGTGAGCTTGACGAACACCGTCAAAAGGGGTTGTGTTTCTGTCGACGTCGGCTCTATTCTCCAACCCACATTTGTGTGGTCAAGGAGTTTCGTGCCATCATTGACGACGTCGACCCTGAGTTTACCTTGGCTGACTTTGAGGCCCTGGAGCTCTCACCGGAGGATACCCATCTCGACTCCACCGCAGCTACATTCCAACGGTTGGAGCTATCTGGCGCTTCGACGGGCGGGATCTTTGGCCAACCGACCATGCAGCTTTCGGGCACACTGCGGGATCTCCCAGTCATCATCATAGTGGACAACGGCGCTAGCCACAACCTTATCTCTGAGCACCTAGTGTAGCAGCTCAGTCTTCTCTTGGTTCCCATCTTAGATGTTACGGTCCGCATGGGCAATGGGTGCCACCGCCCAACTCAGAGTTATTGCACTGTTGTCTCTCACTCTATAGGGCCATATTCTGTGACCCCAGACTTCTACACATTTTGCTTAGGCGGCCTCAACGTCGTGCTTGGAGTGGCTTGGCTCCGTAAGCTCAGCGAGGTATGTGTCAATTGGGAGACTCTGTCCATGCAGTTCCTACATGAGGAACAACCGCGTCACCTCAATGGTGACTCTGCCCTCCTACGCTCTCTGATATCCCTCGACATGATCCAGTAGCTCATGGACATTGGTTTCTTCGCGAGGTTGTGGGTCCACTCGGGCCCGTCCATGGTGCCTCCACCTTCTCTGACAAACAACCAAATGCTTTCTACTGCCCGCGCCAATGCCACCCAACCTCCGAAAGGATTACCACTAGCTCAACTTTCTCTGGTCTGGAAGAAAGACGGCAGCTGGCGCCGAACTACCAAGCCAAGCTACTTGATTGCTGCTACCACATTCAGGGGGACTCTGGCCCGTAGGAGGTCCCGGTTGCTTGGACTTACCGTCTGGAGCCCGAAACCACAGGGCTGTTCCACGATCACTGTTGTCGCCACCACTCCGACTACTGCCTTGGGGAAAAGACATATTTTTCATACCACAACATTGTTACAGATATTCGCGGCAAAGGTGGCGCAGACCGAGGAAGATTAACTGGGCGCACCGGGAGCGACTTGGACCTACGAGGATGACCCAGACAGGATTGGAGCATAGGATAATTAATATTCAGTTTATGTTTATGTTATGTTATTTTATATTTCCTGTTATTGACACTCCTCCTCTATAAGAGGGGCTGATTTGGACTTGTAATGGAATATGGGATGAATGTTATGTTTCTATTTCCTCCTAATCCTAATCTTCTTTCTCTTTTCTCATTTCCTTCTCTCTAACCCTCTCGCCGACGCCTCTCTTTCCCGATCCGAATTCATCGTAGTAGTAACACTCTTAAAACCAAAAATCATAAGCCGAACCGGAACTACAAAGAACCTGACTGATCCATTCGCGAAATATTCAGGTCCCTGTTTGAATTTTTGAACCGTAAACAACAAAGGTTCGGATACGGTTCTTTTGTTTTATTATCTGGGTCGGAACCGGAACTGCAACATAAATGTCTCGAGCAGTTTAGTAATTTTTAGACATGATTTATACCGGATCGAAGCATAATCGAACCACAATCTGTTAATTATTATTATTCTTTATAATATATATTTATTATTATTATGAATATTTTAAAATATTAATAATCTACATTTATTATCTATACGACTATATCTATATCAGTTTAGCTTCCGATTGCACCGCCGTCCGATTGCTCAAGGCTTCCTTCTTGCTCTGCTTACTCGATCGTTGATGTCTTTCTTTTCTTCATTCCGAAAGTGTTTATTCTTGTAGTGTTCGTTCTTATATTTTTGTTAGGACTTCAGATGTACATCCAAAATCGACGACTTCCTCGGCTGGCTTCTTCTAGACGATCTTTCGATAGTGTTTGTTCTCTCGCTCGGTGTTAGGGTTTCAAATTTAGGTGTCTCTGTCAACTGCCTGGTGAGCTTATTTCTTTTGATTTTTTTTGGATCAGGTTTATTGTAATCATACAATATTATTCTTTTTAAATTTTTCTATTCAGTATGTTAAATCAGATATTATTGCATGCATATATGTATTAGTTTAATTGTAACATATTAATAATACTTAAGAAACAATGAAATTATTACTCAAATCATTTGAATTTCAATTTCCTTTTTAAATATGCATTTTTAAAGAGATATTAATATTTGTGAATTTGTTTGATGACTTAAATTATAGAGTTACAAAATGATTAATGTTAGATATTTATATATATGACCGCACGTGTGTTAGGCCGACTTGAAATAAGTTAACGGGTTCGTGTAGGGGTGTGCATGAAAAACCGAAAACCGACCAAACCGCCCCAAACCGCCCAAACCGAACCGATTTTACACCGAACCGAACGACTCGGTTCAATTTTGGTTTTCCTCTCTGAAAAACCGAACCACACCGACTAATAATGCATGTAAAAATATTACCAATAATGATCTTTTAACTATTTTTCTTAACTAAATAATATACACAAATTATATCAACTTAATAATTTTAATATCATTTGAACCAAAATAAAATTTTGTAATGCATATTTTATGCATCAAGACAAATTAAACAGTTTGTTGAACTGATTTTTTTTATATATTTTTATATTTACTACTCGATTTCACAATAAAAATATTTAATCATTTTTTTTATGTAATATGAGCTATTAACTATAATATATCATATATAAATAAAGCTTGATGATATTAATTTTTAATTGTCATAACTTTTTTAACATTTTCTTGAGATATTTAAGTACACAATTATTTTAAATAGTATAACTAAAAAACCGAAAACCGAACCGAGGAAACAGACCAAAAAACCGAACCGAACCGATAAACATCAGTTTGATTTTGATTTGGGTCCAAACCGACCCAGACCGAACCGCTCGCACCCCTAGGTTTGTGTCATCCTAGGGCTTGCTCTACGCTGAAAATATATATATATATCTATTCCATACATAGATGATGTATTGTAGAATACTTTGAGCGGAAGAGCCAACCCTAACATTTTCAAAGTACCAACTATGGTTTCTCCGCTCTGGGCGATTTTGCGATTCTGCTGCTCCAGTTGCTCTTCGCTGTTCGCGATTTGGCCGCCACTATCCCGATTTCGGTTACTGAGTTCTTCGTGATTTGCTCACCTGCTGCTCCGGTTGCAGATCGGGATCTGCCACCGTCGACTATTCAGTTCTTTCGCGAAATAGTAGGGCCGCCTGGTTTTTTGACTGTGCCGCCCAGTTTCTTCCCGATCTGGCAGTGTGTCTCTTTCCCGATTTCTTCCCGATCTGGCAGAGTTTTCTGCCATGATTTCTTTGTACAGCCGTCGGAGATCTCCTGTGTCGCCACCTCTGGGGTAGATCTGACCGTTGCTCATCTGTTCTGTCCGCTGCTCATCAAATCCGGTCAAATCCGGAGAAATAAATCAGATCTGGTGGGGTCTGCTCTATATCGGGAAGATTGAGAAGAGATAGATCAGAACCAACCCTATGTTGCGAGAAAAAGGAGCCGATCGGAGGAAGACCAAGCCGATCTTGCATCAAATAGGTATTCAATTAGATACAAGGATGTGTTGCTCATGCTTGATCTGATCCAATTTCTGGGAGGTCCAATTTCTGGATAGATTGTCTGATTCAATTTTTGGATCTTCTGGGAGATCTAGTGGTGTCATTGCTGTTGAAGCCAAAAACTGGCCTCAACGAGAGTTCGGACCTAGGGGTATAGCTATCACCTATTTCTCCCAAACCTTAACTCTTGACTAGTGATAAAGAACCAAGAACTGACCCTAAGCCTCAGCTGGGAGGTCCTTCCTCTAACCCGGAAGTTCTCTGAGCGCTTCCCCTCCAAAGCCAATTGCTGGGCTAGGAGTTCCTCAAAAAACACCAGAAGGAAATTTGTGGAAGTATCAAAAGCCTACCTTCTGAGGAACTTTATGGGTCTATTTATAGGTTTTCAGTATCCGGTCTGCAAAAAACATAATTCTGTTGCCCTAAAATTACTAAAATGCCTCTGGGCTGGTCTGCAAATAGCCAAACTCTGCTATTCTGAGGAGCTAAATACAGACCCAGGGGTATTCAGGTAATTTCAGCTCTAGGTCCCATCTGGCAGAAGCTCTTCCACTGAGCTCTGCGGAAATCCCACTCGCTTTGAGCGCGAACCTTCCCGCTAACACCGGGCAGGAGCCAAAGGAGACTACATGGGGCGTTGAGTGGAGAAACATCACTCAACGTCGAGGGCTGATGGGCTCCCGCTAACCTGAGAAGCAAGCCCATGCGCCTGCCTCGGGTGGGAACCTAAAGACTGAAGGGACATTGAGTGGAGAAGAAACACTCAATGCCAAGGGCTAGTGGGAGCATTGAGTGGAGAAGCATGACTCAACGCCAAGTGCTGGTCGGGGGCGTTGAGTGGAGAAGCATCACTCAACGCCAAGGGCTGGAGGGAGCGTTGAGTGGAGAAGCATCACTCAATGCCAAGGGCTGGTCAACGACGTTGAGTGGAGAAGCATCACTCAACGCCAAGGGCTGGCGGCGACGTTGAGTGGAGAAGCATCGCCCAACGCTAAGGGCTTCCGCCGGCCCGAGGCGTGAGCCCTTTCTCCTGCCCAGGGCGGGAGCCTTCCCGCCCATTTACTTATCTGATCCAGTTTTAGCCCAGAGCTAGCTCAATCCGTGTCCTTGGGGCATCTTGGTCCCACCCAGCGAATATGGTGTTGTACACAATCCCCGCTCTTTGTGAGATAGCCTTGCGCTCGGAAAGACACGTCCAACCCCCAATATTCGGTGAGTGCTTGCTGACATGATAGAGAATCTTTTTGCGGACCCCACCTCAGTCCTATATATACACCACTGTGTCTGCTCTCAGGCCATCCATGTCGTCATTGCCCTCTTCTTGAGCTCCTGCAAGGCCTTGAAGATGCGAACCAAGTGTGTCTAAAAACCGCTCTCGCAAGAACTTCAGGCTCGCGTTATGGCGGCCCAGGCGCAGGCTCGCGCCAACTGTGACAAGGTTGCTCCTAAGATGATGGGCAAGAGGACAGCCAACGAGATCTACCGCCCAAAGAAAAAGAAGAAGGCCAAGTCGGTTAGGCGAGTCCGCTCAAAAGAGAACCAAGACTCACCTACCCCGACCACTAACCGTGACGAGAACCCTTCTTCCCTGCCGGAGGTACTTTTCTCGCATCACCCATTGGCGCGAACTGTTAAAGAATGGGGTTGCGTACTGATGTATCTCTCTTCTTCGCAGGGGACGGTTCCGAAAGACGTCGCCGACTTTCTACAGGCGGATACCGAGGCGACCCTCCTTTTCAATAAGGATCCGCCGTCAGTTTCGGGGGCTGCACCGCCAGCCTCGGGGGCTGCCCCTCCGACTACCTCGGCCGACCCCCCCAAGATCTCCTGGTATTTATCCCTTTTGCTTGCTCGGTTTCCGCTTTAGATGATATGTTTCTCCTTTTCGCTGACCTGGTCTCTCGCAGCACCTATTCTTGGGAGCTCGAACCTCGTTGGTCAGGGGCCCAGGACTCCCCCCCCCCGAAAATCCTACCAATCTGGCACCCGATCTCACCCTCCCTGCTAGAGGGGTTGTCACTGAGCCATCTGCACCTGCACCGGGATCCTAGCCCCCGACGGGAGAGGGCGCCTCTGTTCCCCCACTGACCGAGACCGGGACCTTGGAGCGCAAGACGTTCCGTCCGGGTCGGGACAAGCCACTCCACCTGCTCTTCGAAAAAGGTTCTGAGAGGTAGCCCGACCCTTCTCGCCATCCATCATGGGAGGGTCCCCATCGCTCTTCAGGTATGCGAGAACCTTCTAGCTTTCCTTTCACTCCCCTCCCAATTTGATTAAATATCGGCCCACTAGATCCGAGGGTGCAGGGGGTGGAAGCTGAAGAAGATGAAGATAAAGAATAAGAAAATGGAGAAGACTCGGCCCTCCCCTCCTCTGGCGAGATGGAGGACTTTCTTGAGGCCTCCGAGAGTGGCAAGATGCGGAGGAAGAGGATAGCGGAGATCCTGTCAAAGCTCGCGCGGCGGCAACGAGCCAACTCCGTGGCGATGAAGAGAATCCACGGGACGATGGAGCGGCGGCTGGCGATTGTCGAGCGGGACTACACCTACCACATTGGCGAGACGGAGCCCCAAGACGTGCTTACCGCCGAGACCTCCCCAGGAAGATACATCGCGTGGATTCGAGATCAGCTCCATCTGGCCAACCTGCAGCTGACCGCCCTGACGGCCTTCTTCAATCTGTGAGTGCCTCCGAGGACAGGGAGGCGAGGTCAGGGTCGTTGGCCGTGGGAGCAGTACTGAGCTCTGCGGGGCTCGCCTCTTCTTTACCTAACCTCCCAGCTTACCCTTCTCGCTTTGTACCCCTTGCGCCTCACGACGATGAAGAATTATTTATATTTATTATTGTTGTTATTTCACGACTCGCGCCCATCGAGAGCCCCTTTATGTTTGTTCTTCACTTTCTGTCTGTGTTTCATTCTTTCATATCTGATGCTTTACGAACGCTTGACTCTTGTGCCCTACTCATCACTTCTCGCCCGCTGCCAATGTTTGCCTTTACCCTGGGATCTTCCCGGAGGTTCTCGCTTTCTACAAGTCCGCGGATAGCCGGTGAGGCAGGATGGAAGACGAGGAGTCAGAACATCGGGACTTGTTGATCGTACCCCCGCCGCATTTAGGGAAAAACTCATAATTACCGAATTTTTTATAAATAGGCTGATCCACCTACCGCGTTTACTTCTCTGCATTCACTTCTTTGATTCCAATCCTTCGTCCTCCTCCAGACTGCTCTCGCCGATCTCTGCAACGCCAAGGCTCTAGCCTACCTGCCTTTTTTCTCTCCTCTCGCATTCTCTTCAAGATGTCTGGCGAGGGCGAAGGCCGCTCCAAGTGCGCGCAATCCTTCCTAGAACACAAATTCCCTCCCCGCCGGCTGACTCTGGAAAAGTACGACGCGATACCCACCAACTACATCCCTACCGTGTTCGCTGCGCGGAACCCCGAGAATGACGATACGGTCAATCTCGCGCCGGCTGGGGAGCTCGTCATCCCCTTGGAGCACTTCGAGGTGGGCTTCCGCCTCCCCCTCTGGCCGGAAGTGCGCCAGTCCCTTAGGTACTATGGGGTGGTACCGGCCCAGCTCAACCCAAATTCTGTCGCAATCTTGGTGGCGTTCATCTGCTACATGCGAGCGGAAAGGATCGAGTTCAGCCTGCACATCTTTCGGAAGCTGCTCAACTTCCGCGCAAAAGGTGGGGTGGTCTTCTTCTCGGGGCAGTTGGTGAAGACGAGCGGTCTCGCCAACAAGAACCACCACTAGGGGTAGAAGTTCATTTTTGTCTAGGGTAACTTTGGCAACATCACGCTTGCGAAAGTTCAGTACGACGACATGACCTACACGCCTCCCGCTCTTAGGGAGCGCGAGGGAGCCCTCGTCGAAATCTTCGGGACCAAGACTTTCGACGTCCCCTTCCTTCGGCGAGACCTAGATTCACTCCTACTGGTACCTCCCGGCGAAGGTATTATTTCAGTCTAACCTTGCAACCTTTTGTCTCGAGATACATGGTTAATTAGCTATGGGTCCCGCAGGTGAATGAGAAATCCTCCTACACCAACCCTTTGATGAGACTAGGGTGCTCGTCGACCCCTTAGCTCTCGCCAAGTCTGCCATCGCCGCCTGCCGGGAGGAGCCGGGACCCTCTTCCGAACTGAGTGCCCAGAAGCAGAAACACAGCTCCCTCCATATCGCCCCTCTCAAAAAAGTCAAAACTGTCAGCAGCAGACAAGGGTAAATCCATTATACTAGCTTCCACTGAGACCCCCCCCCCCCCGAGACCCCGTCAGTCGCAGGCGAGATGGGTGTCGCTGGGCCGCTCGCCGAGACCCTTATCGAGAACCCACTCAAGCCGATGTCGAAAGGGCACCAAAATTTTGGCTTCGGCGAGAAGTTCCTGGATGCGGAGGGCAAGCCTTGCTCCACTGAGACCCTACCTTCAACTGCATCGCAGTTTCAACACTCCTCCCCTCCTAGAGGGAGCGGTACACGATCAATGGCGATGCCTTCGCGCTGGGCTATGGGCTCTACAGACGGGAGGATGCCGACACGTTCGATTGGATGACAACCCGGGTACTCGTCTATGACGCTGCCCAAGCCCAACTTCGCACGGTCCAGCTCTCGCATATGGCTAGGCATCGCACCCTCACCATCAAGCGCAACCTCGTCAACATGCTCAAGGCAAGGGATGCCGCTGTGGCTGAAGTGGCCACCCTGAAGTCCGACTTGGCATCTTCCCAACAACAACTCTCCCTTCTCCCGGCCGTCGAGGTAAGTTGGACCCTTCAATATCTCTCGTGTGAGGACCCTGACGAGCCTGGCTCACCAGCGCTGCATACGTCCCAGGACCCCATCATGGACTGCAGTCCGTGCCACCCCAACCCCTCTCCGTGCCCCCTGCGGCCACGGCGGGTTGTTGGAAACCGCAGCGTGAAAGACCCTGACCACACAGCGCACCTGCTTACTGTGCTTCCGTCCCAGGCCCCACGGACTGCAATCCTCCCTTTGACGAGAAGTGAGCCGGTTAAGCGGGCCTACGGGGACTTCCCAGGAGGTCACCCATCCCAGAATTTCTCCCGTCCGAGCACGCTTAACTATGGAGTTCTTTCACTTCTCATCACCAATTGAGCTGCAGCTCAATTGGTGATGAGAAGTGAAAGAACTCCATAGTTAAGCGTGCTCGGACGGGAGAAATTCTGGGATGGGTGACCTCCTGGGAAGTCCCCGTAGGCCCGCTTAACCGGCTCACTTCTCGTCAAAGGGAGGATTGCAGTCCGTGGGGCCTGGGACGGAAGCACAGTAAGCAGGTGCGCTGTGTGGTCAGGGTCTTTCACGCTGCGGTTTCCAACAACCCGCCGTGGCCGCAGGGGGCACGGAGAGGGGTTGGGGTGGCACGGACTGCAGTCCATGATGGGGTCCTGGGACGTATGCAGCGCTGGTGAGCCAGGCTCGTCAGGGTCCTCACATAAAAGTGCACTTTTATGTGAGGACCCTGACGAGCCTGGCTCACCAGCGCTGCATACGTCCCAGGACCCCATCATGGACTGCAGTCCGTGCCACCCCAACCCCTCTCCGTGCCCCCTGCGGCCACGGCGGGTGTTGGAAACCGCAGCGTAAGACCCTGACCACACAGCGCACCTCGTGCTTCCGTCCCAGGCCCCACGGACTGTCCTCCTTTGACGAGAAGTAGCCGGTTCGGGCCTAGGACTTCCCAGAACCCATCCCAGTTTCTCCCGCAGGCCACCGAGCCAAAATGGGACGGGAGAAATCTGGGATCAAGTCCCCGTGCTTGACGAGTTTAATGAAAGGGAGGTTGTGGCCACCAACAACCGCCTGCTTGGGCTGCAGCCCGGTAGCGTCGCCTTTTATGTGAGGACCCTGAAGCCTGTGCGCTGCACGATACTCTCCGTGCCACGGTGCGGCCAGGGAAACCGCAGCGTCTGACCACACAGCGCACCTGCCCGTGCTTCCGTAGTTCCTCCCTTTGACGAGAAGTGAGCCGGTTAAGCACGGGGACTCCACACCCAGAATTTCTCCCGTCCGACGGGAGTTCTTTCACTTCTCATCACCAATTGAGCTGCACTCAATTGGTGATGAGAAGTGAAAGAACTCCATAGTTAAGCGTGCTCGGACGGGAGAAATTCTGGGATGGGTGACCTCCTGGGAAGTCCCCGTAGGCCCGCTTAACCGGCTCACTTCTCGTCAAAGGGAGGATTGCAGTCCGTGGGGCCTGGGACGGAAGCACGGTTGAGGGTCCTGCGGTTTCCAACAACCGCCGTGAGGAGTTGGGGTGGCACGGACTGGCGGGGGTCAGCTGGTGAGCTTCCCTCACATCTCGCCGATATATATTTTTTGCTTACCCTTCCGGCTCCATAGCGGCCGAGTGCAGAACGAAGCCTCCCTGGCCCTGGCCCTAGCCCGGGACCGAGCACCGTCATTACTCAGCGTAAGAGATCGATGTGATAGTTCAGGAGAACGTGCAGGCCACCGCCAAAATGGTCATCAAGGTGCTACGGGAATCAATGCTTTGAATGAAGGTGACGATACTCTCACGGTGCGAGGGATCTTGCCCTGGTAGTTCGAGCCCATCCACAAGCCCACGGGGAGGACGACTCTCCGGTCAAAGATGCGGCAGAGCTTGACCTGAATGAGGAGTCTGGCGGCAGCTCTTCCGCCGAGACCTCCGGCTATAGCGCCAGCGAAGCCTCCGCGGGACCTCCAGCAGGACCTCCGACGGGACCTCCAGCGTTCCTGCCCAATAGCCTCACTCCACTTTTTTCTTTGCATTGTAATTTTCCTTTTTGAATTTTCAAAGGTGCATGAGACGAGACCCCTTGAGGCTTATGTAATTTTTTGGAGGTACATTTAACAAAAAATTTATTTTCTTTAGCCGTTGCCAGGATGCTTTATAATTGGGCCCTTTCTTCTTCTCTTCTTGTTCTTGCCCATTAGTCACGAAATGCTTCTCCACCCTCGTTAGGACCTTAGGTTTTTGGGCGATAACTGCGAACCTGTTCCTGTCGAGCGACAATTCATCAAATTGAACCTGCAGAAAAGACTTTCGCCGAAAGGCCCTTGTCGAGATGCTATGTGCCGAGAGGCCATGAAATTCCCGCTCCTGGCTTAGAGTCGATACTGACCATCTGCCAGCTGCTAGTGAAGCTCCGAGCAATGTTTTTTTCTTCTCCCCCAAGGGGCCTTCGACCCTTCCAGCTAATGGGAGCCTAGCAACAGGTCTGCTCGTGGCTTAGCAAACTACTCTCTACCTTTTCTTTCCACCCAAGCGAGCCTGCAGCATTGCCAGCTAGTGATAGCCTGGCAGCGGGTCTACTCGGGGCCGAGTGCGTCTTCCAGCCCTGCCAGCTAATGAGAGTCTAAGCAGCAGGATCCTCTCGGGGTATTCACTTACACCCCAGGCGAGCCTACGACCCTGCTAGCTAGTGAGAGCCTGGACAGCAGGTCTACCCGGGGTCGAGTGTGCCTTCCAGCCATGCCAGCTAATGAGAGTCTGAGCAGCGGGATCCTCTCGGGGTCTTGCAAATTTCCATCTCCCTTTCCTTTCCCCCCAAGCGAGCCTACGACCATGCCAGCTAGTGAGAGACTAGTAGTGGGTCTACTCGGGGCCGAGTGTGCATTCCAACCCTGCCAGCTAATGAGAGCCTGAGCAACGGGATCCTCTCGAGGTATTCCCTTACCCCCCCCCCCAGACGAGCCTACAACCCTGCCAGCTAGTGAGAGCCTGGACAACGGGTCTACCCGGGGCCGAGTGCGCCTTCCAGCCCTACCAGCTAATGAGAGACGGAGCAGCGGGATCCTCTCGGAGTCTTGCAAATTTCCATCTCCCTTTCCTTTCCCCCCAAGCGATCCTACGACCCTGCCAACTAGTGAGAGCCTGACAGCGGGTCTACTCGAGGCCGAGTGCGCCTTCCAACTTTGCTAGCTAATAAGAGTCTGAGCAGCAGGATCCACTCGGGGTATTCCCTCACCCCCAAGCGAGCCTACAGCCCTGCCAGCTAGTGAAAGCCTGGACAGAGGGTCTACCCGGGGCCGAGTGCGCCTTCTAGCCCTGCCGACTAATGAGAGCCTGAACAGCGGGATCCTCTCGGGGAGTTGCAAATTTCCATCTCCCTTTACTTTCCCCCCAAGCGAGTCTACGGCCCTACCAGCTAGTGAGAGACTTACATCCCTGCTTGCTAGTAAGAGCCTAAGCAGCGGGATCCTCTTGGGGTATTCCCTTACCCCCAGGTGAGCCTACAACCCTGCCAGCTAGTGAGAGCCTGGACAACAGATCTACCCGGGGCTGAGTGCGTCTTCCAGTCCTGCCAGCTAATGAGAGCCTGAGCAGTGAGATCCTCTCGGGGTCTTGCAAATTTCCATCTCTTTTTCCTCCCCCCCCCCCAAGAGAGCCTACGACCCTGCCAGCTAGTGAGAGCCTGACAGCTGTTCTACTCGGGCCGATTGCGTCTTCCATCCCTGTCAGTTAATGAGACCCTGAGCAGCGGGATCCTCTCGGGGTATTCCCTTGCCCCCCAGGTGAGCCTACAGCCCTGCCAGCTAGTGAGAGCCTGGACAACGGGTCTACCCGGGGCCGAGTACGCCTTCCAGCCCTGCCAGCTAACGAGAGCCTAAGCAGTGGGATCCTCTCAGGGTCTTGTAAATTTCCATCTCCCTTCTTCAGCCACCAAGCGAGCCTATGGCCCTGCAAACTTGATGGGAGCCTGGAGAGTGGGTCTACTCGGTGTCGTCCAAAACCACAAATACTCCATAACCTGTGAACAAACAATCTTTAGAATAACTATCATAGAAAAACATACAATCTTACTCATGCTAAGGGTAGAAACGCTTCAGCGCAGAGCTCAGCGAAAGAGCTTCCGCCAGATGGGACCCAGAGCTGAAATGATGAGCTCACTGAAGGGGCTCCCGCCCCTGCCTGCCGAGAGGGCTCGTCGCACGACCTCGGCTCGCTAGCTCTGTCTGTACTGGTCTGCCCAGGAAATAGTTCCCGCCTGGGGACATCCCATTCCACAGCCTCTGTCCAGAACCTCCTTCCCCGAGCGTTGCCCGGGAGCGTTCTCGCCCAATGACGGGGCGGGAACCACCGGGACCTGTGACATAACCCACTCGCTCCTTGCCGAGAAAGCCAAGTGGATGGTCTGGATAACTTCCCGCCTGAAGTCTTCTAGCATCCCAAATGTCACCCCACTTCCCCGAGAGGGAGAACCCCCCCCCCCCCCAAGCCTGCTCCTTCTCCTTCATCCCTAACCATGAGACTTAACTTGGGATTTTACTGTGTCAGCTACGGTCCACACTCACCGCACTGCCAAAAATTGGCCTCAACGAGAGTTCGGGCCTAGGGGTGTAGCTGTTACTTTTTTCTCCCAAATCTCAACTCCTGACTAGTGATAAAGAACCAAGAACTGACCCTAGGCCTCAGCTGGGAGGTCCCTCCTATAACCCGAAAGTTCTCTGAGCACTTCCCTCTCCAAAACCAATTGCCCGGCTAGGAGTTCCTCAGAAAGCACCAGAAGAAAATTTATAGAAGTATTAAAAGTCTGCCTTCTAAGGAACTCTATGAGTCTTTTTATAGGTTTTCTATATCCGGTCTGCAAAAAACATAATTCTGCTGAAATGCCCCTGGGATGGTCTGCCAATAGTCAAAATCCGCTGTTCTGAGGAGCTAAATGCAGGCCCAGGGGTATTCAGGTAATTTTAGCTCTAGGTCTCATCTGGCGGAAGCTCTTCCGCTGAGCTCTGTGGAAACCCTGCTCGCTTTGAGTGTGAACCTTCCCGCTAACACTGGGCGGGAGCCAAAAGAGACTATAGGGCGCGTTGAGTGGAAAAACATCACTCAATGCCGAGGGCTGATGGGCTCCCGCCGACCTGAGACGCAAGCTCTTGCACCTGCCTCAGGTGGGAACCGAAAGACTGAAGGGGCGTTGAGTGGAGGAGCATCACTCAATGCCAAGGGCTAGTGGGAGCGATGAGTGGAGAAGCATCACTCAATGCCAAGGGCTGGTCGGCAGCGTTGAGTGGAGAAGCATCACTCAATGCCAAGGGTTGGCGGGAGCGTTGATTGGAGAAGCATCACTCAATGCCAAGGGTTGGTCGGCAGTGCTGAGTGGAGAAGCATCACTCAACGCCAAGGGCTGGCGGCAGCATTGGGTGGAGGAGCATCACTCAATGCCAAGGGCTTCCGCCGACCCAAGGTGCTAGCCTTTTTACCTTCCCAGGGGGGGAGCCTTCCCGCCCATTTACTTATCTGATCCAGTTTTAGCCCAGAACTAGCTCAATCCGGGTCCTTGGGGCATCTTGCTCCCACCCAGCGAATATGGAGTTGTACAATTGCTTGTTTGATTCACTTGGACATAGTAAATTATCTCGCTGCCATTGCTCTCAAATCTTTAGTCAGATTTTTGGGGATCTCTTGTTTGGAATCCAGATCAATCTTGAAGTCACTGTGATTCCTAGATTATGGCTTGCTGCTAAGATTGACACCTAAGCTTGGAAGGATCTTTTGTTTGGTGGAGAAGGTGTGCTTCAATTAGCTTCACCGTTTGTTGTTTAGATCAAGCCTTTGGCATCTGTGTTCAGTCAAAAAGGAGGAGTAAACACATCTGGATTGGATATGAAGACACTGGGTCGTCTCAGTGTGGATTAGGTGACTTCTTACTAGATTTTCTATTCGAGCTAAATTGAGATATCGAGGTATAACTCACTCGATATCATGGAGCTTCAGTCGTTCTCTCCCACCGGTTTCCATGTTTGGAAACTGCATGTCCAACTGGGGATGAAAGAACGTGGTATTTTCTACACATTTATGAGTGGTTACGCCACTACCCGAGAGGATATGGACGTATTTCAGTGGGGTAAGGACAGTGTGGTTTGCAGGGACTACATCCGAAGATCCCTAAATCCTCATCTTGTCATGACCTACAGTAGTTGTAAGACTGCAAAGAAGATTTGGGATTGTTTGAACGCGTGCTTCCAAGAGGAGGGGGATCGTTGAGAATTCCCCTTAGTGAGCAATTCTTTGACTCAAAATTTGATATAAATTCTTCTATCACCTCCAAATTGTTGAACTGGAAAAACTGCGTCTCAAGTTGGCAGACGAACAGTCTGAAATATCTGATAGTCTTTTTGTGAGTCTGATTCTGCTCAAGCTGCCTCCTAGGTGGATCACCTTTAGACTGGAGGAGGAGACCACTCTGGATGAACTCAAAATACTCATCCCCTTGAGGATCAAAAGAATAGACATATGCTGACTAATAACCTAGAACCCAGGCCATTCGTGGCTATGGTCGGGAACAACCACCGCAGTTCGTCCTCTGAGTGGTAGCTAAACAGAGGTGCTACCTATCATGTGACGAATGACAGAGGTTTACTCGCTGAGGTTAAGGCGGTCTAGGAGAGGGTGGAGAACTGCAATGGAGGAGAGACCGAGGTGATCCATGCCGGGACAGCAGAGCTGGTTCTCTCATCAGGTAAAATTCTTTTTCTGAATAATGTTAAAGTAGTGCTTTCTTTAACTAAAAATCTAATTTCAATGAGTATGTTAGGCTGAGATGTCCTTCACAACTCAAAACGATAGAATGACCTTAATGATCAATTCACATTATTTAGGGTATACGTACCTGATCAACGGAATGTATAGACTTAGCTTAAACAATGATAACATTAACCAAATAAGTTCGAACCTTATTGATCCTAAGTTGTTACATAACAGACTTGGACATGTGAACTATAGGAAAATGCTAGATCTAGCTTAGAATCATAACATCCCCTTAGATCTGTCGATTCGATTTGATAAGTGCGAGGTGTGTGCTCAAACAAAAATCACTAGAAAGCCTTTCAAATTGGTCTCTAGAAGCACGAAACTTCTTGAATTGATACATTCAGACCTCTGTAATTTTCGTAGTCACGTCACTAGAGGGGGAAGGAAGTATCTGATTATATTCAAAGACGATTTTTCTAGATATTATCATGTGTATCTGTTAAAATCAAAAGACGAAGCTTTTGAGACATTTAAGCCTTCAAGTCTCGTGTGGAAAATCAGTTAAACCATAAAATTAAGAGATTTAGAAGTGATCGAGGAGGAGCATATACTGCTACTGGGTTCAAGGAATTATGTATCTCCGACGGAATAATTCTTGAAACCACAACTCTTTACTCACCTCAGTCCAATGGTGTTGCCGAGTGTAAAAATAGAACTTTGACAAAGATGTTAAAATCAATGCTCCTAACAGCTGACATGCCTAATTCCTTTTGGGGAGAAGCAGTTCGTGCTGCAAATCACATTCTGAATAGAGTGCCTCATTCTCAGCTCACTGCTACCTCATACGAGCTGTGACACGGTCATCCTTGTAGATATGATACTCTAAAAAATTGGGGTTGTATTGCCTATGTGCGTATACAAGACCTTAAGAGGCCTAAGGTGGGACCTAGGACGACAGCATGCGTCTATCTAGGTAGTACAGAAGATAGTGCAGCCGACAGATTTCTCGATCTATCCACGAATATTGTGATAGAGTCTAGAGATGTCATATTCTTTGAAGATAGATTTGTCAAGGATTATAGTTTGTCTGTTTCCGGGTCTAATGATATAATTTCAGAATCTATCATAGAGCCTATAGCTGGCCCTTCTGGCACTGCTCCCCAACCATTAGAGGTGGAACCCGTTCCACTTAGAACATCTATAAGAAAGAGATGCACTAAGAACTTTGGTGAGAATTTCGTCACCTACCACTTAGAGGATGATCAATTCTCCTACCAGGAGACAATGAGATCTAGAGATTCGTTGATGTGGGCAGAAGTCATTGATGATGAGATGGACTTGCTGTTACATAACAATACTCTGCATCTAGTTGACTTGCCGAAAGGTGCTAAAGTCCTAGTATACAAGTGAGTGTTAAAGAAGAAACTACATAGTGATGAGTCTATAGTCAGGTATAAACCGCGTCTCATAGCTAAAAGTTATAAACAACATGAAGGAATAGACTATTTTGATGTTTATCCACTTGTGTGTCACCTATCGACTATTATGATTCTTCTAGCCTTAGCGTCTATCGAGAACTTTATAATTCATCAGCTGGATGTAAAGACAGTCTTCTTAAATGGAGAGCTTGATGAAGAGATTTACATGGCACAACCTGAAGGTTATGTGCAGAAAGGTCAAAAAGATAAAGTGTGCAACTGGATAAATCAATCTATGGGCTTAAACAAGCGCCTAAGATGTGTTACATGAAGTTTGACCAGATGATAAAGAGCCTCAGATTTCACTTCAGTCTTTCAAACAAATGCCTTTATCATCGCTCGTTGTTGAATCGAACAGTCATCATATGCTATAGTTAGGGATATTAAATCCACTCTGGTAGAAGTCTTTGATATGAAGGACCTTGGTCCTGTAGATACCATGTTAGGCATGAAGGTTAGAGTTGACAAGGGTCGAGTTACTCTTAGCCATGCTCATTATATCGATCAACTTCTTTTTACCTTGGGATTTGATAACTGTAGGCTGATTGAGATGTCATTTGATCATAATGTTAAGTTGGTCCTAATGTAGAGACTAACATTGATCAAGTTAGGTATTCCAAGATAATTAGTAGTCTTATGCATGCCACAAGTTGTACTAGATCAGACATTGCTCTTTCGGTTAGCATGCTGAGTCGTTTTACCAGTAATTCAGGAAAAGAGCATTGGGAGCCCTAGATAGGCTGTTGAGATACCTGAAAGGTACTAAAGATCATGCTTTGTGCTACACTGGTTACTCACCTTCTGTGGAGGGACATTCTGATGCATCGTGGTGTTCAGAAGTTGCAAACAACAAGTCCACCAGTGGACATATATTCACTTTGGGTGGAGCTTGTATCACTTAGAAATCCAACAGACAGACCTGTATAGCATTGTCGTTTATGGTTGTCGAGTTGTTTGCCTTAGCTTCGGCTGGTGAAGAGGTAGATTGGATCAGAAACTTGATTTTAGACATTCTCTTGCCTAAGTTATAAGTTAACTCATTGAGCATGTATTGTGATAATCAAGCAGTAGTTCAAGTCGTTAAGAATACCCTCTATAATACTAAGAGTAGACATGTACGACTGAGACATGTCTTGTTGAATTATATGAAAGAACAATGAATTATCACTTTGATCGATGTACGTTCAAATGATAATCTGCCTGATCCATTAACGAAAGGAATGCCCAAAGACCGGCTAATCAAAACATTGGGGGAAAAGGGACTGAAGGCGAATTAGTTCGGCCTTAGTTCAGCGATAGGCGATTTAGTTCAGCCTTTGTCCAAACGTTTTGATTATTCTGTTTTCCATTGTCAAAGCAAACATGTTGTGTTCCGTTGATGATCTTGGTTGCTGAGCTCAGATCTGGTAAGTTGTTTCATTCCAAACTTGATGCTAACAACTTCACCTGGATTCGGCTTTTGCCTTGGAGGAGAGTATTATTATAAACTTGATAACACAATCTGATTTGGTCTTGTTTCTTCTTCTGGAGATTGGTTCCATTCTAAACTTGATGGGTTCCAATTAACTTTACAAGGACAGTAACCGTGACATTCCATATAGGATCACAGATATAGCTGCGGTGTCCAGAAGTCTGAAATCGTTTCGGTTGAAACAGATATCAGGTTCTGAGATAAAACTATAATACTCTGTAAACGTGTCCTTCTTGCCAAATTAAAATAATTAATACTAAGTTCTTTTAGTAGAACTATAAGTTTGTAAATTTACAAGGGATAGAATTCATTGTAAAATGAAATTCTCTATTGAAATTGCAGGGGCCGCTAGGATAGGAGGAGCACTGGTTGACTGGGATCCAGATCATGATGATCTTTTGGATGATGAGTTTTAGAGTGTTATTAGTTTATTTTTTGCTACTTCTGTTCAGAGTATTGTTTAGCTCTTCTTTTATGCACCGTTTGTTTGGACTTTCTAGCTCTCTGTTGATCTGTAACGTCAGACATATAGGGCTTATGTCTTGTAGTACCTGAGACTATTTCTGTGTTGCAGCTGAGTTTTGTTTACTTATGCGTGCATATTATTTTGTGCTTAAGTCTAATTTTGTTTAAAACAGGTGCTGGACACGGTTGTGTATGATTCACAGTTGGTTGAACTTTGCACAAACCACCCTCTATCCGAAGTCTGGGTTCACGACGGACATATGAGGAGATTGTTAGATACTTATATATATGTCTGCATGTGTGTTAGGCCGACTCGGAATAGGTTAACTGGTTCGTGTCATCCTAGGGCTTGCTCTACGCTGAAAGTACTATATATATTCTCATTCCATACATAGATGAGGTATTGTAGAATATTTTGAGCGGAAGAACCAACCCTAATAATTAAGGCTTCATTTTGTGTGGCGGTGGCGTTTGCTCCCTGTTGAAGTATGGAGGCCGGGCGGTCTGTTGTTATTCGGAGACCGGGCGGTCTGGCGGTTTATCTAGCCGGCCTGTCTGCCGGCCTGTTACTGTTTGGTGTTCCAGCAGTTTGGAGGCTTGTCTCAGACGGCTTGGAGACCGGGCGGTCTCGCGGTCTCCTGTGGCGGCTTGTTCTCTGTGACGCTTATTCTCTCCTCTAGTTGTTGTCGGGCGGTTAGCCGGCTTGTCTAACCGTACGACCTGTCTGGTTTGTCTTTTTGTAAAGCCGCATATACTTGTAAATTTTTTAGTCTCACATTGCTTAATTGTAATCTCTCTCATCTCCTTCATTCTATAAAATGGAGACTATACCATTGTAATTGATACCTTTTTTTGGATAATAAAATTTGCATTACTCCAAATTTTCGGTATGCTTTTTCTTGTTTGCGCATGGTATCAGAGCCAACGATATTTTCCTCCTGATTCTGTGAGCTTCCTCATTCTGCGCTACCTGTCCGCGCGGCTTGCTTCTTCTTCTCGCACCCTGTTTGTGACTTGTTTCTTCCACCTGTTTGCGTCTTGTCCGCGCGACTTGCTTCTTCTTCTCGAAACCTATTTGCAACCTGTTCTCGCGATCTGTTTCTTCCCTTGTCGTGCATGTTCGCGCGGTTTCTTTCTCCTCTTGGTCCCTGCCCTTTGTGTGCGAGGCCTATCTCTTTTTCCTTCGCGACCTATTTTCACGGTTGCTCTGGCTCCTCTCTCGCCGCAGTCTCTTTCTTCGCGCGGCTAGTTTCTATTCATGCTGCTTCTTTTCTACTCGTAGGACCTGTTTGACTTTCTAGTGAACTCCTCCCAGTTCGCTCGGTCTTCTCTCTCTCCTGTTCGCGCGGTTTAAGCTCTAGCCGTGAGACTTCTTTCCCTTTGCTTTGCTCTCTTCTTGTTGCGGCCCTCCTAGCCGCACGCCCTGCTTGCTGGTCGCCCGGCTTGGTCTTTCTGCCTTTGTCGCCGCGCCTTCTTTATCTTTGCTTCCTACTGTTCTCGCGCGGTCTCCTTGTTGCTCGCGCGGTCTTTCTTCTATGGCCTCCACACAATCCGCCTCGGTGGTCACATCTTCTGGTAGTACCCACGTTGTTACTCACGACAGATGGTTGATCGACTCTGGTGCTACAAATCATATGACAGGCAATCCTCAGTGTTTTTCTCTTCTAGAAACACATGATCGGTTGCCCCCAGTCTTTGTTGCAGATGGCTCTTCCTCTCTGGTCAATTGGACGGGAGTGGTTCAAGTCACTCCATCTCTTCGCCTGGAAGATACCCTCTATGTGCTCCAGTTCCCTTGCAATTTATTATCAGTTACTTCTCTATGCAAGAAATTACGGTGTTTCGTCACATTCACTCCTACTTCTTGTTCTTTTCAGGATCCGAACTCCCAACGGACAATTGCTACTGAGACTGAAAGCGGCGGCCTCTACTTCCTCGACAACGTTTCTGCTCTATTCGCCTTCTCCTCCTCCTCTACAGATCTTCTCCAATGACATCTTCGCCTTGGTCATGATCCTCCCCGGCTTCTTCGCCAGCTTCTACCCCACCTCCCTCCACATTATCCACCTCTCAACTGTGATGCATGTCAGCTTGGCAAGCATCACCGCTCCTCCTTCCCACCAACATAAAGTCGCGGCTCTTCTCGTCCATTCGATCTCGTTCACTCTGACGTATGGGGGCCTGCTCCTACCCTCACCATCGGTCGGGGTAGTTCATATTTTGTCACATTTATTGATGACTTCTATAGGTGTACGTGGGTATATCTTTTAAAAGATCGCTCCAAACTCTTCTCGGTCTGGACATCATTTTATTACATGATTAAGACTCAGTTTGATACCTCCATTAAACTCCTTCATTCTGACAATGCTAAGGAATATCTTAGCCATGATTTCTCTTCTTTCTGTATGCAACATGGTGTTATTCATCAAACTAGCTGTGTCTACACCTCACAGCAAAATGGGGTGGCGGAACGCAAAAACCGTCACCTCCTTGATGTTGCTCGCACTCTACTGACCCACATGCATGTTCCTCGTTCCTATTGGGGATATGCTGTCCTCCTCTCCTGCTATCTCATCAATCGCATTCCCTCCACAGTTCTCAACAGTGCCACCCCATTCTCCATTCTTTATCCGAACCAGAATCTGTTTCCTCTTACTCTGCGTACCTTTGGGTGCACCACCTTTGTGCACTCTCTCGCTGCCACCCGTGATAAACTCTCACCACGGGCCACTAAATGTGTCTTTCTGGGGTACGCTACCACTCAGAAAGGTTATTGTTTCTTTGACCCTGTTACACGCAAGCAGTTCGTCTCTGCGGATGTCACCTTCTTTGAAAATGCATCTTACTTCTCTCCCGTGTCCTCCTCTCCTCCTAATGATCCTACTCCTCATATCAACCCATCCATTCCCTCTACACATACTGACGTTCCGCCACCTCCACCATCTCCACCATCTCCTTCACCATGTCCACCTCCCGCTATATCTCCCACCTCTCCATTGTCGTCTCTCTCTACTCCTGGGCCAGCTTTCTCCACCATGGATGCTCCGGATACTGAGGAACCAGCTGACCTGGATCTCCTCATTACTCTTCGTAAAGGGGTTCGGGCATGTACCCAACACCCGCTTGTTGTTGTTGTTTCTTATGATCGTCTTACCCCTTATCGCAGAGCTTTTGCACTGGCTATCTCGGTCACTGCCACCCCCTGTTCCTACTAGGAGGCCCTTACTATTCCTCATTGGAAGGCTGCCATGGATGAGATCTCTACTCTCACTGAACGAGGTACATGGACCCTCTGTCCTTATCCCTTTGACACAGATGTCATTGGTTTCCGCTGGAACTTTGTTGTCAAATTCTATCCCGATGGCAGCGTGGATCGCTACAAGGCTCGCCTGGTGGCCAAAGGCTTCACTCAGACCTATGGTGTTGATTACTTCGACACTTTCTCTCTCGTTGCTCATCTCAGCACCATTCAGGTCCTTCTCTCTATCGTTGTCAACAGGTATTGGCCCATTTCGCAATTGGATGTTAAGAATGCTTTTCTCTACGGTGATCTACATGAAGATGTTTACATGGAGCACCCTCCTGGGTATGTTGCTCAGGGGGAGACACCGGTATGCCGGCTAAAGAAGGCTATCCATGGCCTCAAGCAGAGCCCTCGTGCCTAGTTTGACAAGTTTAGCGGCATTGTTGTGGCCATTGGTTTTGCAAGAAGTTCATTCGATCACTCCTTATTTGTTCGGAAAACCGCCTCTAGTCTGGTAGTTCTTGTGGTTTATGTTGATGACATTCTTCTTACTGACGATGACCAGGATGAGGGTAACTCTGACAAAGAAACACCTCCGTCAACACCTGGTCACAAAGGATATGGGCTCCCTGAAATACTTTCTGGGGATTGAAATCTCTAGGAAACCCAACTCCATGGTCCTTTCCCAACGGAAGTATGCTCTTGATCTTCTAAAGGAGGCAGGATTGACTGGTGCTAAACCTGCCCATTGTCCTATGGCTGCTTGAGAAGACAAAACTTGGACAGATGACTCTCCTCTTCTATCCGATCTTACGAGGTACCGGCGTCTGGTAGGCAAACTCATTTATCTCACAATAACCAGACCCTACATCTCTTATGTTGTTGGCAAGGTGAGCCAGTTCATGCAAGCTTCTGGGGAGTGCCATCTACAATCTGCCCTGAGGATATTGGAGTATATTAAAGCAGCACATGAGAAAGGGCTCCTTTTTCAGAAAATTGGTCACTTAAGGGTTGAAGCGTGTTCAGATTCGAGCTATGCTGATGACAAAGGTGACTGCAAGTCAACATCAGGTTTCTGCACATTTGTTGGAGGCAATCTTGTGAGTTGGAAGAGCAAGAAACAGTCTGTGGTCTTCAGGTCTAATGCAGAAGCGAATATCGCAGTATGGCGTCGACCACGTGTGAGTTGAAATGGTTACGGGCTCTCATGTTTGACTTAGGAGAGGTCTACAACTATCCTCTTCTTATGTTCTGTGACAACAAGACCGCGATATACATCTCCAAAAATTCAGTCTTTCATGAGAGAACAAAATACATAGAAGTCGACTGTCATTTTATTCGGGAAGAGATCTTGAAGAAACAGATTTGTACTCTGTTCGTCACTTCCGACAACGAGTTGGCGGATGTCTTCACCAAGCCGGTGTCCGCTTTCTTTTTCCACATTTGCGACAAGCTGAGCATGATTGATATCTATGCTCCAGCTTGAGGGGGAGTGTTGAAGTATGGAGGCCGGGCGGTCTGTTGCTATTCGGAGACCGGGCGGTCTGGCGGTTTATCTAGCCGGTCTGTCTGCGGGGCTGTTGATGTTTGGTGTTCCAGCGGTCTGGCGGCTTGTCTCAGACGGCTTGGAGACCGGGCGGTCTCGCGGTCTCCTGTGGCGACTTGTTCTCTGTGACGCTTATTTTCTCCTCCTGTTGTTGTCGGGCGGTTAGCCGGCTTGTCTAACCGCACGACCTGTCCGGTTTGTCTTTTTGTAAAGTCGCATATACTTATAAATTTTTTAGTTCCACATTGCTTAATTGTAATCTCTCTTATCTTCTTCATTCTATAAAAGGGAGACTATATCATTGTAATTGATACCTTTTTTGGATAATAAAATTTGCATTACTCCAAATTTTCGATCTGTTTTTTCTTGTTCGCACACTCCTGGCGGGTCGAAATGTAGAGTTGGAACCAGAGGGGGGGGTTGGAAAAGCGGCGTTTGAGGGGCTTTTTCTTCTTGCGGCGGGTGCAAACGGAGCTAACGCCGCCGACGTCCTGTTTATTTACCCGCCGTCCGGCGGCGTTTGCTCCAAACGCCCGACGAAAACGCCGAAACAAACAAAGCCTAAATCTTAAATCCTAAAACCCTATGACACAAAACTAATTGGAATTAGACCCTTAGTGGCCGATTTGATTATTGTTTTTGTTGAACCAGAACCATTAACAAGACGATTCCAAAAATAATGCCAGAATCGGAGCCAAAACATTAGCATGTCAAAGCAAATAAGATTTTGATTTTAATCATGAAGAACCGTTACTTTAGCGGTTCGGTTCACGACCTTAGAAGAATCCGAACCAAACCGGAATTGTGACAGTTCTAGGCATAAATGAGGCGTTGATGTTGTTTTGATGTAAATATTTATTTTAAAAAATTTAAATTATAATTCAAATAAAATTTGATGTTTTGTATATTAAATATTTAATTTTGATATTTTATAACCTAAAAATCATTAGGAGAATGCAAAATGTTAATATTAAAATATTTTAGGTGTAAAATATCGAAATTAAATATTTAATGTGTAATGTGTCAAAATATCCAGGTGCATAATGTAAAGCTGTTAACAGCGCATTCGAATGTCCTGTTAACGTTACTCTGTAAAAATAAATTGTTTGTTTTCGTAATTAATGTATTTTTTTTTGTTTTGCTGTACAACTGTTTTTTTCCTCTTCGGACTAATCAGATGTAAAAGTAATAAGAAGATTGAACATGGAATCAGGGGAGGAGGAGGCCACCGCGCAGGGGGGGAGGGGCATCTCCGGCGCCGGGGGGGGGGGGGGGGGGGGAGCATCTCCGGTGCGGAGCCACTCATGGCAGCGGAGCAGCGCCATCATCGTGAACATGGAGGAGGGAGCATCTCCGGTGCGGAGCAACTCCTGGCAGCGGAGCAGCGCCATCATCGTGAACATGGAGGAGGGAGCATCTCATGGCAGCGGAGCAGCGCCATCATCGTGAACATGGAGGAGGGAGCATCTCATGGCAGCGGAGCAGCGCCATCATCGCGAACATGGAGGAGGATGGGGCAGCGGAGCGGCTTCTCTCCGGCGGGATGGGGCAGCGGAGCAGCGCTATCATCGCCATGGATGGAGCAGCAGAGCGGCTTCTCTCCATCGCGAACAGCGCCATCATCGTCATGGCAGAAGAAACATCGAACATGGCGGAAGAAACAGCGCCGGAGCTTGCCTCTGCCGCCCCTCGCCGATGCACGGCGCCGCCGCCCCCTCACCACGATGGCAACGCTGGCGTTGGAAAGTTAATCCCAGGAAGGAGCTGTGGGAAACCCCCGTTGCCAGCGGAAAAAATCGAGCTCCGTTCCATCTGAAACGCCAAAACAAACTGTAAAAAAAAATAGCATTGAGGTGGGAACTCAACGGACAATAAAGCGGAAACAAACGGACCCTTCTTTTCTTCCTCTCTTAACACACACTGCATATACTCAAGCAAAAGGCTTTGAAAACAGTGCAGCAGTGCTGCTCCAGTGGATCCAACCACACAATATTCAGCAATGAATGGATGAGATGGAATAATTTCTCTTTCCAAAAAAGGTAGCAACAAAAAAAAAGATTCGGAGCAATGTTAATTTCCTCCCGGATCATGTTATCCGATCACCCGCGATCAAATACGTAAACGCATGATCATGCCATTCCTCCAACCATTTCGGGTCTTTTAAGATTCTTATCCCTCAGCACAGTTGGAAACGTGTAGGGGTTCCCGCACAACCTCAACTCCACAAACCGATTCCACTTAACACCAAATACCACCAAATGCAACCTGCGAGACCACCCTCTCAAACCGCCTACCCGCGCCGTTAGCAGCTCGGCGAGAACCTTCTCTCACGGCGAGAACAACAACAACACACGGCTGCGGCTACCCGGCGAGTTGCTCCTCTACGGCCGGCGAGCTCAACTCTTCTCTCGCGCCGAGACCGCCCGGCGAGATGGCTCCCCACTGCGAGTTGTACCACCTCCCGTGAGCGCACCACTCCCCACGAGCTGCACCCCTTCCGCGAGCTGGCACAGGCGAGATCAACTCCCAAAAACGGCGAGCTCACAACACGCGAGACCAACCTAGTCGAGCGGCGAGATCACAACCAGGCAATCTCCCTTGCGAGTACACTACTCGCCAGACAACCCTTCTAGCCGCTCGGCAAGTGAAAACACACACCTCTACTAGCGCTGCAGCGCTCCTTTCTCAAAACGAAAAAGCGGAAATGGGGAGGGAATTTTACTATCTCATCAATCTTCAAATGAACTGCATACATGTCTATTTATAAGTTAACAAAAACAACCACCTTCTCTCTCCTATTTAATGTACACTCTCTCTCCTTTTAATCACTCATACATAAAATAATATTAAAACACAAACATTGACCCGGTCAACGAAAACAAAGTCCAACACACTCCCCCTCAAACTTGGCAGCACATGTCGAGTTTGCCTTTGAGTCTCAGGAACGTCTCCACCTTCAAAGCCTTCGTGAAGATATCTGCGATCTGCTCTCCGGTGGGGCAATACACCACCTCAACCGTCTTCAGCTCCACCTGCTCACGGAGGAAGTGATACCTCATCTCGATGTGCTTGCTACACCCATGAAGCACGAGATTCTTTGCTAGCTGGATGGCCGACATGTTGTCAACGTACATCGTCATAGGGCCATCCTGCGGATGATGTAGCTCCTCCAAGAGGTTCCTTAGCCAAATCGTCTGGCAGGTACAGGCCGCTGCTGCTATATACTCCGCTTCACACGATGACAAAGCAATTGTTGCTTGCTTCTTTGAGCTCCATGAGAACACTCATGTTCCCACATGGAAAGCATACTCAGAAGTGCTCTTCCGGTCATTCACGTCTCCACTGTAATCACTGTCCGAGTACCCAACCAACTTCAACTCGTCTCCAGTAGAATACTTCAGTCCATGGCCTCTCGTACCATTCACGTATCTCAGGATCCTCTTCCCAGCCGTGAAGTGGTCCTGCTTCGGTTCTTCCATGTACCTGCTAACAACTCCAACAGCGTACATAATGTCGGGTCGGGTGAAGGTCAGGTAGCGTAGGCTCCCCACCAAGCTCTTGAATAAAGTGGAGTCTACCGCTCCCTCCTTCGAGTCCTTCTTCAAATTTGACCCCGGATCAGCGGGAGTGGAGATAACCTTGCTATCCTCCATCCTGAACTTCTTCAAGATCTCCTCAGCGTACTTCTTTTGCGAGATGAAGATACCATCTTCACTCTGCTTCACCTCCACACCCAAGAAGTAGTTGAGCTCTCCCAGGTCGGTCATCTCAAACTCCTTCTTCATCACCCTCTTGAACTCCTCGTACATGGAAGGGTTGTTGCCAGTGAATATCATATCGTCTACGTATAGACATATGATCATTATATTGTCGTTCTTTCCAACCTTTGTGTAGAGGGCATACTCATGAGGGCTCTTCATGTAGCCATGTTTCTGGAGGTATGCATCTATCCTCCCATTCCAGGCGCGGCCTCCTTGCTTCAGCCCATACAGCGCCTTGTCCAGCTTGCACACTTTCTTCTCTTGCCCTTTCACCACATATCCTGGGGGCTATTCGATGTACACATCTTCCTCTAGGTAGTCATTCAGGTAAGCAGATACAACATCCATCTGCATGATCTTCCATCCATGATGAGCTGCCAGTGCGATGATCAACCTGATAGTGTCAATCCGCACTACTGGGGCAAACACTTCATCGTAGTCCACACCTTGTACTTGTCGGTAGCCCTTTACGACTAGCCTTGCCTTATGCTTCTCTACGCCTCCATCTTTGTTATTTTTCACCTTACAGACCCACTTCACCCCGAGGGGTTTGTGGCCAGCAGGTGAGATTATAGCCTTCTCCGTCACTGGGTTGTACAGCTTGTAAGCTTTGATCCTCGGAGCGTAGCCCACAAAGATGCACTTCTCACTTCTGTCATCTAGCTTCTTCCTTCTCTGGTCCGGTACATGAGCATAAACTACACATCCGAAGACCCTTAAGTGCTTCATGCTTGGCTTCCATCCACTCCATGCTTCAAACAGAGTCATGAACTTCACACTCTTCGTGGGGCATCGATTTAGCAAGTACACAGCAACCTATACTGCTTCCGCTCAGAACTTCTTTGGCAACCCCTTGCCCTTCACCATACTTCTTGCCATGTTCATAATGGTCAAGTTCTTCCTTTCCGCGACTCCATTCTGCTGAGGTGAGTACGTTGTCGTCAATTGATGTGAGATCCCCATTCTTTACAGAAATCATCAAACAGCCTAGAGGTGTACTCCCCACCTCTATCTGTCCTCAGCACCTTCAGTGATTGACCGCTTTCCTTCTCCGCCATCACATTGAACTCCTTGAACCTATCAAGGGCCTCAGCCTTCTCTCTTAAGAAATACACCCAACACTTCTGACCGAAGTCATCGGTGAAGGTGATGTACTACTTGCGCCCACCTACTGAGGTAGTTTCAAACGGACCAGCTATGTCCAAATGAACTAGTTTAAGTTGCCTTCTCGCTCTTCGGGACTTGTCATCCTCGAACGTTTGCCTCTTCTGGTTCCCCTTGGTATATGCCTCACAGACCTCCTGTAAAGGCGAGATCATAGGCAGTCCTTCCACTATCTTGGAATGAGATAATAACTTCAACCCAGTGAACCCTAGATGGCCCATCCTGTGGTGTCATAACTATGCTTCTTATTCTTCCTCCGTCCTCACGAGGCACACCGTCTCTTTGGCATCCATCCTCAGTGTGAAGAGACGATTCGTCGTCATCTTTACCTTTACTACCTCTCTTCCTTAATGGTCCTTCATGACCAAGGACCCATCCTTCAACAGCACGCAGTACCCTTTCTCCACCAGCTGCCCAAGGCTTAAGATGTTACTCTTCAAGCCTGGAACATAGAACACGTCATTGAGGTGCACCTCCTTGTCGTTTAAGGTGACCACAATCATTCCTCTTCTTTCCACTGATATCTTCGAAGCATCACCGAAACTGACCTCACTGCCATTTGGTTCGAGGCTGGTGAACAGTTCCTTCTCTCCATACATGTGGTTGCTTGCACCTGTATCCAAGTATCATACTCCATTCCTCCCACCTTCAGCTCCTCTGTAGGTTAGGAACATCATCGGATCGCCACCAGTATTGCTCGTTTTTGCGTAATGGTTGGCCTCTTCTTTCTTCATCGGTGCCCAACAGTCAAAGCTCATATGCCCAAACTTGTTACAGTTGTAACACTGTATTTGGGACATATCTCCCCGGCCTCTTCCTTGACCTCTGCCTCTTCCTCTTACTTCTTGCCTCCCACCATGAGGTTGCTCAATCTCTCTTTGGTGGTAAGAATTTCTTCCTTGATCACTTCCTCCTCTTCTTCCTCTGCCTCTTCCTTGGTAGTCACGGCCACGCTGGCCTCCTCATCTTCCAGAGCTCTCTCCAAAGTTTAACTGTGACTGGAGTGCTTTACCCAAGCCACTTGACTCCTCCTCATCTTGAAGCATGCGGTACTCATGAGCCTGTAGAGATCCAACTAGTTCATCCACAGCCATCAAGGTGAGATCCTTCGATTCCTCAATCGCCACCACCACATGCCGGAACTTCTTTGACATAGAGCGCAGGAGCTTCTCCATGAAGCTTACGTCATCTATCGTCTCTCCATTCCTCTTTATCTCATTCGTGAGCATCCGCAGACGGGTCACATAATCTCCAACCTTCTCTGAACTCTGCATCTTCTTCACTTCATACTGAGCTCGAAGGGATTGCAGCTTTACCTTCCTAGCTTTATCAACTCCTTGCATTGAGCGTTGCAACACTTCCCATGCCTCCTTCGAGCTAGTCGCGTCTGAGATCTTTTCAAATGTCGCCTCATCCACACCTTGGTAGAGCAAGAACAATGCCTTCTTGTCTCTCTTCTTCGACTCCCTCAGTGTCGTCTTTTGTGCGTTAGTCAATGTCGCCTCTACTTCTGTAGTGAGCTCCTCATAGTCATCCTCGACTATCTCCCACAACTCCTTTGAGGCAAGTAGCACCCTCATCTGGATGCTACAGTTGTCGTAGTTCGTCTTTGTCAACTTGGGAACTTGTCCTGGCATAGCACTACCCATCTCCATCACTTCAAGACTTCAACACTTCGGAGCAACTTCCAAGGTTCGTAACCTGGCTCTGATATCACTTGTTGGAAACGTGTATGGGTTCCCGCACAACCTCAACTCCACAAACTGATTCCACTTAACACCAAATACCACCAAATGCAACCTGCGAGACCACCCTCTCAAACCGCATACCCGCGCCGTTAGCAGCTCGGCGAGAACCTTCTCTCACGGCGAGAACAACAACAACACACGGCTGCGGCTACCCGGCGAGTTCCTCCTCTACGGCCGGCGAGCTCAACTCTTCTCTCGCGTCGAGACCTCCCGGAGAGATGGCTCCCAGCTGCGAGCTGTACCACCTCCCGTGAGCGCACCACTTCCCGCGAGCTGCACCCCTTCCGCGAGCTGGCACAGGCGAGATCAACTCCCAAAAACGGCGAGCTCACAACCCGTGAGACCAACCTAGTTGCGCGGCGAGATCACAACCCGGCAATCTCCCTAGCGAGTACACTACTCGCCCGACAACCCTTCTAGCCCCTCGGCAAGTGAAAACACACAGCTCTACTAGCGTTGCAGCGCTCCTTTCTCAAAATGAAAAACCAGAAATGGGGAGGGAATTTTACTATCTCATCAATCTTCAAATGAACTACATACATGTCTATTTATAGGCTAACAAAAACAACCACCTTCTCTCTCCTATTTAATGCACACTCTCTCTCCTATTAATCACGCAAACATAAAATAATATTAAAACACAAACATTGACCCGGTCAATGAAAACAAAGTCCAACAAACACTACCTCTCCACATTACAGCTCAAAATGGTTCATTATAACGTTGCTCCGGCGAGCGTTGCAGCCACTTAGCGGATGGTTAACTAGATGACGTGGGCAGTTCCAAGAGTGGATCAGCAGGTAGGAGCTGCGGGATGCCCTCCGCATCACATGCTCGGCATGAGCTGCACGCGGTGGAAGGGCACATGATGGAGACTTGGAGGCAGACGAACTCGCCAAGTATGTGGTAAAGCGCCGGGGAATAACCGGCGCTGGCGCCTGAGGAGATGGAAGTTGATGTGGTGAGGCCCAAATCTGGTTGTCCTGCTTTCTATCTTGTGCCCCTCCTTGCGCACTCTCGCATGCGTCTCTTCCCTGTGCGCTCCCACGCACGCCGCCTCCTTGCGCGCTCTCGCGCACGTCTCTTCCGTGTGCGTTCCCGCACGAGCCGCCCCCTTGCGTGCTCTCGTGCGCATCTCTTCCCTGCGCACTCCCGCGCACGTCTATTCCTTGTATAACATCCCATGTTTCCAATTTTTGAAAACAACAGTTTTTTGGATGCTACTGCTGGTGATAGCGTTATCGTCAGGCGATAGCGTGTCACGTAATAGACGTCCATGTGCCAGCAGGAGGCGAAGCGACTGTAGAGCGGCCACCGCTGGAGCTACCACCCCACAATAGCAAGTTACCTCTCGACGGTAGTGAATTTTAAAAAGAATGGCCGATTAAATGGGGTCATCCACATATTTTGGCTTGGTGATCCTATGGCTTAGAGTAAAGTCGGGATTGTTAAGAGGGTTGAGAGGAAAACTCTTCTCATCTTTTAATATCTACTCTCTCTATCTTCAACTTTGAGAAAAAAAGGAAGAAGGAAAGGAGAGGAAGAGAAGACTGGTTTCCAGCCCTTGGAGAAGTTTTGGAGAGCATTGAAGGATTTCTTGTGGCCGGATTTGCGAGTCAATGCTAGATCTGTGGAGAGGAAGGTGTTGCAAACGCTTACCATCCGGATCTCTTACAATTTCATGGCTCTTAAGCGATCTATAAGGGTAACAATCTTCTTTCTCGAACAAATGAAGTCCTTATTTGACATGATTGTATGGAAACCCTCACTGATTGGTGGAGAACAAGAAGTTTCCAACGGGTTGATCGGTGATATCCTCGGTAGTAAACTTGCATATAGAATCTGAAATCAAAGTACAGAATAGACATGTTGTGTGAAGCCCACCCAGACAAGTTGGTATGCATTGTAGAGAGCAAGGGATCAGACATGAAAAGTCTCTGCCCAAGACTCCACAGCTGAATGACATAGCTGAAATAATGAATAGAACATTGATGGAGAGGAAGAGGTGCTTGTTGTCTGAGTCAAAGCTACCTGACATGTTTTGGAGTGAGGCTTTATACACAACTGCACACATCATCAACCTCTCTCCCAGCTATGCATTACATGAGGATGTTCCTGATAGGGTATGGTATGAGAAGGACCCTTCATATAGTCACTTGAGGGTCTTTGGCTGCAAAGCCTTTGTGCACGTCCCTCGGGACAAATGATCGAAGTTGGATTCGAAGACCCGATAATGCATATTTCTGAGATATGGACGTAGTTGAGAGTTTGTCTAAAGGTTCATTGATCGAGTGGAGAAAAAACTTGTACACAGTTGCGATGCTATATTTTGTGAGGATCAGACTATAGTTGATCATAAGAAGACTGAGAAGGCTGACTCTCACACCGATGTAGAGTCTCCTATGATTTGAAGCGATGATACTTAGGAGGTTGCAGAGCCTGAGACGATATAAGACACTGAGCCACTTCTAGATCACGAGGATGTTATTGATGGAGAGCCTATAGAGGACATCACTGATGATGTGCCAATACCAGCAGTTGAGCATGCTCCACGGAGGTCTGATAGAGTTAGACACTCATCTTCGAGATACTCTACTACCGAGTATATTCTGTTGACTGATGTCGGGGAGCCCGAGTGCTTTGATGAAGCAGTTCAGAGCTTGGAGAATAAAAAATGAATGATTGCTATATAGAAGGAGATGTAGTCTTTACAGGAAAATCATACATATGATTTGGTGAGATTGTCTATGGGCAAGAAAGCTCTGAATAATCAATGGATTTTCAGAGTAAAATAGGGAGACACCTCGACACCACTCAGATATAAGGCTAGATTAGTGGTGAAGGGCTTTAGTCAGAAACAGGGTGTTAATTTTGATGAGATCTTCTCTCCTGTTATGAAGATGTCATTTATCCAGGTAATTCTTGGCCTTGCTACGCGGCTAGACCTGCAAATCGAGTAGATGAATATCAAGACCGTATTTTTAAATGGCGATCTTGAGGAGTTGAATATGGAACAGTGTGAAGGTTTTATGGTCAAAAGGAAGGAGAGCATAGTCTGTCGCCTGAAGAAGAGTTTGTATGGCCTAAAGAAGGACCCATGATAGTGGTACAAGAAGTTCAATGCTTTTATGGGGAAATCGACTTCAAAAGGACCATTCTTGATCATTCTGTGTTCGTGAATCAATATGCTCTAGCTGATTTCATCATCTTACTCATATATGTTGATGACATGTTGATAGTTGGTAGGACCATTGCTCGTATTGTCGAGCTAAAGCGACAATTGAGCTCCACATTTGCAATGAAGGACTTGAGAGCTGCAAAGACCATCCTAGGAATTTATATTCGAAGAGATAGAGGATCCAAGTTACTTTGGTTATCGCAAGAAAGATACATAGGGAAGGTGCTACAGAGATTCAGTATGGATCAAGCGAAGAAGTTGAGCACGCTGCTTGCAGCTCACTTCTAAATTACTGATGGCATATGCCTAAACACTCCCGAGGAGAAAAAGAAGATGCAGCAGGTCTCATATACTTCTGTTGTTGGAAGTCTTATGTACGCGATGGTGTGCACCCTCCCTAATATAGCACACGCAGTTGGCATTATTAGTAGGTTTCTCTCTAACCCTATGAGAGAGCATTGGAGTGCTGTAAAATGGATTCTGAGGTACCTACATGGAACGTTTGACTTGATGTTGAAGTTCAAACAAAGTTATCCAGAGTTACTTGGCTATATTGATGTTGATATGGCTGAAGATTTGGACTCCAGAAGATCGACTTTTGGGTACCTGATCTTGTTTATAGGGGGGTTGTGTCATGGCAGTCTAGACAACAAAAGTGTGTTGCACTATCGACTATGAAGGCAGAGTTTATTGCAGTCACTGAGACAAGAAAATAGCTTCTTTGGATGAAGCATTTCATCAAGGAGTTGGGTTTTACTCAAGAGTGCTACACACTCCTATGTGATACTCAGAGTGAAATTCATTTTGGGAAGAACCCCACCTTGCACTTGAGGTCCAAACATATTGACACGCGGTATCATTGGATACGCGGCACTCTAGAACAGAGAGAGCTGGATTTGCAAAAGGTGAGCACAGATGACAATAAAGCAGATATGCTTACAACGACCGTATCGAGAGGGAAGTTCAAGCACTGCGGGAGGATTGTCGGCATGACGGTTTCATCCAAATAAAGAAAAAGAGTGAGATTAAGTTGTTGGATACAGTTCTCGTCCTTTGTGGAGAAAATTGTTGGTTCAAGTCTCATTAAATCGAATTTGGTGTAGCTGGCCGAATGTGGAGACATGTTAATGGAGGACTTGGCAAGAGGCAAACTGGAGACTCTGGGGAAGATTGTTAGAATGACAGGCTTTCTTCACTTAGTCAAAAAAGGAGAGATTTGTTAAGATAATTTTCTCTCAAGTGTGAAAAAAGCTAGCCAACTTTGACCAAGTTTTTCGAGCATGTGTTTCATGACAAGTGTGAAAATGAGAAGTCGCCTTTAACCTTTAAACCAACATGTATTTTTTGACCAAAGAAAGTTTCATCCACATGTCACCCACTACATCCACCTTCTTGGTTTTGGCCATATAAATAGGGATGAAAGAAGAGGGGTAAGACATCCACTTCTATCCAAACTCAAGAATTAGAAGATTTATAGATAGTCCTTTGGGGCAATCTTCTTAGTTTAGGAGAGTTTTCAGATGTTGTTGATGAGGAGTACTTCACCAACACTGATTGGATCTGGAGATAATTTGGGCAAGGATTTGAAGAGACATTTTGGAGAGGATTTGTGTAATCCGTCTCGTCCGGCACTGTCGGTAACTTGCAGTTTTCTTGTTAATATTTATTGTATTATGTAGTGTGAAGCTGATGAAGATCCTGTAAGTATCAAGGAGGAAAAATCTTGTAATTGTCTAATGTTTCATACATTTTAGTGACAGTTTTCCGGGTTGGACTCTTATCGTCCCGTGGTTTTCACACTATTGAGTTTCCACGTTAAATCTCCGTTTCACTTTTTATTGTTGTTATTTTGTACTGTTTTTTAATTGTATATCACCATACCGCTAAGCTGTTGTGTAGATACTTGCTCGAACTAATTTACAGATGCTCTGTTTGGACTTGCATGCTCTCTAGCCCAACGGCATAATGAGTGAAATGCAGTAGCGGATCCAAAAAGTTTTTTTCTGCACATGCACAACTACAAATTTTTGCGAACAAATGCAAGAAAAATTACTATAATCTTATAAAAAAATGGTCAAATATTGAACATTTTGAAATAAATTTGTGTTTTGAAAGAAGTCAATGTACCACATCATCATCAAAGTCTTCATCTTCATTTCCTGACCTGCTACCACCCTTAAAGTTTCATCTCCAAATATCTGGGTTTAGGGTTTAGGGTCGCTTGAACCGATCAAGCGGTTACGATCGCTTGAACCGGTCAAGCGGTTACGATCACTTGAACCGGACCTTAATTAAGATCTGATTCATACGATCGCAACCGCTTGACCGGTAAAAATAAGTCTCATCAAACGGAGCCTTTATGACAATGGATAGACACTTCAACTATGAAGATTAGTGCTTACAAAGATCTGAAAAAATGGAGCAATACTTAAAACAAAAACAAAACAAAAAAAAAGTTGAATAACCTCCTTTTGATGCCTATGCCACTTCAACTATGAAGATTAGTGCTTACAAAGATCCATGAAAAGTTTCTGAAGATGAGTTCCTAACTATCTCTAAAGAACATCAAATATCATGGTTAGTCACTCCACTGGATCTCATAAAAATTATATCTCAAACTTCAAATAAAACCAGATTCAGGAGAAATATCTTACAAATTTTGCAAACCCATAAAACTCACCATAATTGTTGCAACTCTCCAGCATGCATTTCATAATCCCAGGTAGTCTTGTTCAAAAAGTCTGATCGAGTCCGGGTGTTTTGCCACCCGGGCTCGGGACGGGCCCGACGTGAGCCGGACTCGGGCCCCCTCTCAAATAGGCAGCTTGTCAAGGCTGGGCCAGGCCCAGATCTGCCCGACTATGCACTAGGCGGAAAATCTTAAGCGGGATTTTCCGCCTAATTGGAAACCCCGCCAACTCGCGGAATTTCCACTAGGAAAATCTTCGCCAGGCTGGCGGGATTTCGCTGGCCGAGGTGCCGGCCTAGGCAAAGTCTGAAGCCCGGGCTTAACCGGGCCCGGCCCGGGCCGGGCTGTGAGTCAATATTTTGACCCTGTAAGGCCCCCAAACCCAAGCCAAGCTTTTCCCAGGCCGGGCTTATCTGGGCCTCTTCAAGGCCGGTCCCAAGCCGGCCCCCAGGCTCTTTTTGAACACGCCTAATCCTAGATATTGTTCCTTTTTTTCCTAATCACTGGGCTCATTCTTTTTTGCATATCAAATGTGTGATTTTCTAAAAAGATAGAGTACTTTCTAAGATGACTCTATTGGGTCACCAATTTCATGAAATTCTAGATTTGATGCTAAGAAAGATTTCTCATCCGATGTAATCGAATAATTAAGATTTTAATGGGCCAACAACTCCATGATGTGTGAATATAATTATTTGAGCTACAAATATAATTTGACTGTCAATAACAAAAAAATGATAAAAAGATCTCACCGGCAGCATAGTGGACTAAAGCATCCCTGCTCCGCAAGGGTGCGGGGAAGGGTTCCAGCACAAGAGTCGAATGCAGCCACCTTACCCTATATTAATTTTTGCAAGAAACTGCGTCCAGAACTCGAACCCGTGACCTCAAAATTACACGAAAATACCTTATCCTGTGTGCCAAGGCTCTCCTTCTTTAATAGCGAAAAACGATATGGTTCCAAAATTATTCCTTACTTTGTGGGTGGCGATCAATTGAAACTATTCCTTACTTTTTTTAATAAATGGAGGGAGAAGTTGGGCGAATATTTTTTGCATTGCTAAAAGAAGCGGTCGTTGAATACAAAAGTGGAATTGCCACGCGTCACTCACGTGCTGGTCTCGAACCGATTAGTGTGAATAAAGTTAAGAGAAGCGCAGAATCAGGTGCCAACCTTGTCCCGAAAGAATATCAGGGGATTAATTTGATTTTTGCCTCATAAGTTGTACTAACTTGTAAAAATTGTAATAAAAAAAGGTATATTGTTAGGGTCAACTCGAGCCTCTTAGAGATCAGTTTGGATAACATCGTTTAAGTTGGGGAGTGAACGAGCGTGCAAACAGTTACTTAGAAATGGGACGACTGAAAGACAATTTTGCTAATATGAAAAATCTCGAAAAGAGAAACAACTATGTGATTGGAGTTGTGCTGTGTTGAGATTATGACACCTCCGCGATCCACGTGACCGGATCGTCGAGATCGCGACACGTCATTGATCCGTGGGAGACCACAATTCCTAATCCAGGCTAAACCTATTTAGGAATATTATTTAGGAAGATAATTAATAAGAGGATATTTAATTATAGGATTATGACACCTCATCAATCCGTGTGCCTCCATAATTCCTAATTTTGGAGGAGTCCTATATTTGGAATATCTTTATGAGAAAAAATGAGGCAATCTCCTAAATAGGAGATCATCTTCCTAATTTGATATTTGATCTTGATCCTATAAATAGGAGTTCGCTCTTGCCGTTTCATTCAAGCAAGAATCAGAGAGGAATCCATTTTTTGGCCACCAGCGAGGAGTGTGAGAGCAAGTTCTGTGGAGGCGGTTTCCAGCGGCAGCGGCGGCAGCGAGCGTACCTCGCCGGTGCAGGAGGATCAGAGGCGGCGGCAGCGGGTTGCAGCGGCGATCTCCAGGTGGCATCAAGAGGTGTTCAGGCGGCGGCGGCGGCGACAGCTCCAGTTCAGACAAGGCGAGGCGGCGGCGGCGGCAGCAGGCGTGCTGCAGCGGAGGCGGCGCATCGGGCTCAACTCAGGCGGAGGCGGCATTGTCCAGCGGCGGCAGGCAGCTCCAGGTGGCGGCAGTAGCAGGAGGATTCAGGTGGAGGCGGCTCTGTCCAGCGGCGGCAGACAACTCCAGGTGGCGACAACAGGTGCAGGAACGGCGGATCCATCGGAGAAGAAGAACAGGGGTTGTCGCCCGGCGACATCGATACCGCCCGGCGATATCGGTTCTTCAAGTTTTGGGTTCTTTGGTTTTCCTTTGTTGTTCGACCGTATCTGTTTGGTCTCTGGTTGTATCTGTGTAACCTCATCAGTTTTAGTGGATCTTTCTGGCGCGCTCTCCCCGTGGAGTAGGAGTCCCAACTCCGAACCACGTAATTATTTTTGTCGTCTGGTTGTGCTTGGTTTTGGATTTAAATTTCGTTTATCATAGTATTGCTCAGATTAGCTTCCGTTGCTAGATCCGCGGCGAACCACCGTAGTCGCGGATCCGGTCCCAATTTCACAACAATTGGTATCAGAGCGGGGTTCGACCCTTCGGACCCTGGTGAGCAATAATGACAACGAAATTTGAAGTCCCCGAGTATGACGGCAAAATTGACTTTGGTGTGTGGCAGAAACGGGCCAAAGCGATTCTCGTCCAGCAAGGTCTTCATAAGACTCTCCTCGGAAAGGAGAAGTCCGGGAAGAAGGACGACGAGTGGGATGAGCTAGATCTGAAGGCCATCAACACAATCCAGTTGTGCTTGGCCGATGAGGTCAGGAGAGGCGCGCAGACAGTCCTGAGAGGAGAGCGTTCCGGATCGCTCTATACACTGATTGGCACCACGATTGCCAAGGGAGATGCGAGGAGAGAGGTCAGACCGTCTCTCAAGCTGCAGGATACAGTAGCGTATGCATTTCAGGCGATCTCCTCAGATCGCGGTTCCTTTGATAGAGCTTTAGAGAGCAGAGATCGTTCTCAGCGAAAGGCTAGGAAGGACTAGCGGAGGAGCGGGGCAGGATTCGTGGCTAGGGCGTGTGCTCGGAGAGAGGACCTTGGCGGAGGTAGAATCTTCGCAGCCGTAGAGGAGACGGGTAGAGAGTCATCTCAGGAGTACCCAGGCTCCGCAAAGGGAGCCATCTGGCTCAGGAGTCCCACCAAGAAACTCAGGTTTACTCAGAAGAAGGTGGAGCTGCACAGTGGTGTGCGCCATCAGGAGTCGAGGGAGTTCACTAGAGGTGGAGGCGTGGAGTTGCGGGAGATATCTACGGAGGAAAATGTTACGAGCATGCGAGAGAAATCAGTGAGAGAAGTCAAGTTCAAGAGCGGTCTTGACTTGACTCAGACTGATGCATGTTGATCGTGAGGACCCCAGGGAGAGGGGGCTTGTAGTCGCCAGTAGGGGAGATCCAGGTTGGAGGTTCAGATACGTTTGTTAGGCTTCGAGGTGGAGTTCGTGGTGGTGTTCATCGCGTGAGGCGTCAAGGTGGAGATTGTTGAGATTATGACACCTCCGCGATCCACGTGACCGGATCGTCGAGATCGCGACACGTCATCGATCCGTGGGAGACCACAATTCCTAATCCAGGCTAAACCTATTTAGGAATATTATTTAGGAAGATCATTAATAAGAGGATATTTAATTATAGGATTATGACACCTCATCAATCCGTGTGCCTCCATAATTCCTAATTTTGGAGGAGTCCTATATTTGGAATATCTTTATGAGGAAAAATGAGGCAATCTCCTAAATAGGAGATCATCTTCCTAATTTGATATTTGATCTTGATCCTATAAATAGGAGCTCGCTCTTGCCGTTTCATTCAAGCAAGAATCAGAGAGGAATCCATTTTTTGGCCACCAGCGAGGAGTGTGAGAGCAAGTTCTGTGGAGGCGGTTTCCAGCGGCAGCGGCGGCAGCAAGCGTACCTCGCCGGTGCAGGAGGATCATAGGCGGCGGCAGCGGGTTGCAGCGGCGATCTCCAGGTGGCATCAAGAGGTGTTCAGGCGGCGGCGGCGGCGACAGCTCCAGTTCAGAAAAGGCGCGGCGGCGGCGGCAGCAGGCGTGCTGCAGCGGAGGCGGCGCATCGGGCTCAACTCAGGCGGAGGCGGCATTGTCCAGCGGCGGCAGGCAGCTCCAGGAGGCGGCAGTAGCAGGAGGATTCAGGTGGAGGCGGCTCTGTCCAGCAGCGGCAGACAACTCCAGGTGGCGACAACAGGTGCAGGAACGGCGGATCCATCGGAGAAGAAGAACAGGGGTTGTCGCCCGGCGACATCGATACCGCCCGGCGATATCGGTTCTTCAAGTTTTGGGTTCTTTGGTTTTCCTTTGTTGTTCGACCGTATCTGTTTGGTCTCTGGTTGTATCTGTGTAACCTCATCAGTTTTAGTGGATCTTTCTGGTGCGCTCTCCCCGTGGAGTAGGAGTCCCAACTCCGAACCACGTAATTATTTTTGTCGTCTGGTTGTGCTTGGTTTTGGATTTAAATTTCGTTTATCATAGTATTGCTCAGATTAGCTTCCGTTGCTAGATCCGCGGCGAACCACCGTAGTCGCGGATCCGGTCCCAATTTCATAACAGTGCTGATCAAACTTTCAATACTTTGGGTTGTTGTTGAACAGAGCTTTGTAAATAATATGAGGGCGACAGACCGTTTCTCGTTATAATTGTCGGGGAAGAGAGAGAAATGTGATCGCATGGTGACAAGTCACAACTCACGGAGCTAAGTCTTTTCTATGCCGCAATGAGGAGCTTTGTGCTTTGGATGCTTTGAGATCTTCCGATGGTGCTCAATTACAACTCACGGAGCTAAGTCTTTTCTATGCCGCAATGAGGAGCTTTGTGCTTTGGATGCTTTGAGATCTTCTGATGGTGCTCAGAAGCTGTAGAGGCATGCTATGTAAATCTCTGCATTTGTGGCTTGTCTCCTGTAGCGCGCAGGGGAATTTAGAGCAGCGGGCTTGTTGTCGACTGGAGGGGTTCTTGCTGAGTTGAGGGCATTGTGAGTGCCGAGCGTGTTACGCGTGGAATACTCGTTGCAGAGTGTGTAGAGCTGAACGTGTGCGTGGGTGCTTGAAGGAGGATGAAGATCTTCGAATAATCTTCAAGGCGCTCAAAGACCTTCGAAGGAGTTTTAGAAAGCGAAGGGAATCTTCGAGGGCTTCCTGAAAGAGCTCTCTCGCGCATAGGAGGCAAAGTGGGGGGGGGGGGGGGGCGGAGGAGAAGATAGAATAAAGGAGGGCCATATGGTCCTATTTATAGGATGTGAGCTTGGTTATGGTGGTTACATAGTTATCTGCAGACCATAATCACGTTATGTGCTATTTGCATGTCACTTTCTTATATTTTATGTCGCGTATTTTTCAAAGATTTAGTACACGCACATCGATTATTATTTCGGCTAAGTGCACCTCCCATAATGGGTAGTTACACAAAATGATTATGTATAGATCGGACGATGGATATCACGTCTATTTATAATGTAAAGTCCAACATTCTTATGCTATTTATTATATATATAATTAATGAGGTCCATTTTTATAGAAAATTTAGACTGCAAATAACTGTAATTTTTATGTCCCCCAATAAGTTAGTAAGGGTCATGAGGATAACCGCCCAAAATTATTGCACGCGCGATCCACGCACGCAATTACAGTGTAACCACCTATCCCAACTGCCCGCGGACGGCCGCCGCGCCCCGCGGCCGCTCCCATGGCCGGCCGGCGTCGCGAAGGCCCGCGGCCAGCCTAACGTCGTTCCTCGAGGCCGCTACTACGAGGGCACGCAACTGGCCTCACGACCGGTAGCCACTGCATCTCGCTGCCACGCACCATCGGCTGCGAAATCCTGTGTTTGGCCTCACCGTTGGCCACTGCCGTGCCTCGCGGCCGCGAGGATCAGCGGTCGGCCTCATGGAGTGCCGCTGTCGCATCTCGCGGCCTCACCGCTAGTCGCTGCCACGCCTCGGCAACACACTCGCGACCAGCCTCCCGACCCGCTTCCTCCTCCCCAGTTGGCCTCCCGCCGCCGCCGGGGCCTCCCCGCTGACTTTCCCCATTAGATGGCTTTCCTTCTCCATCTGATCGGCGTCACGTGAACTCCACTGTTCGATCGCCGCATGAGTACCTCCTGTAACCACCCATGATGGAGGGGGTGCTCATAGCCGAATTTAATATTCGGTCTGCATAGTAAATCCTTCAAAAATATGTTATATGTAGCTAGGAACGGCCTGCGAATACTAAATAGGGTGGATGCGGCCCCGCCAGAAATTTCTAAGTCAAACCGGCAAGACGCAGACCGAGTACGCATGAGCTCTACCGGACCAATCATGCACATCGAAGCCACAAGACCGGGAACCTCCAGTGAAGAAGCCGAGCCCGCGCATGCGCACGGTAGGGCCACTCAGGCATGCTCGGCTTGCACGCGGGCGCGCGGGATTGACGCGCGAAGTCGCGCGCCGCGCAGCCGGCACGCGTGACCAGCCCATGCGGCCGCACACGGTCAACCCACACGGCTCTGCGCCCGACGCGGCCCCAGGTCCACACACCCGCGCGGCCGCACACGGCCGCAGGGCCGAGCCCCCACCCGACTGCATTCCCCGCGGTCGCGCCCCACGTGTGCGCTTCACGTGCGGGGCACCCGCACGCATGGGCGCCGCTGGCGACCTTCGCCGTCCCCGGTCACCCCCTTCTCCACCGGCCACCTAGTTTTCGCGATCTCAGCAATTGTCCAAGGCAGGAGCGCTTCCATCTTCCATCGATCCTCTCAGGACATAGCCGTTTTTCTTCATTCCCTGCACTTATAACGGAGTAGCGGTCTGTCGCCCTCCGAGATCAAACAAACTCTTTAAAACTCCAAGAAGATAGTGAAGTTTGGCTCGACACTGTTCCAGACACGTGGTTTTTCACCATTTTTGAGTTATCCACGTAAAAAATGATTCTTGTCATTTGTTGTGGTTCATCTTGACTGTTTGCGCACCCGGTCCGATTCCGAGCTAAGGCGGCCCGATTTCTTCGGACTGGGGAAAGATTGGGCGACCGACAACAAGGGTGGTTATGGTTTGCAAATAACCACATAACCACCCTTAAGGCCTATAAATAGGACCTCAGGGGCTCCTCCATTTCCATTCTATTCTCCTTAACTTCATCTCCAACACGCGTGAGTGCTCCACCAAGAATCTCATTCGCCCTTCGAAGAGCACTCCTTCAAAGATCTTCAAGTACTTTGAAGATCCTTCGAAGATTTCCATCCTTTGATCCTCATTCGAGCGCTCCTCCGCAAGCACTTCGCAGCAAGCATTTCGTCCACAGTGCGCACATCACTCTCAACGCCCACAACTCAGCGGCAAGCCTTCCCGTCGATGACAAGTAGATCCTCCCAGACTCCTCTACACGCTCCAGGAGACTGTTGGAAACGTGTATGGGCTCCCGCTCTCAACCCCAACTCCACGAACAATTTCACTTAGCACCACAACTCAACACCAAAATCGAGACCGCTGCCTTAGACCGCGCGACCTCCCACGATCGGCGAGTACCACCCCGCGCGAGCGGGCTCCCGCCTCCACGCGCGACCACAACCCAGCGAGGTCGCCTTCACCACCACTCGCCTAAACCACCAGGCGAGACCGCACCCCACTCGCGGCTTGACCGCCTAACTCGCGTGGCGAGATCGGTCTATTCGCTACCTGCTCCTGCGCGAGCTCCACCTGCGAGAGCTACACCAGCGCGAGCTCCTCCTGCCGAGATCACCAAAGCGCGGGACGCGCAAGTCGCGAGTTCTCTCTCGCTGCGAGCTCACTAAGTCGTCCGGCTTCAACTCCTAACCGCCCGGACAGAAAAACACACCAGCGCTGCGGCGCTTCCCACTCTCTCTCTCTAAACAGGAACAAAGGTTGGGGAGTTTATCTCTCTACTTTCATCAATCTTCAAACATGTACAAGGGGGCCTTTATATAGGCAAAAGAAAACTAAACAACTCTCTCTCATCATAAATGTGCACCCTCTCTCATAATAAATGCAAACATAAGATAATAGCAAAACTACCTTTTGACTTGTTGACCCGGTCAACAAGTCAATCACCGCAGTTGCAAAGATGCACAGAACGAGCTCCTTTAACTTCTGAGCGCTATAAAATGCTTCAAACCTTCCAAAATGCAGTGTTCCCCACCAAACAAGTTCAAAGTACTAACCAAAATCGAACAACTTGGGGGTTAAGGCATTGCTTGGTTGGCTGCACGTTGGAGAAGCCGTACCGCAGCTTTTAAAAACGCCCTGTCAAACAATTTCGAATTAAAAAAACGATAGAATAGAGCACGTTTCCTCTTGGAATCTCCCATTTTCCAAAAGCTCTACCCACCGGGCCGCCATAACGGACTAACGGGGAGCATAGATAAAAAGGCGCTGATACCGCTGGAGAGTTTTAATGCACCACAGTCGCAGGCCAATAACAAGAACAGGACGGAGATGGCAATCACAGCCACAACAGGGACGTCGACGACCCGAGCTTTGGCCGGAGATATGACGGTTGAGGAGTTCCGGCAGTGGATGCGGCGCTTCGACGTCAACGGAGACGGTCAAATCAGCCGCGAGGAGCTTCGCCGCGCCATCCGAAGCATCGGTCGCCGGTTCAGCGGTTGGCGAGCGGGGCGTTGGATCCACCAGGCTGACTCTGACGGCGACGGCCTCATCAGCGTCGACGGAGAGATCGACAATCTCATCGCCTACGCGGAGACCAGCCTGGGCCTCAAGATCGTTGACTGCTGAGTAAAATCATCAACAACTTTTGCTCCGTTTGTAGGGACTTATTTTCACCTGTCAAGCGGTTACGACGGCATGAACCGTATCTTAATTAAGGTCTGGTTCATGCGGTTGTAACCGCTTGACTGGTGAAAATAAGTCCTCCAAACAGAACCTTTGTTTCTCTCTCTCATCTAGTCTCTCTTAATATGTGTTGGCTTGAGAAATTATTAGCCAGTATAACATTTCCTTGCGGATGGCTTATGAATATTATTTAATAATGTTTATAATATCATATATGTTGAATATATGTTGAATTTATTGCTATTTGTATGTCTTCAAGTGGTTGGGATTTAACTCATTAGTGACCTGTTACTCTATTAGTGGTGTGTTTATTTAGGACATGATTTTATTCTGAAGATACTGTTGGAAACGTGTCCCGCTCACAAAACTCATTCACCAATTGACCCCACTTGGAAACAAGCACACCACAAAAGTAGTCGGCGGGACCAACTTGGCGAGACCGCCAAGTCGCGCGGCCAGTTCCCGGCGAGATCCCCCAGGCGACCTGCACCCACTTCTCGCAGACGGCAGCTAGGCGAGCGGGCACGGCGTGGCAGCCCGGCGAGTCAACCCACTCGCGGCTAGACCTTCCACCGATGAGACCGTCACACGCGAGACCGCCACCGGCGAGACCGCCACAACCAGGATAGCGAGATGTCCTTCTCGCCGGCGAGATCACTAACTCGCCCGGCGGCTTGGTGCGCCTACTCGCACGGCACAATCCCCTTTTGCCCGGCAGCAAGCTCAACAGACCGCTCGGCTACCCCTCCTAACCGCTCGGCAAAACTTCAATGGCTGCTACTACACAAACTCAGCGCTGCGGCGCTCCTCTCTCTCTCTCTCTAAAATGGAAATGTGGATGAGGAAAAACTTCTATTCAGCAGCTTTTAAAGGAATACTTATGTGCCTATATATAGGCTAACAAAACCAATAGAAAATAGACATGTGCACAACACCATAAAAGCAACCAACCTCTCAACCCCCTGCTTTAATGCACTTTTTTCCTGTTTTAAAAACACATAAAACCAACGTTTTAAAAATCGGAGCGGACCGGCCGGTCCGACCGATTGAACCGCTAACCGGTCCTCCTGGCGGTCCGGTCTGGTTCCTAAAACCGTCCTAGCCAAGAACCGATCAAGAACCGGGAAACCTGACGGTTGAACCGGATAACCGGAAACTGGGCCGGTTTTTGGCTAACCTGGTGGTTCACAAAATCAGCATTAATTTTAGACGATTGTTAACAGCAACCCGTTATTAGCTAGTCGCACCCCAAAATCTCATAATTTTTCGCGCTTTTTCGAAATACGCCTTGTACATGCAATATTAGGAAAAGTGCTCAACATGAGCACTTTTCCTAAAAATGAATGTGCAAGACGTACTTTCGAAATATGCTCAGCTTTTGCGCCTTTCAGAAATACGTCTTGTAATTGTGATGATATTTTCTTTGGGTCTTTCTTCAGAATTGTTATTTCATCAATATGTTTTTATTTATTACTTATATATGTTCAAAATTTTATATATTATATATTTAATTTATATATGATACGTTATAATTATAGTCATTAATGTCAAAACGGTTCAACTCCGATTCAACCAGTCAAATCGGTTGAACCTTGAACCTCTCTCAAGACCGGTTCTATGTCCGGTCCGGTTCTCAAAACCTTGCATAAACATAATATTGTTGACCTGGTCAACAAAGTCAAAGTCCAACAGATACTATATATATATAAGTATTCCAAATTTGATTATTGTACTTAAAATAATTTGAGGGCTCTAATGTTGTCAAAGTAAGGTTTTGCATTCCTTTTTGTAGGATTTTTTTTTTTTGCATCTATTCCTTTGTTTTCACATGGCTCCACCAATAAAGACTAGTCACTAGGCATGTTAAACGAGGGAGGGGTAGATCAATAAAGACTAGTCACTAGGCATGTTAAACGAGGGAGGGGTAGACCAATAAATTAAGACTTGGAATGAAACTATAAGAAAAAACATGATATAATTAGGCATGAGGGATATTATGATAAAAGATAGGGCACAATGACGACAAAGGATCCATATAGCCGACCCCACTATAGTGGGATAAAGACATGTGTTGTTGTTGTCAGTGAAAGTGGTGGAACCGGTACAATTATCCCGGGTCATGTTCATCTTGTAAAGCATAACCTCATCGATGACACCTGCAAGCTGCTAAAAGGCTCAACTAAATGTCAGTGTATAAGTCAATGTACAAATTTATATCATGTTGTTTGTATTATAGCAAGTGGGTCTATTAATGCAAAGCCCAAGGAATATAATGATGGAGATGTTAAGTGGTGCTATTAAATAATGTGAAATAGCCGCATCTCTGATATATATAAATATGTATGTTGTAGTTCACGTCAGTGGGGAATAGAAGAAAGACTATGACTTTGTTTGTTTCGGCCTTTTTGTCGGGCGTTTGGAGCAAACGCCGCAGGACAGCGGGTAAACAAACGGGGCGCCGGCGGCGTTTGCTCCGTTTGCACCCGCCGCAAGAAAAAAAGCCCCTCAAACGCCGTTTTTCCAACCCCGTCTCCCCTCCTCCGGTTCCAACTCTCTGTTTCGACCCGCCGGGAGCAAACGTCACTGTCGTACCAAATGAAGCCTATGAACAAGTAGTGTGCTCTTCTGCAATAGCTGTATATCTCACATATCACATACACTATATATGTGGGTTAACACATCTTTCAAATGCTTGCAAAATGAAAGTGGTGGACTAAGTATCCGTTTGGGGGGACTTATTTTCAGCAGTCAAGCGGTTACGACCGCATGTACCGGACCTAAATTTAGGTCCGGTACATGCGGTCGTAACCGCTTGACTGCTGAAAATAAGTCCCCCCAAACGGAGCCTAAGTATCAAAAAAATGCACAAGAAAGACTTATCAATCGAAAGACTACATGGTGTTTTAACGAACGCGCACCCTTAGGCTCTCTCGGCGTTGTAAACTGTACCTAGTTGGGCACACCCTTCGCTCTCCAATAGAAATCAATCTGAAATTGAAATTGAAATTGATCCTGCTTTTTTTGTCATGCATTTCACATGGCTCGACCCACCTAGAATCATTTTGAGCCCATTTGAAAGACCTAAATGAACACTTGGATTCGGCCAAATATAGAGCGATTTTCGAGTTTCGTGTAAAGCGTTTTTTTTAATGGACCTGATTAGTCTGACTCTTATCTCTATGTATTTCAATGGCCTAGTCACCTGAAAATGGGAAGAATTTAGAGGTGTTGTATAAACTTGGTGAATTATTCGCTGGATTTGTACTGAAGAAAGGGTGTGAAGACATGGTTGACACTCGACATTGTTTTATTTAGCATTGAATATATTGCGTGTTGCGATAGCTCCAAATTTTAATGTTGTCTTCCTATTCTCTCGCATCTAAAAGCGTATATGCATGCACTTAAGAGCTCAATGTAGAGTTTGGGCTGATTAATGTTAGCTTCTAAGCATGTAATTTAAAATTATTTGATTGAAGATGTAGGAACAACAAAGGGGCGGAGATAGAAGATCAATGAGAGAAAAGAATAACACAATTTGTTTGGGTCGATTAACGTACGGATTGATATTGGATCAAACTCAACCCATGGATCACGAGCCCTGTAAGGGCCGGGCCTTAAGCCCTTCCACTTTTTTTCTTTAAGGTGTGGGGTTGGTCATGGTTGAAGGGAATCCAAACTTTAGGAAGTATATTATTTTATGGCAATAACTTTGATGATATTATAAGACTAATGTAACCATTGATTATTAGATTATTTAAACATAGCATTGCTAGTCTAGCTTAGGGGTTCTATCTTCTATAATTACCTGTGGTTTATGTGATAACTTGTATCCTAAATCACATATTTTATTCTTAGGTTCTGTTTGGGGCGGGGGCGGCGGTGGCGGTGGCGGTAGGATAAGCTTTTTTTCCCACCTTCACTGTCCTTTTTAAGGTGTTTGGATGAGAAGCTTTTTCAAGAAAGATATTCTTGAGGCTTTTTGACTTTTGAGCAGCCAGCCTAACTATGGTTTTTTAAAAAATCTTTTCTATGTCTTCAGCTTTTCCTCTTTTATGTGAGTGTTTTTGAAAGGCACGCCCCGGCCATTCACAATCCGTTGTTCTTCTTTCTTGCCGTTGCAAATGTCTTCTCCAATTCGCAATCCTTCATCATTCGCTATCTTTGCTTGTCGTTGCTGAATTTTATAACATGTTTATTTAAGATTTATATAATATTTATTTATCTATGAGATAAATGATTAACATAAAACATATTTTATTATTAAAAATATATATTTTTTGAATAACACTTAAATAAAAAATTCTAAACATTATACAGCGTTTTCAAAACAATTTTTTGAAGAGCTCCAATGTCAACACTGATTTCTCACCACTGTTTCTTCCACCACTACAACCGCCCCAAAAAGAATCTTATTAATCTAAAACAAACTTGCACAATAAGTTGCCAAAATAAAAGAATGCTCACGTATAAATGGAGAAATAAAAATTTGAGATGGATAGATAAAAGCTACAATAAAGAAGTTAAAAGCTACTATAAAAAAATATGAGGTTATGTGAAAATCAAAATAATTTAAAATTAATTAAGGATAGTGTTATTAACAAACCTACTATGACTATCAACAAACCAATTTAAACTCGGTTCAGCTTTTTTTTCTTATTTTCTCTTAATCTCATATTTTTGCTAGCAAACCATGATTAGGGTTCCGAATTTCGCGATCTGCAGTGCGCCGCTCCTTATGAAAAGTCGGAAACAACATCCGGGCTCGCAAAACCTCTTATGTCGGCGATTCAAGGCCTAGGGCTCGTGAATCTGCTCTAGGAGGCCGGTGTTTCTTCTTCCCCGCCATCTTCTCCTCGCACAATTCTTCGCCCATAGTGCAGCCGCCCGGGATATCTTTAGGGTTCGTGATTCCTCGCCATTTTCTCCCCTTGGTTCATTCCTATGTTACTTCATGTTTAAGATTTTTTCTTCTTCATTCATACACATCTCCTCTTCCAAATTCACTCAAAAACTTTATTCTTCTCCTGTTCTAGGTATAATTATGGATATGTCCCCTCCATCAATGGATATTGTTGCTTGTAATCCATCGACTGAAAGGTATACCTTGAAACCTCATCTAGTTGTGATAGTGTAATGTAGATATGGTTGTATTGACTTGTGCATTCTATGCATTTCTTTTTTGAGTAGTGAATCTGATGTGAAAGTTGAAGTTGGCAGTCATTTTGAAACAAAAATTTAGTTTCCATCTTGGGATGTATTGATCGATTGAGCTCGTAATGTCGGCAAGTCATGCAGTTTTGATGTTACTGTTAAAGATTCAGATAAAATTAGAAGTCGGTAGAGCACAACCACGTGTAATTTTTTGTTGTGATAGAGGTGGATTTTACCGCGAGAAGCAATGTAAAAAGGGTTGGACTAAACAAAATTTAAGAAAATCTACTTGTAAGCATTGCGGTTGTCCTTTTACTTTGATTGGGAAAAATCATCTTCTCGAATGAATGGACATTGAAAGTGAAATGTGGGACACATAATCATCAAATGGTTCATTTAGAGGCTCATGCGACGGTTGTAAGGTTGGATTGACTTGAGAAAAAGATCGTTCATGACATGTATGCCTCAAATGTTAAGCTCATGTGTATATTATCAACTTAAAAAGGAGGAATGCAGAGAATCATGGATCCGACATCAAGCCGAACAAAAGAGCCGTTTTTTTCTGACAAAAATAAAAGGGAGACCGAAAGGAAGTACAAAGAGATTCAAAGTTGACTTTAAAAGTACAGGGCCCAATCTCTCCATTTTTTAGCACATCTTGAAAGAAGACATAAGTACCGGATATGGGATTAGTGATTTCAACTTGCTACAATGTCTACTTTGCTAATATTTCAAGAAATCAAAGTTTAACATTTTTACCCTTGGATTCACCACTTCCTCATGTCTTGAAAGTCATCTTCATCGGCTTCATTAATGGCAATCATTTCGTGAGGTTGCACATGAAAGAAGGCAGCCCATTATCACCCCTCTACTCACCATGGAGGCGATATCATACACAGTTGGCAATTTCATGGGCATACATGTTCGATTCAAAAGAATGAAATGTAAGATTGTTTTCTAATTATTTTTGATTTCTTTGATTATAATCATCTTCCTTATTGTTTTATGAATTTATTTTTTACTATTCTTTGGTTCTTATTGCCTCCAGCCTTCAGACGGTGCATGACTTGTTGGTGTAGAAAATGATGTCTTACAGCCCATTTTTGCTAAGTATTTGGCTAGTTTACATAGGTACATTCTTGTCTGGTTCATGAACTAATATAAAATTGTCTAAGTTTTTGGACTAATCTTGTTTATGCAATGTTGTTGCAGGGAGATATGAGGAAGGGCGTCTGACTTAGGCTCTTTTTGGTTCGGCGTTTTGCCGCTCCGTTTTGGGCAAACGCCGCCGGAAGGCGGGAAAACAAATGAACTTTCGGCGGCGTTTGCTCTGTTTTCACCCGCCCGCCTTGAGAAACGCCCAAAAAAGCTCCGTTTGGAGAAACCACCTCCTCCCTCCGATTCGAACACTCTGTTTCCACCCGCCGGATCGACCCTCCACCGCCGAACCAAATGAAGCCTTAATGACATAAGTTGAACTGAATGATGTTTTGGTGGTTCTAATTGACCGAACACTTAGTATGTTTTGATTTATCCAACAATATTTCGTAAATGATAAAATTAATGAATGAAAGAATGGATGAATGAATGCAAGTTTATGATTGTGTTTTTAAAAAATGGATGGTTTGCTAATAATAAAACGATTTTTAAATAGCCATTTTCAAAAATAATAATTTGTGAGTAGTAATTGTTTGTTAGCAGCGAAAAGAGATTTGCTAACAACACCCTTAATTAATTATAGAAAAACAAAGAGCGGTGTTATGGACACACCTAAATTGGCTATGGACAACCAACGGCTATGTACAACCCAAAATGGCTATGTACAACCAAATCATACTATGGACAACCCAAATTGTTATTTGCAACCAATTACTAAAAAACAAGTCATTTGAACATATAATTAATTTAAAAAATATTAGTGGTAGAAATTAATCCATTAAACAGTCTGTTACCAAAAAAAATTACTCGGAGAAAATGGATTAACTTGGGGAAATCACCAAAATGAAAACACAAAAAATTACACTATAGAAGATTCATTTTGCACATAACTCAAATGAAAACAAAAAAATAACCCTAAACCGGATCATTTGGTTTAGGGTTATTGGGTTATTCATTTTTTCTCAAATGATCCGGAATGACATTTTTCTATGCCATTTTTTTGTGCACATAACTCCTGGAAAAGCATGGGTTAAACCCAATAACCCTAAACCTGTGCACAAAACTCAAATGGTTCAAATATGGGCGGATACCTGGCCGGAGAAGCTAGCAAATCCCTGCTGGAGGAGGGCGCAGAGCAGAAGCGAAAATGGCACTGATCGGACGACTAACACCGCCGCACGTCGGAGCTTCTGCCGCCTGGTCGGAGGAGCGCGCAAAGAGGAGAGGCCGGGGGCGTGGGGCGCAGAGCAGAGGCGGCGGCGTGGGGCGCGGAGGCGGCGGAGTGGGGCGCGGAACCGGAGGAGCTTTTAATTTGCCGCCTGGTCGGAGGAGCACGCAGAGAGGAGAGGGGAAGGCGAGGGCGGTTTTGGTGATCGGGTAGGACTGTCCTTAGTATTTTTTATTTGGAATGAAAATAGGTGTTTTGAAGTGTTTATTTTATTTTGAAGTGTCTGTTCATAGCCAAAATAGGTGTCCTTTACACCGCTCAGAACAAATGGACAAGTTGATCATCGCCACTCGGTTCTGTTTGGTGCGGCCGCAGCGCTTGGTGAAGCAGTGATAAGAAACAGTGATGGAATAATCAGCTATTTTACAAAATGGCGACAGAATTTGTATAACTATTAGAAAGAACAGTGTTTGCATTGTTGCTTAATAATTTTATTTTGTAAATATTATATCTATTAATTATACGTTATTTTACAAATATTATATAAATAAAACATTATAAATATATAACTTAAATAACATTTATACATATATAATAAAAAATAATTAATAATATATAATTTTTAATATTAACGTAATAATATATAACTTATATAACAATATTAATAATAATATAACTTATCTAACTTATAATATAAAACGTAATATTAATTTAATAATATATAACTTATAATATTAACCTAATAATACATAACTATTTGTAGCGTACTAATTTAACAGATAACGTAATAAGTTATTAATAATTTATAACTTATAAATTATATAATTTTTTAAAAAAAGAGGGCAGGAGAATTTTTAATAACGGCCGCCCACTAAAAACAGATTGGGCCGGGTGTTTTGAAAAACCACCGGCACCACATTCCTAAAACGCCGCGCCAAACAGAGCCTAGTTAGTCGAATTAAGGCTGCGTTTGGAGCGGCTTATTTGCTCCAGTGAGCTCAGACAAAAATATCATTATCATGTCAAAATCTTATGTCAAACTAATTCTTTTTTTGCAACATTGGTCAACCAAACATACAGTCTATGACTATGATCAGTAACAAGAAAAATCATAAATAATATATTTTTAATAATTATGATAAAAATCATCCCTAATGATGGAATATTGAAGAATTCTATGAGAATTCTACCTCCTGATCTTATTATATTTATTTTTCTATGACTCAATTCTTATTGTGAAAGATAAAATAAATTAAATGATCATATTATAATTTATTTAATCTCACATCGTACATGTAGAAATCTTCCTCTCTTTCTCCTTCTATATAAGTGTATGTACTCTTATTTTTTTGAGATAAATACAATTCTAGGTGATTTTCTCTCTTTTGCGTCTCTCTTTCTACATGATATCAGAGGAAATCGTCTCTTCCTGCAGTCTCCGGCTTCTATCCGCCACTTCTACTCGCCTGCGGACTGCCTATTCCTACCGCGCCCTGCTTCTCGTCGTGACCTGCTTCAAGTCGCCGCGCCATGCTTCTCGCCGCGACCTGCTTCTCATTGTCGCACCATGCTTCAAGTCGCCACAACATTCTTTTATTCGCCGCGACCTGCCTCCAGTCGCCGCGGCCTGCCTCCAGTCGCCGCGGCCTGCCTCCAGTCGCCGCGGCCTGCCTCCAGTCGCCGCGGCCTGCCTCCAGTCGCCGCGGCCTGCCTCCAGTCGCCGCGGCCTGCCTCCAGTCGCCGCGGCCTGCCTCCAGTCGCCGCGGCCTGCCTCCAGTCGCCGCGGCCTGCTCCGAGTCGCCGCGGCCTGCTCCGAGTCGCCGCGGCCTGCTCCGAGTCGCCGCGGCCTGCTCCGAGTCGCCGCGGCCTGCTCCGAGTCGCCGCGGCCTGCTCCGAGTCGCCGCGGCCTGCTCCGAGTCGCCGCGGCCTGCTCCGAGTCGCCGCGGCCTGCTCCGAGTCGCCGCGGCCTGCTCCGAGTCGCCGCGGCCTGCTCCTAGTCGCCGCGGCCTGCTCTTCCTAGCTCCTTGCTCCTAGTCGTCGCGGCCTACTCTTCCTAGCTCCTTGCTCCTCGTTGCGGTTTGTTTCTGGTCGTCGTGGCCTGTTCTCTTCCCGTCGTGGGCTCCGCATCTTGGTCGCGGCCACTTGCCGCTGGTGTGTTCACTGAGACTGTGCGGCTACTTCTCTTCCCACCTAGCTCTTCTCGCTTGCGACATTCTGGTCAGTTCGTTGCGGACTGCTCCAAGTAGCTCGCCGTGCTTCTCCCTTGCGAGCTCCTGCTCCAGTCCGCCACTTGTTCTACTCGCGGTCTGCTCTGTGCTGCTTCAGTTCGTTGTTCTCAGTTGCTAGTCGTCCGGCCTGCTTCAATCTGATGCTCTCTGTTGCTAGCCGCGTGGTCTGGTTCGGCTCTCCGCCATGACATCTACTGACTCAACAGTGGCTACCTCCCTACCCGCCCGTGTTGCTACCCTGCCTCCCGAGGTTCGTGATGAAATTCGCATCACCACTATCTCTTTCAGTGGAAAGGCCAACTTTATCGAATGGGTACATTCCGTTCGTCGTGTTCTACAGACAAAGGGTCTGCTCGCTCACCTTACTCAAGCCAAACCTAATGACCCTTCTGATGACTGGCTTCGCGATGACGGCCGAGTCCAATCTTGGATGCTTAATATGGACAGAGTCGTACCGCATGGCAATGTATTACGAAACGGCTAAGGAAATGTGGGATGAATTGCAGTCTCTCTACTCTGGCAAGGATAGCTTTCAGCACCTTTATGACATTATCTTCGCGCTTCAATCACTGGATTCTGGAACCACCGGCGACTTAACTTCCTTTGTTGCAAAGGTCAGGACCCTGGTCGAGGCCTGGATACAACACCAACCTCCCTCTACAGACCTTGCTACTCAACGGGCACAGAAGGAGGCTGTTGGGATCGCTATGTTGATGGCTCGTGTTTCAAGTCATCTTCACAGCGTCCTGGCTCAGATTCTCTCCTCTTCTACTATAGTCTCCCTGTCTAATGTTTGCTCAATGGTGCTCAAAGTTACACCACCTCCCAAGGCTCCAGCCAGTTTCTCTCCGGCTCTGCTCCAGCAGCCCCTACTCCCTACTCCTGCTCCCTATGGCTGAGGCTCTTCTACTCGGGGAGGCCGTTTCACAACTCGTGGTCGGGGACGTGTTGGGCGTTCTACTCTCAAGTGTACCTACTGTGGTTGTGATGGACGGCTTGAAACTACCTGCTACCACAAACATGGTTTGCCTCCTCATCTTATTGCTACTACTACTGCTGCTCCTACTGGTTCTTCCATCGAGCCCCCTTGGACTGCTCAGAAGGATATCAATGACATCCGCCTACAGATACTGCAGCTCCAAGGCGTGATCAACCGTTCTCTGGCTCTGTTGCTTCTTTATCTATTGAAGGTATCTCGTGTCTCTTCTACAACTCTCAATGGATCTTGAATTCTGGAGCAACTCATCTCATTACTTCTCCGAAACCTCCTCAGTACATGCACACTGAGTATCTCAAGTTTATCACTGTGGCAAATGGGGACATTACTTCGTTGTCTGGAGCTGCTGATCTACAACTTACTCATACTCTCTCATTAACCTCGGTTCTTCATGTTCTGGGATCTCCCTTCAACCTACTGTATGTTAGTCGGCTTGCTCACGATCTTGATTGTTGTCTAATCTTTTCTCCCTCTTTGTTTGTCATGCAGGATCGTCGAACACAAACTATCATTGGTAGAGGACGGCTGTCAAACGGGCTTTATCTCCTGGATGTTCTTCCAACTTCCCTCTCTGTTGTTCCCTCCGTCAACTGACATCGGCGTCTTGGCCATGCTACTCTTCAGATTCTCAAGAAGGTTTTTTCTGATGTTTCTCTACATGAGTTTTCTTGTGAATCATGTATCTTTGGCAAACAACATTGTGTTTCTTTTCCCCCTACTTGTAATCGGAGTAGTACTCCGTTTTCTTTAGTTCATTCTGATATTTGGGGTCCTTATAGAGTTCCCAGTATTTTTGGTTATCGGAACTTTGTAACCTTTCTTGATGAATATTCACGTCTCGCATGGCTTTATCTACTTCGTGATCGCACGGAACTGACTTCTATTTTTCGTGTCTTTATTGTTGAAATACGTAAGCAATTTACGAGTACAATACAAACGATTCGCACTGACAATGCTCGTGAATATACTGGCCGCAGCTTCTCAAATTTATGCACCGAATTTGCGATAATTCATCAAACCTCGTGTGCGTACACCCTCTAACAAAACGGTGTGGCCGAGCGGAAGAATCGTCATCTTCTTGATGTCACTCGATCACTCATGCTACAAATGAAGGTTCCAGCCAAATATTGGAACTTTGCTGTCTCTACTGCTTGCTACCTCATTAATCACATGTCCTCATTCATGCTTAACTTTACTTCTCCGTTCGGTCTCCTTTTTCCTTCCAAGTCCTCATTTTCTCTCACACCTCGTACATTTGATTGTACATGCTATGTTCACTCTCTTGGACCACCAAGTGACAAACTTGTCGCTCGCGCCACCAAATGTATCTTTGTTGGCTACTCTCTACTCAAAAGGGGTATGTTTACTACTCTCTCATAGTCAACAAGGTACTCGTCTTCGCTGATGTTACCTTTAATGAAGATGAAAGTTTCTTTTTCCACACCTCCGCTCTTCCACCTCGGCCCACTATTCCTCGTCTGGTTGTCCCCATCACATCTGTGCCTCTGATACCTCTCCCTCCTCCAGTGCCAGCCTAACCACCTCTCCCTCTTCCTCCACTGCCCCGTGTCTGCACCCGACGCTCATATCGGATAGCAGCTCGACAACATCCCTCTTCTACTGATGATCTTCTGCGCACTGACGATCCATCACCCCCCTCGACGGCTCATCCCATGGGAAATTATGTATCCCTCCAACGCCTCTCTCCACCTCTTCGCACCTTTGCCCTCTCTCTCTCTCTCTCCACTATTTCTCTTTCTAACTCTTTGCAGGAAGCTCTCCAACATTCGGACTGGTGTGCGGCCATGAACGAAGAGATGACAGCCCTCTGGGCTAACCAGACTTGAGATCTTGTTCCTCTCCCTCCTGATCAGTCTTGTGTTAGCTGCAAATGGGTCTTTAAAATCAAACATGCTTCTGATGGCACTGTTGATCGTCTCAAAGCTCGTCTTGTGCTCAGAGGCTTCACTCAACATGACCTCGACTATGATGAAACCTTCTCTCCGGTAGCAAAACTGAATACTGTTCGGGTTCTGATCTCTCTTGTTGTGCACCGTCAATGGCTCATTCATCAAATGGACATCAAAAATGTCTTTCTCAATGGCGATCTCCAAGAGACTGTGTATATGCATCAACTACCTGGGTTTGAGACCACGGGGGACTCTCGTGTATGTCATCTTAGGAAGTCTATATTTGATCTCAAACAATCCCCTCGCGTCTGGTTTGATAAGTTCAGTAAAGTGGTTCGCGAGATGGGATTCACTCGGAACTCTGCTGATTTCTCTCTTTACTCATCATCAAGCAACAGAGACTGTTCATCTTCTTGTCTATGTGGATGACATTCTAATCACGGGCAACGACACCATCGGGATCCAGAATATCAAACAACATCTGAACTCTGTCTTCCAGACAAAAGATCTGGGTAATCTGTAATACTTTCTTAGACTTGAGGTCGCAAGAAAACCCGGTAGTCTGGTCTTATCTCAACGGAAATATTGCATTGATCTTCTACAAAGTGCGGGTTATTCTGGATGCAAACCTACAGACACTCTGATGGATATGAATCATAAGTTGTCTGCACATGACTCTGGAAATGACCCTGTTCTTACCAATTCAGAGTACTATCGACGCTTGTTGGAGAAACTAATCTACCTCACAGTTACACGACATTATATCTCATTTGTTGTTGGAGTTGTAAGTCAATTTATGCATACTGCTCGAACTTCTCATCTTCACGCCGTCGAGCGGATTCTCAGATATTTAAAGATGGCTCATGGACAAGGACTTGTTTATAAACTATCGACCTCCTTATCTCTTGTTGCGTACTCTGATGCTGACTACGCAGGGTCTCTTGATGATAGACGATCCACAACTGATTTTTGCACCTACCTCGGTGGACATCTTATTACCTGACGTAGCAAGAAACAGACTGTTATTGCTCGTTCATCTGCTGAGGCTGAGTACCGTGCTATGGCGGCGGTCGTATCTGAGGTCACCTGGCTTGAGGGTCTCCTCAGTGATATGGGTCTATCCTCTCCTGATACTCTGTTCTGCGACAGTCAAGCAGGTATACATATTGCCAAGAACCCGATATTCCATAAGCGCACAAAGCATATTGAAGTTGATTGTCACTTCATTCGGGAAAAGGTTCAATCAAAGAAGATAGTGTTGGAAAAGGTCTCGGCATCCTGTCAAGTCGCTGATATTTTCATCAAAGCTCTCTCTCAGACTTTGTACTATCAATTCTTATACAAGCTTGGCGCTTATGACTTGTACGCTCCAGCTTGCGGGGGAGTGTTAAAGATAAAATAAATTAGTCCATTATGAGAAACTCATGTGTATTGGCTCATGTATAGTTTATTTAATCTCACATTGTACATGTAGAAGTCTCTCCCTCTTTCTCCCTCTATGTAAGTGTATGTACTCTTATTTTTTTGAGATATATAAAATTCTGGGTAATTTTCTCCCTCCTGCGTCTCTCTTTCTACACTTATAAATAAATAAAAAACATAACTATATACAAGAAAGTTACATGAATGATTCACAAACTGATCTCAATCATTCTACAATGTCTAGTTCCACGCCTAAAAGGGCCAAAAAATAGAGAGTTCAGTTCAGGAAAGGCTCAGAATCAATAAATTATACCGATCCTTCAGCTAAACACAAATTATATAAAGAAAATCTCTTGTGAGAGGAAAAGAAAAGGAGAAATCATTTGATTCTGCACATCAACATCCGGTGTGTTACACTCGGTATCCATCCTCCCTCTAAAATGTTATATGTACATTGGAGAAGCTAAAAAGAATGAATTATCTGCGGCCATTTTGTTCTTCGGCACGCGACTAACCCTACTCGGCAAAAGAAGAAGAAAAAGAAGAAGAAGAAATAGTACCTGTCCAATAGAATGAAAACAAGGATTCAAAATAACGTAAAGCTAAGAAGGTTTAGGATAGCGGAAACATAAAGCAGCAGGCACCCTCTGAATTACATTTTGAAGGAATCTGTATTCAGATCACAAACTTGGGACATGTTCAATCTCCAGATCGCAAACTTGGGGCTTTTTGTACGAATATACAAATGAACGCCAACATTGCGGACGAAGCTTTAGTTATTTATATCCATCTCTTGTTCTTGACAAATCTGAATTTTTAACAAAAGAATTAAGAGAGTAAATAAGTTTGGAGAATATAAAAAACAGTGAAGCGTAAAGAACTATACTTCTTGAAGGTCTTTTTCCTTCCATGGCTTCTTTTTAGCCTGGCAGCTCCGGCAAAGCAGCGGACCATCCCAGGGTCGAACTTTTGCAGACTTTGAAGAACCGATGTGCACAGAAATACCCTCGCCGGGTTTCAGCTCAACCTGGCAAACTGCGCACAATAGTAGCTTGAACAAGTTGCACACTGGATAAACTATGTTTAACCTGCAAAAAGATCACATGGAATAAATACACTTCAGATCAGGTATACTCTGCAAGGATATGACAATGGGAATGAAAGAATCCAAGTAATAGACAAGCTGTATTGTTGGAGATCGCCTGAAGAGCTGGGCTACGTGGTTTCTATGGATCAAATACTGCTACAACACCTCATCGTACCATACGATACTACAAATGATCCCGTTTCGCCTCATCTACGGTCGTGACCCCCTGCTCCTTCTTGCTTATGGCCAAGGGTCGGCCACCTTATCTGCCCTCAACCAAGAGCTTATGGACCGAGACTAACTCCTCGCTCTCGCACCCGAACGCCTCCTCCAGGACATGGAGACTCGCTATAACCGCGGGCGCCGCGACATCGCCTTCAGCATTGGGGATTGGGTTTGGCTCAAAAACCAGCCCTACCACCAAGTCTCGATCCACCCACCGGCACCCTTTGCAAAAGTGGGCCCCGGCCCCTTCCAGATTCTTTGACGTATTGGCGACGTTGCTTACTGATACGATCCTGGAAGGGAATCCGGCAGGGGAAGGGCCGGCAGAGGGGAGGAATAGGAAGGAGGAAATGAGAAGAAAAGATAGGGAGCAACCCTAATTTTCATACATCCAAAACATAATGAAAAGTGTCCATCACAGCCTCTTATAGGTGTGGGGTGCGGATAACGAAGAAGCAATGCAAATAATAAAGCGTACACATAAATGAAAATAATATAATCAATGCAAATAAAATAATCATGTCGCCGGCGCGTCTTCAGTCTCTCCTCCAAATGGACCCGTCATCATCTCCCTCCGCGTGCGGACTCGACGCGGCGTCTCATCGGCGTGTGCGCGTCTCATCGGCATGCGCAACCGTAACAATGTCGCCGTCTGGAAAATATGTCTTGTCCTCAAGGCAACGGTTGGAGGGGTGGCGGAAGAAGTGATCCAGGGGCAGCGACGTAGTTTCGGACTCTGGACGCTAAGACCAGCAAAAGGGACCTTCTACAAGCCAGAGTCCCCCTGAAGGTGGTAGCGGCGATCAAATAGCTCGGCTGGGTAATACGGTGTTAATTGTCGTCTTCTTCTGGACCAGAAAAACCGAACTAGAAAATGGGTTTGCAGCAGAACGGTTAAGGCCCCCCATCAGCATCCCCTGCACAAGAGGCTTAAGCTCATCCTTCCGTCCATGGTCAGAACGGAACGGTTGCTCCGAGACTGTTGTGGTCCTAGGCTGGAGCGAATTGGCGTGATCGGGCGGTCGGGCTAGTATCCATCCTGTCGGAGACTAAATGACGTCGGTGAGTGCAGTGGAAATCTCTGGGTGGTCCGTCGGGGAAGGAAAAGGCAAATCAGGCAGGCCCAAGAGGGGACACAGCCCCACGGCGAGGCCGACGTTCGTGGTTCGCTGTCTCGTGCAGAGGGAGACCGGAGAGCGGAGGAGAGCGGAGTTGTCGTCGAGGCGATATGGCTAACCCCCGTGTAGGAACTGCATAGTCATAGCCGCCCAGTTGACGTGTACATCGCTGAGCGTGCGGAACCAAGCCACCCCCAAAATGGCGTTGATACCACCTAGGTCGAATGCGTAGATGTCCGTGGTCACGGAACAGACCCTGCGAAGAGAGACACGGTAGTGCAACGACATTGAGTCGGTCGGCGATGCCCATTGCCGAGGCGGACCGCAACATCAGGGGAAGGAACCGAGGGAAGATGGAGCTGCTGCACCAGGCACTCAGAGATGAAGTTATGGCTTCAGCTGTTGTCCATCATGATGATGATCGAGCAATCTTTCAGCGTGCCCGAGAGCAGCAGGGTCTGCTGGCCGGAGATCCCGCCTGTTGAGGCATAGAATAACTTCAGGCGATGAAACGTAGCTGGGGTAGGGTCGAGAGGTGTATCCCCCGCTGAGAGCTCCATGGCCTCAAAGTCGGTCGGGGTAACCTCAGGGTCGTCATCATTGATGATGGCGTGGCTCTCCTTAATGGAACACTCATGGTTGGGGAATAGGGTTGGCGGCACCAAAAACAAAGCCCCTTGCTGTGAAGCACATTGTAATCATTATACGAGATGCACTGAGGGCCCAATGGGCGGCCCGGCCTGTTTCCCCAAGGCGGCGGACGCAATGAATGACCCGTGGTTGGTGGTCGCCACGACGGCCGAGGCTAGTGGTGATCGGCCGTAGGAGCAGGTGGTCGGGGAAGGAGGTCGGCTTCCACCAGACGCGCCATGTCCATGGCGTCAGAGACTGTGCGGGGGTGGGTGCGTGCGAAGACAAGAGCAGATATGTGGCAGTAGATCCTGCATGAAGAAGCCCAATTAATGACCGGGCAGGAGCCAGGGGACATGGGAAACCAGGGCGACGAACTCATCAACATAGTCGTCCAGGCCGGCTGTCTGGCGGACGCCGCAAAGACGCTTGATAGCGGAGGAACCGGAGAGGCGGGTGTCATACCGTCAGATCATCACCTGCTTGAGCTCGGGCCAAGAGAGGCACGGGTTGGATTGGCGGAGCCACCGAGCCCAGTGGAGGGTCAAGCCGTCTAGGACACCACAGCTGTAGATACCTTGTTCTGCTCTGATGTGTAGTTGAGGTCAAAACATTGCTCTTCTTTGGCGATCCAACCCATTGGGTCGACGCCGACAAAAGAGGGAATCCCGAGGGAGAGGGTGGACCAGCCCAGAATGGGCGAAGAAGTGGTCCCGGATGGAATGGGCGGCGGCCCGGCGCCGAGGAGAAAGCCTTCGTCCGCGGGGGAGTCGGAGCAGGGCGCGGCAAAAACGACGGCGGCGGACGCCTGGAGAGAGTCAATCTTTGAGTGGAGAGCGAGGAGGGATGCGTGCATGGAGGCGATGAGTTGTTCGCGAGCCTCCACGCGACGGAAAAGGGCTTCGGAGGAGGTATCTAAAGCAGGGTCGTAGGAGGAGCGAGTGGTGGGAGCCATGGGAGGGGCAGATCTGGATGGATTCACTGGAATCGACGGAAACCTTTGGACTCCGAGGAAACGGCTGGAAGCGGCCGACACTGCGTAAATCCGGCGGATCGGGGTTGGGATGCGGCCGAACCGACGGATCTGGGCTAGGATGCAGCGGAATGGGCAGAAGCCGCGGATCTGGGGTGGCGTTGCTGTACACGGGGGATGCGCAACCGATGCGGTTTGGGATGAGTAGCAGGATGTAGTTCGATGGATACGGCAGAGCAACGTACTAGATGGGTGTACGAGAAGGATGCGATGGTGTCGGGAGACGTGGCAGGCGAATCGGCCTAGGCTGGTCGCGATGCAGACGGAATGGCGGAAGCCAGATATGAAAAATAGGTGTGGGCTTGGCGGGTCGCGAGTCAGGCGGAAGAGGAAGACTGTGCAGGAAGTAGGTTCATGGTCAATTTGTGAGCAATGGCGTCGGAACGATGAGCGGTCCAGCAGGTCGAACCAAACTGATACAATCCCGGAGAGGAATCCGACAGAGGAAGGGCCGACAGAGGTGGGGAAGAGGAAGGAGGAAACGAGAAGAGCTAGGGAGCAACCCTAATTTTCATACATCCAAAACATAATGAAAAGAGTACAACACGACCCTTATAGGTACGAGGTGCGGATAACGAAGAAGCAGTGCAAATAATAAAGCGTACACATAAATGAAAATAACATAATCAATGCAAATAAAATAATCATGTCAGCAGGGCGTCTTCGATCTCTCCTCCAGAAGGACCCGTCATCGTCTCCCTCCGCGTGCGGACTAGCCATGACGTCTCGTCGGCGTGTGTGTCCCGTCGGCGTGTGCAACCGTAACACTTACAACCTCCAACTCCCGCCCGGCAGCCGCATCCATGACATTCCACGTCTCATACCTAAAGCCCTTTATTGGCGAGACCCCAACCAGCCCTATCGTCCCTCTCTCCCTTCCCCGCTTGCAGAAAAGCTTCCACTCGAAGGGGCAAATGATGTTACCAATCGTGTTGCCATCGACTCGCACTGGGGCGGGACGAATCAATGCCACAACAACAGCGCACACAAAGAACTTGACTATGATGGGGTGACGACGACATGATAGGGATCACGACATCCAAGGAGTAGACTTTATGATTTGTCTTATCCCATGTGTTTAATCCCAAATGGGGGGTATATGATGACTTGCTTTAATTATGAATTGAGTCATTTACTTTTCCCACTTGTATAATACCTAGGTGGAAGGCCCCTCTATTTAAGAACTTTATTATCTTTATTTTGGGTAGGTAAGAATGAAAAAGCTAAAAGATCTCTCTCTCCCGCCTATGCAAGCGCCGACCGAAACTCCTCACCTCCCCTTTACGTAGCGACCTCGACGGGATCCAAGAAGGGACGTCGCGATCCCTTGTGGAACGTAGTCCTCCATCGATCTATTACGAGCTCAAACTCATGAGCTTGTATCACATTTTCAAGAGTTGCATGTTTTCTGTTATCTTTTGCATCTTTCCAAGTCATACGAAATGATTTGTTAGCAGATATTAGGAGAACCCGACATTCTTACACAGGAATCTAATGTCACTCGTGTATCTATTATCATCAACCTCCTGAATTGAGCTTTGATAGCCCCCATCCACCCTCTAAGATTATGTTTATGTTGTTGGTCGTGAAGCACACTGTGACCATGGAGGTCAAACTGACGGTCGTGGAAGCAGTCTCCGTCTTTGCCCTTGCTGCAGCAAAATAGATCATCCTATCAAGCGATGTTTTGCGAAGCATCCTAATCTCCGAACTCAGACTCATGTCAGTACTGCTGAATCTGAGACTTCTTCTCAGAGCACCTCCACTCCGTTGTTAGAGTCCGAAAGATGGTTCTCCTTGGAAGATATTGAAGTTTTGATTGATACTTCCAAGATATTTTCCTATGTTGTCATTTCTTTAGTTCACATGTCATTTATTGCTTCAGGTAAGTGGCTCATTGATTAAGGTGTAGCTAATTGTATACTAGGAACTTTCTTGTCTTCACTCACCTTGAGCGGCATGCCTGATTACCGCGGTGTTCATGGCAAATGACTCTCCTTCTCTAGTTTATGGAACTTTAGTTGCTACTACTACCACCCGTCTCAAACTGGATGACGCTTTATATGTACCAAATTTCTCATGCAATCACTTAATCATCAATGCACACACAAAACATTTATAATGTTATGTCTCATTCTTTCTAATTCATTATTTTCAGGACATTTTCAGGACATTTTCAGGACCTTTTCAAGACCTTTTCAAGACCTTTAATCGAATAAGACGATTGTTACTGGACACAACAGTCTCGCTACTTCAATGGCATCAATGCTTTGGTCATTCTCCTCTATCCCTTCTTCAAAAGCTTTTGCCATCTTTTGTATATGAATATATCCAAGAATGCTTAGTCTGTTATGGCAAGCATCACCGATTTTTTCCCTGCCAAACTACGTTTGAATTTTGTATGACCTTTTGAACTTGTTCATTTCGATGTTTAGGGTTCATGTCCGTCTAACTATATTGGGAGAGGAAGCATGTATTTGTTACTTTTATTGATTATTACTCTATGTGTCCTTAGGTGCACCTTCTAAAAGAACGATATGAATTCTTTTCAATTTTCAAAAATTCTATAATCAAATGCACATTGAATTTGTTATTGCTTTGAAAATTCCACGTTTAGATGATGCCAAAGAATACGAGTCCGAAGTTTTTTACTTTTTTCAGTTCCAATGACATCATTCATCAGGCCAGCTATGCGCATACATCACAACAAAATGGGTGGCCGAGCGAAAAAATAGTCATATTTTCAATGTTGCCCATACTTTGTTGTGTCGGATGAATGTTCCCACAGATCATATTGGGGTCATGTTCTCATTTTTTGTTTCTCATTAATCGTACGTCTTCTTGTACCTTTCAGGGTAAAACGCCATTTTTATTCACTCGTTTTACCCCATTCGTGTTTGTGGTTGTACTTTCTTCGTTCACACTCCAGTATCTGGTCATGACAAGCTCTCCAATCGTGCCATTGAATATATTTTTGTGGGATATTGACGCAGGGCGAATCTATAGGCGGCATATAATCGGTGGCCTAACCCTATATGTTATGCAAAGTCCGACAAATTAATCACAATTGGATAATAACTTTCAACATCTCACACAAACAAATTCACAGCAAGGCAAAATAATTAATTAGGACGAAGCAAGCCTAGGCTTTCCTCCGCGTGGAGGGCCAAAGCAAGAGCGCGCGGCGAATCGACCCGGCAAATCACGATAATAATCTAGAGCAAAATTCTACGATAACGTTTCTCCAAGCAAATATAAAATGTCCAACCCAATAAATAAATGCTGAAAATAATAAACCCATACAACGAAATCTCACCGAATAATGGGATGACCAGGGCACTGAAGAATCCGGAGCCGGAGATGCGTGTAAAACAATCTGAGGTGTAATTGGAAGCGTGGAAATAGCGTAGGTGCTTATCCTCGACGGTGGAAGGCGAAATCGGATCGAAAATAAATAGATCTGACTATATATGGGTGGATCCGGGTGTGGGGGGAATAGATCCGATGTTTCAGAGCGGATCCGGGTTGTAGATGTGGTGGGGAGTGAAAAGACGAGCAGGATCTGGACTGACACGTCCAAATCTAGACAGATCTGAGGTTGGGGGGTTGGATGGCTCCAGGGGAACAGGGAGGAAGGCAGCAATAGGCTTGCGGCCAGGGGAGGCAAGGGGAGGTGGTGGTTCTCCAGTGGGAAGGCTGGCGGCTGGGGGGTATTGGTGGCGGCTCAGGAAAGGGGAGGCAGGTGTAACAGGTGGTTCCACGGTGGGGAATGAAGGGGTGGCAGTGGTTGTTGCTGGCCAGTGGCTTCAGGTAAGGGAAAAAAACTATATATGATGAATAGTGAATTTCATTAATGAATAATGCACTGAGATAGGAATGGGAATTAAAAGATGGTTGGATTTGGGGCTGTGGAGGCTGAGAGAGGGGTAGGCCTGCAAACGAGTCGAGCACATCAAAAAGAGCTGGCTCGAGCTCGAGCTCGAGCTTCTTTTTTTGAGCTCGAGCTCAAGCTCGACGAGCTTATTTTAAAAGGCTCGAGCTCAAGCTCGACGAGCACAATTCAAGCTCGAGCTCGGCTCGAACTTAATATCATGTTAATAATATAAAACTATAATTTTAATAATATTATATTAATATTATGTTAATACTATAATATATTAAAATATTTAATACTAATAACATATATTATTTAATTAAAAAAAGCTCGTGAGCCGGCTCGCGAGCTCGTGAGCCGGCTCGCGAGCTCGTGAACAGTATTACTTAGGCTCGAGCTCTGCTCGAAATCAGGCTCGAGCTCGAGCTCGACATGCTCGAGCTCGAGTCGAGCTTTTTTCGAGCCGGCTCATCGAGCTTTCGAGCCGTCTCAACTCAACTTGCACCCCTAAAGAGGGGGCTTGGGAAAGGGAAGGGGCCTAGGGTTAGGGCAAATCTTGGGGAAGGAGATACACACCTAGGAGTTGTCACCTAGGGTTCCACGGAGTCGGCACCGTGGAGGGATCGCGGGAATCTGGGAATTTTCTTCTCCAAATTATGCAATGACCTAAACCAGCCCACTAGAAGTCTATTTATAATAAAACAAAGGCTAGGGAATCTCACTATCGACGGATATGATTGGTCGGAGGTAGAGCAACCCAAATACATCAAAATAAAACGCAAAATAATGAAGTAATATATCAAATCCATTCGCAACGCGAATCCGGACACATCTGCGAAATCCGATCGTCGATCCGGGCATGTCATATATGAAAAGTCATCAATTGGCCCCGAAAGGGCCCAAAACTCGTCATCCACTGCAAATCATCGCCTATGCTCCGCATCAGATAGTCTTCCCCTACTCAAAAGGTTCATCCATGCATTGACCCAATTTTTAAATGTTAGTATGTCTCTACAGATGTCACTTCCTTCAAGGCTACTCTCTACTTCTCCAAAGACGGCAATTCATTTCTCTTGACATCTCACCTTTCATATCCTCCATCGCTTTTCCACCAACATTTGTGTCATCCCTTCCCATCATTCATGCTCATCCACTTGATGTCACATCTCCTACGCTCTCTCCTGAGCAACTACCTCGTCCTCTCATCTTACCTTTTCTTTATCACTATGAAAAAAGACTTACTCTTCCCACTCTTATTGCCCCTTCCATGTCTCCTACCTCCACGGCATCTTTCAGGCAAGCTCTCTCCTTTTTAGAAGGTTCAATAACATAAGATGACTCATACCAGGATGTTCCCATTGCTCTACGAAAATGAGTGTGGATGTGTACTCAACATTCTATTACTAATGTGGTTTCTTATGCCAAATCATTCCTTGCGACAACTTTGTCTTGCATTATTTGTCACTACTATCTCTTCACTATATCACAAAGCTCTTTGTATAACTTACTGGAAAGAATCCATGGATGAGATATTTGCTTTAATATCACGGGGAACTTGGACACTAGTTTATACCCCTCCTGGTGGCGATAATGCTGGATGTCTTTGTGTCATCAAGTTTCTACTTGACGGCATTGTAGGACAATGGATCGATATAAGACACGCTTGGTCTCAAATGGGTGACATATGGTGCTAACGTTTTTGACACATTCTCTCTGGTTGCATGTATTAGCTATCTGAGTTCTCTTCTTCATTGTTGTCAATCGCAATTGAAAAATGTTTCTGGATGTCAAAAATGTCTTCTTATAAGAATATTTGCATGAAATAATCTATGTGAAGTAACCTCATAGTAATGTTGCTCGGGGGGAGTCTCAATAATGTCACATGCAAAAGGTCATATATGGTCATAAACAAAGCCCTGAAGCATGGTTTGACAAGTTCAACCAAATCTTCTATCATTGGTTTTTCTCAAAGCAATGCGGATCACTCTCTCCAGACAAAAAATCGACTGGAATATGGTCATTCTTGTTGTATATGCAGGTGACATTCTTCTCATCGGAGATGACTTCGTTGTCATAGAAACAACAAGCATATTCGGACACATTTTGTTAACAAGGATCCATGAGTTCTGATATTTTTTGGGGATTGAGATTGCAAAACGCAATAACGATATGGTCCTTTATCAAAAAAAGGATGCCTTAAATTTACTTGAAGAAAAAGGTTTTCTTGGCACGAAGTCCTACTCGAAATCTAATGTCTATGGGTGCTGATAGACTTTGGGATGAGGCATCTATTCCCCTCAAGGATATTAATTGTTACAAGCACTTGGTCAATAAGCTCATCTATCTCACTATGACCGGATCCAACTTTTGTTGTCCGAAAAGTCATTTTATGCATTAAATTGTATTTGATATATTGGAATATATCAAAGAATCTCCAGACAAAGATCTTTTATTTAGAAGAATCAATCATACGTATTGAAACATATTCAGATGTAGGTTATGCAAATGATAAGGGAGATCAAAAATTCACTTTAAGATATTGCATTTATGTAGAGGAAATATTGTCACTTGGAGAAGAAACAAGCTATAATGTTCAAGTCAAGTGCGGAAGCTGGATACAAAAATATGGCTCAGACTGCTTGTGAGTAAAAATGGTTGAAGACACTTCTAAAAACTTACAACTATCATCTACTGATATTCTCCGATAATAAAGTTGTCATCAACATATCTACAAATTTTATGTTTCGTGAAAAAACAGAGCATAGAAATGAATTAGTACTTCATTAGAGAGAAAGCTATCAACAGACATATATGCATTCCGTTTCCAATATCGGACAAAGAGCTCGTCGACATATTCACTAAACTACTTTATTTTTTCTGATCTATACCAAGTTGGGAATAATTGATAATGTTTCAGCTAGAGGGAAAATACTAAAGCCCAATTGTAAAATCCCAAATAAAGGCCCATTGTTAATTTTTCATCTCTTGTATTTAGTGGGACCCTTCCCCGGACCCTCGCTACGCGGGGATGCTTTGTGTACCAGGCTGCCCTCTTGTATTTAGTCTTATATCTCCTAATGGAGCTTATTTCTACTCCTCCAATCTTTATAAAGACGGGAGCCTCAATGTCATAATATATATTGATTATAAAAATAATAATAAATTCAAACTTTCACAATAATAACAGTCATAACAAAATGAAGACTTGGGATTCAATTGTTTTCATGTTAACTATACTGACCTCTGAGCAAGTACCGCAGAACCATCTTCATATAACTCCTCCACTGCATATGGTTCAAAGTAATTTCTAACGGAATGATGAGAAGGCGAATCAGAAGCCCTTTTGCCCAGCATACGCTTTAATCCCCTCATTCCTTGCTTCTTAGGCAGTGTGACAGAAGTGGGTATCTTCTCTGGTGGCAATAAATCAACCACTATGCAGGTAGTATCATCTCTGAGCCCCTTTAACAGCACAGCTTCCTAGAGTGGAAAATGAACATTTGGTTAGAAGAAACCCAACAATTTTCAATTCATAAAAAATATTTAAAATAAATTAATATGTAATACTTTAACAATTTTGTTAGCAGCAATATCTGCCGGAAGACCACGAGAAAAATCCACAGCTGATTCAAAACTCAAAGCATCCCACACACCATCACTGGAGATGATAAGGCGGCCACCAGCATTTGACAGCTGCAAAATACAATACAGCAGTATAAGATTTATATATGTCACCAAAGGTAGAAAATTGGAGAACAATGGCTAAGAATCACTAAAAGAGATGTCGGTCAATGTTTATCTGACAGAAGATGTAAGCTGAAAACCTTATTCTGTAAGTATGGCAAACAACCATCAGATTACTTGGAAGAATTATAAAAAGTGGCCATATAAAGAATTATCAAACTAGAATATGCAAGTTTAAAGCTACCAACAACAAAAACCAAACTCTGCCCAGCTTATTTAAATGTTTTATCACCATTAATACCTTATCCTAGATACTTACTGCATGTTACATGAATCGTCACTCTCCACTCCTTGTTATGTTTTGCAAAAGGTGCTAAATTTTTTTGGTAAACCTTTTCATACACTGCTAAAAGTTTCTTTTAGTCTAACCCCATTTTCATTCATCTTTGGTGTTGCTCTTGCTTACCCATCATATTGTTGTATATTTTACAATTAATTGTACTTGCTTGTCTAAAAACCATAAATATCATTGATATTTTACAATTCATTATCATACAAATTAATAAAAATTAACCAAATTCAATATACCCTCACTGATACTTAACAAAAGAAATCATATTATCACTAACACTATTCCTCTGAAATCATACCTCTGATGCAGTGACACTTTATCTACTACTATCCCAACTATGCCCTATTCTTAACACCCGCAATATTCACTAGCTTCTAAACTTCCTCGATATCATCGGATTTCTCCCTTTATAATTTTTTAATGAGGAAATATTGATTCTTTCTTCTAACACTCATCTTCCCTTGAAAATTCCCAAATCCAAGAGGATATGTACTTTGCCAGAATATCTGTGTCTTCTTTTTCCCACTTAACAAAAATTGCAGTGTCACTTGCAAGGGACATTCTAAACTCCAGCCATCTTGTGCTTGTTTTTCAATACAATCAAATTGTAGCATGATTATCTAGCAAATCCTTTATATATTTCTCACCGTAAACAAATTATCTCACCGTGCATCAAATCTAGAAAATGTACCAATAAAAAAATTCAAATTTTATTAATTTCATAAATTTCAAAAAAAATTAAGATTATTTTTAACCTAATATTTACCATCAATTTTTCCAATTCACGACTGGGACCAGCAAGCTCAATTTTATCTTCATAATATGAGCATCAAAAACATGTGCACAGAAAACTCCCCCCTGCCACTTTCATACGAACTCAATGAAGATGGTATCAAAGTATCATCAAATAATGATATTAAAACTAATGATGCACTAATACTTATTAGAAACTAGTGAAATTAAAGTGTGCAAGATGCCTAAATATGAATATGTTAGTCACTATCAGTTCCATTTATATGTAACAAATAAAACAACATAAGAGCTCCAATTTTATGTTTTTCATACCTTCACCTGCTTCACATGAGGAATAGGAATAATGAACTCGCCAACATCCATGTCTCCAATTGATCTTGAGAGACACAAGCCACCAGGCCAACACCTAAGAGGCCCTATCTGAAAAAATATTCATCATAACAAAAAGTAATAACTGATTTAAAAAAGATTTAAGAAAAATCTAAGCGGCAACATTTGTCAGCATTCAGCACCAATAATCCCCCTCATAATGAAGAAAGAAGTAGGTATATAGATTAATCTCAAGGGTCGGACATAAACCAGCTGCCTTCAACCAACTAAACATTGAACCTCACAAATAAAGATTTCATTATGGAAGTCTGGACAAGTAATTGCCCATAAATCACATGACAACCTCTCGAGGGAATGTGGGAATCTTATACAGCGAAAGTATCTGATAATTAAAGAAGCATTTCCCTTACTATTTCAAGAACAAAATGATGCCTGATTGATTAATTTAAAGTATTTCAATAAATAACTATCCTCATTCCACAATAGTTTCATTTTATTTTTTAGTTGCAAGTTTTTAAAACATTAAATCATATTTAAATAAAATCCACATTAATGCGAGCATGTATGAATGGTGTGGGTTGACTTGAACAACCCTAATCTATATGATGTGTGTATTGGTTGAATTGATCCAAAATTAAATTGAGTAATAAAATTAAACAGGCTAAGCAACCAAGCAAGGTATTCACCAAAATTTCAAGTAAGCAAACAGGCACGTTCTCCTTCGCACAAAAGGTTGGACAAACTTAAACAAATGGATATTTTTATAGAAAAATAAGATACGGACAAGAGCGCAAAAAAATGAATTTCCAATCAAATATGCAATGTTCATCCAAATATTTAATATAGAATAATTAGCATACTATAAGAATACTCACAAGTACAAGTTCTGGCGGCGGAAAATGATAGTGGTTGCGGCTATAGATGCAGTGACTTCGGTTGCAGAGAACAGGGCGGGGAACGGGGCTTGCCACTGGAGATCATGATTGGTGAGAGGCTTGTGACAATGAGCTGCTGAATAGGGCTTGATGTTTGCGGTAAGGGAAGGAGTGTGCGGCAGGAGTTGGGGCGTAATGGAAGGAGGAGTGTGTGGCATGGATTGGGGCATAATGGAAGGAGGACTATGCGGCAGGGGTTGGGGCTGAAGTAGAGTGCTCAACTGGAGAGGGCTCTGCATGTGGGAGAGGAGGCGCTTGGCTGTGACGAGATTGAGTGAAGGAAGGTTTGTTGGAGACGTGTGAGATACTAGAGGGGCGTCGGCCTATAGACAAATTGAGGTGTAGTTGCAACCGATCTTGACAGAGAAGAGGAGGGTCGGGTAGTTATAGTTGTTGTGAGGAAGAAGATGTCGCACCCCGGGATCTTACGACGTCGCACCACGATATGATCATCAACTCTGCAATCTCTCACAAGGCTAACAATATCTCCAAAAGATAGTCTTCACTCTTATTTATAATGAAAATGGGGTTTGGGCATCCGGCGTGAACGGCTATGATTGGTCGTGAATAATACTAAATAAAATCAAAAAAATATATGTTAAAAAGTAGTAAAACAACGGTCCAAACGCGCTCATGGTATCGGATTGCTGATTCAATCAATGCCTCCTGCGCGAGTAAATAAATGAGAGCCCCGTCGAATGTTGTCCCAAAGTTCAATGTCGATCATGCGGTCGATCACCATCAACTCCTTTAGAATAATAAAACATTCATCTCTGATGACCGAGGAAAATCGTACTGACATCGAAGGTCGGGTGCAAGTCTATGAAGCTCCTTCATCGATATCCCAGGTGTCATCAAAGGTGGGGCGTCCACTCTAGTGCACCAGGTAATGACAAGATGATCCTTTTGGGTGGTGGTGCACTCGTGCGCCACAATATCAGTGATGCTCTCAGCTCTCACTTTTCATGTTGGTAGATCCAGAAGAACCTGTGGAATCATAAGGGATGCAGGCAAGTCCGTAGGTGCTCGTCCTAGGTGGCCAAGGTAGGGCTCGGGCTGTAACTGGGAGGGTGTTGGAGGTGGCTCAAGGTAGGGGCCCTTATGCTCGATAGACTCAAAGTAATGTGTCAAATCTTTCGTATTAAATACGGGATGAATACATATCAGGCAGATCGATTCCGTAGACGTTTGTTCTAATTTTCTTTATAATTCTATAAGGACTCATTTGTTTAGGTTGTAGCTTTTTAGCGGCTCATTTTGAGAGTTTCTCCATGTGAATTTTGACAATAACATGCTCGCCCACCTAAAAATGTTGCCCACACATGTGTTCGACTGTTTGAGTTTTATATAATAGATTATTGCTAGCAATTTTCTTTTGGATCAATTCATGCAATTTATGTATGTAATGGGTGGACTCAAAGGACACACTAGGACGCGACTCTAACGATAACAAGTGTCGATATCAGTATGTCCTCCAAGCAATCTCCATCATGCAATTCAATGCCCAAGTGTAGATATGAGTATGTCCTCCAAGCAATCTCCTTCACATTAGCATGTGCCAAATGCCCAAATAAGGAGAGTTGGAAACAAGATGAGCCGATAAATTCCTCTTTCACAATCTTCAAATCTAATTAAAGGACATGCACAATTTGTCAAATGAAAATTAGGAAGGCAGCATATGATTCCCATCACTTAGCAGTTAGCATAATAAATACACCAACTAAAGCCAATCAGCCAAGCTAGATTATTGAAAGGCGTCAACATGGTCCAAAATAATTTGTTTGGGGGCAGAGGGCAGAAATTCATCACTGGAAATTAGAATATGTTGTCGACAACAAGTAAATAGTGAATGGAGATTGGGGATGGGAATTGGTTATGCATGGAAAGCAGCAGAAGGGCAGTGCTAGTATGCATTAAATGATTTAGCACCTTCCAGCACAAAGGTTGAATGCAATCCGGTAACATAGGGGCATCCAGCAAATGAGCATCTAACAAACAGTCCCTTAGAAAATAGAACAAGAATGGTGTGGAGGAAAGAGCGGCAAGTGGACCCCTCAACAATGGAAATTAGGACCAAGTGTCATTTTCTGAAAGGGAAGAACCATATAGGATGCAAAAGGAGACTTGGGCAGCCATATTGAATAGAAATTCCGGTAGCCACATGGAAAAGCATTGCACCTCCAAGCACAAGGGTCTAACAATCCGGTAATAGAGATGCATCTAACAAATGACCATTGACCAAAAGGGACTCTCAAAGGTGTAATTAGGGTTATAATGCTAAAAGGGCTTCAGATACTCATGTAGTGGAATCATTTGGGTTGTCCCAACTCCTAACAAAACAACACAAGTACATCTCAATGGTTCAATTCACCACCTTTTGTAAGAACATTGATCTGGAGACAATATGATAGTGACAATAATGTAAGGAACCTTGTGCTATAAAGTTCGTTGAGCAAGTCATCTACGGCAGGATTATGGAGTTTATTTAATGGTTCAATTCACCACTCATTGTAAGGGTCATCGATCTGGAAGCAATGTGATAGTGACAATAATGTAAGGAACCTTGTGCTATAAAGTTCGTTGAGCAAGTCATCTACAACAGGAATATGGAGTTTATTCGTTATTGTTTTAGTATTGAGCTCCATATAATCCACACAAATGCCATGGAGTCATGTTTCTTTATCAATAACATGGGATAGTAGAAAGGTGATGGACTTGGCTGGGCAATTCCACATCAGAGCATGTCTTTGCACTGCCTCTCAATTTCATCCAAAAAATGCATTGCCAGTGGCATTTTTTTGGATAAGAGGCGAATTTTATGATCTTACACTCTTACAGATGTCAGAATGGAACATCTTTAGGGTAAAGAAAGTGATCCAAATAGTCAATACACAATTTGTTCATGAGATCTAGATGAAGGGTCTGACCTTGCAAGCTGTGAACCTTAAAAGCATGTACGCCATCTGCCCCTTGCTACGTGACCATGTTTCCCATTCAAAAGTCATAGAGAGAGGAAAATCCCAAATAATTGGTTGTAATGCGCAGCCATTTCACCCGAAATACTGTGTCGAAGGCATCGAGAGATACCATGCACAAGCTAGTAGTAAAGGAGTTTGATTAAATAGTAGGTGCATCCCATCACAAATCCTTGGACTTGGCACCTTTTCCCTAATAGCTACAGCCATCTGCATGTTTACCCTCTTTTTAATAAGTCCAAGTTGATGGGTAGCTACTTCATTGAAAAAATTGTGGGTGCTTCATGAATCAACTGCAACTAACACTAACTGCCTCGCAATGGTGGCCTTAAACTGCATGATTTGGGAATTTTTTTATGCTTGTAATTGCAAGAGAAACCAAAATTCAGATTTTATTCTTGATCATCAAATTCTGCACCTCCAACCGCGAAAATTTCTAGCAGCGATGCCCAAGTGTGAAGGCCTCATCGCAATTGAATCATATCTCCTTGACAAGACATTCAACCGTCTCACCTCGAGACAATCTCATGAGAAAATCGGTTTCCCCGCTTCATTGACATGTTGTAACTTCAAATATTTCTCAGGATGGTTGTATAAAATGTTTCTTCGATTTTGTATGTTTCGTGTTCCTTCTGTGAAATGATATAATTGTGTTCCTTCTGTGAAATGATATAATTGTAGTAAACGCTTAAGCCCATAGCTGAGATCAGATTTGGTGCGTTCGCAAGCTCCGCATCTAAGCATAGCCTCTCATACAAAAGCCGCCATGAAAACTAATATTTGTTATTTAGAGAAAACAGATGTTGTGTGGGATAACAATGTTTGAATTTCTTCAAATAATCGTCCACTGTACCTGTTTGCCTAAATGAAGTCAATTCACTTAGAGGATTGCTCCTAAAAGGTGATCTGAATTGCATGTAACAATAGTGTTTGAGGCCATATGTCAAGGCTGCCTTTTCCATTCTCAATCAAATAAAGCAAAGTTAAGAAGCTCCCATATGGAATGATACCAACCCAAGCAAATCCATTAGGTTATTGGAGGCCATTGATTTCTGAAGAATTACTCGCATAGGGTAAGTCATCCAAGCAGATCGTTCTTGCTTCAACATATATCAAAGACACCATCTTTACAGATGGAGAAAATGTATTGATGCCATGTTATTTGTCAGTAGAGGTTTCAGAATGTGTAAAGCCCAGGTGGAAGAAGCATATTGTCAGCTTGGTCGATTCATCGTTGCAGTGGAAATATAATATCATAACCTATGGGAAGAGAGGGGTGAGTGTTGCATGATTTTGTGGGTAAATTGCATCTTGATCCCCTATTAATTGGCCTAATTGGTCAAAGGAATCATCCTAAAATCGGCTATGATAGCAAGTTGCTATGAACCTAGATGAGGATCTAATCACAAGGTGATGGGCATCAGCTGAGGAGGCCGGTGACGCCTTCTTTGCTCCCCTTGAAACCCAGTGAGTTCTTATGATTGAATAAGCGGAGCATAGGTCAAGGTTGCCTGGCAGGGTGCTCGATGGAGAGAACGACGATATTTAGAGGAGAGAGGGAGTGCATGATACGCACGTGATGTGTTCAGTCATGTAGTCTTCTCCTGTAGTGGAGCCTCCATCTATATAAGAGCCCTTAAGGAGTTATGAGGTATCTTTTGAGTCTTGAATGTTTCGCTCTCTTGGAGAATGGAGGGTCAAGGAGGACCCAGCCTACAGATGTTTAGCAGGAGTTATCTTCCGATTATATCTTTACTTTCAAGTTTCAATTAATGTGATGCAAGTTATTCGTTCTTGATCTTGATATGACCAGCCACTCTTTTAGGATTTCCACCAAAGCCCTAATTGGATCATTCCCATGCTTCTCTCTGTTCAATCCATCGATTCCACCTGATCGTTAGTCTCCAGCGTTGCTCTTCTCGCTAGGCACCACATCGACGCAAGCCCTCAGCGACAGACGTCAACCCTCGACGACAGACGCCGGCCCTCGACGACAGACGCCGGCCCTCGACGACAGACGCCGGCCCTCGACGACAGACGCCAGCCCTCGACGACAGGAGCCAGCCAAAGACGATAGGAACGACTCGCGACTCTCCAGTGTCTCCTCCTTCGGCTTCTACTTCCTGCGTCGCACGCCTGACGACTTTTCGGACTTCATCGACTTCACTGCGTCGATTCCTGCTTTGCGCGACTTCATCTTTGTTGCATGTGTCTGTTACAGCCCTTCCAACGCCGCCTCTTGCATCCCACAATCTTTCCACCGAGTTCAGAGCCTACCGACCACCTTCTCCAGCCTGCTATGCCTCCAGACTGCTCCTTCCAACGATTCCTGGCATTTCTGCCGACTTCCAGCGGCCCTCCAATTCTCTCACTCGCATTCCAGAGGCCCTCTTGCGGCTTCTGCAGCCTTCATGTGACCACTCATCCCTGACGCCCTATTGCGAATTCTGCAGTCTTCCAATGACCGCTCGTAGCCCTCACAGCCATCCTACGACTCCGGTCGCAGCCCAGCAACCCTCCTGCGACTCCTGCAACAATACAGCAGCCATCTGGTGGCGCCTGCAACATTTTGGCAACTCTCCTAAGCCAGTTTCTGGTGGCCCTCCCACTTTTTTCCACAATGGCCCCCTTTCAGACTCAGTGCATGCTCGTTATGATCGAGTTGAAGCTGCCCCGAATACTCTCCTCGCCATGGCGCTTGAGATTCATCGGCACCTTCCACATGCTCCCTTACAGACCCAGTCCGCCACTTTGCTTTCTGACAAGTCTCCACCTCCATCCATCCCATTGTCACCACTTTGTGGGTCGTCGAACATTAGAACCGACAACCCTTCCTCCTTTTTCGACAACCCCTTCGTTTTTCGACTACCGACCTCGGCATACACCCACAGAATTCCCCCCACCATTCGATTCCCACCAGTTGCCCGCTCATCTGCTCGCCTACCGACATATGCGTGACAGAGGCTCCACCTTGTGCCTTGACACTTTCACACGTTGTCATAGGTTTCTTTTTTGCCTCACCCCCCCCCCCCCCTCCCCCGTCTTTTCTTGGAGACCCCCGCCTCCTGTCAGCTCTCTTATCTCCCGACACAGCTTTTTCCCATCTCCCGAGCTCACTGTTATCTTACCCTTACATCTTGTCACTCTCTCACTTCGACCATCATTCCCATCAGGTCTCCTTCCAAATAATTATTACCCACTCATCGACCTAATGTATGACCCTAAAACCCCCATTCAAGACATAAATAAGTTTCCCCCATTAGTCTTCATAGCTCGTCCTTTAGGATGAGCTATATTATAGGTATGATAGTGTTTCACCCCTCAGGCAGTCTCACGCTGAGCTCTACGGTGATTTTGGTCACCTGTACCGCAGCTCTGCAGGCTGCAGCAACGGACCAAACCCGATGCATCTATGCTTCGAATGTTTCATCTGGTCTGTGCACCAGATGAACCGCCAGAGTCTCGCTGATACGCCAACGGGATATTTCGCGGCTCAACCTTGAGGATAAGATTGCTTTTCAAGACGGGCATATTGATACGCACGCGATGTGTATTCAGTCATGTACTCTTGTTCTGTAATGGGTCCTCCATCTATATAAGAGCCGTTGAGGGAGTTATGAGGTATCTTTTGAGTCTTAAATGTTTGGCTCTCTTGGAGAGTGGAGTGTCAAGGAGGATCCAGCCTCCGGATACTTAGCAGGAGTTATCTCTTGATTGTATCCTTTTGTTGAATTCAATGCAAGTTATTTGTTCACGATCTTGATACGACTATGGCGTATCAATGCATGTGGTATGAGAGAGCAAATTGTGGATCTCAAAAGTGTAAAATATTTTTTTATTGCCCCGGGCTAACAGGTCTAGACTCCTTAAATACAAAATACTAAAGGCAAGATCTTTTAAATATAATCTCTAAGAACACAAGTTAAATTACATAAAATAAAATAAAAAGGAAACTTTGGGAGTGATTGAATTCATTCACGAGGAGCATGAACTATCAATGTTAAGTTCTAGTGTCAGTGATCAGGATCATATGCCACCTTTAATCACATAAGGCAGAATGAAAAAGCAAAAAAACTAAGTTTCCATAAAAGCTCACTTAAGAATAAATATATACTTAGGCAGTTTGGATATGTATAACGAAGATCACAAAAATGCACCAATTAAACAAGTAGATAAAGTTAACTTTGAGGGAGAAGTAGGAGAATGGACAGACCCAAACTAACCAGTGAGAAAATTTGTTTAGAATGACTTGTTAGTTTAGGTTTAGTGCATCGAGTTGGACTCGACATGAATGAGTGAAAAAGGAGAATTCATAAATGTAGCCACAAATAGTTGGGATAAGGACCATTAACAATATTGATATGACGACTATAGCAGCAAAAAATTAACTTTACACTAATTAGGATCAAAAAAATATTCTTCTAGAAATAGATGGATCAGCCGTAATTAACTTTACACACCTCTATCCCTCCGGCAAGGTTTAGCTTCCCAACCTCACCCCCACTTGCAGTAATTCGTTCCACCCTGTCAAAGAATAAACTATAAAATCAATGGATCTGCTGATAAAAGATATTAAACAAAATGAAACTAAACGTACTCTTCTTTATTGTCATCCAGCCTGTGATCTGCTGATAAAAGAAACAGTGAACCTTCAGCTGATTCAAGAATACAGCGTGAATCACCAACTGATGCTACAGTTACAGTCCAACCATCTATAATGACAAATGTTACTGTTGTCCCTGAAGTTTGTGCTGGATAAGGTTATGGAAAATTATTTCAGAATTACAATTATGTGATTATGAAAATTGGATATTTTAATTGCATAAAAAAGAAAAAAAAACTGTATTTCAATAGGGACTTCCTAGAAATAAAAAAATATTTAGGACAGTAATAAAGTTCACAGAACCCCAATATTTTTCCACAACGATGAAAAGAGCTGAACCAGATATACACGGAGACGATAATATATTAGTATAGGCACATACACATGGAGGAACTTCTATAAATAGTCATTTGCATTTCAGTGTATCATCTGAATCATCATAGTTTAAACAGGCATATATTACAACATTAACATTAAAGGAGACGCCAAAGGAAGACAAAGGGTTGTGGCAATATGCTATGGATATTATTAAACCGCAAAAAATAAAAGCTTTGGAAGTTAATTTCGAGGAAACAACCACAGTCACCTTTACTCTGAAAATCTTTATCTGTTTTAATAAATCCTGCAACCAAAGCCCGTGGTAGAGCTGCTAACCACTCATCTCTATTAAGATCCGAAGGAACCGCACACAAAATATTGTTTAATAGATTCTCCTTTGTATATATAGCAGCATTAGAACCGTTATGACCATCAAATATCTGCAGAAGACAAGAAAAATCAATGTAAATTGTAATTGGTGGTAAAATGAGAGTGAATAAAAATATTCAGAACTTACAAAAACAGTCTTAGTAACATCATTAAATATATAATAAATAACGTACTTAAGTATGGATAGCACAAAACATCATCTTATTTGGTTGTATCCTTAATGGCTTGGTAGTGGTATGTGCCTATTTCGAGGTGGCGGAGATACAAGGGGAAGCCGTGCTCAACCCTAACCTTAAAAATGAGGGATGAAGAGGAGAACTAGAGAGAGAGATAATGAAGAGCTTGAGAGAGAGAAAGAGAAATTGATTTCATTCTTTTCTGATCCCTCATATATGACCCAAGGGTCTTCTTATATAGGACCATGATGGCATGAGCGTAAATACACCATAAAAGAAAAACGCATCACACTAAAACATCTAGACTATGACTTTACTCGATACGACCCTATGCCAAAATATTCATAATAATATAACCGCTAGATAACTGACAGTGTGAGACCACTAACATTCCACATATCCTTCAAATCGAGCTTGCCCTCAAGTTCGAACGGTATTGGTGTTAGCATGCTCCCAGTAGTGAGTCGTTGCAGCGAAGGTGGCGTCGAGCGGTGGGGCGTCAGCATGCTCTCAAGTGTCATAAACAACTGTAAGGAGTAGTCGTAGCAGAGGTACTTGCAGAGTGAAGACTGCCATATAGAGCTAGAGTCAGGGCGAGTGTGCCTGGTGGACGGTCAAAGGCGACGAACGAAAGGGGCTGTAGGTGAGCTGCGGCGATAAGAAGCAGCGCCCCGACTTGGGAACGGTCGGCGAAAGGAACGGATCCAGAGAAGTCGGAGCACACGGCTAGAGCGGAGGCGACGATGTGAAAACCACGGGGACAAATGGCAGCGCAAAATGGAGCAGAACCACCGTTGGGCTCGACTGCACCGAGGTCGGTTGTGTGAAATGCGAGTAAGGAACAACCGGAGAAGATGGTGAAGCGACCATAACTGCAGAGGTCGAAGGAGCTACTTCGAGTGCAAGTGGGATCGATGACTGCCGTAGTGGGATCAGTGACGACGCCGGTGGGAGAGGGGCCCCTAAGTATCGATCAAGGCTGGCGGTGAAGCGTGAAAGTGCGGCGTCGAAGGACATTGATATTTTCAATAATATCGAACGGAGGGCGGCCTCTTTCGTGGCACTTATCTTCATGCTGAATAATTACTTCATTACATAAAGTAATCAAGTAATTAAAAAAAACAGATGGAGCCCTCCGCTGGGAAAGGACAAGACCGATGTGCGCCACGAGGGAAATTGGTTGTTGGCGGAGGGCTTGAAATTGAAAAGGACGTAGAGTGACTAACTGACTGCAGACATGAGCTAGCTACCGTCAATAGAAGATCGAAAAAGGGATGTGTGAGCGGCTAAAGTATGTTATTAAAGGCACAAGACGCAAGGCGCACCGAGACACGAATAGGTCCTGGAGCCTCGGCACAAGACGCAAGAGCTCGCCCGAGGCACGTGAGACGCAAAAATGGACAAAAAAAATCAGTGAATTGGTCTCCCAATTTACTGAAATTTCAGCGAATTGGGGGCCCAATTCCCTAAAAATCGACGAATTTGACGCCCGATTCACTGAAAATCAGCGAATTTTAGCACCAAATTCACTGAAAATCAGCGAATTTGGCGCTTAATTCACTGAAAATGCGCCTGGTTTGCCGAAATTCAGTGAATTGAGCGTCGAACTCGCTGAAATTCAGGGAATTGGGAGCCTAGATGCGCCTTGGGTGCGCCTCAAGCACATTGCCCGCCTCTGCCTCTATAGGGGACTATGTGTCTAGCGCCTGAGGCGCGCCTTTAATAACCGCAGTCTAGAAGGAGCATGGAGGTGTTACTTGGGAAAACGCGGGAGCTATCGCATCTAGGAGAAATGACGACACGGATTTCTAGTCGAAGGCTATGTTATTAAAGGCGCGCCTCGGGCGCGCCTAAGGCTCCAGGCTCAGAGGTTTGTGTCTCTGTGCGCCTTATTTGCGTCTTTAGAATATAAAAGACGTGTCTGAGTGAAATTCTTGTTGTAAATTTTTATCTTCAAAAATTAAGACAAAAATAATGCAATAACTCAATAATTTTTTATTAATTTAGTGTTTGTGGAAGATAATTGTGCGTTGAATCTTAAATATGATATAAGTGACTATATTGATTCTATTTTTTAAGAGATAAAAACAATAGTAATGAATGACTAATTAGTAGAGTAGATGAAGAATTTGATCGAGCAGTTGAAAATGCGGTTTGATGTTGATTATTTAAAATGAATGTGGTTGCGCCATGCGCGCCTGCGCCTTGAGCCTTGCACTAGGCTCCAAGACCCTTTTGCGTCTTGGTACGCCTTGCGCCTTTAATAACTAAGGTCGAAGGGTTGTTGCAATGAAACATTGGCTCGAGAGAAAATGCTTGGGAGAACGATAGCAGCAGTGCTCCTCCGTTGATAAGACAGTACATCAAAAATCGCATGCGGTCTCGATCGTGGCTCAGGAGATCGACGATGGAGAGACTGCGAGAGGTCAATGATGGGTCGACTCTTCCTCATGACCTTCAAGGTTCAGGCGGGGTGCTAGGTCGTCGATGTTATTGGGTTTTGAACAGGTTTTCTCAAAGTTGTAAAACCATGTATAGGGGCTGACACCTGCACAGTGCCAGAATATTAAGGAAGTTGGTGACCTGATGATAGGGGAGCCGGCGACCGAATCTCTGGTGAACGGCGGCCCTAACTATAACGTTCCTGAGGTAGCCAAATTCCTTGTCGGGTAAGTTCTGACACGCACGAAAGACGTAACGATCTGGGCACTGCCTCAAAGAGAGGTTGAAATAGACATGTCTGTGAAGAAACTAAATGGAGGAAGGAGAACCACGAGGAGTTGCAGCATGAAAAAATAGGGAAGAAACTTTTTGTGGCGATGGAATATGGAGGATAATTGGGGTGCCAGAGGTAGGAAGGCTATGATACCGAGTTTGATATGTGGCTATTTCGGGATTTCGTCGGAGGTGGTGGTAGATGCGGAGATACTAGAGGGAGCCAAGCACAACCCACGGAGAATGTGATGGGATAAGAAGGAGAGTTATGCTCAATCAAAACCCTAGTAATGGGGGATGAAGAGGAGAACTAGAGAGAGGGAAGAGCTTGAGAGAGAAGGCTAAATTGATTTCATTCTTTTTTATCCCTTATACATGATCCCCAACGGTCCCCTTATATAGGACCCTGATGACAGGGGCGTAAATACTCAATAAAAGAAAACGTATCGCACTAAAACATCTCGACTCAAAGCATAAATACTCATAATAATTTAACCGCTAGATAATTGAGAGCATGAGACCCTTAACAGGTAGCATAAAAAAATATTAGCTACGAATAAGAATGTCATCAAATGAATATTCGATGAAAAAGAATGTCATCAAATGTTAAGAAAAACATTTTACATTATGCATTATTAGCTACGAAGTGCGGAAACAGTTTGAATGTAAGCGAGGTTGCAAAGGACTCAATAGTGAGTGTCGAATGGACTAGCATAAAGTTCAAAGAAGATGATCTTGCAGAGGGTGGATTTAGCATATAGTAACAAATGGATATGGTAGTATATGAGGTTGCTTATGACACTATAGATGAGAAGGTCAGTTAGATGCCTAATGATGTCAACATAGAGTTGCTTATAAGTCTCAAGGGGCAGTGGAGTGGAAGATGTCGACGAATTCAAAATGTAAGGAAATGCTAAAGCAGGGTTGTTGAAGCATAAGAGAGAGCTCAAAGTGATAGATTAGTGTATCCTAGTTTGTAGCGACGAGACTGGTGTGACACAAAATTTTATGGAGCTAGAAATGTTGCTTCGGAATTTGGATGGGTTGTTGGAAGAGGTGTTGAAGGCTTGGGTGATCGGTGTGAATAAGAACTAATGGTTGATTAGGTAGTTACTTCATTTGAATGCGACTTCAATAATGGTGTTTATCTTGTGTACATAAGGGGTGGTCACTTGTATGATGATGCGGGGAGAGTTTACGAAAGGAAGAGAATCACGTTGATGTCGCGACTAGAAGCATCGGTTATAGGATGAAGAGAGTGTTGAAGTCAAAAAAGCTTAGGATTGGAGTCCTGATAAGCGCTCTTCAAGGTTGGTGAAGTTGAGGTCGACCTCAGAAGACCGGTGGAAAGAGCCCATGTGGAGGAAGGTGTTGAGGTGGGGCAAGATGGTGGCACAATGTTCGACAAAGCATTGATAGTACTTGGCGAGTCCAAGCAAGTCAAGCAAGGCCAATAGGGAAGTAAGTTTGGGCTTGTTGTGATGGTTGACTTGAATTCGTAAGCAGCTAAAATGTAGACTATGTGATCGAGTTGCATTGGGTAAATAGGCATTTAAAGGTCTTTTGGTGAAAGTTGTAGGTCAAGACATGGAAGACTTGGGTGAAGTGCTCCAAGTGGGTGGACAAGAATACAAGGATAAAATGGCAAACTAATAGGTGGATTTGTTCATGGTTGCATGAAAAATGTATGGGGTGTGAGTCAAGCCAAAAGGTATGACAAGCCAAAAGGTATGACAAGGAGTTCATAATTGTTAAAATGAGAACATAAGGCTGTTTTGAGGATGTGGTTTGGGTGGATGCAGATTTGGTGGAAGCCTGGGAGAATGTTGAGATTGAAGAAGTATATGGTGTCATCATAGTGGGAATGGAAAAATGGTTTTTGATAGTGAGAGAGTTGAGGGTGTGGAGTCGACACAAAATTGCCAAGAGACGCTTTTTTTGTGGATTAGCAGGGTGAGAATATTAACAAAAAAGGAAATGGGTTGAAGGATTATATGATGCTCATAGGGGCGATAAGGTGGGAGGGCATGTGAAATGTTGGAGAATTTGGAAGTTGTTAAAGATGATGACAATTTTGGATCAATTGTAGTTGTTGGCAGCGTTGCGGCATGGTGCCTACTAAGAGTAAAAGTGAAGTGCATGAGGAATTAATCAAATAAGATTGTATGAGAATACGAGGGTGAAGGTGGCACTGTGCAAAATCTTGTCAGGGTTTTGTTGGTGGATGAAGTGGGTAGTTAAGTTGTGAATAACCAAAGGTGAAAAAATCCATGTACTGGATCAAATGCATGATGTAGACCAAGTCAATGCCATGGAGAGGAGTGATATATAAGTATTACGGGAAAGAGTGTCTAAAGAAGATGAGGGAGGTGAGTAGTTGGCTAGGTGGATTGCTAGGTGTGGTATTTGGCAAGGTTGTCAGGATCGAGATCCTAGGTGAGATCGTTTCGAGGTTGGATCGGATCAGATCGTAGGATCGGATTGTAGGATCGGATCGACGATCGCAAGATCCTACAACATTCATAAATTAAGACAAAATATAAAATTGAACTTTGTATCATCCAATTATGTGCTCGAATCATTAAATTGAGAAGTATGCGAATAATTGAATAACTAAATCAGTTGGATTGATGGATTGCTCGTACGCTGGAAGAAGGAAGCCTGAATTGCTCATATGCTAGATTTCTAGCTGTTGGATTGCTCGTACGTTAGAAAGGAAGAGAAAACGCCGGCTTGGAAGCAGTAAGCCACTGGATTGCTCGTATGTTGGAATGGAAGAGAAGACACAGTCGCCAACGTTGTTAAGATCGCGAGTAAGATCGTAAGATCGTCCGATCTTACGATCTTACACAGGCGACCGATCCACGTTCTACGTGGGATCGTCGGGACTCTGAGATCGGTAGGATCGGAGCGTAACATCGTAAATCGGTAGGATCGTCGGGCTCCACGATCCCGTCTGATAAGTTAAGAGACCCGACCTCGACGGCTTCCTAAACCCTATTTCCTCTCCCGAATCCCGACCCCGACGGCTTTTGCAATCCCGCAGCAGGTCATCCATGATCCTCTTCTTCTTCTCATCCTCCTCTTCTTCTTCTTCTTCTTCCTCTTCTTCTTCTTCTTCTTTTAGCAATCCCGCAGTAGGTCATCCTGTGCCTTCTTCTTCTTCTTCCTCTCTCGTGCCTTCTTCTTCTTCTTCCTCTCCCGTGCCTTCTTCTTCTTATTCCTCTCATGTGCCTTCTTCTTCTTCTTATTTGTGTTGCTTTCTTATGTACATTCAGCTGGAGGGCAAATTTGGGGAACCTATCTTCAGACGGTTGTTATCAAGCTGAAACCGAGGTATTCATCTTTCATCCTCCTTTGTATACTCTACTGCTTATGGCCTTATATTATTGTATCTCTATTGGGTTTATACTATTATGTCTAATGCTTATATCATTAGGTTTATGTCCAGATTTCACACTAATCTGGACAGAAATTCTGTCCAGATTTCACACTAATCTTGACAGAATTTCTGTCCAGATTTTCACACTAATCTGGACAGCAATTCTGTCCAGATTTGTGTTAATTTCAGTGTGTGTGACTGTGTGAGTGTGTTAATTTTAGTGTGTCCATATTTTGATCTCTTGTATTAAATGTTAATTTGTTCTTACAACTTTAATTTGTACAAAACAATAGGTGCACTATAGTGTTGTATTGTGTTAATAATGGCGGCAAGTGATGGTTCAAATAGTGCATCTGGGAGCAATATTGTTGATGCTCGTATTGGATCTAGAATGCAAAAGACTACTGCAGGAGCTAAAAGTGATGTTGGATGGAAGTATGGCATTCCAGTAGAGGGAGATATAAGGAAAATACAATGCAAATTTTGTCAGAAAGTGGTGACGCGAGGAATATATCGGTTAAAACATCATTTGGCGTGTACACAAAAGGATGTTGGAGCTTGTAGAGCCGTGCCAGACGAAGTGAAAAAGGTATAATGGGATATCCTAGTTGGTTTGCAAGAAAGACTATTGAAGAAAACAATCGTCCACGTAGAAGAAGAGTCAAGTGGAACTGCGAAGAGGAAAGTAGAGGATAAAAGCTCTACTAGTTTTTTCAAGAGAAGTGAAAAAACTCAATCTACAATCAACAACATTTTCAAAAAAGGGTGTGCGAGAGGAAACATATAATGATATTTGTTCTTTGTGTGCTGAGCTTGACTTGTAGTTCCTCTGGATGTGAGAGTAATCGGAATGCCTTTGAAATGGTATATTTTAATAAATAAGAAATCTTTTATATGTTGCATTAAAATTATGTTATGTAAATTAACTTTTTTTAGGTACACACAAAGAGAAGAAATCGCTTAAAGCAGAAGACCATGAATGATGTCATTATTATGATGACAAATTCAAGATTGGGCAAAATGAACAAAAAGGAGTGCGGATAATTACAATTTTGATGATATCCCTTTAGATGATGAGTGGATTGTTGAAGATGAAGATGAAGACAATCTGATGGTTGCAGGAGAGGAAGAAGAGGCTCCAAATGAAGCGGATTTGGATACTCCTGATTTCATTGGAGAACTTACTGGCGCTGCAGAAGAGGACGAAGAGGCAGAGCAACTGATGGTTGAAGGAGATGAAGATGCTTTGGGGGAAAATTTAAATTTTGACTTGAGTGATTTTCTTTAAAGTAGGATTGAACACTATTGACTTTTTGTAATGTAATATTTTAATGTGATGGTATGGTATGCGACTATGCATCTATGTCTTTTATATTAATATTTTAATTTGATGGTATGTAGATTGTTACATATTTCTCATGCTTTTGATTTAATTTTTATTAAAATATGATCTTGCGATCCGTGTCGATCCTACGTTTTACGATCTTAGGGATGCCTCCCGATCTTAGTTAAGATCTCGATCTTCACAACATTGACTGTCACCGCCTGAAATGGAACTACGTAAGGAAAGAAAAGGAAGGCGTTGTCTGGATTGGAAGCGATCGAAGAAATCACGCTTGACCTCTGAATAAGGTCGAGATAGGGTTTGACATATTTTTAGTTCCCTTTGGCTAGATCGGTAGAATCGGATCGGGATCTCAATCCTAAATTCCTAAGATCTAGATTGTGATCCAAGTCGTAGAGGTGCCGATTTAGATCCTGGGTAAGATCCAGATCGATTTACAAATTCTAGATCGTAGGATCGTAAGATCCTACGATCCGGATCACGATCCTGATAACCATGGTATTTGGTGATTCTTACTTCAATGTAGTGGGTTTTGATGTCATCGATCAGAACGGAGACATTGGTATTGTCGATGGGGCCAATGATGAGTGGTCGACAAGGGTGTGGAGGAGAAATTTTTTTTTTAGAACAGGGTTCGCATAGAAGTCACTCTTGAGATCATGGAGGGTATCCCTCGCTTATCAAGCCAGAGGTAAATAGGAGAAATTCGTTGAGCGGTTTGTAGTGGTCTCCATGTAGACCTTTACAACATGGTCAAAGCGAATATATAGAGGCACAACAATGTGTTTGGATCTCAGAGTAAGGTGTTGAATTGAGATGGTGTTGGGGTTGGTGGCTTGGTGTGGATAGGGGGAAGGTAAGGTTGGGCTTGGAGTGTTGCCTAGTGGGGGTAGTCGATAGAGAATTCGGCGGGTTTTGGTGAATTTGTGGAAAGGGGTGAAAAACGGGCTCTGTTGGCCAACAATTTGTCTTCCCAAAGCTCTGTTAGGGCAATGTCTTTGGGGTGGAGGGTGTGTGAGAAAGCCGGAAATAAAGCAGCTCACCATGCAATCATTTATTTAAGGAACTGGTGGTGCGAACGGAAAATAATTTGAACAAGCATTCGACAATGCATTTTGAGGTGGATTGGATGAGCTCGGCAATGACCCCTTAATGAACAATGTAGTAGGTGTGAGGGTAGTTGGCTCCAATCCACCTCAAAATGAATAAACTAACCTCATCTCGAAATGAATAAACTAATCTCGAAATGAATAAACTAATCCAGCAAAGAAATAATCTAAGGCCTAGTTTGGCCAGCTGTTGGGCGGGGGCGGATTATCCGCGCCGCCCGACCGCAACTGCGGGAGGTGCGGCGTGGATGAAACCCGCCGAAATTCGGGAATTTCGGCGGCGGGAACCGCGTCCCGCCAAAGATGCGTGGCTGCGGCTGGGCGGTGCGGTCCGCCGGAAGTAACACAGTGAAGTAACACAGCGAACCGCGGCCCCGCCAAACGATGTGGGGCTGCGGACAAACGATGCGGGGCTGCGGACAAACGATGCGGGGCTGCGGACAAACGATGCGGGGCTGCAGCCAAACAATAGGGGGCCTAAGTTCCAAATGAAAGCTTGGGCAATGGCTTTCACGTGAAGTAACACAGCCCTACTGAGTTAACTACGCATCATTCATTCCAATCCACCATCAAACAATACAAAAAAAAATGCCAGTGCCGACAACTTCATTCTCCAGATCTATTGTTATCAGGCAACCTCCTCAAGCAAGACCCAATGGATCAGCGACAATTAACCACATCTTCACCACTGAAATCCTACAAACTCGAACATGCGCAGAACCCAAACACAAGCCATCGTCGCAAAAAGGTCCCATCGCCCATAATCCTTCAACCAAAACCTACGTATTATACGAAAACGGGTATAAGAGTTCGTGGGAGAAATTTGGCGCAGATACCGCAAATACGGCGAAGGTAGTGAGACCGTTCCCCGGCACACGTTGGCACTCGGTCTTGAGAAAAGTGAAGTCCTCCCCCTTCTTGCTCCGGCTAGCAAGACCATGGAAGATATCAGGCGTCTCGATCTTCTCGCTAGTTAGCTCCCGCTTCAGTAGCACCGACAGCGGCATCATCCGATCGACGCAGGGGCTGCCGGCGCTTCCGTCACCGCCTCCCCCTCTAGTCGACATCGCCAAACCCTAACCCGGTCCTCCTCGCAGACGGCTAGATCGAACAATCACGGAAGCAGGATAAACTCGATCGACTTCTTGAGAGAGCCGAGATCAAACATTTTTCATCTGAAACGCGTGGGAGAATTGCCCAAACTTCTCCGCTTCCTTTCTCGCTTTGCTCCTTTCCTTTCAAGGAAAAGAAAGTTGGCCGCTGACTGCGGCGCCGATGTTACTGTTGACAAAAGACACGTAAGGATTCACTTTAGATATCTTCGAGTGGAGCCCACGCCCTAACGTGCGTTGCGGAAGCCAGGCTATAGTTGACGGATCCGGATCGCTTGATAGGATGTTCCGCCGTAGCAAGCGTGTGGATTGGCGAGATGACCGTAGCAAGCGTGTGGGCCGGCTGATGCGACGTGACCGTACGGTGTTGCGGTTCTGTGCTGATAGGATGTTCCGCCGGAACAGTCGTCTGCTTCTGTACGCTTTTGCCCCGGAAATTGCGGAGTTTCTTATTTTTTTATTTTTCCCTTATTCCCTTTAGTACTTTCTTAATTTTAAATATTCTATATTATATTAAAACTTAAAAGTAAAAATTATTTTTGGTTAAGCACTTAAGCATTCATTTTTTTACATTTTATCATTTTTTATTTTTAGAAATCAAGTTTCTAAATTAATATTTTTTTATTTTAAAAAAATTGTTGTCATATAAACAATGTCCTCTGCCAACAATATAAAATTGTGTTCTCCCCATCCCTCTCAAACTCTGGTGCACACTAGCTGCAAAAGTGAGCGACGAGCAGAATACAACACTTAGGGGTTTGTGAGCGGCCATAGTGTCGTCGCATCGGGACAATGTCGTGGTCGGGATAATGTTGCGCTGGGCATGGGGCCCTGTGCACTATCTCAGTTGAGCTACTATCGTGCTTGGTCGTAGGGACGGAGCCTTGTACATGTCCCTCATATTAAATAAGTCTAACTAAATTATTTGTTTTTATTTATTATATTAGGAGTGATCATGTGTGTGTGTGTGTGTGTGTGGGGTGTGTGTGTGGGGGGGGTGGGGGGGGGGGGTATTTTGTTCAATAACACTCCGATCAAAACATTATCCTGACGTGATGACACTCTCATCGCTTGCACACGCTCATGCACACGAAAAAATAGATCGACTCAAAAGCAAGAAGTTGGTAAATATAAATATAATTATTTTTGTTGCGGTCAACTCAACCCTCCTGGTAAATCAGACTAAACTGGGTCGTCTTAGCCCGTGAAGCGGTCGAGCGCGCACACAGTCACAGAATAAGTAGAGCAGAACACAAACAATTTTAACATGGAAAAATCTCTCAACTGGGTAAAAAAAACACGTGACCGGAATGGTGTCAATCAAAACTTCACTATTGGATGTGGTTTACATGTTGTTAGTGGAATCGAGGGCGTCAGAACGGTCCTTGTTACAACTTTGAGATGAGAGAGGTTGCAAATGCGTTTGGTGGGCAACAGACCGTCTCATACGAAACTCATTTTCTGTCACTTTTGGGTGGACACGGGCGTTCTCGGACGCTGCTTGGCTGACGAACTCCGTGGCCTGACACGTAGAGAAGCGTTAGTGTGGACTTGAAGTACGTCGTGCACGTAGGAGACTTCACGGAGCATCGAACAGAACGTCTTCTTCTTCGGAGCGTCGTGGGCTTAGGCGAATTTTCGTGTGGCTCGACAGGAGGAGGAGACTCATATGAGGATTTTGGCAGAGCTCCGACCTGAGAAATAAGAAAGCTGGAGGAGGAAAAATTAGAAATGAGAAGGATCATGGGGCCTTTTTATAAGCTCCAGGAGGTGGTTGCGGTGGTTATGCGCGTATCCACACTCTGTAACCATAAAATTACTAGATGTCGATCATATTTTACGTAGTTTTAAGGACACATTATGAAAGATATTGTACCTAATTACCTAGAGGGGGGAGTGAATAGGTGACTTAAATCTTTTTAACTTTTTAGGCAGAATTAGATTTTATCACAGAGTTATATCATTTTTCACAGCAATCATTCAGCAATCACAGAATAACATGCACACAGTAAACAAATTTATAGTGGTTCCCCAAGGTTTGGGTACATCCACTTTCCCCCTTCGCCTACTAGTAGAGTACTAGATTCGGCCAAACTCCTCCACTATCTCAGATCCTCAGATCTTACACTCAAAACCCCAAAACAGGTTCTACAGTCAGGCCCAAGGCCCTACAACTCAGTCTTCTTCAAAGACCTACACTCAGCTTCTTCACAAAGCCTACACTCAGGCACAACAGGCCTACACTCAGCCACAACAGGCCTACACTAGAGAATTAGATCTCCTACACTCAGCACACAGGCCCTCACTTACCTTTATAATTGCAGGCTTACAACTCAGACCCTAGGATCCTACAAGAAATATAAATACATGATGGAACGAGCTTGGACGACCACTTGTTTTCTTCAAAGCTTCTTGAAGAACACAATAGGGTTGATCTTCTCTGCAGCTGATCTTTGATCTCTGAACTTAAGATTCAGAACAAAGTCGAACCCTTCTCCTCAGCCTGGTTCCAACGGCTATCTTCTTGGCTCTCTCTCTCCAACTACTTAGAATTTTTCTTGAAAGTCTTCTATGAATTTCTTTTCAACAACTTGATCTTCTTTTTAATCAACTTTTTCTGTAGCAGTATAAACCTATATATAGCTTCTTCATGTAACCGGCTGTTCCGGTTCATAACTGATTTCTGAAACTCTGACAGGTGCATAGACGGCTGGAATGGCAGCTGTCAGTCATGCGTCAGTTCTTGAAAAATCGTGGAGCGCGTCCCCACTAAGCCGCGGGGCGGTGTCCGGTTGTAGAATTCCTTCTCGCGATTCTTCATCATATGGGGTGTCGACACAACTCCTTGTTCTTCAGCACTTAGTTGAATTCTTTTAAGTGTCGACCAACACCTTTGTGTCGCACATCTTCATGTGTTGAACTGTTCAGTGTCGACACATCTTCTTGGTGTCGACACATGCCTTCTAGTTGATACGCTGATGCGCACAGCTCCTTGGTCGACAGCATTCTTCTTCTGGAATGGTGACACATCTCCTTAGTCAACTTGTACTTAGAATATTTTGTTGAACTTTGCTGAGTGTCGACACAGCATCCTATTCGACACTTTCTTCATGTGTTGATCTTCTGTGGTTCGACACATTCTTTCTTGTGTCGACATTTCTTCAAGTTGTTACTGTGGTGTTGAACATCTTTATTATGTCGACACTTATACTTAGACTCTGCTGGCTTTGCTGATGTCACACAGCCTCCAAGTGTCGACACTTTCTGATGTAGACACATTTCCTCTAGTTCGACACTGCTTTGTGTCGACACTTCTTCACTGATTTTCTTCATTCAGTGTCGAAAGCTCCTTGTGTCGACACTTTTTGTCTGGTGTCGATTGCATCCCTGGTGTCGACACAAGTACTCCAAGTGTCACACTGTTGCCTGTGTCGAACAAATCTTCTTAAGTGTCGACCTTTGCTCCTGGGTGTCGACACATGGACTTAGAAACTTTTCAGTTTTCCCTGCAAATACAACCTGCACAACTAAACTCAAAACACATCAAATACATTTTGTGTATATATTGAGTAAGGTGAGGCTTCTTCAAATCAGTACATTAGAACCAATGTACCCAACACATTATTTTCATAATATTTGTTATATGCATGTTGTTAATTAAATAAATAACATTCCCCACTAATCATGACAGCTAGTGGATGGTTCTGTGGGTGGTTACGCACTCAACGGATGATAGTGATCATGATGGAACGAGCGGACGACCACTTGCGAAGGAGGAGGAGGAGTCCGGCTGGCGGATGGCAGGCCGCTGTGGGAGAGAAAGAGATCAGGGAGGCGACCGTGGAGCGCGTCCCAACGGCCGCGGGGCGGCCGGCCGCGGGGGTATGGACGCCCCTCGCGTGTGTGGCTGCGAGAGGCGGATGCACGTGGGAAGCGGAATGGTGTCAGTCAAACTTCACTATTTGATGTGGTTTACATGTTGTTAGTGGAATCGAGGATGTCAGGTCGATCCTTGTTACAACTTTGAGATGAAAGAGATTGCAAGTGCAGTTTGTAACACCCCCTATCCGTCACATAGCCTATAGCAGTAGGTCCGGCCGGGGCCCGACGCAATATACTACAGCAGACCGCGTGGTTACTCATGGAAACCATCAAACTAATCTTAACGTCCTACACAGAGCAATAGCGGAAGAATTAATAAGTTGCAATAAAGAACCCAGCACAAAAGCATGAATGTCCACTAATACCAAATAGGAATGTTATACATACACCAGTACAAGCCTTAAGGCCTCACAAAATGGTTCACTTGATATTACATGTTTTACAAACCACGGCTCGCAGGCCGGTCATACATGAATAAAGCAGTAAACACTCCAATTAGGCCTTCGAGGGCCGGCTTTGCAATTTGGGCTTTACCCCGCTATTGACCGCTTGGTCCAGCTGCACCTGCAAGCAACAACAAAACCACCGCACGGTGGCAAACAAGGCAACGGTCAGCAATGCTGACCAAATTATAACGATCCCGCCCCCAATTCGGGGCGGCGATGCTCCTTCCCTGCATTTCATTAGCATAAGCGAGCAATATATCAATATTCATTTCATCACAGGCGTAGGCTCATACGGCCACACACCCCGTGCACTCAGGGCACATTCTCGGTGAACACAGTCTAAGTCTGTCGACTCACCACCATCCCTTTGGAAGGCCAATCAATGAGCAGTTTGTCTTCCCGGCATCTGTCACGGTAATTAAAACCATAGACCGCCGAAGACACTTATCTATGCCAACGGCTCTAATCCGAACGACATAGAACGGGTACGGTTCCATCTAACCCGTGCTCACAACGCAACGGTAATTTAAACCATATGCGCCCGCAACGGTAATTTAAACCATATGCGCCCGCAACGGTAATTTAAACCATATGCGCATGTCAAACTTCTCCCGAGTCTCGTTTCCATCACAATTCACATAACTCGGTTATGTTAAAGTTGGCTCTCAGGCCACCAAGCTGGCAAGATCACGCATCCGCCCAGTTTTTCGGGTGCACCTTTGGGTTAATCCCCAAGGCTCCCTGTTGCAATCTACCGTGTAGAAAACCCGAAAAACAACCAATAGCACGGAGTCTTCTCCGGCATTATGCAATGCAACATCACCGATCCAGACCAACATATTTCCGGATAAGCTTCACACATCATGCCTATGTCCGTTCTCGCTTACGGACTCTAAACAACGGGGACTTTATATATCTACCCAAAGGAACGCCTCCAACTCACCGCAAACTCGCGAGAGCGGGCTTCCTATGCAAAGAAGGAGAGCTACACATGCTCAAGAAGAGAATCGTTACCCTTGCGTTCTTCTTTGGAGCAATGGAAAAGTAAGGGATGAAAAGCATCGCACTCTCTTCGCCTCCGTAGATCCGGAGTCGGCTCGCGATTTGGAGCTTCGAAGCTCCTCCAATGGTCGGATCTAGATTCTTCTTCCTTCCTTGGCTCTCCTCTCTCTCTAAGCTTTAGAAAGATAACCACTCATGTAAAAGTGAGGGTTTCAAAGGCCCAATCCCGGGTATATCCCATCAGGAACAACCCCCAGCCGTTGGATCACCAATTAAAGAAACGAACGGCTTTGATTCGGGACTGAAATGTCCAATCTGGACCGAACACGACCTGGCACATGCCCGTGTCCAGGGTCGTGTGCCTCATTTTCTGTCAAAATCGACGCGCCTGGAACAACACACGGGCATCGAACACGCCCGTGTTCGACCTGACACGTCCGTGTTCCACCTGACACGGTCGTGTGGCCGGCCGTGTACCCCCATCGATTTAACCCGAAAACAACCCGAGAACTGCACGGGTTCTAGGACACGCCCGTGTCCTTTCCCGTGTCTACCTCAACACGCATGGGCTCCAGACCGTGTACATGGTCTCGACACTCGACACTTCGTCGAGCAAAGTTCGTCGACCTCACGACACGGCCTTGGACACGCCCATATCCTAGGCCGTGTGCCTTGTCTCGACACATCGTCGAGCATAATTCGTCGACTCCCCGGGACGAGTGTCGACACGGGTCGACACGCCCTGCGACACGCCCGTGTCGCAGGCCGTGTGCCATGTCTCGACACTTCATCGAGACCAGAGTGTCGACTTCGCGGGCTGAGTGTCGACACGGGTCGACACGCCCTGCGACACGCCCGTGTCGCAGGCCGCGTGCCCAGTCTCGACACAATGTCGAGAGCAAAATGTTGACTTCGCCGGCTGAGTGTCGACACAAGCCTGACACACCCTGGGACACGCCCGTGTCCCAGGCCGCTTGCCTCCTGCCAGAACCCAAAACTGGCCCAAAACGTCCCCCGTATCGCTCTTTTGAGTTTCGGGGCATTACAACTCTCCCCCTCTTAAAAGAATTTCGTCCTCGAAATTATATAAAGGAAAGACATGTACAAAATCAAAATTTGTACCTGAGCGGAACAACTCCGGATACTCGTCAAGCATAGTCTGCTCTCGCTCCCAAGAGAGCTCCTCACGACCGCAATTGTCCCATCGGACCTTGACCATCCTGATCTCTTTATTGCGTAACCGCTTGACCTCTGAGTCCTCAATCCGCACGGGCTTGACTTTTGTCGTCAGCCCACTATCCACCGGCACTTGATCAACCGCGATCACTTGCGTAGGCTCTTGCACCGCCTTCCGAAGCACCAAAATATGGAATACATCATGTAAACCACCAAGCTCCACTGAAAGCTTCAACCGATAGGTTGCTTCACCAACTCGCTCCAGAACCTCAAACGGCTCAAGGTACCTCGGGCTTAGCTTTTTCAATCGCCGCACCCGCGAGACACCCTTGAACGGCTTGATCTTTAAGTACACATAGTCGCCCACAGTGTAACACCCCAGTTTTTGCTTCAGGGTCAGTCTGCAGTTCTGGAAAATTTTTGGATTTCTGGAAGGAGGCACACGGCCTGCGACACGGGCGTGTCGCAGGGCGTGTCGAGGCCGTGTCGACACTCGGTCCAAGTGTCGACACTTTCGCTCGACAAAGTGTCGAGAGTAAGGCACACGGCCTGCGACACAGGCGTGTCGCAGGGCGTGTCGAGGCCGTGTCGACACTCGGCCCAAGTGTCGACACTTTGTGCTCGACAGAGTGTCGAGAGTGGGGCACACGGCCTGCGACACGGGCGTGTCGCAGGGCGTGTCGAGGCCGTGTCGACACTCGGCCCAAGTGTCGACACTTTCGCTCGACAATGTGTCGAGACTAGGGCACACGGCCTGTGACACGGGCGTGTCACAGGGCGTGTCCCGCCTGGTCGACGATCTTCGCTCGATGTTTTTCCGTGGTGTCGACACAAAGCCTGTCGACGGGTGTCGAGACTTGGCACACGGCTTGGGACACGGGCGTGTCCCAGGCCGTGTCACCTCTCGGGTTGGTGTTGGGGCCGTGTCGTTGGAGACACACGGCAAGCCACACGGCCGTGTCGCTGGGGACACGGGCGTGTCGGATTGAACACGGGCGTGTCGAATGCCCGTGTCTGATTCCAGGCGCGTCGATTTGAGACGGCGAATGAGGCACACGGCCCTGGACACGGGCGTGTGCCAGGCCGTGTTCGGCCCAGGTCTTCTGTTTTCCAGGCGAATCGCAGCCATTCTTTTTCTGGTTTTGGGATCTAACGGTTCAGGCCATCTCCTGGGGATTTAAGTCCGAAGTTAGGGTTGCAGATCCTCACTTTTTCCAAGTCCTCTCTTTCTAAGATCTTGAGAAAACCTAGAGCAAGGAGGAAGAAGAAGAACTCTTGGGCTGTAGGAAGGGTTTCGGAGCTCCGAATCGCGAGCCGAGTCCGGATCCGTGAAGCTTGGAGCGTTGCGAAGTTTTCCATCCGGCTAGTTTGTCATGGCAAGGAAGAGGAGTCGGAAGGTAACGACATCTCTCCTCTCGGTCTTTAGGATGCACGTTTTAGCATCATCTAGTTTTCTTTTCTCTAATTTTTGGGCACCAAACTCTCAAATGAGAGGGGTTTTGGCTTGCCAAGTTTCAAGAGGAACTTCCGGGTCGATTGAGTCCGTCCCCGGCATATCTTTGCATTAGAGATCCGCTTCGCTAGTGGATTAGGCATGGTGGGTGAAGCCGTAGTCGCGACCGTTAGTCCGACTCGGTGATGTTGCATACGAACTAGGGATTCGTAGAGATTTCCGTTGCGGCAAGATGCCGTTTGTGTTGTGGTGGTGATTGTCCCGTTTGCTTGAAAAGAGTACATGTAGTCGAACCCGGACAAGGTTAGCTCCTCGTGGTGGTAGATGGTTTCCTTGACAAGGTTAGCTCTGTATGAGAATGGAGATGGTTTCCTTGGTGGACAAGGTTAGCTCCGCACGAGTTGGAGATGTTTTCCTTGGTGCGCGGGAACGCTGCGGTACAAAGAGGGATTGCGATGTGTTTAGTCTTGGTTGTGTTGTGCCAAGGCGTGGCTATGTCTCCGTGGTCAGCTGGCTATCCCGTGACATGTGCGTCGTGTGTGGAGGGTGTCCCGGCGAGACTAGTCCCCTTCTGTGAGACTGACGAGAATGTCAAGCTTGGGGCAAGCCCGGGCAAAGAGGCCATGAGCGGGTGGGGTCCAGCAAGGCTTCTTAGAATCGGTCAGTCTGTGGTTGTTGGAATCCTGACATGAGACGTCAGAGCTTGCAGGCAAGCCCGGGGCTAAGCCCACGAGCGGGTGGGGCCTTGGCAAGAATTCCATGTGGCGGCCTGTGCGCCGTGTGAGGGAGTTGTGTCTCCCTCAATGTTTGAGGCTTTATGCCAATTGGGGAAATGTGAGTACCCAACTGATGTGATGTTGTGCTAGATGCATACGGTGTAGGGTACCTTGGGTGAAGCCCGGGTGTTGCATTCATGTTGCATAGTAGGCCCTTTCTTTATATGCTCAACCAGTAGAGAACATGTTTGTTGATTGAGACATCCAAGCCTGTTTTAATGTTTTTCTATTTATAGAAATTTATATTGCATATGAAGTGCTGACTTGCAGGTTGGAGGGTTCCCCGGGGTCCGTTAGGGGCGGCCGGGAGGAGATGTGTTGTTACACAGTTTGAGGTCAGCTTTTGCTGACCCACGTTACTAATAATTTTTACAGGGCAAGGATCGCACGCAGGAGCTAGCACGCCGGCCAAAAAGGCCTAAGCCCATGAAGTGTTTTCTCTTTTGTAGCACTACTTTTTGATGATGTATGTTTGAGACTATTTTGTCCGGCTTGCATGCCGAGGTAGACTAGGAGTGCTGAGCACATTCATGTTTGATTGTACTGTTTACCCTTTTGGACAGTTGATGTAAGGCCTTAAGGCCATTTGTTTACTCTTTTGGGTTAGTGGATAACTTCTAGTTGTGCTTGGTTTTCCGCTGTGTTGTGCAAGTGTTTTGAGTTTGGGTAGCTATATCAACTTTTAATACTAAAGCTGTGGCGTTCGTATGTTGTGGGGCCCCGGCCGGACCCATATTATACGTCCATTACAGGGGAGGTGTTACACACAGCGAACTCCACGTTCCTGTGCTTGGCATTATAGTACTTCGTCTGCCAGTCCTGAGCGATAAGCAACCTCTCTCGAATGGTTCTCACCAAAGAAGTAGCATCCTCCACTTCTAAACGCTTATACAACTTTGACTCGCCCGTTTCTAGCCAAGACAACGGCGTGCGGCATTTTCTACCATATAGGGCCTCGAAGGGCGCCATTTGAATGCTCGCTTGGTAGCTATTGTTGTACGCGAACTCCACCAAATAAAGATGGTCTTCCCATTTCTTTCCAAAATCCAAGACACACATGCGAAGCATGTCTTCCATAGTTCTATTGACCCTCTCGGTCTGCCCAACCGTTTGCGGATGGAAGGCTGTGCTGAATTTCAACTTTGTTCCCAACATTTGCTGCACAAGCCTCCAATCATTGGACGTGAACCGCCCATCTCGGTCACTCACGATGCTACGGGGCACACCGTGAAGCCGTACTATGTTATCCACATACAGTTTTGTCAACTTCTCCATCAGATCATCCTTCCTATGCGGAATGAAATGTGACACCTTCGTTAACCGATCCACGACCACCCAAATGGCATCGTTCCCCTTTTGCGACCTTGGCAAACCGTGCACAAAGTCCATAGAGATGTCGTCGAATTTCCACTCCGGAATAGGCAAGGACTTGAGAAATCCTCCCGGCTTTTGACATCCTGCCTTCACTAAGGCGCAAGTTTGGAACATCGCCACGTAGAGCGCCACATCTTTCTTCAAACCCGGCCACCAAAACAGTTTCTTGACATCACGGTACATCTTCGTGCTCCTCGGGTGAATCGAGTACTTGGTATGGTGTGCCTCGTACAACAATTCCACTCGCAAATTACCCACACTTGGGACTCACAGACGACCATCTTTCCAAAGCAATCTGTCTTCCATGACGAATTGGGAATTTGACCCATCCAGAGCCTCTACCATGAACTGCTTCATATGGACATCCATATCCAAAGCCTGCCGAATCCGATCAGCCAGGTCATATTGGACTTCAGTCCAATTCAGAACTGCTTCAGCACTTGATTGCATATCCACACAAACAATCTCCAACGCCTCCAACTCCCGCACCAACCGCTCATCATGCACCGATAGCCAATTGGCTTGAGCTGGGGCTCGACGACTCAACGCGTCCGCAACTGCATTCCCTTTACCAGGCACGTAGTGGATCTTAAATGTATAGTCTCCCAAGAACTCCATCCATCTACGCTGTCGCATATTCAGATCCTTCTAATCGATCAGATATTTCAGTCTCTTATGATCGGTGTAGATATCAATCTTCACACCGTACAAATAGTGTCTCCACGGCTTTAAGGCAAAAATCACGGCCGCTAACTCCAAGTCATGGACCGGATAATTCCTCTCGTGCAATTTTAGCTGTCTCGAGTCATAAGCTATTACACTTCCGTGTTGCAGTAGCACGCAACCCAAACCGCTGCCCGAAGTATCACTGTAAATCTCATAGCCTTCGGTCCCACATGACGAACTCAGCACAGGCGCCGTGGTCAACCGACACTTCAACTCCTCAAAAGCTCGCGCGCACTCTGGCGTCCAAATGAACTTCTGCTCCTTCCTCGTCAAAGTAGTGAGAGGTAACGTTATCCGCGAGAAGTTCTCTACGAAGCGCCTATAATAGCCGGCAAGCCCCAGAAAGCTCCGGACTTCCGTTACTATAGCAAGCACAGGCCACCCCCATATCGCAACAATATTCGCCGGATCCACAGCAATACCCTCTCCACTCACTATATAACCGAGGAACGCCACTGAGGATAGCCAAAACTCACACTTCGAGAACTTGGCATACAACTGATTCCTCTTTAGCATCTCCAAAACCAAATGAAGATGCTTGAAGTGATCTTCCTCACTTTGCGAGTACACCAAAATATCGTCGATGAAGACGATCACAAAATGGTCCAAGTACTCCCAGAAAGTCCTGTTCATCAAATCCATGAACACTGACGACGCATTAGTCAGCTTAAACGGCATGACCGTAAACTCATAATGCCTGTATCTCGTACTAAACGCTGTCTTCAGGATATCACTCTCCCTTATACGCAGCTGATAGTACCCAGCCTTGAGATCCAACTTCGAGTACACCGTCGACCCGACCAACTGATCAAAAAGATCATCAATCCGGGGGATCGGGTACTTGTTCTTCTCCGTCAACTTGTTGAGCTCCCGATAATCAATGCATAGCCTCAAGCTTCTGTCCTTCTTCTTAACAAAGAGGACCGGCGCGCTCCAAGGCGAAGAACTTGGGCGCACATACCCTTGCTCCAACAACTCTTGCAGTTGAACTTTCAGCTCCGCCATTTCCTTAGGCGCTAGCCGATAAGGAGATCGTGACACAGGCTTTGCACCTGGCACTAGCTCAATTGTGAAATCTATCTCCCGCTGAGGCGGGGCTCTAGGAAGATCTACGGGGAACACATCAGGGTATTCCGATACCACTGAAATACAATCCAACGTGGGCTTCGGCTTCGCAACCTAGACAAGTGTAAAGAACAGTTCTGCACCGGCACGAACCGCCTTCACCACCTGAAGAGCAGACATCAACGTCTTGCTCGACCCCTTTAAGCCCGTAAAAGTCATTTCACGACTTGCTCCCAGCTTAACTTCCTTTCAACCGCAATCAATATAGGATTGCTGCTCCGAGAGCCAGTCCATGCCAAATATAACGTCGAACTCCACCAACGGAAGTAACGATGCCTGTAGATCGAACTTCTGATTCCCAATACGAATCTTAACATCGCAGATCCTATCTGCGCGCATCGAACACCCATTGGGCAACAACACATCCAACTTATACTTCACCATCGAAGAAGGGACTCCTATGCGTGATATAAATCCTTCGGATAAGAAGGAATGTGAAGCTCCCGTATCGAAAAGTGCTCTAGCCGGATTTTCACAAATCAAAACAAATCCTAGACAAGCAGTGGTAAGGTAACTTGTGCATAACAAGTATTTAAAGAAATTGACTTGCTATAAATTAAACCGTACCTGTCACCACATCAGCCTGTTTGATGGCCTCCTGTTGGCCAAGATTAAACACCCTTGGTTGGGCCGGAGCATAGTGGGACGCGGTCGACTCCACCGCCTTGCCATTCTCTTCGTAAGTAGCTCCCGGCTTTCTTTCGGACTTGGGATGTCCGCTCCAACAATCGCGGGCAAAGTGCCCCGTCTTTCCACAAGTAAAACATGCCCCCGGGGTCCGACTCGTAGTCGCCCCAGAATCACCAGAAGGAGCTGGACCCGAAGTCTAATGCTTCTTGAAGAATCTTTAATAGCCAGACTTTGAAGTAGTCGGCACTTTGAACCCAGATTTCTTCTCACCAACGTTCTTTTTCGCTTGAACATTCTTCATGTCCTTCTCTAAGGACCGGGCCATGTTGACCAAGGTCAAGAAACCCTGTGTCATCGGCCCCGAGAGTAATAACCTCAACTCATCTCTCAAGCCTTCGTAGAATCGATTCGGCTTGCGCTCATCATCCGCGATGGTGGAGCTAGCATATCGACTCAAACGAGTAAACTCATGGAGATATTCATCCACGCTCTTCTCACCCTGAACCAACTTCAGGAACTCGTTCTCCAACGTTATCCTCTGCGCCGAAGGGAGGTATCTAGCCAAGAACAATCTCGAGAACTCCTCCATCGAGACACCAACAAGTTGTCTACCTCTCAGTAGATGCAGCTCCAATCCTTCCCACCACAATCTCGCTTCACCGTCCAAAAGGAACGTAGCAATGGTGGTCATTTGCCACTCCTCCATCTCTGTTGCTGTCATGACTCTCTTCACCCTGGAGAGCCAGTCTTCAGCTTGAGATGGGGTCCCCAACTCCGAGAATAGCGGAGTATTAAAGCTCATGACATGCTTGAGCTGTCTCTCAGTTGCCCTCCTTGGCACCACCGGCTCCACTACCACCTGTTCCACTCTCCTCGGCTTAACCTCTGGAAGAGGTTCCTGCTCCATCGCAGGAGCGGGCTGCTATGTTTGCCTTGCAGGCTGCGCATTAATCATGGCCAACACTACTTCGGCCACCAATCGTATGGTCTCAGCCGATAGAGGTGTTGCAGGAGCTTCATTAGGTGCACTGCTAGCCTCAGAAACTCAGCGTTCCGACGACACAACACCACTTCTGGTCACCTATCGTGGTACAAAACATCGTTAAGCGACCAAATAAAATTGCAAACAACAATTATAAGAACACACAGGTTCCTCAAACGCGTGTATTTTCATTCCTAAGTGGAGATTCATGGGTTCTTTTACCATTATAACGATGACGCACACAATGTGCTCACCACCCCTTAAAAAGAATTCGTCCACGAATTCATTGTACGCCCGACCAAAACCAGTAGTCTGATACCAAATTGTAACACCCCCTATCCGTCGCATAGCATACAGCAGTAGGTCCGGCCGGGGCCCGACGCCATATACTACAGACAGACCGTGTGGTTACTCATGGAAACCATCCAACTAATCTTAACGTCCTACACAGAGCATACTAGCGGAAGCAGATTAATAAGTTGCAATAAAGAACCCAGCACAAAAGCATGAATATCCACTAATACCAAATAGGAATGTTATACATACACCAGTACAAGCCTTAAGGCCTCACAAAATGGTTAACTTGATATTACATGTTTTACAAACCACGGCTCGCAGGTCGGTCATACATGAATAAAGCAGTAAACACTCCAATTAGGCCTTCGAGGGTCGGCTTTGCAATTTGGGCTTTAGCCCGCTATTGACCGCTTGGTCCAGCTGCACCTGCAAGCAACACCAAAACCACCGCACGGTGGCAAACAAGGGAACGGTCAGCAATGCTGACCAAATTATAACAATCCCGCCCCCAATTCGGGGTGGCGATGCTCCTTCCCTGCATTTCATTAGCATAAGCGAGCAATTTATCAATATTCATTTCATCACAGGCGTAGGCTCATACGGCCACACACCTCGTGCACTCAGGGTACATACTCGGTGAACACAGTCTAAGTCTGCCGACTCACCACCATCCCTTTGGACGACCAATCAATGAGCAGTTTGTCTTCCCGGCATGGGTCACGGTAATTAAAACCATAGACCGCCGAAGACTCTCATCTATGCCAATGGCTCTAATCCAAACGACATAGAACGGATACGGTTCCAACTAACCCATGCTCACAACGCAACGGTAATTTAAACCATATGCGCCCGCAACGGTAATTTAAACCATATGCGCATGTCAAACTTCTCCCGAGTCCCGTTTCAATCACAATTCACATAACTCGGTTATGTTCAAGTTGGCTCTCAGGCCACCAAGTTGGCAAGATCACGCATCCGCTCAGTTTTCCGGGTGCACCTTTGGGTTAATCCCCAAGGCTCCCTGTTGCAATCTACCGTGTAGAAAACCCGAAAAACAACCAATAGCACGGAGTCTTCTTCGACACTATGCAATGCAACATCACCGATCCAGACCAACATGTCCGGATAGGCTTCACACATCATGTATATGTCCGTTCTCACTTACGGACTCTAAACAATGGAGACTTTACATATCTACCCGAAGGAACGCCTCCAACTCACAACAAACTCGCGAGAGCGGGCTTCCTATGCAAAAAAGGAGAGCTACACATGCTCAAGAAGAGAATCGTTACCCTTGCGTTCTTTTTTGGCGCCATGGAAAAGTAAGTGGATGAAAAGCACCGCACTCTCTTCGCCTCCGTGGATCCGGAGTCGGCTCGCGATTTGGAGCTTCGAAGCTCCTCCAATGGCCGGATCTAGCTTCTTCTTCCTTCCTTGACTCTCCTCTCTCTCTAAGCTTTAGAAAGATAACCACTCATATAAAAGTGAGGGTTTCAAAGGCCCAATCTCGGGTATATCCCATCAGGAACAACCCCCAGCCGTTGGATCACCAATTAAAGAAACGAACGGCTTTGATTCGGGACTGAAATGTCCAATCTGGACCGAACACGGCCTGGCACACGCCCGTGTCCAGGGCTGTGTGCCTCATTCGCCGTCAAAATCGACGCGCCTGGAACAACACACGGGCATCGAACACGCCCGTGTTCGGCCTGACACGCCCGTGTTCCACCTGACACGGCCGTGTGGCCGGTCGTGTACCCCCATTGATTTAACCCGAAAACAACCCGAGAACTGCACGGGTTCTAGGACACGCCCGTGTCCTTGCCCATGTCTACCTCAACACGCCTGGGCTCCAGGCCGTGTATATGGTCTCGACACTCGACACTTCGTCGAGCGAAGTTCGTCGACCTCACGACACGGCCTTGGACAAGCCCGTGTCCTAGGCCGTGTGTCTTGTCTCGACACATCATCGAGCACAATTCGTCGACTCCCCGGGATGAGTGTCGACGCGGGTCGACACGCCCTGCGACACGCCCGTGTCACAGACCGTGTGCCATGTCTCGACACTTCGTCGAGCGCAGAGTGTCGACTTCGCGGGCTGAGTGTCGACACGGGTCGACACGCCCTGCGACACGCCCGTGTCTCAGGCCGTGTGCCCAGTCTCGACACAATGTCGAGAGCAAAATGTCGACTTCTCCAACTGAGTGTCGACACAAGCCTGACATGCCCTGTGACACGCCCGTGTCCCAGGCCGTGTGCCTCCTGCCAGAACCCAAAACTGGCCCAAAACGTCCCCCGTCGCTCTTTTGAGTTTCGGGGTGTTACACAGTTGGTGGGCAACAAAGCGCCCACATGAAACTCAGTTTCTGTCACTTTCGGATGGAGACGGACGTTCTCGATCGCTGTTTGGCTGACAAACTTCGTGGCCTGACACGTAGAGAAGTGTGGGTGTGGTCTTGAAGTGTGTCGTGCACGTAGGAGACTTCACAGAGCAGCGAACAGAACGTCTTCTTCTCTGAAGCATCGTGGACTTAGGCGAATTTTCGTGTGGCTTGACAGGAGGAGGAGGCTCGTATGAGGATTTTGACAGAGGTCCGACCCGAGGAAGAAAAAAGTTGGAGGAGAAAAAAAATAGAAATGAGAGGGATCATGGGGCCTTTTTATAGGCTCCGGGAGGTGGTTACGAAGGTTATGCGGCTATCCACGCATCGTAACCACCAAATTACTAGATGTAGACCACATTTTACATAGTTTTAAGTACACATTTTTTTCATAACATTTGTTATATGAATGTTGCTAATTAAATAAATAACATTCTCCAATAACCATGGTGGTTAGTGGGTGGTTACTCACCCAACGGGTGATGGTGATCGTGATGGGACGATTGGATGGTAGAAAAGGTCCTTCATAAGCGAGTGGCCAACTCGCCAGCGGACGGCCCCCGACGAAGGTGGAGTCGCGGTCGGCAGAACGGCCAGCCGCTGTGGGAGAGAAAGCGGTCGTGAGAGGTGACTGTGGAGTGCGGCCCCACGGCCGTGGGACAGCAGTCGCGGGGTGCTGTTGTCCTTCGCTGGTGCGACCACGAGAAGCGGACGAGCGTGGAAAGAGGTCACGCGATGCAGTCACCCCTTGCATTTGTCGTCTGGGGCCTTCTCCGGCTCACGGTAATCGACCGCCGGAGATAGAGGCAGCTGCCAGCCATGTTAACCGGCGGTATGCGGTTTGTGTGCGAGCCGTGCAGACTATCGGGAATGCTGATCGCGTATGTGGTAGTTAGTCTCATGATCCCTCCAAGTTAGTAGATATCGTGGATGATGGGTTATCGACACCCAATTTTCCATATATAATTTAGGATGGCCTCATCATATGACCCCAAAAATCCTCGAGATGCCCAAAATGATGGATGGTGCTGACGTGTGAGTCAAGGTACGTAGTAAAGTGTCCGAAAAGGAAAGAGGTGTGTGAAGGTAGGAGCGGGAAAGAAATGCACGGAGGATTGGGCGCAGGCGCAGACCTGTACGTGGAGGCGGGGGAGCATGTATGCCCGTGCGCGGAAGTGGAGGTGTGTTAGTGCCTACGTTCGGTCCTGTGCGGTGTAACATCTCAATTCGTCACATGAAATATAATAGAGGGTCTGGCCGAGACCCCACACCAAATTCCATAAACAGGCGGCGGGGTTACAGGTTAATATCAAAGACTAGTGCACGCATCATAACTCAGAACATTCTAGCGGAAGCTTTAAGGATTATTACTGAACTCGTCAACCATGAATGTCCACTATATATAAACAACCACATTTATATATTTCACGGGAATGTACACAAAATCCACAAAAATATTTGGTCGTAAGGCCTACTGTTGAAACCGAAAAAACGGTCTCCTGTGGAGTTCACTCTCGGGGAAGGAGTGATCGCGCACCTACTTCACTCTTGCAAGCAAAACAACAAAAGAAACAAGGGGAAATGACCCAAGGGCTCTGCGGGGAGGACCCACCACACACCTGGAAGATCTGAGAGCGCTTCCCCTCCTTAGCCAAGGGCTGAGCTAAGGTACCCTTAGAAAGCACTTGAAAACTGGAGCAAGAGAGCACAGGAAGCCTGCATTCTGGGGTAACCCTTAAGTCCTATTTATAGTTTTCAGAATCTGAACTGCCAATAACCAAAAAGAACTGACCTGAAGTTACCAAAAGCCCTTGGTTGGGTCTGCCAACAGCCAAATTCCGCTATTCTGAAGGGCTATGGGCAGACCAGCGTGGACAAAACAGTAAAAAGTACCTCATGGATCCAGGCGAGCTGGGGAGCCTGGCCACCTCGGCAGATCCGGCTCGCCCACGGTTGCCGAGCTCCGTTGTGAGAGTGCGAGCAGGGACGGTGAGCAGGCTCATCCGTTGGTCTCCATTAGTCGACCTTAGCTCGACGATTCTTGGACTAGCTTGGCAAATGCCGAGCTCGCGGTCGACGAATGCCGAGCTCGGGCTCGGCTTCTCTACTATCGAGCTCGCCCACTAGTTTCAGCCCGATCGGTCTGGTTCCTGGCGACCTTATTCGCCGGACACGGGGTTGTACATAATCTCCGCTCTTTTTTAGCTTGGCAAAGCTCGGAAAGAAACATCCAACCCCAAGTGCTCGGCGAGCGCAGGGTGGACTGGAGGGAATCTTCGGGTGGGGTCCACCTACGACTATATATATGCACTTGCGTACCTGCCTGACTCTTGTCATTCCCTTTGCTCTGGCCCTGTCAAGATGTTGATCCCCAAGGAGATCCAAGAGCGCCTTGACCGAGCTCGCCAGGCCTCTGCAGCTCGCGTAGCCGCCCTGACGGCGGTCCCAGCCATTGTGCCGCAGGGTGACTCTGCCGAGCCTAGCTCCAAGAAGATGAAACCGTTCCTTCAGGCAGCCGAGCCCATCTATGACGAATTGAGGACCACCTTGGAGCACGGGACCGGCTCCTCCACTCCGCCTGCCTCTGAAAAGGGGAGGAATATTGTCGAGATCTGCGATGGCCCAAACAGCCGCCCTGATGGTGTAGAAGACGCCGCGCCGCGAGACGCCACCCCGCGAGCTAAGACCAGTCTTGGGGACTCGCGGTTCATAACTCCGGAGAACCGCTACCGGGAGCCATCCCCTCCCTTTGGGACCTTGGGGTTGAGCTCGCAGAGGCCGAGCTCGCCGGTGTGCGCCCCCTCTCCTTGGCAAGCTGTCGTGACCGCGGGGGTGGGTCTGAAAACCATCCCTGGGATTCGAGCTTCTCCCACCGGGGACTCGCGGCCCAGGTCGCGGGAAGTATCTGAGGTTCATTCCTCCCCGCATCTCCTTCGAGCTGCCGAGCTCGTCAGGTCAATTTTGCTTGGATTCCTGCCTCATGCGCTTTTCCTGCATTCCTCTTTTTGCTGATATTTGTCTCCACAGTTCCCCCCAGCCAACCGCTGCCGAGGAATCTTCGCGGGCAACCCACTACTCTCCCCTCCCCTCCCCAAGCTCGATGGACTCTTACCTGGGCCCCGAAGTGGATCAAGACGAGCTGACGAGGAGGGAGGTTAAGCTTCTCAATAAGTTGGTGTGCGGGTTGCGCGAGGTGCAGGGGGTCAATGAGTCGCTACAATGCGACTATGCGCGCCTTGCTGACGAGATGCGAAGCGGCCAGGCTGGCGAGACGACGTCTCCTTCCCGGCTTATGGATGAGATAGACGACGGCCTCTCGGTGGCGCAGAGGAATTCGGGGAGAATTCGCGAGCTGCTTCGCGCGCGGCAGTCTGGGGGGAGGGAGGTGCGAGGTCGAGGTAGATGAAGGGCGGCTCCCTTGCCGAGACGACCGGTACTCGCCTTCTGGTGTTCCCCATGCTCGCGCGCCCCGCTTTTTTATTCCTGCACTTGGTCTTTGTAATAAGTAACTTTAAAATATTCTTGGACATACGGTATTCAAATAATATATTGCTCTGTTTGACTTAGCCTTGGTTGGGACGTGCCGGAAGTCGGCGAGCTGGGGTGGCGAGCTGGGGCGGTGAGCTGAGCCGATTGGATAGCCTGACCCCAGATTTCCTTTTCTATAAATAGCCCCTCCCCCCACCCCACCACCACCAACCCCCGTACTGCTGCTTTTATTGCTCTCTCTTTCTTTCTGCGCTTCTCTCCTTTTATACTCGCGCCCCGTCTTCTTTCGCGAGCATGGGCAAGACCAACCCCGACGCTGATGGCCGCAGCAAGTGCGCCCAACACTTTACCGATTACTGCTTCTTCGAGGGACATACCAGTGAGGAGGAGCTCGCGGAGTTTGAGGCAGAATATGTGCCGCTGTGCTTCAAGGCGCGCCGGCCAAGGCAAGGGGAGGCCATCAATGCCTTCTACGATTATGAGCTCTCCTTCCCCATCTCTCACTTTGAGGTGGGGTTGCGCCTCCCCCTCTGGCCGGAGATCCGACAAATTTTGAAGTACTATGGCGCGGTACCTGCGCAGCTAAACTCCAACGACATCGCCATGATGGTGGCGTTCGTGAGCTACCTCCGACGAGAGAGGATAGAGTTCAACCTGACAGTGTTCAGGAAACTCTTCTCTTATAAGGCGACGTCGGATGGGGTCGCTTACTTTGGCGGCTCGCTGATCAAAGTTCGTGAGATCGCGAACAAGCACCATAACTGGATTACCAGGTTCGCCTTTATCAAGGGAGATCGCGGCAACATCCCGTACTCGCCGCAGCAGAAAGGCGAGGAGGTCTACCGCCCGCCGGCCGTGTCCGGCAACGATGCCGAGCTCCATAAATACTTCCTCCACAAGGACTTCGAGGTTGCCAACCTGCGAAGGAGCCTCGACGCGCTTCTCCCTGTCATACCCGACGAAGGTATTGCTTTCCCCGTATTGCCGAGCTCGCCCGGTTGCCGAGCTTGCTATATTGCTGTTGAAAGTGCTCTAACTATTTCCAAGTTTTTTCTTGAAGGGGAGCGGTTGATTCCCGCAAACCCGCCGTTTGCGGACTCGGGGTTGCACCCGGACCCCCTTGCTCACGAGAAGGCGGCGGCGGCCTGCCGAGATGAGGCAGCCTTCTCCCAACCCTCTTCTAGCAAGAGGCGGCCTGAGGATGCGGGGTCGAACCCGCCACACCGCCAACCATTGTCAAAAAAGATGAAGAAAGCCGTGCCCGGCCCGTGGGGGAAACAACATCAACAACATCAATCCAGCCCCAAATACATAAGCTCGCTTGAGACCATCCCCGACGCGTCACCGGAGAGCTCGCTGAAGGAGATCACCAGCAAAGGGCGGAAGGGCAACGAGGCTCCTGCTCTCGCGGCGGCGATCTCCCCACCTCCTTCGGTGAAGAGGGCGGCTCGCGAGAGCGGGGCGCCGAAACAACATCCCCTCTTCAGCTTCGGGGGGTGGTGTAAGGACTCGGCGGGCGAGCCCATGGTGCAGTGGGATGAGCTGGCCCATCGGGTCTCCATCTCCACCCTGCATCCTTCCTAGCACGACCGCGAGCCCGCCACCGACCACGCTTACGCCCTCGGCTTCGGCCTCTATGGCTGCAAGGATGCCGAGGACTACAGAACATGACCCAGCGGCAGCTTGGCCATGAGGGTCTGCAGGCCCATCTGCGGGCCATGGAGCTCCACCACATACTGACCCGTCATAGTTTCGTCCTCAGCAACCAACTCCAAAAAGCCGAGCAGGCTCGCGATGTCGCCAAGGACAAGGTCGCCGACCAGTCGAGGCGGCTCGGCATCGCCGAGTGTCTCCTCGCCCAGGCCGCCGACGGATTGGTGAGTATCGGGCTTCACCTTCTCTCTTTTATTTTGAAAAACTTTTGCACCGACACTAATGAACCTTTCTTTTGTCAGGACGCCAAGGCCGTCGGGGAGCTGTGGGATCGCAATGCCGAGCAAGAGGAGGAGATCAGCCAGCTTTGCGTCCGGCTTGCACAGCTGGATGGGGCGAATGCGAAGCTGAAGGATGAGAACCAGAATCTTACCCGCGAGGTCCGCCGTCAGGCGGAGATCTTCTTAGAGCCCGGCGACACCGATCCTACCATCCCCTACAAAAGGCCAAGGGTCTTTGGCGAGGCCGACCTCGCTGAGAGGCTGCGGATCAACTCCATCCAAGCTGTCGAATGCACCCTCCAAATGATGAAGGACACGGGGGTGCGGGTAGAGGGATGCGAGGAGATTTCGGTCCAGGATCTGATGTCGAGCCTGTTCCCGGCGACGCCTCCCAGCAAGAAGGAAGACAACCTTGACGCGATGTTCGGGAAGGGTTTCCAGGATCAGTCGGGCGAAGGGGAGGACCAGTCCGGTGGGGGGGTGGGGGGGGGGGCGAGGCCTAAATGTGTATGCTTTTCTTTTGTTTCCTCGCCGAGGCGAGCTCCACCTGTAAATATCATTATTTAATGAAAAAGATTTTTGTTCATATCCGAGCCATTTTTCCATCTCTTTTTGCTGTGTTTTGTGTTTCCGCGAGCCTTTCCCCAGGCGACCTCGCATTGACAGGTACTGCGAGTAGGATAGTCGTTAGGACTCGCCCACGAGAGAGTACCTTGAGTGCTCGACAATTCTTAGGACTCGTCGCAGCTCGCTCACGAGCTTTCCTTGGCCTTCTTAATCAAAAATCGAACTCACTAAATTTTTCAAAGTAAAATAAAGCGGGGGCGGGGCGTCTCGGCAGGATCCGCCTCCCCTTGGCGAGGTCCAAGGGCCTGACTTGCCAATTCTCAGGATTCGCCCCAGCTTACTCGCGAGCTGTCCGTCATCTTATCGATGTGAGACCAAATTCTCTAAATCTTCCTGAGTAAAACCTAGTGGGGGGACGAGGTGGCCCGGCGGGACCCGCCTCCTCTTAGCGAGGTCCAAGGCCCTAGCTTGCCGATCTTCTGCCGAGTCCGAGCTGAATTAGCGAGCTCGAACTCGCCCATGCCGAGCTCTCCTCTCTTGGAAGGGCCAAGTTTGTTAGACACTACCTGGGGGGAGGACTTCCCTGGGTGACCTTCAGCCCGTCAGCTAGGTGAGAGCCTGACAACGGGATCTGCTCGAGGCCTAAGGATGACACCGAGTGACTTCCAGTCCTGCCAGCTAGGTGAGAGCCTGACAGCGGGATCTGCTCGGGGTCCACTACTAACACCATCGAGTGACTTCCAACCCTGCCAGCTAGGTGAGAGCCTGACAGCGGGATCTGCTCGAGGCCCAAGTATGACACCGAGTGACTTCCAGCCCTGTCAGCTAGGTGAGAGCTTGACAGCGGGATCTGCTCGGGGTCCACTACTAACACCATCGTGTGACTTCCAGCCCTGCCAGCTAGGTGAGAGCCTGACATCGGGATCTGCTCGAGGCCCAAGGATGACACCGAGTTACTTTCAGCCCTGTCAGCTAGGTGAGAGCCTGGCAGCTGGATCTACTCGGGGTCCACTCCTAACACCATCGAGTAACTTCCAGCCCTTTCAGCTAGGTGAGAGCCTGACAGCGGGATCTGCTCGAGGCCCAAGGATGACACCGAGTGACTTCCAGCCCTTCCAGCTAGGTGAGAGCCTGACAGCGGGATCTGCTCGGGATCCACTACTAATACCATCGAGTGACTTCCAGCCCTGCCAGCTAGGTGAGAGCCTGACAGCGGGATCTGCTTAAGGCCCAAGGATGACACCGAGTGACTTCCAGCCCTGCCAGCTAAGTGAGAGCCTGACAGCGGGATCTGCTCGGGGTCCACTACTAACACCATCGAGTGACTTCCAGCCTTGCCAGCTAGGTGAGAGCCTAACAACGGGATCTGCTCGAGGCCCAAGGATGATACCGAGTGACTTCCAGCCATGCCAGCTAGGTGAGATCCTGACAACGGGATCCGCTCGGGGTACACTATTAACACCATCGAGTGACTTCCAGCCCTGCCAGCTAGGTGAGAGCCTGACAACGGGATCTGCTCGAGACCCAAGGATGACACCGAGTGACATCCAGCCCTGCCAGCTAGGTGAGAGCCTGACAACGGGATCTGCTCGGGGTCAAAATTCACTTCACTTCTTCATGCGAGCTCATTACGACAACATTGGCGTGTTTAAAGAACTTTTATTAAAAATCAGAGCACCACTTACATCTTTTAAGGAAAAAATCATTTCAAGTCGTCACCACTCCAGGTGAGACTTAGGGCCTTGCCCTCCACATTTTGGAGTCGATATCCTCCTGACCTTAGTGCTTCCTTTACAATGAATGGTACCTCCCAGTTAGGATTGAGTTTCCCCACGGTTGCCGACCTTCCCGCTGCATCCACTTTTTTTAGTACCAGGCCCCCTTCCGTAAACTGTTTGACTCTGATGTGCTTGTCAAAGTACTTAGACATCCTCCTCTTCACCTCTTCTTGTCGGACGGCGGAAAGGTCCCGCAATTCTTCCACCATGTCGAGGGAAAGCCGCAGCTCTTCCTCGTTCTCCTCCTGCCATTCTTCCCTGCCTTCCCCGGCCGCAACGACGCGAGGTGTCTGAACTTCAAATTCCAAGGGGAGCATTGCCTCGCACCCATGGGAGAGCTTGAAGGGGGTCTCTCCTGTAGCTGTGTTAAGGGTGGTTCTCGGGGCCCAGAGAACCGCGGGAAGCTGCTCCACCCAGCTCCCCTTCAGATTTTCCACCTTCTTTTTCAGGAAGTTGATAATGATCTTGTTCGCGGGCTCGACCTGCTCGTTTCTCCTGGGGTGATGGACCGAGGCGAACCTGAGGTCGATTTCAAGCTGCTCGTAAAAACTGGTGAACTCGGCGCTGGCGAACTGGGGCTCGTTGTCCATGATAATGGCCTGGGGCAGCCCATGGCGGCAAATGATCTCCCCCCAAACAAAGTTTCTAATAGCCTGGGAGGTCAACTTGGCCAGAGCCTTTACCTCCAACCACTTGGAGAAATAATCGATCATCAACAGTAGGAACCTCCTCTGCCCACTGGCCTGGGGGAACGATCCAACCAAATCCATTCCCCAAATGGCAAAGAGTCAGGGGGTTGTGATACTTTTGAGTCTGATAGTCCACCTAGTGTCGGCTATGTGCACCTATGGGGGGGGATAGGTGACGTGTGGTTCTTTTGCGGAATTTACAGATGTACCTGCACAATAAAAACAACAAACACAGCACACAGAAAACACATCAAATTTATAGTGGTTCCCCGACTTGGGTACATCCACTTTCCCCCTTCGACCTATCTCCACAACAAGGGACGACTCGGTCACTTCACCAACGGAATTGAAATCCAATCCCTTCACTAACGGAAGGAGCCCTTCCACACGTGAGAGTCAACACTCACACAAATCGGGTTGCACCCAACCCTTACAACACGGAACTAAAGTTCCTTTACAATGAAATAAAAGTAGAATGTACATGTGATACAAACTTCTCTTGGAGACACCGGTGTTCCTCTTTGTTCGACGACGTGTTCTTGAAGTCGATGAGGAGTCTACGACCTTGGTCTCTCTTGGAGAGGATTTCCCCGGAACCGGCGGCGGCACACGAGCGGCGGCTAGCTTCGGGATCGGCGGCTACGATGAAGAGCAGCTGCTGAACTTGGAGATCCAAACTTCGTTGCGAAGCAAGCTCGGTCTACCAACGGTCACACGAGGATCGGTCGTCTCGATCGATTCGGATGGGAAGTGTTTCCGATCAACAAATCGAGAGACAAAGGATCTCTGGATAGACTCGTGAGACTCAAGCCTTGCTAAGCTACTGTCGCCGGAGATCGGGAAGAAGATCTATCGGTGGCGGCGACGGACTTGCGCGAGCGGCGACGGAGGCGGCGGAAGAATTTCGCGATTTTAGGGTTTCCGTGAGCTCGCGTATTTTTCTGTGTAGGTACTGTTCAAAATACCCATGTATTTATACTGTAGCTACCCCCAATAAGACCGTTTGTGGGACCCACAGAGGTAGCCCCCAAGTCCCGGTCCAGATATTAAACAGCGGCAGAATCCGGTTCAGGAAATTAACTGAGAAAACGCCAAGGAAAAATCGGCGAGAATCGCAGACGATTCTCGACGAATCGGCGAGAATCATCAAGTGATTCTCGACGATTCATCGAGAATCGATTGTGATTCTCGTCGAATTACTTGTCGATTCTCAACGAATTCAACTTGTATTCATGGGCTGCATGACCATTGGTTCGGCGGGAATTACAAGCGATTCTCGCCAAATCTTACTTGGCACCATATTGAGATGGCCAGAAGGAGTCGGCGAGAATCATTGATGATTCTCGTCGATTCGGCGAGAATCACCAAGTGATTCTCGCCGATTCGGCGAGAATCACTTGGTGATTCTCGTCGAATTTGCCTTGGACGATTTTTCGTCTTCCACCTAGGAGCTCCTCCTTGATCCTCCATGCTCCTTGTCTTCTCTTGCATATGAGCGGCCCTGTACTTGAAAGTAAGTGCACTCCAATAGAGAGAGTACACATAGGCCAACACACTGATCTGCTCAACGAGGGATTACGTCGTGCAGATCCGTGTATATTGACCTACTGCACCCTGACATTGGTGTGCACTTAGCGTGGAGAAACTGCAAGTACAACTTGAAAAAGTTTATCAAATACATAGTCTATTGACCTTAGCTTGTCCAGGGGCTTCTTCAAATCAGGTACATTGTGGATACAATACCCAACAATCTCCCCCTATTTGAAGAAGCCTAAACCCTACAAGCTAAGGTGAATAGAGCAAGTGAAAAGGAAAGCAACTGAAGACCATAAACGTAACATCATTAAGTGGAGACATCCCTTACCAATACCGAGTGCTTGGGAGCAAGCTGGAGCCACCTTAGCCTTGACCCCGAGAGGGTTATCTCCCCCTTTTCGGCTTCGGCAAATCGGGGTCAGGAACCTTTGGCCCTTAGCTCCCCCTCAGTTCTTGCATCTGTACTCACGCTGGAGTTCCCGGCTCCCCTCAGATTATGCACGAGTTGGGAGCCTCTGTAGTCTTCATTCTTCATAATTGAGCATCCCCAATTCTGTCTTGAAAAGATTGAACTTTGCCTCGTCTAGGGGCTTTGTGAATACATCAGCAATCTGCTTGTCCGTGGGGATATAACAGAGAGAGATATCCTTGTTCTCCACGTGCTCCCTAATGAAGTGGTAGCGTACTTCAATATGCTTCGTTCTGCTGTGCGACACCGGATTGTTGGCAATGGCAATTGCACTGGAGGAGTCGCAGTACATTGGAACTTCCTTGAACTGAAGGTTGTAGTCGGCTAACTGATTTCTGATCCAAAGGAGTTGTGCGCAACAGCTTCCTGCCGAGATATACTCGGACTCTGCTGTGGAGGTTGCAACGCAATTCTGTTTCTTGCTGTTCCATGAGATAAGCCTCCTGCCGAGGAATTGACACGTCCCGGAGGTGCTTTTCCTGTCATCCCTGCTCCCTGCAAAATCAGCATCTGAAAAGCCTATTAGCTCGACATCATTGTTCCTCGGGTACCACAAGCCAAGATTAGGAGTACCTTTAAGGTATCTTAGAATTCGCTTTGCAGCGACATAGTGAGATTCCTTAGTGTTCACCTGATATCGGGCACATACACATGTGGAGAACATAATATCTGGTCTACTGGCAGTAAGGTAGAGTAGGGATCCAATGATGCTTCTGTATTTGGTTTCATCGAAAGGTTTACCTTTCTCATCCTTATCCAGAGACATGGTGGATCCCATTGGAGTCCTCATAGAGGTTGCACTCTCCATACTGAATTTCTTAAGGAGTTCATTTGTGAACTTCGTCTGAGAAATGAAAATTCCATCCTCAGACTGTTTCACTTGAAGGCCTAAGAAATACTTGAGCTCTCCCATACTGCTCATTTCAAACTTTCCTTGCATAAGTTTGGAAAACTTTTTGCAAAGATTGTTGTCCGTTGAGCCGAATATTATGTCATCGACATAGATTTGCACCAGCAAAATCTTGCATTTGACTTCCCGGAGAAACAATGTTTTATCTATTTTACCTCTGGAGAACTTGTTCTCAAGAAGAAAGCTAGATAAAGTCTCATACCAAGCTCGTGGAGCTTGTTTCAACCCATATAAGGCCTTATTAAGAAAATAAACGTGATTGGGATAAGTAGGGTCGACAAAACCTGGGGGTTGAGCGACGTATACTTCCTCTTTCAGGTCTCCATTCAGGAATGCCGATTTCACGTCCATTTGGTAGACAGTGAATCCTTTGTGTGAAGCATATGCCAGGAACAACCGGATTGCCTCGAGCCTTGCGACTGGTGCGAAGGTTTGGTCGAAGTCAATCCCTTCCTCCTGTCTGTAACCTTGAGCCACCAGCCTGGCCTTGTTCTTTAGGATGACACCATGTTCATCCAGCTTGTTTCTGAAAATCCACTTCGTGCCAATGACATTCTGCTTGTATGGTCTGGGAACCAGCGTCCAAACCTTGCAACGTTCGAATTGATGTAGTTCCTCTTGCATGGCCAGAATCCATGCCGCATCCTTGTTCGCCTCATCGAACTTCTTTGGCTCAACCTGAGACAGGAAGGTGACGGAGCTCTAGAAGTCTGGCGTCTGGAGCTTCAGCTACTTCTTGTGCTTCTCGTTCTTCTAAAAGATTTGTTCCATCTTGATCTTCAACATTTTCAGATGACGTGGAGGTGGAAACTTTAACGAACTTGGGTGCGTCATCTTTAGGGGTCTCATCCAGATTCAGCTGGTTAAGTCTAGCACCTGCATCTTCAAGAATACAACTGGAAGAATTGCTGTTAAGCAAGCTTCCTTCATCAAATACAACATTTATTGATTCTTCTACCACTAAGGTTTTTCTTATTGAAGACCCTATATGCCCGACTATGGGAACTATATCCCATGAATATGCCTTCGAAGCATTTTTCACCGAATTTAGTACGCGGATACTTCCCATTATTTAGTACATAGCATCTGCAACCAAAGATCCTCAAGTAGGACATGGTTGGTTTCCTGCCTTTCAGTAGCTCGTAGGGCGTCTGACGATGATGTTTGTTGATCAACGCTCGGTTTTGTACATGACATGCCGTATTGACACCCTGTAACGCCCCGAATTTCGTGTGCGAGTCGGTCGCGAAAAAAGAGTTTTTGGTGTCTGTAGGGGTACACGGCCTAGGACACGGGCGTGTCCAAGGCCGTGTCTGGCTTGTGATTTTTGGCCGTTTCCAACCCGAGAAGGACACGGCCAGGAACACGGCCGGATGACACGGGCGTGTCATCCGACACGGGCGTGTGCCAACCCGTGTCCCTACCCGTGTCCTGATGGGTCGTGTCCGTTGCCGTGGCGGTTATGCGTGACACGCCCACGAACACGGGCGTGTCGAGGAACCCGACACGGGCGTGTCAGGTCAGACACGGGCGTGTCTTGGCCCGTGTGCATTTCTCAGTTCGATGATCGTGCCTGGATCGAGGCACACGGCCTTGGACACGGCCGTGTGCCAAGCCGTGTGCGGCCCAGGTCTGGGGAATTTTGTGCAGATCCGAGCCGTTCATTTTCTTTAATTAGAATCCAATGGCCCAGATTAAATCCTGCTCTGTTAAGGCCGGGAATAGGGAGTTATTCCCTCATTATCTCTCCAAAGTTCTCCCCTTCCAAAGTGAGAGAGGAGAGGAAGAAGAAGGAGGTTTCCGGCCGCCGGCGGAGCATCGGAGCACCGTTTCGAAATCGGAGAGCGGATCCGTGGAGGGAAGGTCATTGCGAAGAGTTCTAACCGCGTAGTTTTTCCATGGCGCCAAAACGGACTACAAGGGTAACGATTCTTAACTCGAGCGCTTGAATCTCTTTCTTTCTGCATAGGGAATCCCGCTCCCGCGAGTATGCGGTGAGTGCGTGGTGTTCCTTGGGGTTGACGGGAATAGTCCCCCTTGTGTTGCATGTAGAGCCCGGAATCGTAAGTACGGGCATAGGCATTGTGTGTGAAGCCTACCCGGACGTGTTTTGTCTGGATCGGTGATGTTGCATTTGATATGGTTTTGCCGGAGAAGACTCCGTGCTTTGGATTTTTTTTGGGTTTCTACGCGGTAGATTGCAGCAGGGATCCTTGAAGGTTAGCTTCAAGGCGCACCCGGAAAACTGAGCGGAAACGTGTTCTGCTAACTTGGCGGTCTGGGAACCGGCCTTGATCATAACTGGGTTATGAGATTGTTTTGGGAAATTTGGGATCCGAGAGAAGCTTGGCCCGCGCAAAGTTCCTTAAATTGGACATGCGGCGTGAGCAACGGGCAAGTGGAATTGGACCTAGGCTATGTGGTTCGGTGCGAGAGACCCGAAGACGGGGACTGGCCGTTGGCATAGTCGGAGCCTTAGACGGTGGTCAGAAAGGCTAAATGCTCACATGTTGTTGCCATCCTAGGGATGGTGGTGAATGCACTGATTTGTCAGGGTTCACCATGAATGTGCCCTGAGTGCACGGGGTGTTTGGCCGTGCGAGCCTACACCTGTGGCGAATTATTATTGCGATATATATATATTGTTGGGCTAATGTTTTGCAGGGAAAGAGCACCGCCGTCCCGAGTAAGGGGCGGGGTCGTTATAATTTGGTCGGCTTTTAGCTGACCGTTGCTTTATTTGCCACCGTGCGGTGGTATGTGCTTGCAAGTGCTGCGGAGCCGAGCGCCAAATAGCGGGCTGGAGCCCATGTTGCTGTGCTGGCCCTAGAAGGCCGTAGAATAGTTGTTTTTACATTTCTCATGTGTGGCCGGCCTGCGAGCCGATGTATGTAAGACATGTTATATTTATGAACATTTGTAAGGTCATAAGGCCATGTACCTGTTTCAGTGTATTTGAGGTTCGTTCTTGTAGTTGTAAATGTGGACATTCATATTTGATGGATTTAAGTTTGGGTTCTTCAACTTTAAAAACTTCCGCTAGAATGCTCTGTGGTTAGGACGGGTAGTCTTAATTGGTTGGTTTGATTATTCACTTGGTAACCCTTCCGACTGTCTGTGGTATATGGCGTCGGGTTCCAGCTGGACCTTCTGTTATATGTCATGCGACAGATGGGGGTGTTACAATTTGGTATCAGACTTCTGGTTACGGTCAAGCTTAAATGAATTCGTGGGCGAATTCTTTTAAGGGGTGGTGAGCACATGTGTGCGTCATCGTTATAACATTAAAAAGAACCCATGAATGTCCACTTAGGAATGAAAAATACTCGTGGTTGAGGAACCTGCGCGTTCCTATAATTGCTTTTTGCAATTTTGTTTGGTCACTTATTGGTGTTTTGTATGACTATAGGTGACCGGGAGTGGCGTAGAGCCGACAGAACATCTGGTTTCTGAGGATTATATTGCACCCAGTGGCGCGCTTGATACCCCTCTTTCGTTAGAAACCATAAGAAGGATCGTTGAAGTGGTGCTCGCTGTGACTAGTGCACAGCAAGGAAGCAATGTGCAACCTCTTGTCCCCGAGATGACTTCAATGTCGGGTGGTGTGTTGAATCAAATGACATTTAGGAGGCCATCAGGTCAGCCGTTGAATATGTGCTTGGTGCAGGGTACGCACTCAGTTGATGAGTATTTGCAGGCATCCCTTTTGATAAGCCGCTACCCATGCTTTGAGTTGGAGAACGAGAGGTCTATAGTCGATAGATTCTATAGTGGTCTACGTGACGAACTGCGAATTCCACTTCTAGGACCAAAACTAATGGGATTCCGAGCCTTGGTAGAGTCGGCCAGATCTTTGGAAGTGGAAATGGGAAAAATTCACCAGATACCAGTGAGTAGGGTATCGAACTCTGCAATTCCTATGAGGGGTGCATCTTGCAAAATGCTGAAGAAGAAGGTTAGATCATCGACTAGCAAGGTTGCTTACAACTGTCATACTTGTGGAAAGAAAGGACACTTTGCCCGAGAATGTTGGGATGGTGCTCAGAAGATTAAGGAAGCTATGTCAGGAGCAGGTGAGGACTCTGGTACTAAGAAACCACAGTTCAAAGGGCCAAGTTCAAAGTCCGATGTCCGCAGTTGGAATAAGAAGCTGAAGACTTCGAACTCAGCCCCTTCTTCTGGTGCGTCGGGAGCAACTACAAGTCGAGTCCCAAGAGCTTGCTATATCTGCGAAAAAGTGGGACATTTTGCACGTGAGTGTTGGAGTGGACGTGCAAAGTCCGAAAGGAACTTTGAAGAGTACAAGCTTGGTCAGCAAGAGGACAGAAAGCAAGCAGACGTGGTGACAGGTAAGGTTTAAAATTCTAGCATTTAGCTTTAGACACTTGTAGTCTTTGTGCATGTTAACCTAGAACCGCTTGTGCTAAGCGTTGTTCTGAATTTCGTTTGTCCGGCGCGAGCACCGTTCGTTAAAGGGGGCTTTGTGTCTCCGGTTGCCCAAAAGAATTGTATTACGTGTCGGAATATATCTTCCGATGGCAAAAGTCTTAATGGATGTGTTGTTGACTAGTAGTGCTCGATGCGCGCAGATAGAATCTGTTGCGTTTAGGTATGGATTGTGAGTCAAAAGTTTGATTTGCAGGCGTTGTTTCTACCGCTAGGAGAGTTCAACGTGATCTTTAGCATGGTCAGGCTCTCGGAGCAGCAGACATACGTTGATCGAAGTTGCTAGTGGGTCAGTTGAGAGCTAGTCATGAGGTGACTTTCGCGGGCATGAAGGGGTCGGGTAAGATTTTGATGTCAGCCCTTCAGGTGTTCCCGGCAGTTCGGTCTGGGGCAGAACTGTATGTCACTCTAGTGTAGACTTCGACGGCTAAACCTAGTTTGGGCAACATCCCAGTTGTGTCCGAATATCCTGATGTGTTTCCAGATGATCTCCCAGGAGCCCCTCCTCAGTGGGAGATAGACTTTACTATAGAGCTGGTACCAGGTGCCAAACCGGTGTCATGCTCCCCCTATCGGATAGCCCCAAGAGAAATGGCAGAGTTGAAGGTGCAACCGCAGGAGTTGCTAGAGCAAGGTTATGTGCGTCCAAGTTTGTCGCCTTGGAGCGCACCAGTTCTCTTTGTTAAGAAGAAAGATGGGAGCTTGTGGCTTTGTATCGATTATCGGGAATTGAACAAACTTACGGAGAAGAACAAATATCCAATCCCGAGGATTGACGATCTATTTGATCAGTTGGTTGGGTCAACTGTATATTCGAAGTTAGATTTGAAGTCTGGTTACTATCAGTTGAGGATAAGGGAGAGCGACATTCCAAAGACAGCATTCAGTATGCGGTTTGGGCATTACGAGTTCACGGTTATGCCGTTTGGGTTGACGAATGCTCCATCCGTGTTTATGGATCTGATGAATAGGACGTTCAGAGAATACTTGGATCAGTTCGTGATAGTATTTATTGATGATATCCTGGTATATTCGCGGTGCGAGGAGGATCACTACAAGCATTTACACATGGTGTTGGAAACATTGAGGAAAAGTCAGTTATATGCAAAGTTCTCCAAGTGTGAATGCTGGTTATCCTCGATAGCGTTCCTTGGTCATGTTGTCAGTGGAGAAGGAATAGCTATGGATCCGGCGAAGATAGTGGCGATACGGGAGTGGCCTACTTTGACTACGGTGGCAGAGGTCCGGAGTTTTCTGGGACTTGCTGGCTACTACAGGCGCTTCGTAGAGAACTTCTCGCGGATAACACTACCACTCACGACATTGACAAGAAAGGATCAGAAGTTTGTGTGGTCTCCGGAGTGCGAACAGGCTTTTGAAGAATTGAAGAGGCGGTTGACCACGACGCCTATTTTATGTTCGCCAAGTGGTACCGAAGGGTTCGAGATTGATAGTGATGCTTCAGACAGTGGTTTGGGCTGTGTTCTGCTACAGCATGGGAAAGTGATAGCTTAAGGTTCACGAGAGGAATTATCCGGCCCACGACTTAGAGTTAGCGGCCGTGATTTTTGCTCTAAAGCTTTGGAGGCACTATTTGTACGGTGTGAAGGTAGATATTTACACCGATCATAAGAGTTTGAAGTACCTATTGGATCAAAAGGATCTGAACATGAGGCAGAGGAGGTGGATGGAGTTCTTAGGGGACTACACCTTCAAGATACACTATGTGCCTGGGAAGGGAAATGTAGTGGCGGATGCGTTGAGTCGTAAGATTCCCGCACGAGCCAACTGGTTATCAGTGCATGATGAGAGATTGGTCCAAGAGTTGGAGGCATTGGAGATATCTTGTGTTGACAAGCAATCTAGTGCCGAGGCGAAACTGTTTTGGACAGAGGTGCAGTGTGACCTAGCGGATAGAGTTCGGCGGGCTTTGGTTCAGGATAGCAGCATGAAGCAAATCCTAGATGGATCTTCGGATGGGTCAAATTCCCAGTTTGTGGTTGAAGATGGGTTGCTAAGGAAGGACGGTCGTCTATGCGTTCCTAGTGCGGATAATATTCGGGAGGAGTTGATGTATGAGGCTCATCATACCAAATACTCAATCCACCCGGGGAGCACGAAGATGTATAGAGACATGAAGAAATTATTCTGGTGGCCGGGTTTGAAGAAGGATGTGGCGCTTTATGTGGCTAAGTGCCGTACTTGTGCATTAGTGAAGGCGGAATGTCAGAAGCCGGAGGTTTCTTGAAATCACTTCCTATCCCAGAATGGAAGTTTGACGATATATCTATGGATTCTGTGCACTGTTTGCCGAAGTCGCAGAAAGGAAATGATGTCATTTGGGTGGTCGTAGATAGATTGACAAAGGTGTCGCACTTTATCCCAATGAGAAAGGAAGATCCAGTAGAAAGGTTAGCCAAACTCTACGTGGATAATATTGTACGACTGCATGGTGTGCCTCGCAGTATTGTTAGTGATCGTGATGGACGCTTCACGTCAAATGACTGGAGGTTGGTGCATGGTCTGTTGGGTACTAAGCTAAAGTTCAGCACAGCCTTTCACCCACAGACAGGTGGCCAAACCGAGAGAGTCAACAGAACTATGGAGGACATGCTTCGCATGTGCGTCCTAGATTTCGGGAAGAATTGGGAGGATCACTTGTACATGGTGGAGTATGCTTACAACAATAGTTTTCAGGCAAGCATTGGAATGGCGCCTTTCAAAGCCTTGTACGGGAGGAAGTGTCGTACGCCGTTGTCTTGGTTGAGGCAGGCGAATCAAAGTTGTATAAACGTCAAGCGGTGGAAGATGCCACTTCAATGATATGGACAATTCAAGAAAGGCTGAAGATTGCTCAGGATAGACAGTCAAAGTATTACAATGCCAAACATAGAAATGTGGAGTTCAATGTTGGCGACATGGTATATTTAAAGATCAAGCCGTTCAAGGGTGTATCGCGGGTTCGACGCTTGAAGAAGCTGAGTCCGAGATACCTTGGACCATTTGAAATCCTGGAGCGTGTTGGCGAGGCGGCGTATAGGTTGAAGCTGTCGACGGAGTTGAGTGGGCTGCATGACGTAGTCCACGTATCGGTGTTGCGTAAGGCAGTGCAAGAGCCTTCACAGATCGTTGCAGACAATCAGGTACCGGTTGATTATGAGTTAACAACAAGGGTCAGACCAGTACGAATCGAAGACGTTGCGGTCAAACGACTCCGCAACAAGGAGGTCAGAATGGTTAAAGTCTGTTGGGATAATTGCGGACGTGAGGAGCTTTCTTGGGAGCGAGAGCAAGCTATGTTGGAGGAATACCCCGAGTTATTCCACTCAGGTATCATTTAGCTTTCGTGTACCTTTGCTTAATTTCGGGACGAAATTCCTTAAGTGGGGGAGATTTGTAACGCCCCGAATTTCGTGTGCGAGTCGGTCGCGGAAAAAGAGTTTTTGGTGCCTGTAGGGGTACACGGCCTAGGACACGGGCGTGTCCAAGGCCGTGTCTGGCTTGTGATTTTTGGTCGTTTCCAACCCGAGAAGGACACGGCCAGGAACACGGCCGGATGACACGGGCGTGTCATCCGACACGGGCGTGTGCCAACCCGTGTCCCTACCCGTGTCCTGATGGGTCGTGTCCGTTGCCGTGGCGGTTATGCGTGACACGCCCACGAACACGGGCGTGTCGAGGAACCCGACACGGGCGTGTCAGGTCAGACACGGGCGTGTCTTGGCCCGTGTGCATTTCTCAGTTCGATGATCGTGCCTGGATCGAGGCACACGGCCTTGGACACGGCCGTGTGCCAAGCCGTGTGCGGCCCAGGTCTGGGGAATTTTGTGCAGATCCGAGCCGTTCATTTTCTTTAATTAGAATCCAATGGCCCAGATTAAATCCTGCTCTGTTAAGGCCGGGAATAGGGAGTTATTCCCTCATTATCTCTCCAAAGTTCTCCCCTTCCAAAGTGAGAGAGGAGAGGAAGAAGAAGGAGGTTTCCGGCCGCCGGCGGAGCATCGGAGCACCGTTTCGAAATCGGAGAGCGGATCCGTGGAGGGAAGGTCATTGCGAAGAGTTCTAACCGCGTAGTTTTTTCCATGGCGCCAAAACGGACTACAAGGGTAACGATTCTCAACTCGAGCGCTTGAATCTCTTTCTTTCTGCATAGGGAATCCCGCTCCCGCGAGTATGCGGTGAGTGCGTGGTGTTCCTTGGGGTTGACGGGAATAGTCCCCCTTGTGTTGCATGTAGAGCCCGGAATCGTAAGTACGGGCATAGGCATTGTGTGTGAAGCCTACCCGGACGTGTTTTGTCTGGATCGGTGATGTTGCATTTGATATGGTTTTGCCGGAGAAGACTCCGTGCTTTGGATTTTTTTTGGGTTTCTACGCGGTAGATTGCAGCAGGGATCCTTGAAGGTTAGCTTCAAGGCGCACCCGAAAACTGAGCGGAAACGTGTTCTGCTAACTTGGCGGTCTGGGAACCGGCCTTGATCATAACTGGGTTATGAGATTGTTTTGGGAAATTTGGGATCCGAGAGAAGCTTGGCCCGCGCAAAGTTCCTTAAATTGGACATGCGGCGTGAGCAACGGGCAAGTGGAATTGGACCTAGGCTATGTGGTTCGGTGCGAGAGACCGAAGACGGGGACTGGCCGTTGGCATAGTCGGAGCCTTAGACGGTGGTCAGAAAGGCTAAATGCTCACATGTTGTTGCCATCCTAGGGATGGTGGTGAATGCACTGATTTGTCAGGGTTCACCATGAATGTGCCCTGAGTGCACGGGGTGTTTGGCCGTGCGAGCCTACACCTGTGGCGAATTATTATTGCGATATATATATATTGTTGGGCTAATGTTTTGCAGGGAAAGAGCACCGCCGTCCCGAGTAAGGGGCGGGGTCGTTATAATTTGGTCGGCTTTTAGCTGACCGTTGCTTTATTTGCCACCGTGCGGTGGTATGTGCTTGCAGGTGCTGCGGAGCCGAGCGCCAAATAGCGGGCTGGAGCCCATGTTGCTGTGCTGGCCCTAGAAGGCCGTAGAATAGTTGTTTTTACATTTCTCATGTGTGGCCGGCCTGCGAGCCGATGTATGTAAGACATGTTATATTTATGAACATTTGTAAGGCCATAAGGCCATGTACCTGTTTCAGTGTATTTGGGGTTCGTTCTTGTAGTTGTAAATGTGGACATTCATATTTGATGGATTTAAGTTTGGGTTCTTCAACTTTAAAAACTTCCGCTAGAATGCTCTGTGGTTAGGACGGGTAGTCTTAATTGGTTGGTTTGATTATTCACTTGGTAACCCTTCCGACTGTCTGTGGTATATGGCGTCGGGTTCCAGCTGGACCTTCTGTTATATGTCATGCGACAGATGGGGTGTTACACACCCTCTGCCCAGAAGTATTCCGGGAGAGAAGCATCTTTCAACATAGTCGTGCAGGCCTCAATGAGAGTTCTATTTCTCTTCTCCGCAACTCCATTTTGCTGAGGAGTGCGCGGGGAGGAAAACTCATGAAAGATACCTTGTTCTTCACAAAATTCTGTCATAGCACCAGATTCGAATTCTGTTCCATGGTCACTTCGGATTTTGACAACGGAGCAGTTAAATTCGTTCTGAACTTGCTTGACAAAATTAGTGAAGATGTCAAAAGTATCTGACTTTCGTTTCAAAAAGAACACCCATGTAAACCGTGAGTGATCATCAACTATCACTAGTGTATATGACTTGCCTCCCAAACTATGAACTTGCATTGGGCCAAACAAGTCCATATGTAGCAGATAAAGACATCGGGAAGAGTCTTTGTCCGCAATGCTCTTAAAGGTAGCCCGTGTCTGTTTGCCCATCTGGCAAGCATGACAGGGGCTATCCTTGATGCACTTGATACTGGGAGCATCTCTTACTAAATTCTTAGAAAATAGCATACTAATTGTCTTATAATTAATATGTGCCATTGTTCACAAAGAGAAGCACTGCCTGTTGCCACAAGGCATACGGGGGTAGATGAATCTATACTAAGAAAATCTAAGCAGAAGATATTTCTGCTCCTAATGCCTGATAATACCGTCTCAGAGGAGGAACGTGAGATTATCAGACATTTATCCTTGCAGAACTTAACGTCATAACCTTTATCACATAACTGACTTACACTGATCAGGTTATGGTTTAACCCTTCAACATAAGCCACGTCGGTGATAGAGATTATACCGTTGGAAATCATACCATAACCTCTGGTGACTCCTCGATCTGACCCTCCAAAGATGACTTTGGGTCCATTCTCGACTGGAGTGTAATCACGCAGCAGGCTTCTTGTCCCGGTCATATGCCGGGAGCATCCACTGTCCAAATACCAGATTGGCGTTTTGGTGGCCTTTGGACATTCCTGCAAAACAAAATTAATTTGCCTTAGGAACCCAATCGAACTTGGGTCCTAGATTCCTGGTTAGCACACTCCCCCTCGGTCGGTTAACCCTACGAGTGGTCGGTCTCGCATTGTTAACATGGGGAGTCTCGTAGTTCCTTGGATTAAACCAACAATCCACGGCAAAGTGACCGACTTTGCCACAGCACCAACAGTCGAACCTGTTGTATCTCTTCCGAGGCTCCTGCCTTACCCTGGGAACAACGGGTACAGCTGGGGCCTTGGATCTGGAGGTGGATGCCTCATGGTGATGGCAGTCACATGACTTTGTCACCTTTTGAATAACAGGCTTGACTTTTGGCGCCTGCTTTCCATTATGGCCGCTAGAGAACGGACCATAATTTCCTATATGGATCTCCTCATAAGGTGCCTTGAAGGCACTCTCACCAAAGTTCCGGGGGAAGTTCCAACCGTCATACCGGCTCTTAGGCTTTGCAACCGAGGGCCGGAAATGATGCCCAAATGTTGACTCAAAGTCATGTTGGTTGCAAGGAAAGCCAGGCTTTCTGAACGCAACAGGACTAAGAGGAGCCTTCCCCTTTTCATCAGCAGAGGCCTTCTTGGCGGCCTTATTCTTCCTCTGGTTCTTGTTTCTCCGAGATGAAGAACCAGATGCCCCAACATGCCCCAAGCCAGCTCCTTTGGCCTGAGCAGAGAAGGTGTCAATGACTGGAAGCACTGTTTTTGGCATAGAGAAGCTCTGTACGATCTTCCTTTCTGCCGCAAGTAGTTCTTCCAATTTGTTGACTTCCTCCTGCTTGAGATCAAGGAGCTGCAAAGACTCTGAGTGCTTTGAAGTCAGGTCAAGGTGTTCCTGCCGGAGAGAAATCAAACTAGTGACCTCTTCCCTTAGGGATACACTCTCACCCTTAAGGAATTTTACTTCCTTCTTCTCAGCCCTCAGTCTCTTACGGCACTCGTCGAAGGTGTTGAGCAGAAGCTCATACTTCTCGAGGAGTTCAGCTTCGCGGGCCGAAGGGCCATCCTCAGGTTCATCATCCTGAGACTCAGGATCAGAGTCAGAGTCGGAAAGAGGGGTGTGAGCTTTTACCTTCCCAGTAAATGGGGGACATTCTCCTTCTGAGTCAGAGCGACCCACCAGCCCGAAGTAGGCTTCCTCATCATCACTGGAGTCTGAGGAATCAGACTCACTTAGCGTCTTTGGTCTTCTTGCGATGTAGCTCCGCTCCTTCTTATCTCTGGAGGATTTGAGCTCCTCTCCTTTCCCTTTATCTCTTTTGTTTTGATGGCAGTCGGCCACGACGTGACCTGCCTTATTGCATCCAAAGCAAATAATATCAGAAGAACGATGTTTGTTAGGTTTAGATGCATACCTGTCAGAAGAGTAGTTTTTCTTCTGATGTCTGGATGAGGAGCCGTCTCTCTTCCTTTGATTCCTCATCTTGAGGAATTTCTTGAACTCTCGAGTGATGAGGGAGAAATCCTCTTCCGACAGTTCTGAGCTGGAGGAGCATGGATCGGAGTCCTCCTCTTCTTCCTTATTTCTGGCACGGTACGACACCACACCCTTCCCTTTTCTGGAGTGACTGGCTTTTAGGGCCACCGTCTTTTCTTTTGCAGCAGCCTTCTCTGCTTCTTCCTCTGCCTTCCTGGTGTTCAGCTGAAGTTCATAGGACATCAGCTTCCCGAACAGGATTTGTGGATCAGTTTCTGCTAGTCTGCCAAATTCTATGATGGCGCAGATCTTTGTATCTCATTCCTTAGTAAGGGACCTAAGGAATTTGTCATTGAGTTCACCATTGGTGAACACTCTTCCATAGCCCTTGAGGGCGTTAACAATCTTCAGGAAGTTCTCGTATGTGACTCCGATCTCTTCCTTAGGCCCTTGCCGGAAGGCCTCATACTTCTGGTTCAGGAGGGATCTCCGATCATCCCTCACTTCATCCGTGCCCTCCATTAGGATGATCAGGCACTGCCAAATCTCCTGAGCTGTCCTGCAGTTGCTGAAGTTTTGCATCATAGAGTCGTCAACCGCGCTGACCAGGATGTTTCTTGCCTTCATGTCAAGGCCCACTAGGACCATCTCATCCTTGTCCATTTCAGAGAGTGTCTTTGGCACTTTCTTGGTGGGATCAATGGTGGAGGCCTTAGTGGGTACATAAGGTCCCTCCAGCACGATCATGAACAGTCGAGGGTCCACTGCTTCCATATAAAACCTGATCCTTTCCTTCCAGATAGGAAGTTAAGTCTGTTGCACACTGGGATCTTGCCGGAGTACTTGAGCCCGTCCATAGTAGCTGTATGTCTCCTTGTTGACACTAGTGGCAGGATTCACCTCAAGGTGTTAGCCTTTTTGTTGAGGAACCTGGCTCTGATACCACTTGATAGTCCACCTAGTGTCGGCTATGTGCACCTATGGGGGGGGGGATAGGTGACGTGTGGTTCTTTTGCGGAATTTACAGATGTACCTGCACAATAAAAACAACAAACACAGCACACAGAAAACACAGCAAATTTATAGTGGTTCCCCGACTTGGGTACATCCACTTCCCCCTTCGACCTATCTCCCCAACAAGGGACGACTCGGTCACTTCACCAACGGGATTGAAATCCAATCCCTTCACTAACGGAAGGAGCCCTTCCACACGTGAGAGTCAACACTCCCACAAATCGGGTTGCACCCAACCCTTACAACACGGAACTAAAGTTCCTTTACAATGAAATAAAAGTAGAATGTACACGTGATACAAACTTCTCTTGGAGACACCGGTGTTCCTCTTTGTTCGACGACGTGTTCTTGAAGTCGATGAGGAGTCTACGACCTTGGTCTCTCTTGGAGAGGATTTCCCCGGAACCGGCGGCGGCACACGAGCGGCGGCTAGCTTCGGGATCGGCGGCTACGATGAAGAGCAGCTGCTGAACTTGGAGATCCAAACTTCGTTGCGAAGCAAGCTCGGTCTACCAACGGTCACACGAGGATCGGTCGTCTCGATCGATTCGGATGGGAAGTGTTTCCGATCAACAAATCGAGAGACAAAGGATCTCTGGATAGACTCGTGAGACTCAAGCCTTGCTAAGCTTACTGTCGCCGGAGATCGGGAAGAAGATCTATCGGTGGCGGCGACGGACTTGCGCGAGCGGCGACGGAGGCGGCGGAAGAATTTCGCGATTTTAGGGTTTCCGTGAGCTCGCGTATTTTCTGTGTAGGTACTGTTCAAAATACCCATGTATTTATACTGTAGCTACCCCAATAAGACCGTTTGTGGGACCCACAGAGGTAGCCCCAAGTCCCGGTCCAGATATTAAACAGCGGCAGAATCCGGTTCAGGAAATTAACTGAGAAAACGCCAAGGAAAAATCGGCGAGAATCGCAGACGATTCTCGACGAATCGGCGAGAATCATCAAGTGATTCTCGACGATTCGTCGAGAATCGATTGTGATTCTCGTCGAATTACTTGTCGATTCTCAACGAATTCAACTTGTATTCATGGGCTGCATGACCATTGGTTCGGCGGGAATTACAAGCGATTCTCGCCAAATCTTACTTGGCACCATATTGAGATGGCCAGAAGGAGTCGGCGAGAATCATTGATGATTCTCGTCGATTCGGCGAGAATCACCAAGTGATTCTCGCCGATTCGGCGAGAATCACTTGGTGATTCTCGTCGAATTTGCCTTGGACGATTTTTCGTCTTCCACCTAGGAGCTCCTCCTTGATCCTCCATGCTCCTTGTCTTCTCTTGCATATGAGCGGCCCTGTACTTGAAAGTAAGTGCACTCCAATAGAGAGAGTACACATAGGCCAACACACTGATCTGCTCAACGAGGGATTACGTCGTGCAGATCCGTGTATATTGACCTACTGCACCCTGACATTGGTGTGCACTTAGCGTGGAGAAACTGCAAGTACAACTTGAAAAAGTTTATCAAATACATAGTCTATTGACCTTAGCTTGTCCAGGGGCTTCTTCAAATCAGGTACATTGTGGATACAATACCCAACAGAGTCGCTGAGCCGGTTGTAGCTGTAGGGGAGCAAACAACTGGCATTTATGGAACCTTCTTGCAAAACTCCGTTGCATCACGACCCAGGGTGGGCCAGAAGTACCCATGCCTAACAATCCTCCCTTCCAGGGTCCGACTCCCGGAGTAACTCTCACACTCTCCGGAGTGGACTTCCTCCAAGATTCTTTGTACCTCCCCCTCGGACACGCAACGAGCCAGCATCCCCGAGAGTGTCTTCCTGTATAGCTACCCATTCTGGAGGAGGTAGTATGCCAACTTATGCCTGAGCTTCTTCTTATCTGCCCCCTCCGGGTACTCTCCCGTGGAGAGGAAGGTTGTGACCGGGTCCATCCATGAAGGTCGTTGATCTATCTCCATGAGCTCCCCCTCTTCGATGGAAGGGCGGAATAGGTCGGTGATGGTACCCCCCCACCCGAGGACCATGCTTCGCTAGTCGATGGGCCTGCTCGTTCTCCTCCCGGGGGCACGTGCTGGATGGAAAAAGTTTAGAACATGCTGATGACCCCCTTTACCTTGGCTAAGTATAACCATAGGGTAGACTCTCTTGCCTCAAACTCCCTGTTGATCTAGGAAGCTACCACCATGGAGTCGGTAAGGACCTCCACGTCCAACACCCCCAGCTCCCTGGCCAGGCGCAGCCCTGCTATCACGGCCTCGTACTCGGCTTGATTGTTGGTGATGGGAAAGTGTACCACCACTGTCTGCTCAATTCTAGTCCCCTGAGGGCTCTCCAAGATCACCCCCACTCCTAGGGAATGCCTCCCCGAGGCGCCATCCACCTTCACGTTCCAAGGAGTCGGACGAGTGAGCTCTTCCTCCGCCACCTCAATCACATAATCGGCCAAGAAGTTGGCCATTGCTTGAGCTTTGATCGAGAGGCAAGGAACGAAGGAAGCGTCAAACGCACTCAACTCTATAGACCACTTGGCCAGCCTGCCAGAATGCTCCACCCCCTCGAAGATGTTGCAGAGAGGATGGTCAGTCACCACTCGGATTGAGTGTGCCTGGAAATAAGGTCGCAACCTTCAGGTTGAGATGATTAGGGCGAAAGCCAGCTTCTCCAAAATTTGATACCGGAGCTCGGCCTTCCTCAAGACCCGACTCACGTAGTAAATAGGGAGCTGTTTCTTCCCCTCTTCCCGAACTAGGACGGAGCTCAAGGCCTCTGCCCGGACCCCGAGATACAAAAACAGGTCCTCCCCCTCCTTGGGCCCTTGGAGCAGCGGAGCCCGGGTCAACTGCATATTGAGGGCCTGGAATGCCTCCTCGCACTCCTTGGTCCATTCAAACCTTTGACCGCCCCTTAGTGTTTTGAAGAAGGGGAGCACTTTTCCCCAGCCCGGGAGAGGAACCTACTCAGCCCTGTTAGTTTTCCTGTCAGGCGCTGCACCTCCTTAGTGTTCCGTGGCGACCCTAGCTCCATGATAGCCTTGACCTTGTCAGGATTCAGCTCGACCCCCGCAGGGGTGAGGAGATGCCCAATAACTTCCCCCTGCTAGCCCGAAGACACATTTTAGGGTGTTCAATCGCATCTTGTACTTGTGCTGGGTAGCAAAGGTCTCCTCTAGGTCCTGGAGGTGGGAGTCCACATCCCGACTCTTGATCATGAGGTCATCCACGTACACCTCCAGGTTCCTCCCCTTTTGCTCTCTGAAGACCCTATCCATCATCTTCTGGTAGGTCGCCCCTGCGTTCTTTAGCCCGAAGGGCATCATCTTTATAACAGTAGCATCCATCCCCCGTGATGAACGAGACATCCTTGACGTCCGAGGGATGCATTCTGATTTGATGATATCCTGAAAAAGAATCTAGAAAACTCATTACAGAAAAACCAACGGCTGAGTCAACCAACGCGTCGATCCGAGGCAAGGGATAACAATCCTTAGGACAATATTTATTAAGTAAGGAGAAATCGATACACATTCGCCACCGGTCGTCGCCCTTTTTGACCATGACTACATTGGAGACCCGGTCGGGGTATTGGATTTCAGACACGAAGCCGTCCTTGAGAAGCTTTGCCACCTCCTCTCTGATGGGCTCTACCAGCTTGTCCGCGGTGGACCTCTTCCTTTGTTGGACGGTGTGTGCTCCCGGGTCCAGGTTGAGGCGGTGGCAGGCCACATCCGCGTCAACCCTCGGCATCTCTGCGGCGTTCCATGCGAAGATGTCCACATTCTTCTGGATGCACTCCAGTATCCTGTCTTGGTCCCCTGGGGTCAGCCCTTCGTGGACGCGGACCTTCTCCACCCTGTCTCCACGGGTGAGGACCTCCAACTCCACTTCCTCTTCAGCCTCCAACCAGGACTGCTCCCCCCATCCTTCAGCATTCCTCTCCTCTGGGACAGGGACCTCCGCCTCCACCTCTTCCTCCACGGCCATCACTTCAGCCATCTCCTCCTGATCTCTTCCTGCCGCTTCCTCCTCAGCGCAGCTCTCCACCTCCAGCTCCTCCCTGCCAGCTTCCTGCTCAGTCTCCTCCATCCTTCGCCTCATCTCCTCGGCTCCCTCCTGCCAAGAGATGGAGTTCACAGCGGTGACGTAGCATTCCCGTGCCACCTTGGGGTCCCCCTGACCCTGACCTGAGTCCCCTCGACATTGAACTTCAAACACTGATGGAATGATGAGGGGACGCAGCGGAAGGAGCTGATAAGGGGCCTCCCGAAGATGGCGCTGTAGCTGCTGGGGGAATCCACGATGACGAACCTACAGTTTCTGGACTGCCCCCCCCCCCCAGGATGACATGGAGGCCGACTCCTCCCTCCACTTCCTTCCTCTCCCCCGAAAACCCGAACAAGGGTCCATCCGAGGCCAGCACCCTCTTCGCCTCCACCTTCATCGCATCAAACGCCTTCTTAAAGATGACGTTGACGGAGCTTCCATTGTCAATGAGGATCTGAGAGACGGTTAAAATTTTCGATGGCTGTCTTGATGACTAGCGCATCACAGAATGGATCCTTGTGATCCGACATGTCACTCCTAGAGAAGGTGATCCTCTCTTCTGGGGGTGTGGTTTGGGATGTGGAGGCAACGCTCCGACGATACATGGTGTGGAGGCTCGTCTTCCGAGAAGCCTCGACCCCCCCCCCCCATGGATCACTCTGATCTCTTCTCGGGTCCCAACGTCCACCCGGTCTTCGCAACGGTCCCCCTCTGCCAGAGGCAGGACCTCCTTGATCCTCACTTCCTGGCGCCCTGCTGCTGCTGCTGTTGTTCCCTATTCCCTCTCATTTCAAGGAACTCCGGACACGTGGCTATGACATGCCCCTCCTCCTGATGAAAGTCACAATAGGGCAACTCCACCCTAACTTCTCTCCTCCTCCTCCTTGCTACTCTCCTCCTCTCCCCCATGGCTATGGCCATAGCCTCCTCTTGATCGGGGAGTTGGGGCCTCTGGGCCTGCCTCCAGTCGGGGGGGGGTGTAATTGATCTTGCCCCCCTTGATGGCGATCCCTTCCTTAGTACCCTCTCTGTGGCCCCTGCCCTTGCCACTCAGGCCTCCAGCCCACCCAACGGTCGGGCTCCTAACACCCCCACCTAGGCTGCTGCTGCCCCTGGAGCTGTCTCTGCTCCCTTTGTCGGGGCTCTCCTCTCCTCTCCTCCTGTCCTCTTCCTCCTCTTGATTACTTCTCCTCCTCCGTGGCCCACCTGGCCAGCTTCCGCGCAAACTTCGGGTTTGACGTCTCCCCGTCAACTTCTCTCGCCGCCCTCTCCATCAGCTCCTCGTAGGAGAGGGGGGAATTCTCTTCAGCTCCATCCTGAAGAATCCCTGTTGCAGGCCCAGGGTGAAGGCCATCATCAAACTATGGCCTGACATCTCCTGGACCTGAGTAACCTCCTCCTAGAACCGATCCACGTAGCTCCCCAACGTCTCATTCACCCCCTGCTTGATGTGGAACAGGGACTCCGACTCCTTCTTCCTCCTCTTCGAGGTAGTGAACCTCAGCATGAACCCCCGGTGCAGGTCCTCGAAGCAGTAGATGGAGCTGGACGGTAGCTGGTGGAAACCACTCCCTTGCCTTCTCCTTGAGGGTAATAGCGAAGAGTCGGCACTTGAACCCGTCCAACATCTGCCAGATTGAAACTACATCCTCGAACCATTGAACGTGTTGGACCGGGTCTCCCTTCCCGGTGTAGTAGGACATCTCGGGTTCCCTGAACCCCTCTGGAACTGGAGCTGAAGAGACCAACTCGCTGAAGGGGCTGCCTCACCTACTGGGCGAGCTGACGAGTCTCGCGAGCCTAGCTCGCCGAACCGGCCTCGGCCTGCCGAGCCGGGGAAGAGCTCGCGCCCGGGGAGCTCACACCCCCGGCCTTCGTCGGCCACTTCCTTCCCAGCTCGCCTACTGGGGGCGTATTCGCCCAGAGAGGGGGCGACCGCGATCTGGGCTGCTGGAGTCGAGCACTCGGCCCGCATGCCGAGTGCGAACTTGACGAGGTTCAGCACCTCATTCCTGAAATCCTCGAATATCCCCACCTTGGCGAGAGGCGGGGGGGGGGGGGGGCGGCGAGTCCGGCCTGTCAGATCTCTGTCCTCCTGTCATCGGGCTCGCTGAAGCTTTTCTGCACTGACCACGCTCACCGCTCACCGCACCAAAATGTTAAAACTGAAAAACGGTCTCCTGTGGAGTTCACCCTCGGGGAAGGGGTGATCGCGCACCTACTTCACTCCTGCAAGCAAAACAACAAAAGAAACAAGGGGAAATGACCCAAGGGCTCGGCGGGGAGGACCCACCACACACCCAGAAGATCTGAGAGCGCTTCCCCTCCTTAGCCAAAGGCCGAGCTAAGGAACCCTCAAAAAGCACTTGAAAACTGGAGCAAGAGAGCACAGGAAGGCTGCCGTCTGGGGTACCCCTTGGGTCCTATTTATAGTTTTCAGAATCTGAACTGCCAATAACCAAAAGAACTGACCTGAAGTTACCAAAAAATCCTTGGTTGGGTCTGCCAACAGCCAAACTCCACTGTTCTGAAGGTCTATGGGCAGACCAGCGGGGGCAAAACAGTAAAAAGTATCTCATGGATCCAGGCAAGCTGGGGAGTCTGGCCACCTCGGCAGATCTGGCTCGCCCACTGTTGCCGAGCTCTGTTGTGAGAGTGCGAGCTGGGACGGCGAGCAGGCCCATCTGTTGGTCTCCATTAGTCGATCTTAGCTCGACGATTCTTGGACTAGCTCGGCGAATGCCAAGCTCGCGGTCGACGAATGCCGATCTCCCATTCGACGAATGTCGAGCTCGGGCTCGGCTTCTCTACTGCCGAGCTCACCCACTAGTTTCAGCCTGATCGTTCTGGTTCCTGGCGACCTTATTCGCCGGACACGGGGTTGTACACCTACAGTTATATTGTACCAATGTGGATTACAAACATCGGCACGCAGGCTGGCCACACATGAAAACAGTAAAATTCTTCATTCGGCGAACGAGCCCGCTATTTTCGCCCACTATTTCCCGCTCGGCTCTCCAGCACCTGCACAAGGACAGCCCACCGCAATGGTGGCAAAAAAGGCAACAGTCAGCATTTAGCTGGACAATTTTTAACGACCTTACCCCTTTCCCGAGGCAGTGGTATTCTTTTCCTGCAGGCATATCATTTCACAAGCAGATATATCACAAAACATGCATTCACGCACAGTTCAATATATAACAAACGTCGATCGCACGGCCCGACGCTCCATGCACTCAGGGCACATTATCGGTGTACCGAAAAACCAGGGTCCCACCACCATTCTCAGGTCCCAGTCCCAATGGTAAACATTGAGCATTCATGCTCCACGGCCCACGGTCGGAGACTTTAGTCTTTATGCGATCCTAACGAACGCCGATAACTTAGGCACTCCAGTTAGACAACCATAACGCGGATACAGTTCTGCCCTTGCCTGTTTCTCAAATCGTCAGTTCAATGACTAGACTAACGCGGGTCGGCTTCCCCTTATCCGTTCGGATCGATGGACTTTAAGAGCTCACAACTCACAATAGCCACATTGTCCTCTAAGGGTTGGCTTCACAATCAAAAATGGAGTTAGTGTCAGTGTTCATCACGATCGCCTGGCGGGGCCAACAGAAGCTCTCTTTCTTTTTGCGCCCAAACTCAAAACTAACCCTATAGCATCCTGCAGTACCAGAAACACTGTCTTTTCATAGTTGTTGCAGTATGGAGGTCGGGCGGTCTGTTGATGTTCGGAGACCGGGCGGTCTGTTGATGTTCGGAGACCGGGCGGTCTGGCGGTTTATCCTAGCCGGTCTGTCTATCGGGCTGTTGCTGTTTAGTATCCCAGCGGTCTGGCAGTTTGTCTCAGACGACTTGGAGACCGGGAGGTCTAGCGGTATCCTGTGGCGGCTTGCTCTTTATGGCGCTTGTTCTCTCCTCCTGTTGGTTGTCGGGCGGTTAGCTGGCTTGTCTAACTGCACGACCTGTCCGGTTTGTCTATTTGTAAAGTCGCATATACTTGTAATTTTTTAGTCTCACATTGCTTAATTGTAATATCTAGCATCTCCTTCATTCTATAAAAAAGAGGTTATACCATTATAATTGATACCTTTTTTGGATAATAAAGTTTGCATTACCCCAAATTTTCGGTTTGCTTTTTTCTGTTCGCACATGGTATCAGAGCACTCGGTCCTTTCCTCCTGATTGAGCACTCTCTGTTCGTGCGGCTTGTTTCTTCCCGCGACCTGTCTTCGCGGCTTGTTTCTTCTTTCCGCGACCTGTTTTCGTAGCTTGATTCTTCTTCTGACTGTTGCCCTGTTCGCGCGGCTTGATTCTCCTTGTTACTGCCCTTTGTGTTTGTGGCCTCTTGCTTCCTCTTTCCTGACGCACGCTTTGCTTTGTCGTCGGCTCCCCTTCTCTAGTCGCTGCGACCTGTCCTTAAGTCGTCGCAACGTTTTCTAGCCGCTCTCCTCTTCTTTGTCGTGGCGACCTGTCCTTAAGTCGCCGCGACCTGTTCTAGCTGCTCTCCTCTTCTTTGTCATCACGACCTGTGCTTAAGTCGTCGCGACCTTGTTAGCCACTCTCCTTCTAGCGACTTCTCCTTCTAGCAACGGCCTGTTTCTCTCGCTATTTTCTTCTATGTCCAACTCTGATATCTCCACTGCCACTACTCCCGTTGTCGCTCATCCTCCTACACCTCCCACTCCTTCTGGTAATCTTGACACTGCTTCCAAGCTTATTAGACCCAACTATCCGGATTGGAGTGTCTCCTTCACCTTCCTCCTCCGCTCTCAACGCAAACGTCATCATCTCACAGATGACCCTCCTTCGCATGATTCCCCTCTCTTTGACCACTGGGATGCCAACGATGCTCTTATCCGCACATGACTGGCTAACAGCCTCTCCGATGAATGCCTCCCTGTCATCCATCATGATGAAACCGTCAAGGCCGCTTTGCTACATCTTGCCGCTCTCTACTCAAAGGGGGTTCAGACGTCTCGCATCTATACTTTATATGCGGACCTCTTTGCCCGTCCCACCACGTCTTCAGCGGCTGCTTACCAGCAAGTTCAGGCTATCGGAGCAGAAATTCTACAAAATTGCCCCTTCTCTGCTGATCTTGTTGAGCAACACGAACACTTCCTGGAGCTTCTGGTTGTGTGTTATCTTCTACGCCTTCCAGAGTCATATGACATGATCCGTCAACAGATCCTTGGTGAGGAGGAGTCTCCCACTCTGGATGCCACCGCTGCCCGCATCGCCGTTGTTACTTCTTTGCTCCAACGTCCGTTGTTATCCTCCCCTCCTCCATCGGACAACTCCGCTCACCATACTCAACGCAGTGGCTTTGGTGGCCGCCACCTCCCCTCTAGTGGCCGTGGTGCTTCCTGCTTTCTTTGCTCTCACTGTGGCCGCACCGGCTACACGGTTGATCGTTGTTGGAAGAAGCATCCTCATCTTCGACCATCTGGTGACGCCTCCACTTCTTCTTCGAAACCGTCTGCCTTTGTGGTCACGTCTTCAGGTAGTGCCTACGTCGCTACTCAAGGTAAATGACTGATTGACTCTGGTGATACCAATCATATGATCGGAAATCCGCACTGTTTTTCTCTCCTACAACAGCATGACCGGTTACCCCCGGTCCTTATTGCGGACGGCTCTCCCTCACTGATCAATGGAACGGGGGTTGTTGATGACTAGTTTTAGTCATCCTTTTTAGGGGTAATTTAGTTTTCAAAATGCCTAATTTTATTTATATTTTATGTTTGTTATTTCATGTTTTAATGTTTCTTTAAAATATTTTAATTCCTAGTGTTATTAGAGTTTTGATATAAAATTCTATATAGTCTTACTATATGTGTTATGTTATTATATATTATGTTATGTTATGATACGTTTTAATTTTAAGGTTGTAATGTTTTTATTATTGTGTTTAAAAATCTTGTTTTAACTTTAACTTTGTTATGTTATGTTTTTAAATCTATATAGTATTGTGTTATGTTATGTTATATTTTAACTTTGTTATGACTAATCCATGTTTTGTTTTGTTTTGTTTTATTTATAGGTTCAAAGACTACATGGTGCAGCCCACATCCATAAAGCCTACATGATGCAGCCCCTTCATTGGAGCAGCCCGAATTTTGAAGATTGGTGCAGCCCGGCCACCCATCTCCAACAAACATGCAGCCCAAAGCAGCCCCATGCAGCCCCTCCCTCAAGAGCAGCCCACCTAGCCTCTACCCGAGCCCCCCATGCAGCCCCTCCCTCAAGAGCAGCCCACCTAGCCTCTACCCGAGCCCCCTATGCAGCCAAAGCAGCCTACCCGAGCCCCCTAAGCAGCCCATTTAAGCCCACATGGCCGGCCACCCCCCTCTCTTTCCTTTATTTCTCTTGCCACCTTTCAATCCATGCATGCATCATAATATTCTCTCTCCCTCCTCATTGATTTCTCTATCATTCAATACTATATTCATGCATTCCTCCATCACATGGCCGGCCACCTTTTAATCACATTCATGCATGTTTTCTTTCTCTCTCCCTTCCATTTATTGCATGCATGCACTCATGCTTGGCCGGCCCCTCTCCTCTCTCCCCCCTTTTATTATTTTCTCCTCCATTTATTCCTCATGCATCCCCCACTCATCCTCTCTCTCTTATTAATTTCTCTATCCATGCACCTTGCCACCAATACATTGAACCCACCTCCTCTTTCTTCCCCCAAATTAAATAATGTGCATGCATCTTCTCCATCCTACTTGGCCGGCCACCCCCCTTGCCCCCTCTTCTTCTTTCCATTCTAGAATCTTCCCTCCTCATCTATAAAAGGCACCATGGTCTCATGCTTGGGGAGTTGGATTTTGGAGAGAAAGTGAAGTTCTAGTTCAAGAGAGTGCTTTCTTTTTGCTTACATGTTGTTAAGTCTTTATTAGTGTAATCTTTTCTTTTCAATTAGTGCAAGTTTTCCTTATAGCCTAATCTAGTTTTTTTAATATTTTGTACACTCTTTTTATTTGCAAGTAATGAAATTCTCTTCTATTTGTTTCGTTGTTTCTTTTTGCAATATGCGTAGCTAATCTTCTTTTAGCATTTGATCATGAGGATCCATGATTTGAAATGAGAATTATTTTTATTTCATAGTTTTATTTTTGCGTAATTCTACTCGGTCCTTCTTTGATTTATTTTGTGTCGACTCCGTATTTCCGGTATACGGTAGTAGGCTTATGATCTCATATTCGAGTAGCCGAGAGGCTCGTGGATGTGAAAGATCACTCAAAGAAGGAAGGAGTTGAACGCAACCCTAGAGATAGGACGACGTAAATCCTCCGGATTGGAGTCAAATCCAATAGTGCGGATCACCTCGATAATGCAACTTTAGGCTTTTTCGGTTTGTAAAGAGATTTCGATCGAAAAGTCTATAAGTTAGGAGACTTAATGCTCTAGCGAGATTTTGTCTTATTTTCGGATCCGTCACGGCCAAGTTGGATTTGCAAATTTAAAACTATGCCTTTTATTTTCTCGTTTCATTTCATGGTGAATCAATGATCGAATGCTAGCCTTTTTTATATAAGTTTTCGTCTCGCAATTTATCGTTCCTTTTGCTTCTTAAAAAATTCTCAAACCCCTTTAATTTTCCGGTAGGATAATAGTTAGAGCGCGAGTAGAAGTACTTGACAACCCCGTGTTTAAATACGACCTTGGTACTACAATTCGACAGGTACGCTTGCCTGTTCGGGTTTTGGCCCACCAGTTGTTCAAGTAACTCCGTCTCTTCGCTTGGTGGACACCCTCTACGTGCTTAAGTTCCCTTGCAACTTGTTATCTGTTACTTCCCTTTGCAAATAACTACAATGCTCCGTCACATTCACGTCTACTACTTGTTCTTTTCAGGATCCGGACACCAAGCAGACGATTGATACTGGGACTGAGAGTGGTGGCCTCTACTTCCTCGACAACGTTTATGCACTCTCCGCCTTCTCCGCATCTACTACTAATCTTCTCCAGTGGCACCTTCGTCTTGGTCATGCTCCTCCTCGCCTTCTTCGTCAGCTTCTACCACATCTTTCTTCGCAAGGCCCACCGTTCAATTATGAAGCAAGCCAACTTGACATGCATCACCGCTCCTCCTTCCCACCAAAGCAAGGTTGTGGATCTTCCCGGCCGTTTGAAGTTGTTCACTCCCGATATCTGGGGTCCTGTGTAACGCCCCAAAATTCGAAAGAGGGACGAGCAGCGTCGAGAGCCAAGTTTGGGTCTTGGTAAGGGTCACACGACCTAGGACACGGGCGTTTCCATGGCCGTGTCGTGCTCGGGTTCGTCGAGAGCCCGGGAAGCCGACGATTTTCGCTCGACGAAGTGTCGAGATAGGGAACACGACTTAGGACACGGGAGTGTCCATGACGATGTCGTGCCCGGGTTCGATGGAGAAATCGAGTGGTCAACGAACTGCGCTCGACGAAATGTCAAGACAGTGAACACGGCTTGGGACACGGGCGTGTCCAAGGCCGTGTTGTGCGCGTGTTTGACGAATTTTCCGCGAAGTCAATGAAGAGGCAGTCGACGATCGTCGAGACTTCGAATACGGCCTGAGACACGAGCGTGTCCCAGGCCGTGTCCTGCTCGGGTTCTGAGCCGGGTCGTATAAGGGGATTGAACATGGCCTGGAGCCCAGGCGTGTTCGGCCTGACACGAGCGTGTCAATTTCGATACGGGCGTGTCAATTACCCGTGTCCTTCTCGGGTGGTTTTTGATCCTGTGTCGTTGGAGGAACATGCCCAACAACACGGGCGTGTACTGAGTGACACGGGCGTGTCATGTTCGACACAGGCGTGTTCAGTGCTCGTGTCCTTTTTTGGGTGCGACGATTTCGGCGTCAGTTGAGGAACACGACCTTGGACACGGGCGTGTCACAAGCCGTGTTCGGCCCAGGTGTTTTGATTTTCAGTTCGGATCGTGGCCGTTCATTTTCTTAAGAGTGCAAGCAACGAGATGGGTACGTCGAGACCAAGAGAAGAGCTTTCGGCGAGCAGCGCCACTGCTCAAGGTCCTTTGGGCATGGGTGTAAACCTGGCTGACTTCTATCGCATGCTTGTAGAAGCAATGGTGGCAGCTCAAGCTGCAGCGACAGCTCAGGTAGCAACCCCTGCTACACCGGATACGACTATGGTCGTGCCGGGCGGAGAAGCCAGACGAGTAGAGTCGTTGGCCGTAAGAGTGGTCCGGGGAGGTGTTACATCCTGCTCCTACCCTCACCATCGGTCGGGATAATTCATATTTTATAACGTTTATTGATGATTTCTCTAGATGTACATGGGTGTATCTTTTAAAGGATCGCTCAGAACTTTATTCTGTATGGACATCTCTTTATCATATGGTTAAAAATCAATTTGATATGTCTATTAAAGTTTTTCGTTCTAACAACGCTAAGGAATATCTTAGCAATGCTTTCACTTCTTTTTGTGTGCAAAATGGTATTCTTCATCAAACTACTTGTGTCTATTCCTTACAACAAAATGGGGTGGCGGAACGCAAGAACCGTCACCTTATTGATGTCGCCCGCACTCCGATGACACAAATGCACGTTCTTCGCTCCTATTGGGGCTACACTGTCCTCCTCTCCTGTTACCTCATAAATCTTATTCCGCCCACGGTTCTCCACGGACAAACTCCATTCTCTCTTCTCTATCCTGGCAAGGATGCGTTTTCTCTTCCTCTGCGTATCTTTGGATGCACGACCTTTGTGCACAATCCTTCTGCCACACATGACAAACTTGACTCACGTGCCACCAAATGTATCTTTTTGGGTTACTCAACTACCAAAAAAGGCTACTATTATTTTGATCCCATTCTTCGGAAATAATACATCTCCGCATATGTGACCTTCTTCGAGAATATGTCATATTTCTCCTCCGACCCACCTCCACCTCCTCCCACTGTCCCCTCCACCCCGTCTAATCTCGTCGAGATTTTCCCACCATCACCTCCACTGTCTCCTCCTTCCCTCTCTTCCTCATCACCACCGCCATCTCCCTCTTCTCTACGACCATCTCTCTCCTCTCCTGGGTCAGCTCTCTCCGCCACGGATGCTCCGGTTACTGAGGAACATGCCGACTTGGATCTTCCCATTGCACTTCGCAAAGGGGTGTGGACGTATACCCAGCACCCGCTGACTGTTGTTGTTTTATATGATCGTCTCACTCCTTCTCGCAGGGCGTTTGCATTGGCTATCTCTGCGACTGCCACTCCCCGCACCTACCAGTAGGCTCTCACTATTCCTCATTGGAAGGCTGCCATGGATGCGGAAATTGCTACCCTTACTGAACAGGGCACCTGGACCCTGGTTCCCCCACCTTTGGGCACAAATGTCGTTGGCTGCCGTTGTGTCTTTGTTGTCAAATTCCATCCCGATGCCAGCGTGGATCGCTACAAGGCCCGCCTAGTGGTTAAAGGATTCACTCAGACCTATGGTGTTGATTACTTCGACACCTTTTCTCTCATTGCTTGTCTCAGCACCATTCAGGTCCTTCTCTCTGTCGATGTCAACAGGGATTGGCCTATTTCGCAGCTGGATGTTAAGAATGCTTTCCTCTACGGTGATCTGCAGGAAGATGTTTACATGGAGAAACCTCCTGGGTATGTTGCTCAGGGGTAGACACGAGTATGCCGGCTAAAGAAGGATATCTATGGTCTCAAGAAGAGGCCTCATGCCTGGTTTGCCAAGTTTAGCGGCATTATTGCAGCCATTGGTTTTACAAGAAACTCAGCCGATCACTGCTTGTTCGTTCGGAAAACCGCCTCTGGTCTGGTAGTTCTTGCGGTTTATGTTGATGACATTCTTCTTACTGGCAATGACCAGGATGGGGTAACATTGACAAAGAGACACCTCCATCAACACCTGGTCACAAAGGATATGGGCTCCCCGAAATACTTTCCGGGGATTGAAATCTCTAGGAAGCCCAACTTCATGATCCTTTCCCAACGGAAGTATGCTCTTGATCTTCTAAAGGAGGCAGGATTGACTGGTGTTAATCCTGCCTGTTGTCCCATGGCTGCTGGAGAAGACAAAACTTGGACAGATGACTCGCATCTTCTATCCGATCTTACGAGGTACCGACGTCTGGTGGGCAAACTCATTTATCTCACGGTAACCAGACCCGACATCTCTTATGTTGTTGGCAAGGTGAGCCAGTTCATGCAAGCTCCTAGGGAGTGCCATCTACAATCTGCCCTGAGGATATTGGAGTATATTAAAGCAGCACCATGGAGAGGACTCCTTTTTCAGAAAAATGGTCACCTAAGAGTTGAAGCGTACTCTGATTCGAGCTATGCTGATGACAAAGGGGACCGCAAGTCGACATCAGGTTTCTGCACGTTTGTTGGAGGCAATCTTGTGAGTTGGAAGAGCAAGAAATAGTTTGTGGTCTCCAGGTCTAGTGTAGAGGCGGAATATCGCAGTATGATGTCGACCACGTGTGAGTTGAAATGGTTACGGACTCTCATGTTTGACTTAGGATAGGTCTACAACTATCTTCTTCCTATGTTCTGTGACAACAAGGTCGCGATATACATCTCCAAAAATCCGGTCTTTCATGAGAGAACAGAACACATAGAAGTCGGCTGTCATTTTATTCAGGAAGAGATCTTTAAGAAACAGATTTATACTCTGTTCGTCACTTCTGACAATGAGTTGGAAGACGTCTTCACCAAGCCGGTGTTCGCTTCCTTTTTTCACATCTGTGACAAGCTGAGCATGATTGATATTTATGCTCCAACTTGAGGGGGAGTGTTGCAGTATGAAGGTCGGGCGGTCTGTTGCTGTTCGGAGACTGGGCGGTCTGGCGGTTTATCCTAGCTTGTATGTCTGCTGGGCTGTTGCTGTTTAGTATCCCAGCGGTCTAGCGGTTTGTCTCAGACGACTTGGAGACCGGGCGGTCTAGCGGTCTCCTGTGGCGGCTTGCTCTCTGTGGCGCTTGTTCTTTCCTCATGTTGGTTGTCGGGCGGTTAGCCGGCTTGTTTAACCGCACGATCTGTCTGATTTGTCTATTTGTAAAGTTGCATATACTTATAATTTTGTAGTCTCGCATTGCTTAATTGTAATCTCTCTCATCTCCTCCATTCTATAAAAGAGAGGCTATACCATTATAATTGATACCTTTTATGAATAATAAAGTTTGCATTACTCCAAATTTTCGGTCTGCTTTTTTCTGTTCGCACAATAGCATACAACACATAAATTACGCGGGTATTTTCCTGGAACTCCACTTCAGTACTTCCTGTTACTCCACTTCACAGGCACAACCCACCGACTGCACAACATACTCGTTTATACGTGGAGTCTTCTCCGGTGCGCAAAATAAAGTATCACCAACCCAGACCAACCTGTCAAGATGGACTTCACACATCATGCATATTCCATACTAAACATTTCCGGATCTATATGCAAAACTTACTGGGAATTTCATGAATCAACCCAACGGAAATCACTCGACACTCCACCTTTGGGTGGGGGATTCCATGCATATGCCAAAACAAGGACTTCACATGTCCAAGGAGGAAGATAGTTACCCTTAGAGTTCTCTTCGGAGCCATGATAAAGATTTTCTATGTGGATGGAAATGAGCGCCTCACTTTCCCATTCATGAATCGAGCTTCGGATCTTGATTCCAGCCACAAGATCTTCTTCAGCAACTTCAGCAAGATCCACCCAAACCCTAGCTCCAGTCGTGAGTTCATTGCTCCAGAACTGGGATGCAATGAAGAGAGAGAAAAAAAGGAAATAATGATTTCCTTATTCCAATCCCTCTGCATATGTGGTCTCGGGTAAACCCCAACCACACAATCTCTTCTCATCCTTAAGCAACAGTCACGATTTGAGTTGAAACGTCAACCCACCGCTTTGACTAGGCTGCCGCCGCCGCTAGTACTTTCGAAATAAATTTGTCGAAAGGATGTAACACCCTCATTTATCACATGAGATATAACAGAAGGTCCGGTCGGGGCCCCACGTCATATTCCACGGACAGTCAGCGGAGTTACATATTAATACCAAATTATTATGAAACAATATTGAAACCTAACACAGAGCATTCTAGTAGAAGTTTTTAAGTAAGTTAGAAGAACCCATAAACATAACATGAATGTCCATTACAGCCACAACAGGAATGAAATAACATACACAAAAGTCATGACCTTATGGCCTTACAACATTCAACTTGAATTAAAGTGTTTTACATACATCTGCTCGCAGGTCGGCCATACATGATAGTATTAAAAGAAAAACACTTCACTTTGGCCTTCAATGGCCAGCACAACAACAAGGGCTTCAACCCGATATTTGCCACTAGGCTCACCTGTTCCTGCATAAGAACAATCCACCGCACGATGGCAAAACAAAGCAACGGTCAGGTAAAGCTGACCAAATTATAACGACTTCACCCCTTACTCAGGGCGGCGGTGCTGCTTCCCTGCAATTGTATTAGTAAAATCCAACATAGAAATGAAAGTGCAATTTAAGCACACTTCACCACAGGCGTAGGCACGAATGGCCACACACGCCGTGCTCTCAGGGCACATTCTTAGTGACTCTGATCCAATCCGAGTCTTCACTACCGTACCCAGGACGACAACCATCGTGAGCATTTGAGTCTTTCCGGTTGAAGCCTAAGACTCGTCCTTCTATGCCAACGGTAAGTGTCACGTACATTAGGTCTCTTTAACCGAACCACATAGAGCGGGTACGATTCTACTCAACCCGTTGCTCACACCGCCATGTCAATTTAAGTCATCGGTTCGGATCAAGCTTCCCCAAGGCCCGATGTATCGATCATACAATAATACATAACCCAATTATGTACAAGGTCGGCTCTCGGGCCACCAAGCTGGGCTCCCAGAGCACGCATACCCATACTAGCCCCCAGGTCCCCGCGAGACAGGCCTCACAGATCTACCACTGGCGGTAACACTACCGCAGCGCGGTACCTGGAAGAAATGCGTTTCTGTCCAGTTTTTCAGGTGCTCCTTGGGGTTAGTCCCCAAAGTTCCCTGCTGCAATCTACCGTGTAGAAACCCGAAAAACAAACGTCATGGAGTCTTCTCTAGAAATACATGCATAATGAAAACATCACCAATCCAGACCAACCCGTCTGGATGAGCTTCACACGCAATGCCTATGTCTGTACTTCGATTCTGAACTCTATATGCAAAACAACGGGGATAATCCCTGAAGGAATACCACACGCTCACTGCACACTCGCGGGATAAGGTTTCATATGCAAAAGGAAGAGGACTTCACATGTCCAAGTAGAGAATCGTTACCCTTTGCGATTTCTTCGATGTCATGCCCACGATCAAGATGGATGGATGCGACAGCAACAACCTTGCCTCCCCAAATTCGAACTCGACTTGCGAATTGGAGCTTCGGAACTCCAATGGCGGCAGGATCTCTTACTTCTTCTTCCTTCTTCACTCACCCTTCTCTCTAGAACTTAGAAAGAGAGAGCCAATGAAGAAATGAGTTGGGAAAACCTAACTCTCAGCTATATACCCGCAGAGGCACGCACCAGCTGTCGAATCACCAAATAAAATCAGTGGATGGGTCTGATTCCTCCAAGAATATAGTTTACAAGAGCTACCGCCGCGCGGTAGGAAGTTACCGCCACGCGGTAGCCCAATCGTTCGACTTCTCGAGGACGCCACCACTCAGCCATCCAATCGAGCGGCGACAAGTGGACACGTCATAACTGCTATGCTACCGCCACGCGGTAGAAAACTATCACTGCATGGTAGTTTACATGTTTGGAAGGAAACGACAAAGGTATGCTACCGCCTGCGGTAAGGTTAACGTCGTGCGGTAACAACCCGAGATCTCTATCAAATAAATCGTCAAGCTACCGCCCCGCGCTACCACTACAACCGCGCGCTAGCGGTTCTCGAGAATATTGAGCACTGAGTGCCACGACCCAATCATCGAGCGGACTACGTACCATCGCGCGGTATACATTACCGCCCGGCGCTAGCATGCGCTGAGATGTCGAGAGCGTCGAGAGCGCTGAGAGCACCGAGCTATCACCAGTGGTAGCTCTACCGCCACGCGGTACCTTCCAGAAAAGCGTTTCCTGAACCTGGGGCGTTACAATTCTCCCCCACTTAAAGAAATTTCGTCCCGAAATTTAACGTTACAGAAAAACAGAAAAGTAAACAATATATCAGTTTACCTTAGGGGAAAAAGCTCGGGAAACTCCTCCCCCATAGTTTGCTCATGCTTCCAAGAGAACTCTTCTTGGCCATAATTGTCCCAACAGACTTTGACCATCATGATGGCCTTATTACGAAGTTACTTGACTTCCACATCCTCAATGCGAATGGGCTTGACCTTCGTCGTCAACCCACTGTCGACCGGCACTTGGTTCGCAGCCACCACTTATGCAGGCTCTTGGATAGCCTTCCGCAACACTGAGATGTGAAATACATCATGCAAACGGCTCAACTCCGCCAAAAGGGCCATACAATAGGCGGCTTCACCAATCCGCTCCAAGATCTCAAAAGATCCAACATACCTCGGACTAAGCTTCTTTAAGCGTCGAATCATTGATACGCCTTTAAATGGTTTTATCTTGAGGTACACGCAATCGCCCACAGCAAACTCCACGTTTTGGTGCTTGACATTAAAGTACTTGACCTGCCTATCTTGAGCGATCAGTAGCCGTTCTCGAATCAATCGTATCGTTGAATTATCATCTTCAACATCCCTTCGCTTGAACAACTTAGATTCTCTTGTTTCTACCCAAGACAATGGCATACGATACCTCCTTCCGTACAGAGCCTCAAAATGCGTCATCTGAATACTGCTTGGTAACTATTATTATAAGCGAATTCAATCATAAAAAGATGATCCTCCAATCTTTTCCCAAAATCTAATGCATACATACGAAGAATATCTTCCATTGTCATATTCACTCTTTTCGTTTGTCCATCTGTCTGTGGGTAAAAGGTCGTGTTGAAATGCAACTTGGTACCCCATAACTGATGAACGAGCCTCCAGTTATTAGACGTGAACTGACCATCTCGGTCACTTACCATGCTCCGGGGTACGTCGTGCAATCGGACTATGTTGTCCACATAAATCTTCGCCAGCTTCTCCACTGAATCATCCTTCCCATTGGGTATAAAATGTGACACCTTCGTTAAACGATCAACGACCACCCAAAAGGCGTCGTTCCCCTTGTGCGATCTCGATAAACCATGCACGAAATCCATGAAAATGTCATCAAATTTTCACTCCGGTATAGGCAAAGACTCTTAAAATCCTTCGGGCTTCTGGCACTCTGCCTTTACAAAGGCGCACGCTTGACACTTCACCACATAAAGTGGTATGTCTTCATTTAGTCCCGACCACCAGAACAATTTTTTCACAACTCTGTACAACCTTGAGCTCCCCTGGTAAATCGAGTAATTAGTATGAGGAGCCTAGTACATCAATTCCTCCTGTCGTTTGGCCATACTTGGGACGCACAAATGACTGTCTTTCCACAATGACCCATCATCAATGGTAAATTAGGTGTTTAATCCATCCAAAGCCTCATCCATGAACTGTTTTATGTTGTCATCCAACTCCAAAGCCTGCCGAATCCGATCAGCCGGGGCATACAACACTTCCACTCGGCTCAACTGTGCTCCAGCACCAGACATCTTATCAACACAATAGATCTATAAGGCTTTTAAATTTCGAACGAGATGCTCAACATGCATCATTAACCAATTGGCCTGCTCAGGAGCTCTGCGACTTAACAAATTTGCAACCGCACTACCTTTCCCAGGTACATAGTGTATCTTGAAGGTGTAGTCCCCAAGGAACTCCGTCCACCTTCGCCAATATATATTCAAATCCTTTTGATCTGATAGGTACTTCGAGCTCTTATGGTCTCTGTAAATGTCGACCTTCACACCATATATGTAGCGCCTCAAAAGCTTAATCGAGAATATCACGGCTGCCAATCACCAATTCATGGACCAAATAATTCCTCCAAAGCTTGAGAGCGAACACCATGGCCGCCAACTCCAAATCATGGACCGGGTAGTTCCTCTCATGCACCTTTAACGTACGTGATCCATAGGCTATCACCGATCTGTGCTGAAGCAGAACACAGCCTAAACCACTCCCAGAGGCGTCACTATAAACCTCACAGCCTTCAGAACCACAAGGCGAACAAAAGACAGGTGTCGTGGTCAAGCGACACTTTGGATCTTCAAAAACTTGTGCGCATGCTGACGACCAAACAAATTTTTGATCCTTCCTCGTCAGGGTCGTGGGAGGCAATGCTATTTGCGAGAAGTTCTCTACGAAGCACCTGAAGAAGCCGACAAGCCTCAGAAAACCCCTGACTTCAACTACAGAAGACAACTCAGGTCACTCACGTATTGCAGCAACCTTTGCTGGATCTACCACGATACCCTGAACACGACTATATGACCATGAAATGCCATAGAAGATAGCCAAAACTCACACTCAAAGAATTTGGCATACTCTGGTTACTTCTCTTGGTCACCAGAATAATATGCAAGTGTTCCGCATGATCATACTCAGATTGGGAGTACACTAGGATATCATCGATGGACACAGTCACGAACCAATCCAAATACTCCACAAACGTCTTGTTCATTAGATTGATAACAACCGATGGCACGTTCGTCAGCCCAAAAGACAGGACATTGAACTCATAATGCCCATAACGCATGTTGAACGCCATCTGGGGAACATCACTCCCACTAATTCTTGGCTGAAAATAACCAGACTTCAAACCCAGCTTCGAATACACAGTCGATCCAAACTAGGTGAACGAACAAATTATCGATCCTCGGAATCGGGTACTTATTCTTCTCTATTAGCTTATTGAGTTCCCGATAATCGATACACAATCGCAGACTACCATCCGTCTCCAATAAGAGGACCGGGGCACTCCAAGGTGATGAACTTGGACGCACATGCCCCTACGCTATCAATACTTGAAGCCGTGCTTTCAACTCAGCCACTTCTCTCAGTGTTAATCAGTAAGGAGACCGCGACATGGGCTTGGCACCAGGAACCAACTCAATGGTGAACTAAATCTCTCTTTCTCAGGAGGAGCTCTTGGGAGAGCTTGAGGAACACTTCGGCAAATTTCGACACCACCGAAACACCAACCAACCTAGGCTTGGGGTTCTTAGTCTCTAATAGAGTTAATAACAACTCCTCCCCCCCCCCTTAAGGACTGCTAACTTGGTCTCACGTCTTGTTGGTTTTGCTCTAGTGTTACCCCACTTAGGGTTATAGCCAATCTATGCATGCTGCTCCGAGAGTCAGTCCATGCCTAAAATCAAACCACCTACAATCTTTAATGACAATGTTTCCGTTTGGTTTGAATACGCATAATCGGGAAGTATTAGGACGAACCACAAGAATATCTTGGGTGCTAAGGAGCGAGAAGTCCTGTAACAAACATTACTCTCCACCACCAAGAGTGGGACAAAGTCCACTTACACAAATCATAAACCAGTAACTAATCATGTCATGAGTATAAAAGCTATAAGCTAAATTGTACCTGTCATCTTGTCATATTGCATATGGTCTTCTGCCTTTTCCTTTTTCTTCGGAAACCTATCCCAACAGTCACGGGCCATATGTCCCGGCTTGCCACAATTATAAAAAGTAAGTGGGACTCGCCCTGCAGCTTCTCCTGACTTAGCTTTCTTTGTCTTTAGGGCATCAACACGACAATCACGGGCAAGGTGTCCTGACTTGCCACAAGTATGGCAGGCATAAGGAACTTGACCGGTAGAGGTTCTAGACCTCTTATGCCACCTCCCGTGGTATTCAGACTTTGCAGAATCTGCAGAGTTCGGTACCCTGCACACTGGCATCTGGTGGACTTTTCCCAAATCTACTTCCAACGATCTAGCCGACTCCACCAATGCTCGGAATCCCAATAACTTTGGTCCTACCAATAGAAGTCATAAATTATCACTCTGTGGAGAGAAGTGCGCTTAAGGACGTGCCTACGACCCCTCCTTCTGTGGAGAGAAGTGCGCTTAAGGTCATCACTCGTGCTATCATTCGGATGGTTTCCGCAGAAGGAGGGGTCGTAGGCACGTCCTTAAGCGCACTTCTCTCCATAGAGTGATGACCTTGTGACTACACTACACCACTCATAATCACCTAAAATCGGAAAAACGCTCAATTAGGTGACAAACAAATGCCAAAAATCAATCATAGGAACACTCAGGTTCATCAAATATGTGTATTTTCATTCCTAAGTAGACATTCATGGGTTCTTTTCATCTTATAACGACGACGCACATGACTGTGCTCACCACCCCTTAAAAAGAATTCGACCACGAATTCTCCTAAGAAAGACCGACACCGTAGTCTGATACCAAATTGTAACACCCACATCCGTCACATGAGATATAATAGAAGGTTCGGCCGGGGCCCCACGCCATATTCCACGACAGACAGCGGAGTTACATATTAATACCAAATTACTATGAAACAATATCGAAACCTAACACAAAACATTCTAACGGAAGCTTTTAAGTAAGTTAGAAGAACCCATAAACATAACATGAATGTCCACTACAGCCACATCAGGAATGAAATAACATACACAAAAGTTTTGATCTTATGGCCTTACAACATTCAACTTAAATTAAAGTGTTTTATATACATCGGCTCGCAAGCCGGTCATACATGATAGTATTAAAAGAAAAACACTTTGCCTTGGCCTTCAAGGACCAGCACAACAACAAGGGCTTCAACCCGCTATTTGCCACTAGACTCATCTGTTCCTGCATAAGAACAATCCACCGCATGGTGGAAAAACAAATCAACAGTCAGCTAAAGCTGATCAAATTATAACGACCCCACCCCTTACTCGGGGCGGCGCTGCTCCTTCCCTGCAATTGTATTAACAAAATCCAACATGGAAATGAAAGTGCAATTTAAGCACACTTCACCACAGGCGTAGGCACGAACGGCCACACAACCCGTGCTCTCAGGGCACATTATTAGTGACTCCGGTCCAATCTGAGTCTTCACCACTGCCCCCAGGACGAAAACCATCATGAGCATTTGAGTCTTTCCGGTCAAAACCTAAGGCTCGTCCTTCTATGCCAACGGTAAGTGTCACGTACCTTAGGTCTCTTTAACCGAACCATATAGAGCGAGTGCAATTTGTCACAACCCGCATTTTCTCATTAATAAGTAAATCAGAGCACGAGATAACTACGAGCTGTGATGCCACGTCAAGCAGGGGATAACTGCTGACGCTCAGGCAACACTCTAATCCTTCAAATCATAAGTTAAAAAGAATAGAAAACTGATTTTTTTAGATTAATTGGTCGTATCTCTCGGCTCAGTGGATCAAATAGTTCACGGTTTGAAAACTATTTTTATACGTAGCGAAAAAATACTTCATTTATGCTTAACATCCTAAAAGAGCGCATAAGTGTCCTAAGAGGACAACTTACACTATGCAAGACCCTAGATTTCAATTTATAATATTTATAAGGAAAACCATCTTTTTTACGCATTTGGAAAATAATGATTGAGCTTTTATAAAACATGCTGATCATGCAATACATATAGTAGTTCTTTATAGGTTTTAAGTAACTAGCAACCTAGCATAAAACATTCCCAGAGAGCAAGTGAAACTACCACAAAACAGGTAAACTAGCAGCTAAGCAAAGACTTAGTATTACAAAGGAAAATCACCAACGAGCGTCAACAACCTGACACGAACTCGCTGACGAGCATGTATGTCTGTACTACTACAAAGCTAAAGAACTACCTCAACAAGTGAGGAAAACACTGCCACAACGCAGTCCACAAGGAAACTCCTGAAATTAGCCGTTCAGCCGGCTACAGACCTGAACCTGAGGCATTCAAAAGAAGAACACCACAGCAAGAAATAATAAAACAAAAGGCAAAGAAACATCAGATAATAATCGAATGAAAAGAGCAGAAAGAAAAAGGGGTTACCAACCCTGCAAGAGAAATGCTGAAAATCTCAGCTAAAGAATCCAAAAGGGACAAAATGTAAGTATAACAGTCAGTAAAGTGAGAGAAAAGCAACAAGTACTAAAACGTACCAAACTCCGCTCAAGCCTGCAGAGACAAAAAGGAAACCAATATGCATCAAATGAACAGTATGAAAGGAACTAACAGTCCTAAACTTGTAAATCGTTAGCACTGGCACAAATCCCAAACCTGTGTCAGAGACTAAGAACAATCACAACCGAACAACCAGGTCCAGGTGTCTCAAGAGTACTAAAGGGGCCGCCACAGGGTCCACACACATAGAGTTCCAACCTCTTACAGGAACCCAAAATGTCCAAAGGAGGGAATGGTGGTGGTCACGGCTCGAACTCCCCCGGTACCATACTACTTCAGAAACCCAGCTACCACATGCTAAGGATCCACGATTCGGCACCAAAACTAGCCGACAACACCACTTAAAAACTACCAAGTTCTACAACCAAAATCCGCCTAATTATTTCCCCCTACCCGCCGAATTATTTCCCCCTACCCGCCGAATTATTTCCCCCTACCCGCCGAATTCAACTAAAATAAATTCCGATATCTTCTTAATTTAGGCCGACTACAAGCCCTAACCTAGGAATATATCCAAACTTACCTATACTATTTCGGTATTCTACGACAAGGAGAATAATAAAGCGAAATACAACCCATGGAGGCATGCAAGAGGGGAGAAACCCACTTGCCTCAAATTGTTCTTGAAAACGTCCACCCAAAATACTCCAACACGTAGATCCGTCCAAAAGGGGGCACGCGGAGACGAGATCTACGAAAAAACGGACAACCGGGGGTTAGGGCCGAAAAAAAACTATGGCGAAACGGCCACCAAAACGAGAAAAGTTTATCGCGATCTCGAAGCTCTCGCCGAGAGCTTTCCAACGCCGCGATCGGATCAAAATTTCGTCCACCGGATCGGCGGTGGCGGCCGCTGGAAGATTCGCGAACGGAAGGGTTCCGCACACGCCAAATATTTCGCACAGGGGGGGCTGCTGGTTCGGGGAAGAAGAAAGGATTGCCTTTTTGTCTAAATCTTATATAAATAATAATATTATTAATATAATTATATAAATAAAAAATAGAAGAGGGGGGGGGGCTGTTCGGTGAGATGATTCTCACCGAATTCATAATTCGGTGAGAATCATCTCACCGAATCTCCCATTCTACTTTATACTTTACTTTTTTTATTTAATTAATTCTTTATATAAATAAATATATATACATAATATTTATAATTATATAAAAACGATATAACCTTAAATCATTACGGAGGGCCAAACGCGCGCCGAATCGAACGAAATTCGCACCGTAGGCGAATGACGACGCTACGAATCCAACGGCAAAGTCGAAATCGAATTCCGACGCACCGTTTTCGAGATAATAATTTCTAAAGTTAACGGCGTACGCGAAAACATACAAACTACAATCGCGCGCCGAGGCTCCAAAAATGCTCGGAACGCGACAAAATTTGACGAGCAAGTCTAAAATTAGCCGATCTAATTTCCTAATATAAAATTTTCCACTCACGACGCAAATCCCAAAATTTGGCCGGTCAAACCTAACGAACGCAAAACGCGCTAACGACAAAGTCGGTAACAAAATCCGACGAACAAAACTCGGGCAAAAACTCCCGAAGCCAAAACACAAGCATTCCCCAAGAGGCTCCACCGAGTCACCAAACGGACTCCGGCTCGCTAGAGAATCTTGCTACCAGGCATCACCAAGCCACGCAGGGAACCTAAAGAGCTAAGAGCACGCTCTAACAACGTCACATGACCAACACGCGCTAACATAACGCTCTGACGTCATAATACGTCAGATAAGAACTAAAATAAATCACTGGAAAATCGGGGGCGTTACAGTCACTCCCCCTAAAAGAAAGTTTCGTCCTGAAACTTTACGCACAAAACACTTCTACCATAGAAGGAAAAGAAAATAACCAAGGGTTATCGAATGCTTACCGAGCACAGCTAGGAGAACAAATGAAAATCCGCCTCCCTCATAGCTGACTCCAACTCCCAAGTCGCGCTCTACACGTCTTGGTTTTTTCACAGAATTTTTACCATCGGTATTGTCTTTCTCCGCAACACTCGATCTTGCACATCCAAAACACGAATAGGAACTTCCACGTAGGAAAGGTTAGGCTCCAACTGGGGCACTGCATCCAGAACTTGTCTGTCACTTAGCACGCACCTCCGCAGTTGGCTCACGTGAAAAACATTGTGCACGCCAGGAAAATTTGCGGGCAATTTCAACTTGTAGGCTGACACACCAATCCGCTCCACAATTTCAAATGGTCCCACATACCTCGGGTCCAACTTATGGTTCTTACCGAACCTCTTCACTCCAACCATCAGGGAAACCTTAAGGAATACCATGTCTCCCACAGAAAATTCCAAAACGGACCTACGCCGATTGGCGTTCTTCTCGTATCGCTCTTGGGCTATCCGAAGCTTCTCTCGAATAAGCTTTACAGAGACTTCCATTTCTTCTAAGGCATCTGGACCTAACGTCGTCTCTCACCAACCTCAGCCCAAAATAGAGGAGTTCTACATCGTCTTTCATATAGCGCTTCGAAAGGAGCCATTTGCAGACTCTCTTGATAACTGTTATTGTATGCGAACTCCATCAACCTCAAGCGTTCATCCCACGCTCCTCCGTGGTCTAATATATAACAACGGATCATATCTTCCACAATCTGATTAACACGCTCCGTTTGACCATTGGTCTGTGGATGATATGCGGTAGAATATCTCAAGTCAGTTCCCAATCCTTCTTGAAGGCTCTTCCAGAAACGAGATATAAACCTGGAGTCTCGATCTGATACTATACTTACGGGTACTCCATGTAACCTGATAACTTCATTCAAATATAGTTCCGCTATCTTTTTCATCGAGTAACCAATCTGAAAGGGTACGAAGTGCGCACACTTTGTTAATCTATCAACAATCACCCAAACAGAATCATACCCTCGGGGAGATCTCGGCAAACCAGTAATGAAATCCATTGAGATACTCTCTCACTTCCAAGCTGGAATCTCTAAAGGCGCTAACTTTCCACCAGGCCTTCCATGATCAGCCTTAACTCTTTTGCACGTAAAACATTCCGACACAAACCTTGCAATGTCACCCTTCATCTTAATCCACCAGGCAATCTGTTTCAAGTCCTTATACATTTTTGTAGACCCTGGATGGTAGGCCACACTTGAACTGTGTGCCTCACTGCACAACTTAACTCGAATATCTCAAAAATTGGGGACGCAAAATCTACCGCGGTACTTTAGAGTACCCGCGTCATCGATCGAAAAGTCAGGCAGCTCCCCCTTCTCAGTTCTATTATGAAGGTGCAGTAGATCAGGATCGTCCTTTTGATGAAGCCTCGTAAGAGAAATCCATGAAGGCTCGGACGCTTCCAAACTGCTTGGCGAGTCACATCTACCAACTGAAATATCCATTAAAAGGAACTCTTCTACCAACAACTCAGTGGAGAGATTGAAAATTTTCCCTGTCTTCCTGCTTAAGGCGTCGGCTACCACGTTAGCCTTACCCGGATGGTATAGGATCTCCACTTCATAATCAGCCACATACTCTAACTATCTGCGCTGGCGCAAGTTCAACTCCTTTTGAGTGAAGACGTACTTCAAACTCTTATGATCTGTATAAATCTTGCACTGCACGCCATACAACAAGTGTCTCCATAATTTCAATGCATAAATAACTGCTGTGAATTCCAAGTCATGCGTAGGGTAGTTCCTTTCATGAATCTTAAGCTGTCTTGACCCATACGCAATCACTTTTCCTTCTTGCATCAGCACACAACCAAGACCCACGTGGGATGCGTCCACGTAAACGGCATAGTCTAATCCTTCTGTAGGCAATGTCAATATCGGAGCAGTGCACAGTCTATTCTTTAGCTCTTGGAACGCCTCTTCGCACTTATCGCTCCACACAAATGCTGCATTCTTCTGCGTCAATTTGGTCAATGGCGCAGATAACGTAGAGAAACCCTCTACAAATCTCCTGTAGTAGCCAGCCAACCATAGGAAGCTTCTTATTTCTTTGGGTGTGGCAGGCCTCGTCCATTCCATAACTGCGGCTATCTTTTCTGGGTCGACAGAGATTCCGTCCTTGTTAACCACATGACCCAGGAAAGAAACATGAGGCAACCAGAACTCGCATTTACTTAGCTTGGCGAACAACCTATGGTCCCTCAAGGCAGATAAAACTAGACGCAAATGTTGGTCATGCTCCTCAACATTGCGTGAATACACCAACACATCGTCTATAAATACGACTACAAACTTGTCCAGAAAGTCCTTGAAAACCCTGTTCATCATGTCCATGAAAGCAGAAGGTGCGTTGGTCAAACCAAACGACATCACCAAAAATTCAAAATGACCATGTCTGGAACGGAAGGCAGTCCGCGGGATATCTGATTCGTGGATCCTTAACTGGTGGTAGCCCGAACGAAGGTCAATCTTAGAGAACACGGTGCTGCCTCGCAGTTGATCAAACAAATCATCTATCCTCGGCAACGGATACCTATTCTTGATCGTTACCTTATTTAGCTCTCTATAATCGATGCACAACCTCATCGATCCATCCTTTTTCTTGACGAACAAAACGGGAGCACCCCAAGGCGAAGAACTCGGCCTTATAAATCCGTTCTCAAGCAACTCGTCTAACTGGATACGCAACTCCTCCAGTTCGCGTGGGGCCATCCGGTAAGGCGCCTTGGCAATAGGACGCGTACCCGGCTCCAAATCTATCACAAACTCCACATCTCGATCAGTCGGGAGACCAGGAAGGTTAGCTGGAAAGACATCAGAAAAATCACGAACCACCGGGATCTCCTCCAAACACGACAAACTAACCTTGGTTTCTAAAACCGAAACCAAACAAGCAAAACATCCAGAATCTACAAGTTTCCTAGCACATACCGCCGATATAGTGGAGAATCCTGGCGCGGATAACCGTAAACACTCCCGGGCTGACCGTTGTCCATCCTGAAGTCCAAGCGTTTACCCTTGCATTGGATCACAGCATCATATCTGGACAACCAGTCCATGCCTAGGATCACATCGAAGTCTTCCAGATCCAACAGCTTCAAATCAGCAATCGCGAGAAAATCGCCTAGTAAAATCGGACAACTCTGAATACCCTGATCCGAAACTACAGATTCGCTTGAAGGAAACTTGACACAGAACGCATCACCAACACGATCGAGATCCAAACGGTAACGCTCTACGAAGGCCCTAGCCACAAATGAGTGGGTAGAGCTGGAATCGAACAGAACACGCGCCCAGCGGTTCTTTACCTTAAATCGTCCTATAAAATTGCACACGCGACTAAGGAAGCGAACGCTCAAAACTATAACTATGAGCTAAACATTAAAACTAGGGGAGAATCTAACCTGATATCACTTGCGTGGACGCCTGAGCTTCCTCCATAGAGACCACGTTCAACTTTCCTTTTCCCTTGTCCACTCGCTGCGGCGGCGGCAAGGCCTGAAGAGGAACTGGCTGCAGAGTAAGCTGAGCTTGCGGGCACTGATACTTGAGATGATCCTCTTGACCGCACAAGAAACAACTTCTCGCCTTCTTCCAGCAATGGGCAGCATCGTGCCCCGGCTTCTTGCATACAGAACAAAGCAAGTCTTTCTTTGGGATACCTTGGATCGCATGAATCTGCTCTTTCTTCTGAGCTCCTAATCTTTGATAGCACCTTTCAAATGGATGGCCCGGTCGGCCACAGAAACTGCATACATCTTTGTTTCTCTTCCTCGGAGCAGCGTCAGGGACCTGAGTACTCTTACCCTCATCAGACTTTCTTTTATCTTTTCTCAGTTGTTAACCTCGATTCTTGACGTTATCAATTGCCTCTACCTTTAAGGCAGCTTCCACCATACCAGCATAACTTGAGGTCGCATAGGCACTTGCTAATTGCTGGACGTCACTCCTTAGCCCAGCCAGAAATCGCTTGCTTCGATTTTCATCGGAACTCACCAAGTCTGGGGCAAATCGGCTTAGCTTACTAAACTCGATTTCGTACTCACTAACCGTGAGCTGCCTCTGCTTTAAGTGCAGGAAATCATTCATCAGACGGTCCCTCTCGACCGATGGAAGAAACTTGCTCAGAAGTAGCTCCTTAAAGGACTCCCAGGAACACCCGTCCTTCATACCTTCCTTCTCCCTCAGCCACCAGCCCTTTGCCAATCCTTTGAGCTGATATGCGGCTAACATCACTTTCTGATCATCAGTGATCCCAGAGTATGAGAACATCTCCTCGATTGATATCATCCAATCGTCTAAGACCATGAAATCTGCCTTGCCATCATACGTCGGAGGCCTAAGTCGCTGAAACTGAGAAATAAAGGTCATATCTGGTGGCACCACGACCGGAGGCACCAGAGGAGCGGGGGGAACAGGGACAGCTTGACCCACAACAGGGTCCTGAACTCTCGGAATCTGCCCTGCCACAACTGCTAACAAGGACTGGACCTGAGACTGCAAATCCACTACTTGCTTTGACAAGACTTCATTGCTTTGTCGCAGACCTTCTATCATTGCGCTGCTCTGCGCACCTGAAGATTCTCCCTCCGATTGGGGAGTCAACCTTGTCGAAGGACGCCTCGACATTCTAATGGAACAACAAAACACTAATCAGACACCTAGCCCACTCACTAGAACCAAACAACATAGTACAAACAATACATACTTAAGTACTTGCTCATGCTGCTAACTTGCTCTGGGATTTTCAATAATGATGATATGCTTATCCTACGATGATTCACTATCATCACACTAACTCTTGTGCCTAGATCGGGAATGCATGAATTTATATTCTTTTTGACTCAAAAATTATGTGTGTACACATGTCATCCTGCAAATCTTTAGCTTGGCACGTTGTGCTTATGCAATGTTATGCTATGCATGATTGTGCTATGCATTCTAAAAAGGCCCTAATGCATGTTATGAGCGGCGTACACATGAAAATGTTATGCATCCCATACTACATAACATTTCCATGCAACGAAAAAAAGAAAACGTGCTAGCCGCATTCATGTGGTGAAGTTATGCATCTCATACTACATAACCCTCACATGTTGCCTCCTATGGTGGATCCATATACAAACACATAGTATGCATCCCATACTACATAATATGCCTCGTATACTTCATGTCATGCTATGAGTGTAGTGTTCGTGCTTCAGCCAAGACGTGCTGATGACATATCGGTGTGTGTATGATATGACTCTAAACACCTAATACTTACAGGGACAGGTTGCCCGACAATTTGTCAAGCAACCTCCCTCTGATACCAACTGTCACAACCTGCATTTTCTCATTAATAAGTAAATCAGAGCACGAGATAACTACGAGCTGTGAGGCCACGTCAAGCAGGGGATAACTGCTGACGCTCAGGCAACACTCTAATCCTTTAAATCATAAGTTAAAATGAATAAAAAACTGATTTTTTTAGATTAATTGGTCGTATCCCTCGGCTCAGTGGATCAAATAGTACACGGTTTGAAAACTATTTTTATACGTAGCGGAAAAATACTTCATTTATGCTTAACATCCTAAAAGAGCGCATAAGTGTCCTAAGAGGACAACTTACACTATGCAAGACCCTAGATTTCAATTTATAATATTTATAAGGAAAACCATCTTTTTTACGCATTTGGAAAATAATGATTGAGCTTTTATAAAACATGCTGATCATGCAATACATATAGTAGTTCTTTATAGGTTTTAAAGTAACTAGCAACCTAGCATAAAACATTCCCAGAGAGCAAGTGAAACTACCACAAAACAGGTAAACTAGCAGCTAAGCAAAGACTTAGTATTACAAAGGAAAATCACCAACGAGCGTCAACAACCTGACACGAACTCGCTGGCGAGCATGTATGTCTGTACTACTACAAAGCTAAAGAACTACCTCAACAAGTGAGGAAAACACTGCCACAACGCAGTCCACAAGGAAACTCCTGAAATTAGCCGTTCAGCCAGCTACAGACCTGAACCTGAGGCATTTAAAAGAAGAACACCTCAGCAAGAAATAATAAAACAAGAGGCAAAGAAACATCAGATAACAATCGAATGAAAAGAGCAGAAAGAAAAAGGGGTTACCAACCCTGCAAGAGAAATGCTGAAAATCTCAGCTAAAGAATCCAAAAAGGAACAAAATGTAAGTATAACAGTCAGTAAAGTGAGAGAAAAGCAACAAGTACTAAAACGTACCAAACTCCGCTCAAGCCTGCAGAGACAAAAAGGAAACCAATATGCATCAAATGAACAGTATGAAAGGAACTAACAGTCCTAAACTTGTAAATCTTTAGCACTGGCACAAATCCCAAACCTGTGTCGGAGACTAAGAACAGTCACAACCGAACAACCAGGTCCAGGTGTCTCAAGAGTACTAAAGGGGCCGCCACAGGGTCCACACACATAGAGTTCAAACCTCTTACAGGAACCCAAAATGTCCAAAGGAGGGAATGGTGGTGGCCACGGCTCGAACTCCCCTAGTACCATACTCCTTCAGAAACCCAGCTACCACATGCTAAGGATCCACGATTCAGCACCAAAACTAGCCGATAACACCACTTAAAAACTACCAAGTTCTACAACCAAAACCCGCCGAATTATTTCCCTCTACTCGCCGAATTATTTCCCCCTACCCGCCGAATTATTTCCCCCTACCCGCCGAATTCAACTAAAATAAATTCCGATATCTTCCTAATTTAGGCCGACTACAAGCCCTAACCTAGGAATATATCCAAACTTACCTATACTATTTCGGTATTCTACGACAAGGAGAATAATAAAGCGAAATACAACCCATGGAGGCATGCAAGAGGGGAGAACCCCACTTGCCTCAAATCGTTCTTGAAAACGTCCACCCAAAATACTCCAACACGTAGATCCGTCCAAAAGGGGGCACGCGGAGACGAGATCTACGAAAAAACGGACAACCGGGGGTTAGGGCCGAAAAAAAACTATGGCGAAACGGCCACCGAAACGGGAAAAGCTTACCGCGATCTCGAAGCTCTCGCCGAGAGCTTTCAAACGCCGCGATCGGATCGAAATTTCGTCCACCGGATCGGCGGTGGCGGCCGCCGGAAGATTCGCGAACGGAAGGGTTCCGCACACGCCAAATATTTCGCACAGGGGGGGCTGCTGGTTCGGGGAAGAAGAAAGGATTGCCTTTTTGTCTAAATCTTATATAAATAATAATATTATTAATATAATTATATAAATAAAAAATAGAAAAAGGGGGGGGGAGGGGGGGCTGTTCGGTGAGATGATTCTCACCGAATTCATAATTCGGTGAGAATCATCTCACCGAATCTCCCCTTCTACTTTATACTTTACTTTTTTTTTATTTAATTAATTCTTTATATAAATAAATATATATACATAATATTTATAATTATATAAAAACGATATAACCTTAAATCGTTACGGAGGTCCAAACGCGCGCCGAATCGAACGAAATTCGCACCGTAGGCGAATGACGACGCTACGAATCCAACGGAGAAGTCGAAATCGAATTCCGACGCACCGTTTTCGAGATAATAATTGCTAAAGTTAACGGCGTACGCGAAAACATACAAACTACAATCGCGCGCCGAGGCTCCAAAAATGCTCGGAACGCGACGAAACTTGACGAGCAAGTCTAAAATTAGCCGATCTAATTTCCTAATATAAAATTTTCCACTCCCGACGCAAATCCCAAAATTTGGCCGGTCAAACCTAACGAACGCAAAACGCGCTAACGACAAAGTCGGTAACAAAATCCGACGAACAAAACTCGGGCAAAAACTCCCGAAGCCAAAACACAAGCATTCCCCAAGAGGCTCCACCGAGTCACCAAACGGACTCCGGTTCGCTAGGGAATCTTGCTACCAGGCATCACCAAGCCACGCAGGGAACCTAAAGAGCTAAGAGCACGCTCTAACAACGTCACATGACCAACACGCGCTAACATGACGCTCTGACGTCATAATACGTCAGATAAGAACTAAAATAAATCACTGGAAAATCGGGGGTGTTACACAGTTCCACTCAACTCGTTGCTCACATCACCATGTCAATTTAAGTCATCGGCGCGTATCAAGCTTCCCCGAGGCCCGATGTATCGATCATACAATAGTAAATAACCCAGTTATGCACAAGGTCGGCTCTCAGGCCACCAAGCTTGGCTCCCAGAGCACACAACCGCACATACTAGCCCCCGGGTCCCCGCGAGACATGCCTCCCAGAGCTACCGCCAGCGGTAACACTACCGCAGCGCGGTACCTGGCAGAAATGTGTTTCGGTCCAGTTTTCTGGGTGCTCCTCGGGGTTCGTCCCCAAAGTTCCATGTTGCAATCTACCGCATAGAAACCCGAAAAACAAACGGCATGGAGTTTTCTCCGGCAATATATGCATAATGAAAACATCATCAATCCAGACTAACCCGTCCGGATGGGCGTCATACACCATGCCAATGTCTGTACTTCGATTCCGAACTCTATATGCAAAACTACGGGGATAATCCCCAAAGGAATACCACACGCTCACCGCACCCTTGCGGAAGAGGTTTTCCTATACAAAAGGAAGAGGACTTCACATGTCCAAGTAGTGAATCGTTACCCTTTGCGATTTATTCGGTGCCATGCCCAAGATCTAGATGGATGGACGCGACCGCAACGACCTTGCCTCCCCAAATACGGACTCGGCTTGCGAATCGGAGCTTCAGAACTCCAATGGCGGCGGGATCTCTTACTTCTTCTTCCTTCTTCACTCTCCCTTCTCTCTAGAACTTATAAAGAGAGAGCTAATGGAGAAATGAGTTGGGAAAACCTAACTCCCGGCTATATACCCACAGAGGCACGCACCAACCGTCAAATCTCCAAATAAAATCAGTGGACGGTCCTGATTCCTCCAAGAATATAGTTTACGAGAGCTACCGCCGCGCGGTAACCCAATTATTCGACTTCTCAAGGACGCCACCACTCAGCCATCCAATCGGGAGACGACAAGTGGACACGTCATAACTGCTATGCTACCGCCACGCGGTAGTTTACACGTTTGGAAGGAAACGACAAAGGTACGCTACCGCTTGCGGTAAGGTTAACGTCGTGCGGTAACAACCCGAGAGCTTTATCAAATAAATCATCAAGCTACAGCCCTGCGCTACCGCTACTGCCGCGCGGTAGAGTTTCTCGAGAATGTCGAGCACTGAGTGCCACGACCCAATCGTCAAGCGGACTACTGTCGCGCGGTATACATTACCGCCTGACGCTTGCATGTGCTGAGACGCTGAGAGCGTCGAGAACGCTGAGAGCATCGAGCTACCACCAGCGATAGCTCTACAGCCACGCGGTACCTTACAGAAAATAATTTCCTGAACCTGGGGCGTTACAAAGGATACCTGACAACACTCCATTTGTCGAAACTGTATTCGTCGAACGTTGTTCGACATTCGCCGATCGTTGGTCGACAGTCGTCAAAAGAAGGCAATCAGTATAACAACCTATTTGTTGGACGCCAGTTCGACGTTCGCCGAATGTCGGCTCGACGTTCGCCGAACGCCGGCTCGACGTTCGTCGACTGCTTATTAGACGTTCGCCAAACGCTGTTTGACGATTTCGCCCTCCTACTCCTTTTTGGGGTGTTACACGCGGGCGCTCGCGCGCATGTGCCGGTGCGAAACCGGGCATGCACGTGCCTGCGTGCTCCCGAGCGCGTGCGCATCCGGTCGCACATGCGCTCCCTTGAGAGAACGCTCATCCGGGCGCGCGCGTGTTCCCTCGGGTACACGCGCATCCGAACGCGCTCCCCATGGCATGCGCGCCCCCTGGCGCGCGCTCACCCGGGAGCTCACTCCCCCGGGGGGGCGCCCGTGCGCCTGTGTATTTCCGGGCGCGCAAACTTTTGGGCATGCTCTCTCGCGCGCTCCTGGGCGCACGCCCCTTCGCACCTTCGGCGTGCGGGTTTGTGTGTGCTTGCGCATGCGTTTTCATGCATTACCTTGCACACTCTTGTGCACTTGCGTGGTTTTTCGTGCTTGTGATTGGGTTAAAGACGCTTGCGCATGGGGGACTATTTTGAGCGCCCAAGGTGCGATTGTCATGCTTATGAGGTGGCATTATTCCTGCCGCGGGTGATTATTTTTGATGTTTTTTGTCTCGTCTTATTTTTCAGGTTTTAAATCATAACGTGAAATGTCGTCTGATGTTATTGCGCTCCACACTCACCATCGAGCAAATTGAGATTTGGAGAAAACGATACGAAATAGTTGATGTACAACCCTTATCCGTCAAGGGTCAACGATCAATAATCGACATTCAACAAGTCAGCAAACAACTTCAATATGCGAAGTCCCAATCAACATTTAGTGGTCAGCAAGGGGTGCAAGGGACCCTTTGACACAAGCGAGAATCATACTTGCCAGGTCACGCGAACACACAGTATCACGAGCAAGCTTTAAAGTTTTTCCATTCAGGCAGTAACAGTGGTGAATAGTAGCACTACTCAGTACCAGACGACCTCTAATCAGTCATTATGTTAGTCATGTCGATCATCGTAGATAGTCGCCAGACGATACTCACCAACAACCGAGCCAAGTCGCTAGAGGGATGCAACCGGTATTCGCGGGGATGGGTCACCTCTCTTACAGACCCCCTTCCCCAGGATTTTTCTATAAAGAGGACGCCATGGATACAAAAAATAGACTTTGAAATTTTGAAAAAGATCTTGACCACCTTTTCCGTGGACTTTTAGTTGAGCCTTCGGATCCCTTCTCCGAAGAGACAAGCCCCCAGGTAGTATCCCCTTGTACCCTACTCGACCATCTTTGGTTGCGGAGGGGAAGCTTCTTCTAAGCATCTGGGTACATGGTGAGACCTCCCTATAGCAGCGCCTGGGGTCCTTTTTGTTGTCCCTTTGTTTCTATGTTCTAGCCCATTTAGCCATCGAACCCGACCACTTGACCAGTAATCTCAGGCTGCATTGATCTGAATTTTGGAGTAGGGAATTTCCCGGCTCCAATACTTTGGTGTGATGAGCGTGAATCTTAGCCGATGAAGAAAGTTCCGCGAGTAGGCGAGATGGTGGATGGATGCGAGAATGAGGAGATAGCCGACAACTCGGCAGGAATCGACAGCTCAGTAAGAGGAGGCTAATTTATGACAGTGGCATTGTTTGAGAAGTTCGCAAGGAGGATTGAGATGTCCATCCTAGAGGGGTTCCTTCCTCGCCCCGATGTCACAGCGATCTCGGCTCGGCGCGTAACATCGTCGAAGGAAGAGGAGCCACCTAGGCATTCAGGGAAGGAGCGAGCAAGAGATGAGCGGGAGCGACCAATGCAGTCGCAGTACCGGCACTGTACCAACCAGTGAGCTACCGGGGGATCTGGTTCCGAGATATGAACCAGTTGGCGAGGTTCCAGGATTCTCGGTCAGGTGGCGAGTATTAGGAGGATACTCGCAAGTATGAAGCCCATCATCATGAATGGGGGAGGAGCCCCTTATGTGACAAAGTACTAGCAGCCCCAATTCTCGAAGGCTTCAGAGAGCTCGCCCTGAACTACTACTCCAACAAATATGACCGACCAGGCACCTCCAATGGATTAAGGACATGGTGTCTGTCCACAACATGACTGATGCATTCAAATGTAGGTTCTTCTTCATCACCTTCACGGGGAAGGCGATACACTGGTTCCACCAGCTGCCCCGAGGTTTCATCTACCACTTCGAAGACCTGTGTCAGGGCCTGATGGCACAGTTCGTGACGTCCAAGATAAGGAAGAAAGAGTAAAGCGCTCTCTTCAAAATCATGCAAGGGCAGCACGAGAGTCTTGGCCACTACATCAATCGTTTTTAAGAGAAAGTTCTTGAAGTCGAGGAAGTGAATGTCTTCACCATGCAGTTGGCCCTAAAGTTTGGCCTAAAGCAGGGTCTCTTCAGCCTGGCAATCAGATCTAAGCCCACAAGATCCTTTGAGGAGATGATCTAAAGGGCAAACAAGTTCGTGTAGGGAGGAGAAGAACCTCAACTTCTTCGCAACATTGGATGGGGAGAACCTGGGAGGCAGGGAAAGAGAATGACCTTCGGGAGTGAGAGCCAGAGTAATCCCGAAGAGGCAAGAAGAGCAAAAAAGAAAGGAGTCGAGGAGAAGGGAAGAGCCCAAAAGGGTCGAGGAACAGAGGAGGCAGGAGAGGCCTCACAGGAAAGAGGAGAGGAGATTTGTAGCAACTCTAGAAAGAAGGGAGGAGGCACGACGATTCCAATATCCCATGAAACGCCCCTAATGGAGGCCACTAGGAAGACCCAGTACCTGAACCAGGATAAGAGGAACGACAACCAGTCAAAAAGGTGGTAGTGAAGAGCTCAGGAGGAGGTAATGACCATTGCCTAGCAAGGCAATAGGCATCGCAGGAGGATCCCGCCGGTGAGGAACCAGGTAGAAGAGATTCCCCTTTACTGCGATCTGCACTGTGTAGAGGGACACAAAAACTTAGCTTGTCCCGATTTTTGCAAAGCAATGAGGAGGCTATAAGTATGAGTGGTAGAGATGGAGCAACTTAGGCATGAGGCCCCCGTAGGACCGGTAGAGTTCCAAGCTTCGGGGAGGAGGAGGAACAAGGATCGATTCGACCAAGGCGGTCGCGGGGAGGTGGTCCAAGGCTTAGGAGTAGGGAAGGTAGGAGTGATAAATGGAAGTGCCGGGCTTGGAGCTTCCCGCAAGGGAAGTCTCCATCAGATTTACCGCAAGAGCGTCGTCTCGACCTCTTAAGTGTCGCCGCCATTGGAGGAGATCACTTTTTCTAAGGAAGACATGTTAGAGAATGAGAATCTATTTAATGATGCCCTCATCATCCAAGCCGTCATCGAGGATTTCACCGTCGACCAAATCCTAGCGGACAACGAGAGCTCGTTGAATGTCATCTTCAAAAGGACATTCGTTAGACTGCAGGTGGAAGCGTTCAGGATCCTAGCCACTGACGGACCCCTCTTTGGCTTCTCTAGAGAGAAGAAAGAGGTGGATGGAGGAGCAGATCTTTTGGTGACCCTTGGTAGCACCTCGATCCAACGTAGATTCATCATCGTGGATGCACCAAGCTACTACATCGTGATCTTTGGAAGACCTTTCATCAACTACTTCAAGGCAGTCTCATCTTCCTAACACCAGTGCCTGAAGTTTTACAGGGGCGATGTCCAAATGATGGTCCGAGGGGATTCTAAAGCTGTCAGGGAGTGCTATCTTAGTGTCGTCAGTATCATTAGCTAGATGGAAGATGCAGAGAGGCTGGAGATGATCCTTGAAAGGGAGTACAAGCTGAGAGCTACAAAGGTGTCGGAGGAAGTGGAGGTGGTCTCCGAAGAAGGAGAACCCGAGATGTTGAAGATTGGAGGATCTCTGACACTGGAGGGGAAGGTGGAGATGGCGGTCTGTCTACAAGAAAATGTACACATCTTAGTATGGAGCGCCACAGAGATGGCAGTGATTAATATAGAGGTTTCATTTCATTGCCTCAACCTGGATCTCAAGGTTGCCCCGTCCGTCAGAAGTATAGGAAGAGTGTCGATGCGCTGGATGAGCCAATTTGGGAGGAGGTGAAGAAGCTGCTAGAGGAGGATTTTGTTTCGAAGATCTAGTATTTAGGCTGGGTTTCTAATATTGTAATGGTTAAGAAGGCCGAAGGGGGCTGAAGGCTATGTATTGATTTTTTTCATGTTAAATAAAGTTTGCCCGAAGAATTGCTACCCCTTGCCTCGAATTAACATGTTGGTTGATTCAGCTGTCAGTTTTCCTGTGATGAGTTTCCTTGATGCTTTTTCAGGGTATCACCAGATCCGGATGCATCCCCCTGACTGTCGCAACGTCTCCTTCATCACCATCTATGACTGTTATAGCTACAAGATGATGCCCTTCGGGCTAAAGAACCCTGACACGACCTACTAAAGAATGATGAACCAAGTGTTCAAGGAGCAAAAGGGGCAAAATATGGTAGTGTACGTGGATGACCTCATAGTCAAGAGCAAGAGAATCATGGAGCATACTAAGGATCTGGAGGATACCTTTGCGACTCTGCGAAAGTACAAGATGCGGCTCAATCCGACAAAGTGTGTTTTTGGTGTAGGAAGGGGTAAGTTCTTAGGTCACCTCCTCACTCCGAGAGGGGTGGAGCCTAACCCCGAGAAAGTAAGATCCATCCTGGAGATGACATCCCCAAAGAATTCCAAGTAAGTCCAGAGGCTGAACGAAAGGTTGGCGGGTCTTAGCTGCTTCCTATCCAAGGTGGGAGAGAAGTGCTCCTTATTTTTCAAGACTCTCAGAGGCAACCAAAAGTCTGAGTGAACCGCAGAGTGTGAGGAGGCTTTTGGAAAGCTCAAGCAGTAACTAACTCAAGATCCTCTACTCCAAAGCCCACAAGAAGGCGAAGATCTCCTCCTTTACCTAGGAGTTGGAGAAGAGGTAGTCAGCTCTGTGCTTGTTAAGGAAGAGGGAAAGAGAAAGCTCCTCGTCTTCTATGCGAGTAGGGTGCTTAGGCAGGAGGAGATAAGGTATCTCATCCTGGAGAAGCTAGCCTTCGCCTTGGTGCTTTCAGCGTGGAGGATCCGGTCATACTTTCAAGCTCACTCCATCAAACTCATCTCTGAAAATTCGCTGTGAAGTATCTTGGATAGAGTGGAGCATTTGGGAAGGTTGGCGAAGTGGGCAATAGAAATCAGGAGTTGACATCTCTTTCTCACCAAGGGTGATGATCAACGCCTAGACAGTGGCAGATTTCCTAGTCGATTTCTCAGCTGAGGAGGGAAGATACAAAGGCTTTTCCTGCCCAATATCGTGGAAGATGTTCATGGACGGAGCTTTGTACAAGAGCTCAGTGGGAGCAGGCATCGTGTTGGTGAGCCCACATGGAACTAGGATCGAGCAAGTAGTCGAGATCCTCTTCCCCATCACAAACAACTAGGTGGAGTACGAGGTCATGGTGGCAGGCTTGCGTCTCGTCAAGGATTTGGGAATCTAGAACCTCAAAGACTTTGCTGATTTGATGGCGGTCGTGTCTAAAATCCGGGGTGAGTTCGAAGTACGTGACCTCATCCTGCAAATATATCAGATAGAAGTAAGAGGCTTGATTAAGAACTTTCAAACCTTTTTCGTCGAGCACGTGCCAAGGGAGGAGAACTCAGAGATGGACTACCTAGACAAGTATGGCCCAAGCGTCGGTGGAACTATGACAGAGTTATTTCAACCATCCATCGAGGAAGGGGAGATGATGAAGATTGAGCAGAGAGATTCTTAGAAGGACACGTTCGTTACTTTCTTAATGAAAGGCCAGCTTCCTGCCAGCGAGGGAGACTGGAGGAAGTTTCGATATAAAGCAGCCTACTATGCACGAAGGAGAACTATATTTCAAGACCATCTCAGGTCCCCCAGCCAGATGCCTGTCGGAAGCAGAGATCCCCTGAGTACTCAGAGAGATTCGTTCAGGAGAGTGTGATAGCCACTATGACACTCGCACTCTGGAGCAAATTATTTTGAGGCACAGCTACTTATGGCCGACCATTCAGAAGGATGTAAAAGCCTTCTCAAAGAAATGTCTGGAGTGTTAACTCTTCGCACCTCTCCAGTTACAGCCGGCTCGACAACTTCACTCAATCACTGCCCCTTGTCCCTTCACCGTCTGGGGAATAGATTTGATAGACCCTTTCCCCAGGCAAGAGGTTAGAGGAAGTATGTTCTTATCATGATCGACTACTTCTCTAATTGGATCGAGGTGAATGCTCCCGTCAAGACCGCGTCTCAAATCATGAAGAACTTCATCTGAGGAGAGATCGCCTACAGGTTCGGGATCTCTCTCGCCATCATCACCGACAATGGCCCGTAATTCGCCAGCTTGGAACTGGAAGACTTCTGCAAGTAGCTAGAAACGGATCTTCAATTTGCCTTTATACATCACCCTCGAAGCAATGAACATGCGGAGGCCGCTAACAAGCTGGTCATCAACCTTCTAAAGAAGAAGATCACCAACCTGAAGGGGAACTGGGCAGAGCAACTCCCTCGATCTTATGGACTCTGAGAACAACTTCTAGCTCCGCCACGAAGGAAACACCTTTCAAGTTATCCCACAGGTATGAAGCTCTCATCCCAGTGGAGTTCGTAGTCTGGAGCTCGAGAGTCGTCGCAGCAGGATAAGGCGGTGAAGAATGGCGCCTGAAGAATGAAGATGCTCAGAGGCTTTCTCTAGACTACATTGAGGAGCTTCGAGACCTAGCCTTTGTCCGCTAAGAGGAGATCAAGAGGCGAATGACAAAACACTTCGACAAAAATGTTCACCTCAGACAGTTCCTTGCAGAAGATATCGTCATGAAGAAGATAGGTGCGACAGGAAGGGCAACTGTCATTGGCAAGCTAAATCATAATTGGGAGGGACCCTTCATCATCCAAGAGGTTCCAAACACTAGAGGCTACCGTTTGCAAAATCATAAAGGAGAACTGCTGCTAGGAAGCACTTAGAGTGGGTACGACCTGAAAATATTCTATCTCTAGCGATAAAATGTAATGACCGTTTGTATGTAAAATTACTTCAATATTTTAATAAAAGCATTCTTATAAGTCCAAGCCCATGTATTGACGTTTGAGATCAGCTCCCCCCTTATATGTTGGCCTAGCTACCTACCTGATCGCACTTCTCATCCGACTGAAGGAACTATCAGGAACAGGTCAGGACGCCAACCTCCCGAATTCGACAAAGGATCGACCTCACAAAGTGACACTTGGTGTAAAAGTGTCATCGGTCTTTGAGAAGGCTAGAAGACCCGCTCTTAGCAATTTTGTCCTGCGGGGAAGGATGTGTCTCTGTTAACGATGAAGTGGGATAACCCACCATGCTTTTGGAAGCAGCTAAGCAAATAATTTCCGGGAGGTGATAGCCTCAAGTGTGTCCGTCCTGTTGGACCTCCCGACTGTCGTTACCTATCTCTGGATCCCTTCAGTTTTTTGTCGGTTGAAGTGGAATGTCGGCCTCAAGAGCGTGCGTCTTACGAGAACCCCCTGAGCACCACTCCCTTGTCCGAAGGATCATAGTTGGCAAGCGAGGAGATATTTTTGCTTTTTCTTCTCAGCAAACGTCCTTAGGTTACGACACCAAACCTGCAAAAAAATATGATGATGCTTCTTTTTGCGAGCATACAGGTGTGAGTAGCGAGGTGCGAGCATACATGTGCGAGCAATGACATGCGAGTATGGGCGTGCGAGTAGGGGAAGTGTCTGGCAAGCATCAATCTTCCTGCGCCTATGATACTAGCGAGCATCAATCACGAGTCGCGCTTAAGAGCCTAGAGAGTATTCATCATAGGCCATGCCTAAGAGTCTATGCCCACATCAAAGGAGCGAGCATCCAGAAAACAGAAATAAAAGAATAGGTGAAACCTAGGAAAGATCCATTGCAAAAAATATGTGATTTTTCTATTGATCACAGATATCCCCTAAAGAGGTGGCGAGTTCTCCGCCCGTTACACCACCCTGCTACACAAAACAAATATGAGAAGGAAGCTGGGAAGCCCAAGTTCTTCAGGAAGCATCCTCGTCGACGCTATCATCCTTGTCCTCTTCCTCTGCGTCCAAATCATCCTCATTATAACTGACCATCCTGGCTATCTCGTGCCTTAGGCGAGTAGGATCCTCCTGAATGATCCAGATTTTTTTTCCAATGCCCGAGGTACTCGCCTCCGGTGGTGGATTCTTACTAGCCTCCCGCGGTGGATTCTTACTAGCCTACCGCATTTTAAACTCGGCGACGCGGACTTGAAATGCCTCCAACGTCATCTGGCTCTCAGCGAGCTTCTACTCCAGCTCCGAAATATGTTGGGCCACGACCAGCTCGACCTCCTACAGAAAGAAAGACTCATGTCAAATCGCATCGCCGACCTGTGCAAGTAGTACATATTGAGCTAGTATTTTTTTGACCAAAATCACCTCGCAGGTCTCGCTTTCAGCGACCCTGGCCTCAGATGCTCGCAGCTTATTTTACAACTCCTCGATCCTCGCTCGAGACTCTGTCTGCGAGTGGAAGGGGGAATTGATCTGGTTGCTTTGAATCTCAAACCTGATGTCCTACACCTTCAAGTTTCTCGCAAGTTGGTAGGCTAGCTCTAGAGATCGAAGTGGCAACCTCGAAGGCTGGTTGGCAAGAAAGGAGATGCCTGACTCTGGCAGCACCGCTGCATCTTCTCGACCTTACAAAGCGAAGACGACATTATAGGTCTCACCATCGTCATCCCAGTCCTCTGACCAGAGAGGGAGGTTGGTGTTGAGGCGGACCTCATTAGTCCCATCGTCCCAGGTGACTAAGGGCAACCAAAGCAGTCTACCCCCTCGCTCCCCGAGATAAGTTTAGGTGCGAGATTGGGTCCTCGACCTCGTCCTTCGTGTCGACTTTTTTTGTCTTTGGGACGAACTCCTTAGTGCAAGCTCTTTTCCTCGATGGCTCGCCAGGTTCCAGCTGCTTGGGAGATGCAACGACAGGAGAGCGCACCGGGGAATCAGCGAACTTGGGATCTTTAGGAATAGACAACATTGGCTGGTGTCTCCTCGGCAATTCAGAGGTGCTTGCCTGAGATTCTAGCAATGGCGCCGATGAGAACGGTTCCTTGGTGGGGGGAAGCAGCTCCCGCGGGACTGTGTGAACACCTGGCAGAGCGAGATCAGTGTTAAAAAGTTTTTTTGAGAAGTCACGACAATATGTGTCCAAAGCAAGCCGAGAATAAACATGTGCCCGTCCAGATATAAGGAAGATCAACGACATCTTGTTGCCAGTATGCGACATCAAATTTCCTGCCAATAAAGGCAGCACACAAGTTCTGAGAAGGCCCCTCCAAGACCGGGGGGTTGAAAACCTCGTCTGGTGGCTGTTTCGGGGCGAACAGAATATCACCAACTAGGCCGTCGAGGATCACGAGCCTCTCTGTCTAGCGGTGTACCTTGTTCACCGTCCCAGCCACTGTGTAGGTGTGGCTGGAGAAGAAGATGATCCCTTCCTTGGTCTCCCCAATATTGAAGATCTTTTTGAAGGTCGCCAACTCGAAGTAAATCTCCTTCGATCTCAGGTAGGAGAGGTATCACATGATGATCTCTACCCCGTTGGGAATGATCTATGCTGGCATATGGCCGAAATGACAGAGGATCTCGCAAAACTCCGGCCATAACGGCAGACGGAGGCCGACCTCGAAGTGCCGAATGTGCAGCACCAATCAGTCAATAAAGAAATAATTTATTCGCTCGTGGCTGCGAGGTATCCTCGCGCGGAAGCCCTCCTCGGTGGGTGGGAAGAATCGTTCTTTGAAATCCTTAAGGTCGGTGGAGTCAGTAAAGGGTTTCTTGAAGGTTGTGGTCAAGAAAGTTGTGGCATAGCTGACTTTGCGAGCATGAGCATCCTCGGCAGAAACCATCCCGACTGCGAGAAGCAAGTTCATAAAAGCGAGTAACAACAAGCGAGTAAAGAGGAGGGTTTTGAAAAAGCAGCATCATTTCACACCTCCCCTGCCCTCCTGTTTATAGACAAAAGCAGGGGGGCAGCGCGCTTCCGTGACAGAGTTCGGCGTCGAGTATCCCGCCAACTTCAAGCAGGTTTCCAAGCACAAACGTCAGGAGAGACCTACATACTCGCAAGAAGGACAGAAAAACACCTACATCAACAGCGAGCCTAGCGACCTACTTATCGATACTCGCCAACACAGAAGGAAAATTGTCGCATATGCGCAAATCAAAAGAAAGAGATATTCGCAAATAAATTGCTCGACAGAACGAGCTTCTCAAATAAATGTCCATATAGAATCCAAGAATAAACGAAATAATATTATTACAAAGTCAATGGTAAATTCTCAGGATTGAAAGCGATAAAAAGCTAAGGGTTGTACAGGTTCTCCGGACGATCGCTCGGTCTAGCATGTTGCCCATCCCAGCTTCGATCTCGCAGTCGCCGCATGTACTCGTTCGTCTGATTTAGGATTTCCTCGCATCCCAGGATGTCATCGTCCATCCTTTCCAGTCGTCCCGCCGACCCAATGTTCGTCCGAACTGCAAAGAGTTCGTTGTGAAGCAGCTCCTGCCGGTGTCCGACCATCACGAGACGTTGTTCCATAAAATTGATCACGGAGTAGCGAGACTCCGTTAGGTTCATGTGCTCCTCAGCTTCCTCCAGCTTGGCTACGCAAGTTTGAAGCAAGCCCAGGCGCCGACGAGGTTCGCAGATCGCCAACTGATCAAATTTGATCTCGAGGTCAAGATAGGTCAAGGCCACTTTCTCTTGATACTCACATAGAGGGAGCCCGATGTTGTCAATCAATGCTCCCCCGAGAGAAGTAGGATGATCTACAAGGAGGGTAGCCCATTATCAACACAGATGGCAAGGGGAATCAGTTTTAGAAGAAGACAATGATCGTTACCGGTGCAAAAAATTGGTGGTCGATACTCGTGACGAGGTGGAGATCTCTCGCGACCGGGAGACTCGCGGCGAGGGGATAGGCATTCCTGACAAGGAGGAGTCTGTCGGAGAGAGATTCGCGTCCGCCGGGACGATGGCCTTCGACGGTATGTATCTCAGTGCCCGACCAAGCAACCACTGTGTTGTCCTTTAGAGCTCCAAGCATTGCAAGGCGGCGAGGGGGGAGCAATATGTGTTTCAACCAGACCCTTCCCCTGAGAGTCTAGATGCTAACAATCAGAAGGGGCAGGCGGCCCGGAGGGCTGGCCTCGCCCGTTCCCGCCAGATCAGCGTGGTGGTGGAGATGGCACGTTCCCAGCAGCTCCCTAAGAAGGTGGGGCGTCAGAGTGAGGAGGCGTAGGAGTTGGAAGATTCTCGGCGGGGTGGCTGGTGTGCAGTTCATAGGTCAACCGACCAGAACCAAGGTGAAGTTGCATGGAGTGATTGAGCGAGGTACTAGGAGGAGGGCCCTGACTCGTTAGCTTGCTGCTCGGACAGGCATGATCCACCAACATCGCACTATCTACAAAGACACTGAATTTTGTCAGGAGAAAGAACCGGGAGGCGAGATCATGAGAACCATCTTTTGTGAGTAGTTACCGTACCATGTTGGGTAGTTGCCACTCCAGAGGTGAGATCAAGCTCGGAGGCCGCAGAAGAGGAGACAGAGATCTCAGAAACAGGGGCAACATCAGCAACACTAGGCGGGGTGGCCACTAGAGGCATAACATCGAGAGTACTCGCCCGATCTTCTTAGCAAGCAGAGTCATCCCGCAGAGCGTCAATATATCCACGCCCAGACCCATCTTGTTCAACAAATCCTTTGTAGTACCCGGGGCGGGATAAGACTCCGCGAGATTTGCAAACTCTTCATTTGGTACAACAGACTCCTCTTTTGTGGGAGGATCCTTCCTTGGCTTCTTCTTCTTCCTCTGGTGATCACATTCCTCTTCATGACCTTCCCGTTCGCTCATATTAGTAGGCTATTGAAGTCGAGTATCGAGAAAGGCCCCCAGGGCGTCGAACTTCTTGGCGACCTCTTCAGCGGACAAGACCATCTTGCAACAGTCAGAAAGCGACGCCTGAGGGTCATCCCCTCCCCCTCAATTTATAAAGGTTTGATGGGGTGTATGTCGAGCATCTTAGGGATGAGCACTAGCCAAAAGCCTTGCCGAATACTGGGTTGGATGTTTCTTTCCGAGCACAAGATTGCCCGGAAAAGCGGGGATTGTGTACAACCCCGATTCGTCAAGGGTCAATGGTCAACATTCAGCAGTCAAAAAGTCAACAAGCAGCTTAATTACTTGAAGTCCTAATCAACTTTCAATGACCAGCAAGGGGCGCGAGGGGGACATTGGACACAAGCGAGGATCATACTCTCCAAGTCGCACGACCATCCACTAGCACAAGTGAGCTTTAAAGACTTTTCCATTTAAGCGAGCTCTGAGCAGTAACAATGGCAAACATTAGCAATAATCGTCTAACAGGTGACCTCCGACCAGTCACTATGCCAGACGTGCCGATCATCACAGATGGTCGCCAGATGATACTCGCCAACAACCGAGCCAAGTCGCCAGAAGGATGTAGCTAGTATTCGCAAGACTGGGTCTCCTCGCCTAGAGACCCCCACCCCCTGGATTTGTCCATAAATAGGATCTCAGGGGTACAAAAATATGGATTTCGAAATCTTGAAAAGAATCTTGACCACCGCTTTCCTTGTACTTTTAGCTGAGCCTTTGGATCCCTTCTCCAAAGAGACAAGTCCTCAGCTACTGTCCCCCTTGTACCCTGCTCGACCATCATTGGTTCTGGAGGAGAAGCTTCTTTTAAGCATCCGAGTACGTGGTGGGACCTCCCTGCCGCAGCGCCTGAAGTCCTTTTGTTGTCCCTCTATTTTTGTGTTCTATCCCGTTTAGCCATCGAGCCCGACAGCTGGACAAGTAACTTTAGGCTGCATTGATCTGACTTTTAGAGTAGGGATTTTCCCGGCTTCAACACTTGCCGATCTTGAAGTAAAGATACCCAATATTGAAGAAAGAGTTCAGAATCTGTCGAAAAGGTTGGTTGACAGTGTGTGAGACAATACTGGATCTGAATTCCAATTTCCATCGTGCAAAGAAGTGGTTGATATTTTGAAATTTTGCGGTGTCCCTATGTCACAATTTACTCCACTTGGGATCATACGTATTATGAGGCTAGTTGCATTCTTCAAAGAACACGACTTGAGATTTTCCTTGGATTTGTTCAAAAATTGGTTTGAGATCCGAGTTGATGGCAACGAGCATGTAGAAATTCACAACAATAAAAGTTGGCTTGATTTTGAGAGTTGGACGAATCATCGCCATGAAAACACTTTGTTCGACTATATTCAAAATTCTTGGGGTCTACCAGAGCTTTGGAACTATCTATCTAATCATTGTCGTTGTCATAAGGGACGAGAATGAGACTTCTCATAGGTGTTAGGATTTACAGAGCCTCGGGAGCTGACAAATTATTTGTTCAATATTTATTTATTTGTGGAGGAGAAATGCATGTTGCAGTGTGAGCTATTAGCTGATTCAGAGCGTGCTGCGGTAGTGCCTCTGGTTCGCTATCAAAAGAGAAAACTGTTGTTGAAGTGCGACAATGGCGTAGATGCGGAGCCGCGTTCTTGTTCAAATCAAAAAGATTGTCTGATCATGGAAGTTCCTCGAGCCTCGAGATGAGTCAACCTCAGCTGATCTTAAGGTTGTGGTGTTGGGGTCTTCTGCCCCCCCCCCCCTCGGAGTTCCCTATTTGGAGGTTCTTGCCCCCCCCCCCCCCCCCCCCCCCCCGCCCGAGTGTGTTCTTTTTTGAAGGCGATGAACGGTGCGGCGAGTGAGCTCTCTTTTTTTGGTCTTTAGTTTGGTAACTTTTGTGCACTTCTGACCTTTTTCTTCTTAGTTGCAGATTGAAGTTCAGGCTCATATAGTGTTCATGTATAATGATCATTATGTGAGCTCAAATGATGGATACTTGACTCTTCGAGAGAAGCTCTGGGTGGTGGAGGATTCACTTACTGTCTCAAGAGAGGAATGAGATCGAGATATATCTCGATTTCGGCGGATTAGGTCGGAGCTGAAGGCTGAGCTTGAGGAGGCCCAAACGCCATTGTAGATAGAGAAATCCTTGGTGGAGGAGACTACATATTTGCTGAAGAATTCTCAGGGAGAGACTTCACGTTTGGAGGCTGAGATGGATGCTTCAAAGGTTGAGGTGGAGTGACTCTCGTCGAAAGAGAGGACTGTGGAGTTGAAGAAGACGAGTCTCGTTGAGTATATGGATTCTCTGTACTATGCCTGTGATCATTATCTGATTATTGTGAATGTCTGAGAGGATGTATGGACCAGAGAGGTGGAGCTCGTAGATCGAGGATGCGCGGGAGGTTTCCCTCCAACGCAGGGCATCAAAGGCTCTTCGGATGGTTGCTCGGAAGAGTCGATGTGATGTCTTTGGCCTTGGCTTTAATGATCTTTTAGATGATGATGGTGTGGGATCCGATTCTGATATAGATTTGGTTGGCGAGTAGTGACTCAGCCCTTGTGTGTTTGCTTTATTTAGTCGAGTCTGTATGGTGTTGTTACTTTGTGACGGTCATTATATCCGTTTTTGTATTCTTGTATTTGTACTTTGTATCATCCTTTGATGATATGTATGTCGCTTTTATGTGCTTCTATGAATTGCCTTTGTAATTTACCTTCTAGCATTAAGCTTTTGTTTGATGTTGAGCTTGTGTAGTATTAATAACGTTGCTTTGAGCATGTTCACAATCATCTTTCTCAGATGTTTGTAATTGAGGGCGAGACTCGGGCGGTGTTGTAAAATTCTTCCAGGACGGAGAGCGAGTACTTCTGGCTAAGTAGCGAGAGGTCGTAGGGGCAAAGCACACTACCATAAGGCAGGTGTTATGAGCGTATTGCACGAGGGCAGGTGTCGTGAGCACGTTGCCCGAAGGCAGGTGCTATTAATGAGAACGATGCACGAGGGCAGGTGCTATTAATGAGCGTGCTGCACGAGGGCAGGTTGTAAGACCCCTTCCCCCAAACTTTCATCCGGGTCGGGCTGGCGGGAATCTTGCTGCCCAAGACGTCCACCCAGTGCTCTTTAGGGGCAACGACCCACCTTATCTAAGCACTTGGTGGCCGCCTTGCTTGGTTGGAATCACAACACATCAGAGATTTGTAGAAGCATTAACAGGAAACCAGCATATAACATATATATCATCATATATAATACGAGTATAAGGTCCTAGCCTATATATATATAAGCCCGGAGGCTGTACAAATACTGCATATAACTCCTCGCTCTCTCTCCCTAGTCAGCTCGTTGGTACTCACGTCACGAAACTCTGAAGACGGGGGTGCTTCTGCTCGAGTAGTTCTATCTGCTGGCGCATTCTCTTGCGACTGTGGGTCTCTACGGTGCTCCATTTCCTATGAATGATTATTTAAATAACTGTTAGTCACAGAACTAAGCAGAAACAAATCTCCTCCCCGGATACATATCCTGGGGACGAGCACACAGCCACCCAGCAAAAGTAGATAGCCGAAGAAAGGGAGAGTTAGTACAACATTTGATATATATAGGCTAGAAGCAATTATAAGAAGCGCAGTATAGTATAACCGGAAAAGAAGCAGCAATGCATTAAAGCTCCACTAGCATAACTGTACATTAGGTATTCTCAACTTGTATCCTATCGCAGACATTCACAGCTGCGCACATACCGCAGGGAAACACAAACGCGCACACAACCCTAGGTCGGCATAGTATGGACCGCTTCTTTTCAAGCAGGGTAGCGAGCCCCACGGGCCTCATCGATGTGGCTGTCGGTGACAGTGGTCAGTCCTGCCACTTCTGGGGGTGGTCGTACCGCACAGCCCAGGCCTTTATGTACAATCTCGTGTACTCTTGGATGTGAGCAACATCCGACGATTCAATACTTTGGCCGACCAATCAGAGGAAAACCCAACGGGGACAATCATAACGGTCGGTCACCCGTGGTATCCATCTCCCTATCGCCTTGAGTCATCGACCTTCCCACACCGGTACAAACGGTCTGCAAAAGGGACTGACCCGCCATAATTTACCACAAGTAGTTCACAAGCAATCAATCAAATAATCATGTTAATATGCACCGGGTCTGCGACGGCCTGCTCTACTATATGTTAATCTTCATGCAGCGACGCTCAGCTCAACTTTGACAAGGAGCTTGGGAGCGCTTTATTTGAGGCTAAACTCGGAGGAACACCTAAACTCCGGTTATCCCCAACTAAGGCTCGACCTTAAAAGATAAATGCTCGTCAGAGCAGGACCCGGGTTTATATTAGTGAAATACAAGAATGAAGTGTGGTAAACAAAGCTGTCAAACAAAAGCTGCATAATTTAAGCACTGTAATGAAGCGTGACCAGTACGAAATTGGAGCGGTACTGAAATGAAAGTACTTAATTGAACTGAACTTGACTAGTACGAGACTGGAGTAGTACTGAACTGAAGGTACTTAACTGAAATGAACTTGACCAGTATGAGACTGAAGTAGTACTGAATTAAAGGTGCTGAATTGAAATGAACTTGACCAGTATTAGACTGGAGTAGTACTGAATTAAATGTGCTGAACTGAAATGAACTTGACCAGTACTAAACTTAAGTAATACTGAATTGAAGGTACTAAACTGAAATGAACTTGACTAGTACTAGACAGAAGTAGTAATGAATTGAAAGTACTGAACTGAAATGAACTTGACCAGTACTAGACTGGAGTAGTACTGAATTGAAGGTACTGAACTGAAATGAACTTGACCAGTACTAGACTGGAGTAGTACTGAATTGAAATTACTGAACTGAAATAAATTTGACCAGTACTAGACTGGAGTAGTACTGAATTGAAAGTGCTGAACTGAAATGAATAAAGGAGCTGGACAGTGCAAGACTGGAATAATCACAAAGAAAATGGTTAGTAGTCCAATCACTCTATCCAGGAGGCTTCAGTTGCATCTCCGTTCTCAGGAGGCACATTCAGTTCCATATAAGTCTTTTTTTTAAAAAAAAACTTTCTTGGGTTACTCTCATTATTAAGATCCGATAGAAATTGGGTTGCGCCTTATTAATTCGCGGCTTAACCGGATCGGGGCTTATTAGGAGTTACTTCCTTATTATCCGTCAAGAAAGATTCATAACACACTATTCGCACTCTCACTTTCCGAGCGTGCTCAAATCGCTCGAGAGTTGAGGCGCTCGACGGTTTTCCGAAATCTCGGAGCACACGGAGTTTGGTTACTTGTCACGGCCACTCTCGTCAATACGACAATTTGAATTTATAATTTAAATTAGAAAAGATAGTCGCGCGCTCCAATTTTCGTTTTCGGAGAAAACGAGCGTAATAAATATCGAGCGCGATCCTACGCTTCCATAATTTGGGAAAAATATCAAATCTTATCACCATGATCCCAAATTTTTGCCACAACTTCTAAGAGGGATTAAAGTGAGCCTAGGAAAATTTCATAATTTTTCAAAGAATTTTGGGACTTTAATTTGGCCAAACAAATTTTATTTTGGCTTTTAAAAATACTACATTAATTTTAAAAATTCTCCAAATTTTTGTAGGGGAAGCCCTCAACAAGGGGAACATTTTTCATGTTCAACACATTTTCCATAGGAGCCTATTTTAGTCTCTTAAAAATCAAACCCATTATTAATTTATAACATTATAAAATTTATAAATATTATAATAATATATTAATATAATTTATATAATATATTATTATTATATATATAATTTTTATTTACTGTGCATCCTCCCTCCCCCCCCCCCCCCCCCCGTTGTACGAAATAGAAAGCCCTTACGGGCCTTCCCGGCCGCCGGCCATGGCTCCGCCCCCGGTCGACTGCCCGGGGGTGGACGCTCCCTCCGGCGGTGGTCTGGCGGCCTGCCACTGTCGACCATCGCCAGAGTTTTTTTTTTGATCGGGAGGGAGGGAGGTGACGGCGGCGGTGCTCCGGTCGCCGGAGATCGCATGCAAAACGTCCAAAAGATAGGGAGGAGGGAGAGGGAAGGATTCTACCTGAGGTTGGGGTGTTTGGCGGCCTCCGGCGAGTTCCTCCATTAATGGCGGTGGAAGGTGGTGGAGCTCGGGCTTTGTCTTTTCCGGGGTCCTGAGCTCCGGCAGTGCTCGGGGAGGAGTGGGGGAGTTGCTCACTGAGATGGTGAGGGGAATATTAGGAGAGGGGAGGGGATCTCCTCCCCTACCCAATATGAGATTAATCCCTCCTTAGGGAGGGATTAATATCCACCCTCTAGCTGTCCAAGGGCAGCTGGAGGCTCAAGATAATTCCCCCATGTGGGAAATGAGGTTGGGATGTTATGGGCTTGGGATTTTATAAGTGGGAGGGAAGAAAATGAGAGGGGGAGGAGGAAGGTGGGCCTACCTTGCCCATGGCTCACCTTCCCTTCTTCCTTGCTGGTTGGTAGCCCAAGGGTGAGGGGTAAGGCCTTTTCATTAGTGAGGGGGGGGGGGGGGTAAGGAGAAAACATACCCCTTATGGAAAAAAATCCAAAATTTTGAATTTTTAGGGGGGTTTGACCAAAGTCAACTAGAATGGGTCCCTCATGTTAGTCAAGGTCAAAGTGGGTCCAAGACATTGAGGTTGGGTCAAAGTTGGGGTGTTGGGTCACATTTGGTGTGCGCACGCTTTTTGGTGCACAGTTGGTCTTGATTTGACCACGATTTGACCACCCATTGTAGAAACTGACCGGAATCAATTTCGTTGACTTGTATTGATCATACGAATCCAACGCCACTGACCGAGGTCGAATTGGAGTTCGTTTGGTAAAAGTCCAAAATCTGTGCGTCCCGCCGTGCTAAAATGGTCAGAATGTCTATATCCGTCGTTTGATCTTGAATCATGACACGGCGAGTTCCGATGCACTCGTATCGACTATACGAGCCACAGAAACTGACGGAACTCAAATCGGAGTTCTCTAGGCCGATATCCAAAGTCTGGCTCTCGTGGCATTTTACGAGGAAATGGTTACATCTACCACATGACATCGGGGTCTAACAGAATGAGTTCTAATGCGCTCGTACCGACTATACGAGGTCACAGGAACTGACGGAACTCAAATCGGGGTTCTCTAGCTATATTTCCCGCATATAGTTACCTTCCACCGAGTCACGGGTAGGGGTTCAGGTTACTTTTATTGGGCCCACTAGGGTTTTGGTGGCCCAGTAAAAGTTGGGATGTTACAATCCAATAAAAATAAAAGGATTTTCGTCCTCGAAAATTTGCTCGAAGTAGGGGGAGAGAGTAACATACATGGGGAAAGAGGTCTGGGTGCTTTTCGCGAACGAGCGCCTCTGGTTCCTAAGTGTACTCATCTTGTCCATGATTTGACCATAATATCTTGACCATTGTGATGGTCTTGTTACGTAGTTTCTTCACTTTATGATCTACAATTCTGATTGGTTCGAGCTGGACGGATCTGTCCGACCGCAGTTGTACTGGTGGTGTAGGTATATACTGCTCTGGTTGCCGGAGAACTCGTCTCAAGGAGGAGATATGAAACACATTATGGAGATTTCCCAGTTCTGGGGGCAGGGCTAACCGATAAGCAACAGGGCCAACGCGTTATATCACATGATAGGGGCCCAGGTAGCGGGGATCTAGCTTTTTCTGCTTCCTCAACCGGGAGATACCATGCATGTGTTTGATTTTTAAAAACACCATTTCCCCCATGCTTAACTCCACAGGTCGGTGTCGTGCGTCATAATATTTGGTCTGCCGGCTCTGCGCCTCCCGCATCCGTTCCTGGATTAGCCGTATCACTGTCATAGTGTCATCAATGTATGCCACTCCCAGGGCTTCTAGGTCCTCTTCCTGAGCCCAAGTCAACAGGGTTCGGCAACGTCTCCCATACAATGCTTCGTATGGGGTCATCTTGATGCTGGACTGGTAGCTGTTATTGTAAGAAAACTCAACCAGAGGTACAACTGTTCCCATGGCTCACTGTGTTCTACTATGCATAGCCGAAGTAGATCCTCCATCGTCTGGTTTGTCCTTTCTGTCTGTCCATCTGTCTGCGGTTGGAAGGCGGTGCTAAAGGCCAACTTGGTCCCCAAGTATGCCTGTACCCTCCTCCACTCCTTAGATGTGAAACGCCCGTCATGATTTGACACAATAGACCCTGGCACTCCGTGGAACCGAACTACCTGTTCTAGGAACATTCTGGCCAAGATGTCAACTCCGTCACTTTATCGATTTGGAATGAATCGCACTACCTTGGTAAGTCGGTCTATGACAACCCAAATAGAGTCGTTTCCGGCACGGGATCGTGGTAGGCCATGGACGAAGTCCATGAAGACGTTTTCAAATTTCCATTCTGGTATTGGCAGGGGCTGTAACATGCCTCTCGGGCTGTGGCATTCAGCTTTAACCTTCTTACATGTCTGACACTGGGTCACGAAGATAGTGACATCTCTTTTCATCCCAGGCCAATAAATGGTCCTGCATAAGTCTACATACATCTTGACCACACTAGGTTGAATAGAGTATCTTGTCTGGTGGGCTTTTTGCAGAATTTCCTCGCGAATTCCTCCGGTAGAGGGAATAAATATACGATGCTTGAATTGTAGAATCCCGTCGTGTAGATTATAATCCTCCTGTGCTCCATCTTGCAGAGATTGAATGATCGAAACCACCTCTGGGTCGATCTTCTGAGCCTCTCATATCTGATCTCGGATGTTGCACTAGATCTCCATCCAGTACAGCTGAGCATTGTATTCCTCCGGATCTCTTCGGGCAACCAGGGTAACTTCCAAGTCTGTTAAAGACTGGAACACCTCCTTAGGGATTTGTTCCATCCAACTCCCGGCTATCAAAGGTTGGCGGCTCAAAGCGTCAGCGACTCTATTAGCTTTTCCAGGGTGATATTGTCGAGCAAAATCATAGTCGCACAGGAATTCTAACCATTGGTGCTGTCGAAGATTTAGCTTTTTCTGAGTGAAGATGTATTTGAGGCTCTTGTTGTCGGAGAAGATCTCACATCTTACTCCGTACAAGTAATGCCTCCATATTTTAAGAGCAAAGACGACATCACCCAATTCTAGATCATGAGCTGTGTAATTTAATTCGCACGGCTTCAATTGGCGAGATGCGTAGGCCACCACCTTGCCATACTGCATCAGGACAGCTCCTAACCCCTTCAGGGAGGCATCAATGTAGATCTAGAACCCCTCGGTTCCTGTGGGGATCGTAAGGATTGGTGCAGAAGTCAACCGCTTCTTCAATTCGACGAACGTGGTCTCGTATTTCGGTGTCCATCGAAACGTAACATCCTTTCTGGTGAGGGCAGTTAGGGGTAAAGCAATCGTGGAGAAGCCTTCTACAAACTTCCTATAATATCTGGCAAGACCAAGAAAACTTCGGATATCTGCCGATGTTCTTAGCGGCGACCAATTTTGCACTGCCTGGATCTTGGCTCGATCCACTGTTACCCCTTTCTTGTTTATAGTGTGGCCCAAGAATCCAACTTCTTCCAACAAAAACTTGTATTTACTGAATTTGGCAAAGAGGGAGTGCTCTCGGAGTTTTAGTAGCACCATTTGCAGGTGCCTAGCATGGTCTGCCTTGGTCTTTGAGTAGATCAAAATATCATCAATGAAGACAATCACGAAGTGATCTAGGAAGGGCTCAAAGACTCTATTCACCAAGGCCATGAAGGTGGAGGGTGCATTGGTGAGCCCAAAAGGCATCACCAAAAGCTCATAGAGACCATATCGGGAGTTGAAGGCAGTCTTGGGAATATCTTCCTCCGGGATTTGAAGCTGATAGTAGCCTGATCTCATGTCCATCTTGGAAAACACGAATGCACCCTGCAACTGATCGAACAGCTCGTCGATCCTAGGGATGGGATATGTGTTTCGTATAGTAAGCTTATTTAGCTCCCTATAGTCTATACAGAAACGTAATGTTCCGTCCTTCTTCTTTACGAATAGCACCGGAGCTCCCCAGGGTGAGGAACTGGGACAGACGAATCCAGCATCTATTAGCTCCTGCAGTTGAATCTTTAATTCAACCAATTCTCTAGGGGCCATCCGATAGGGGGCTCGTGATACTGGTCGTGCTCCGGTCACGAGTTCGATCTGAAAATCGACCTCTCGCTGGGGTGGCAATCCTGGGAGGGACTCTGGAAAAATGTCCGGGAAATTGCATACCACCGGAACTTTGGCGAGTACTTGAGTTTTGTCTTCCATCTCGAAGTAGATAAGGTACACCTCATCCTTTTGTCGGACTGACCTTACAATCTGTGCAGAAGTTAAAATAATACGCGAGACTGAAGGTACACCTGTCATCGTAACGTCCTAGCCGTTTGTGTTATGCAGGTGAACCTCTCGCGTTGAACAATTTATTTGCACCTTGCTCGGCTAGCCAGTCCATTCCCATAATAATATTGAATCCAATTATTGACAGGATGGTTGCGTAGACATCAAATTCTACTTCTCCTAGCTCGGCCTGGAACAAGCACTTTTCTGTGGATGTCATATCTGATCCATCCGGCAAACGAATTTGTATAGCTAGTCTGGTTGTGCGGATAACATTCTCTTTTGTTGCGATAAATTCGTGGGACACAAATGAGTGTGTTGCTCCCGTATCGAAGAGGGTCTTGGCAGAATGTCCTCCTGCCAATAAAATTCCTGATGATATAGAAGCATATATATCGTATAACTAATATACAAGATGTAGACATACATGCATAAACTGTACATAGCATATGTAACAACATCTGATATATCATATTGCCTAATATATATACCTATCACTACGTCAGGGGCTGGTCTGTGCTGCAAGTATAGTGCGTAGGTCTCCAAGGGCGCTGCTCGACCCAGTTGACCTCTCCTGCCGGCTCTACCTCTGCGACCCCTCTGGCCTTGTCCCCGTACTAGCTGCCCACCCTGTACTGCTCCTAGTCCTGGCCTTCCTATTTCCTGTGGGCAGAAGTCCCTCATATGCCCTGGCTGCTGACACAAGAAATAGTTCCCTGCAAAAGGAACATCACGTCGGGCTACTGGCGCGGGCTGTGGTGCCGGAGCTGGTCTGATGCCCTACTGCGGGGCTGGGGGTGCTAAAGATAAAGCAGCAAGGGCAAAGGCTAAAGCAAGGGCAAAGGCTAAAGCAAGTACAACTCTTGAAGGTAGTGTTGCAGACCAATATAACTATCTGAATCTGTATTGTGCTGAACTATTGAGATCAAATCAGGGAAGTTCAGTGTTCCTCAAATTTCAGTGGCCTCCTGAATTTTATAATGAATCTATTATACCCCCATCACGATCGATTATTCCACGATTTGAGAGGGTGTATGTTTGTCTTTCCGGATGCCGAGAATCATTCAAAGAATGTAGACCTATTGTAGGGTTGGATGGATGTTTTTTAAAAGGATATTATGGTGGACAACTATTGACAGCAATTGGGAGAGATCCCAATGATCAAATGTTACCGATAACGTATGCAATTGTTGAGGCTGAGAATAAAGATTCTTGGAGTTGGTTTCTTGACAATCTTATAAGAGATATTGGATCTCACGGAATCACATATATATCAGATCAACAGAAGGTATGTGTTATTATGATCAAATTTTATTATCCTTGTACTCTTCTTTTTGTTAATGTTTTTGCACAGAATTATCACTTATACAAGTCCATATTCATGTTATACAACACACTGAATTAGTCCACACTCATGTTATACAACGCACTAAATTAGTCGACAATCATGTTATACATCACACTTAATCGAGCATATATACTTTTTCTTACTTGTAGGGATTAGTCCAAACTTTTAAAGATTTATTGTCGGGTGTGGATCATCGCTTCTGTGTTCGACATCTATATAATAATTTCAGAAAGAAATTTCCTAGTAAAAACTTGAAGTGTCTGTTATGGAAGGCCGCCAGTGCAACATATGAAGAGGATTGGGTTAGGACTATGAATGAGATTAAAGATATATCAAAGCAGGCATGTGAGCATCTTAGTGCAATCGACAAACATTTGTGGTGCAAGCACTCGTTTAGTGAACATCCGGTATGTGATGTTATTGTTAACAATATGTCGGAGGCATTCAACCGGGTTATTTTAGATATGAGAGACAAGCCCATACTTACAATGCTTGAGGACATTCGAGTGTATTTAATGTGTATGTGGGCTAACATTAGACAAAGAATTGTGAAACAAGTTGGTGAGGTGAACCCAAAAATTGCAAAGAAGATTGATGAGGAAGCAAAGCTAAGTGGTATGTGGATGCCAATATGGTCAAGTGACCGGATATTTGAGGTAGTGCACGTGCCTGTAAAATGTGGTTTCATTGGATAGTTTCTTTTGTTCATGCGGAAAATGGAGACTTAGCGGCATACCTTGCTGTCATGCTATAAGTTGCATGAATTACTTAAAACTTGATATAAATACATTTGTGCCTGATTGCTTCAAAAGAGCAGCATATATATCATGCTATAGTCATTGTATATTACCTACCAATGGACAAAATCTATGGCCAACTATATCAACGACACAAATTCTTCCACCGATTCGACGACGGGCTCCAGGTAGGCCAAAAAAGAAACGAACAATGGATGTGAACGAAGAGAGAAATCCCACAAGGATGAGACGAACAAACAACACTATTACATGTTCAAAGTGTGGAGTCAAAGGACACAACAAAAGAAATTGCAAGCCAACTTGAAGAATTTAAAATGGTACAATGATAATGTCATCTAAAGTTTATTTCTCATAACTAAAATATGAAATCTAATTTTATGTTTTTTTTCAGGTAAAATCACGTGAAGATCGGAGCAATTGGAGTTGGTGCTGAAATCTGAAATACATCCTTCATTTGATCTTTGGGATCATTATGTTTTTTGGCAATTTTTTGTATTTTGGAATCATATGTATTCTTCATTGATGTTGGACACACATGTACCTTTCATTTGATTTTTGGAATATTGTTGCTACACACTAACAATATGCAAGTTTTTTATAAAAATATTCACATGTACTGAAGCAATATCCCTGCATCGCTCATCTTGAGTAGTAGTTATTTTCTTCAAAGTTGTTTAATGTTTAATCACCGCAGCCTCTATCAAAGCTGTTTAATCAAGAAAGTATACGTTTTATGTTGGCAAAAAAAATTAGAGTAGTTATTTTAAAAAAAATAAAATGATGTTATTTTAAAAAATATGTGCTATTTTGTTAATTTATGAATCTATTTAACACCAATTATGTTGCTTTCCGTTAGCATATTCAGTTAACTAGGACTAATTTCAGGTTTTCATTAAAGTTGAGGACTGATTTCCAACTTTTAATACTTTAGGGACCAATTTCACAAAAGACAAGAACTTTGGGGACTGATAATGCCTAATTTATATAATATATATATATAATTTTTGTTTACTGTGCATCACCCCCCCCCCCCGGCTGTACGAAACTGGAAGCCCTTACGGGCCTTCCCCGCCGCCGGCCGGCCGTGGCTCCGCCCCCGGCCGACTGTCCGGGGGTGGACGCTACCTCCGGCGGTGGTCCGGCGGCCTGCCGCCGCCGGCCAGCGCCGGGTCTCTTTTTTTTTTTTGATCGGGAGGGAGGGAGGTGACGGCGGCGGCGCTCCGCCCGCTGGAGCTCGCATGCAAAACGTCCAAAAGATAGGGAGGACGGAGAGGGAATGTTTCTACCTGAGGTTGAGGGGTTTGGCGGCCTCCGGCGAGTTCCGCCATTAATGGCGGTGGAAGGTGGTGGAGCTCGGGCTTTGCCTTTTCCGGCGACCTGAGCTCCAGCAGAGCTTGGGGAGGGTGGGGGAGTTGCTCACTGAGCTGGTGAGGGGAATATTAGGAGAGGGGGCCTTATATAGGCTTGGAGGGGAGGGGATCTCCTCCCCTACCCAATGTGGGATTAATCCCTCCGTAGGGAGGGATTAATCTCCACCCTCCAGCTGTCCAAGGGCAGCTGGAGGCTCAAGATAATTCCCCCATGTGGGAAATGAGGTTGGGCTCTTAACTTGTGAGCACGCTAACCGAGGGTAAGTGTTGTTAATGAGTACGTTGCACGAGGGTAGGTGCTATTAGCGCGCTGCCCGAAGGTAGGTGCTGTTAATGAACGCGCATCACGAAGACAGGTGTTGTGAGTGTGCTGTCCGAAGGCAGATGCTGTTAATGAGCGCGTTGCACGAGGACAGGTGATGTGAGCGCACTGCCCAAAGGCAGATGTTAATGAGCGCGCTACATGAGGGCAGGTGGTGTGAGCGCACTGCCCGAAGGCCGGTGCTGTTAATGAGCATTACTCGAAGGCAGGTGCTATTAATGAGCACGCTGCCCGAGGGCAGGTGTTGTTAATGTAATCGAATGTCCTTTCTTCTGGGCAATATGTGTATGTAGTCCTGATGATGCAGATGATGTTCGCCTTTATTGGCATGACATATACGAACTTTAAAAATTATTAGTATCATAGTCATGAGTCTGTTCACACGGTAGTTTACATGAAGCATTCATAGAAAAAGAAAGCCAAAAAAACATTATTGTGGCAAGGGTAGAACTCTGTTGATGGGTAGGGAGCTTTCTCCTGGGTTGATTGTCTTAGGGGTTGCCCCAATGTACTTCATGACGAGCATATAGCTGACCTCCTGCTGGTCGATTCGGTGCTCTCCCCTATAAGAATCTTTCCAACAGCCCTTGTATAACAACGCGCTCGACCTCCTCCTTCAGCTTGGAGCAATTTTCTATGATATGTCCTCGTTTGTGGTGGAACTCATAGTACTTGGACTTGTCACCTGCGTTTTTTGCGAGCGGTCTGAGTTTGCAGAGAATCTCCTTGTACTGGATTACGTTGAGTTTGTTCAATCTGGAGGTATTGAGAGGTGTGTAGTTCTGATGTTGTATTGGTCATGGATGGTCACGACGCTCACTGCTCTTCCCAATATTTGATGAGGCTTCTTTCTCCCTCCTTTTTGGGTATCTATCGAATTATCGTCGATGTGTCTCGATCGCTTCGTCAGTGGCAATCTGTGCTTCAACCCTTCATACCAGCTCAAAGTTACTCGGTACTATTTCTCCCATTAATGTTAAGTAGAAGCTTCCGAGGCAGAGTCCTCCTAGGAAGAAGCCTCATAAGAGTTCTTAGCCGGCTCCTAAGATTTGTCATGCCTCAGTAGTGAAACGATGAAAGAATTCTTTTGGGATTTCCCCTTCGCTTTGGCAGATCCCAGAAAGGTGAGAGGGGTCCCGTACAACCATCCAATTTGCAACAAATTGGTCGACAACAAGTTGAGATAAACTTACAAAGTTGTCGATCTCTCCTTCCTTCAAAGAGCATAACCATGTTCGGGCTTGTCCTTTCAAAAATGTTGGGAATACTTAACACAACAGCTGATCGGAGGCGTTGTTGAGCCTCATGATGTTAGAGAAATTGTGGACGTTCTCTGATGATTCATCTGTTCCGTCGAACACCTCAATTTTTGGAAGCTTGAAACCGTATGGGATTGGGTGTGCCAGAACTTCCGGCGCTAGTGGGGACCCGGTCCCTACGGGGTGGTGTAGATATACGATATGTTGGCCAACCTGGTCGTACTCTTCAGCAATCAATTCTCTAATTCTCTGATTGGTCTTTCTTCAGGATTCTTGGGGGCACCCGTCTGTTGGCATTATTGTTGCTGGCTAGCTTCAACATCTCTAGGCAAACATGCAAGGTGTGAAGTGTTTGTTGTTTCCGAGTATTCCTCAAAGTTATCTTCTTGATGGTTCTCTACGGCGGGAACTGGAGGTGAAAGTGGTTGATTGCCTGGTGCGGGCGACGTGATGGGTATGTGAGTTGCCCCCAGATTTTTGAGGAGAGTGAGCACTTCTGCTTGCTGCTCCTCCATGTGGGTGATTCTTCATCTTCAAGCGCGTTATCCAGCGTAGTAGCAGACTCCTCCTGCCGTGGTGCATTGATAAGAGAACGAGAAAGATCGGTGTTGCCAAGCCTCTGTCAAGCAGACACCTAGGTTGTGCAAGTGTTCCTCCTCTCCATTATCGTTAGTCACGAGTATCGCTGCACAGAGAATACTGCCTTCCAGGTCTTCTTCAGGATATGAGGAACTAATTTCACAAGGATGATGCCAAACTGTTGCGACCAACTCTCTAACACCCCAGTTTTGCAAGGGGGTCAGTGTGCAGTTCTGGAAAATTTTTTGGGTTTCTGGCAGAAGGCACGCGGCCTGCGACACGGGCGTGTCGCAGGGCGTATCGAGGCCGTGTCGACACTCGGCCCAAGTGTCGACACTTTCGCTCGACAGTGGTCGAGAGTAGGGCACATGGCCTGCGATACGGGCGTGTCGCATGGCGTGTCGAGGCCGTATCGACACCCGGCCCAAGTGTCGACACTTTCGCTCGACAATGTGTCGAGAGTGGGGTACACGGCCTGCGACACGGGCGTGTCGAGTCCGTGTCGACACTCGGCCTGGGGTGTCGACACTTTCGCTCGACGAGTGTCGAGACTGGGGCACACAGCCTGTGACACGGGCGTGTCACAGGGCGTGTCCCGCTTGGTCGACGATCTTCGCTCGATGTTTTCCCGCGGTGTCGACACAAATCCTGTCGACGGGTGTCGAGACTTGGCACACGGCTTGGGATACGGGCGTGTCCCAGGCCGTGTCACCTCTCGGGTTGGTTTCGGGGCCGTGTCGATGGAGGCACACGGCCGGCCACACGGTCGTGTCACTGGGGACACGGGCGTGTCAGATTGAACACGGGCGTGTCGGATTGAACACGGGCATGTCGGATGCCCGTGTGTTGTTCCAGTCGCGTCGATTTGAGACGGCGAATGAGGCACACGGCCCTGGACACGGGCTTGTGCCAGGCCGTGTTCAGCCCAGGTCTTTTATTTTTCAGGCGAATCGTGGCCATTCTTTCCCAGATTTTAGGATCTGGCGGTTCACGACTGTTCTTGGGGAGTTAAGTCCGAGAATAGGGTTGAAAACCTCATTCTTCTCCAAGCTTTCTCTTACTAAAGATCTAGAGAGAAGTGAGAGCAAGGAAGAAGAAGAAGGAGAGTTTGGGCTGTAGGAGGGGTTTCGGTGCTCCAAGTCGCGAGTCGAGTCCAGATCCGTGAAGGCTAGAACGTTGCGAAGGGTTTCATCCGGCTTTTTCGCCATGACAAGGAAGAGGAGTCGGAAGGTAACGACACTTCTCCTCTCGGCCTTAGGATGCATGTCTTAGCATCATTTATTCTTCTTTCTAGTTTTTTTGGGCACCAAACTCTCAAATGAGAGGGGTTTTGGTTTGCCGAGGTTCAAGAGGAACCTCCGGGTTGATTGGGTCCGTCCCCGACATGTTTTGCATTAGAAATCCGCTCCGTTAGTGGATTAGGCATGGTGGGTGAAGCCGTTGTCGCGACCGTTAGTCCGACTCGGTGATGTTGCATACGAATGTTAAGGATTCGTAGAGATTTCGTTGCGGCAAGAAGCCGTTTGTAATGTGGTGATGGTTTTCCCCTTTTTCTCGAGTGGGTACGTGTAGTAGGAACCAGACAAGGTTAGCTTCTCGTGGCGGTAGATGTTTTCCTTGGTGGACAAGGTTAGCTCCGCATGAGTTGGAGATGGTTTCCTTGGTGCGCGGGAACGCTGCAGTATAAATGAGGGACTAGGGTGGAAGTGTCTTGGTTTGTGACGTACCAAGGCGTGGCTATATCTCCGTGGTCGGCTGGCTATCCCGTGATGTTCACGTCATGTGTGGAGAGTGTCCCGGCGAGACTAGTCCCCTTCTGTGTGACTGACGAGAATGCCAAGCATGGGGACAAGCCCGGGCAATGAGGCCATGAGGGGGTGGGGTCCGACAAGGCTTCTTAGAATCGGTCAGTTTTTTATGTTTGTTGGAATCCTGACATGAGACGTCAGAGCTTGTGGGCAAGCCCGGGGCTAAGACCTTGACCGGGTGGGGCCTTGACAAGAGTTCCATGAGGCGGCCTGTGAGCCGTTGGGGGAAATGGTGACCCCCTTTGTTTGCGGCTTTATGCCAATGGGAAATAGTTAAGTACCCATATGATGTGATGATGTGCTAGATGCATACGCGATAGGGTGCCTTGGGTGAAACCCAGGTTATTATATACATGATTGCATAAGTAGGCCCTTTTTATGTTATGCTCAACCAGTAGAGAACATGTATGATGTATGTGACATCCAAGCCTGTTTCTGTAGTTGCTTTTCTTGCTTATGATTATTGCATACAAAGTGCTAACTTGCAGGTTGGAGGGATACCCCGGGGTCCGTTAGGGGCGGCCGGGAGGAGATGTGTTGTTACACAGTTTGAGGTCAGCCTTTGCTGACCCACGTTACTAATCAATTTTACAGGGCAAGGATCGCATGCAGGAGCTAGCTCGCCGGCCAGAAAGGCCTAAGCCTCATGAAGTGTATTTCTTTTGTAGCTCTACTTCTGAAATGTTATATGTTTGAGAATCATGTTGTCCGGCTTGCATGCTGAGGTAGACTAGGAGTGCTAAGCACATTCTTGACTGATGTATTATTTGCTTTTGGACACTTGTTGTAAGGCCTTAAGGCCATTTTTTTTACTCTTTAGTGGTGGATAACTTCTAGTCCTGTTTTGTTTCCGCTGTGTTGTGCAAAGAGTTTTGAGTGTGGGTAGCTATATCAACTTTTAATACTAAAGTTGTGGCGTCCGTATGTTGTGGGGCCCCGGCCGGACCCATATTATACGTTCATTACAGGGGAGGTGTTACAATTTGGTATCAGAGGGAGGTTAGGTTCAAGGTCAAAGCATAGAGAAGTTATCCACATAAGAGTAACGCGGGACCATGAGTGTCCTTATGTTTAAGTCTTGAGATTTAAGATTGAATCCTTGTTTCTTGTTTCTTGAAGAGTGCAAGCAACGAGGCGGGAACGTCGAGAGCAAGAGAAGAGCTTTCGGCGAGCAGTGCTACTGCTCCAGGTCTTTTGGGCACGGGTGTTAACCTGGCCGACTTCTGCCGCATGCTTGCAGAAGCGATGGTGGCAGCCCAAGCTGCAGCAGCAGCTCAGGTGGCAACCCCTGCCACACCGGATACGGCGACGGCCGTGCCAGGAGGAGAAGCCAGGCGAGTGGAGCCTTTGGCGGAGAGGGTAGTTGTCGGACATGGAGACCGGCACTTGAAGTATTTCCTGAGCTTCCACCCCCCGTCATTCAAGGGAGTTGGTACGCCAACGGACGCGGATGACTGGTGGGTTCGCATTCAAGAGCTGCTAAGGGCGGCAGAGACGCCAGAGGAAAAGAAAGCTGAGTATGCGGCTTTCATGTTGGAAGGAGACGCCAAGTTATGGTGGGTGAGCCATAGCGGCCGCCAGTTCCCGAGACGCGCCCCGTCTGTGGAAGAGTTTGGGGATGTTTTTCTTAAGAGGTATATTCCAGTTTCTACACGTTTGGCCCTTCAGAGGCAGTTTCTGCATTTAATGCAGCGAGACAAGACAGTGGATGAGTATGTGCAAGCTAAGAGTTCACCAGTTTGGGTCGTTACGCGGGAACGACGATGGCAGATGATGTAGAGAGGGATAACCTCTTCTACCAGGGGCTGAGAGAGAACCTGAGACAACCCCTCATCTCCATGAAGAGGGCAGGATTTAATGAACTAGTTGAGGCTGCCAGGATTCTGGAAAGTGATTTGGAGCGAACCCAACGCCGAAAGGGTTTTACTCCAAAGCAAGGGGAAGGGAAGCCTTCCCAATCTCATGGAAAGTCTGATGGGAGTAGGTGGAGGAAGAAGCCTCACACTTCCAGATCTGGTGAGAAGAGCAATTGGACGCCTGGGGGTTCTCACTCTAGGGGACCGCCGACGTGTTACAACTGCGGTAAGGTGGGGCACATAGCTCGTGTTTGTCCCCAAAGAGGAGCGGGACAAGAGTCAAAGCAGGAGCAGACTATGCGCTCCGGTCCCAGTGCTGCAGAGAAAGGGAAGATGGCGGAATCGAGCGCTTCTCGGTTCCAACCGGTGCAACCAAGGGCTTTCAACCTTGGGCAGCAAGAAGCGATCCGTCAAACCGATGTGGTGACAGGTATGAAGAAAATTTAAGTTTGAATTTTGTGCTTCATACTTTTAGACTTTTGTGTGTGATGTCTATGTTGTAGGCTTCGTATTAGTTTTCGGATACCCCGCTAGGGTATTGTTTGATACGGGAGCATCGCACTCCTTTCTCGCGGAGAGCTTCATCCGGAGAATAGGAGTTGGGTCTTTCTCGTCAGGAGCAGAGCTGAAAGTGCGCATGCCCAATGGGTCATCCATGACCACCGGGGTCAAAGGGCGCATCTGTTGGGAGCTAGACGGAGTTGACTTCTTTGTAGTAGCAGCGATTTTACCGTTAGTTAAGTTCGATGTCATTTTGGGCATGGACTGGCTCGCAGAGCAGCGCGCCAGTATTGATTGCCTATTTAAGGTGGTGACCTTAAGGAGAAAAGGGCAGACAGAAGTCAAATTTGAGGGCCTTTGTGGAGTGGCTTGTTCCTTGATTTCGGCCATGCAGTTGGTGCGGGCTGTTAACCCGGGTGGTGTAGCGCTTGTAGCGTTATTGGAGGTTCGTCTCTCCCAGTTGACGATTGAGGAAATGCCCGTTGTGGCAGAGTTCAAGGATGTCTTTTCGGAAGAACTTCCTGGAGCGCCTCCTCAGAGGGAGATCGATTTCTCGATCGAGTTAGTGCCGGAGGCTAGGCCGGTGTCACGTCCTCTGTTTAGGATGGCACCAAAGGAGTTAGCAGAACTCAAAGTACAGTTGCAGGAATTGTTGGAGCAAGGGTATATCAGACCCAGTTCTTCACCGTGGAGTGCGTCGGGGTTGTTTGTAAAGAAGAAAGACGGTAGCATGCGGCTATGCATTGACTACCGAGTGCTGAATAAATTGATCGTCAAGAATAAGTATCCGATTCCTCGGATAGATGACTTGTTCGACCAATTGGTAGGGTCAGTGGTGTATTCAAAATTGGACTTGGAGTCAGGCTATTATCAGTTGCGAATTCGGGATGAGGACATACCCAAGACCGCCTTTGGTACAAGGTATGGACACTTTGAGTTTACGGTGATGCCGTTCGGGCTGATGAATGCACCATCTGTGTTCATGGACCTTATGAATCGGGTATTTTGGGAATACTTGGATTCTTTTGTGGTTGTCTTCATTGATGACATCTTGGTGTATTCCAAATCGGAAGTAGAGCATGAGACTCATTTGAGAGTGGTTCTGCAAGTGTTGAGGGAGAATCAGTTGTATGCAAAATTCTCCAAATGCGAGTTCTGGTTAGAGGAGGTGGCATTTTTGGGCCACGTGATTAGTGGGGATGGGGTGGCAGTGGATCCAACAAAAGTTGAAGCCATTAGATACTGGCCGGTTTTGAGGACCGTGGCGGAGGTCCGAAGTTTTCTTGGACTAGCCGGGTATTACAGGAGGTTCGTGGAGAATTTTTCGCGGACAGCTCTACCCCTCACCTCACTCACGCGTAAAGATCAAAAGTTTGTGTGGACTCAAGAGTGTAGCCAAGCATTTGAGGCACTGAAGGAGATACTAATGACGGCTCCAATCCTAAGTCTACCGCAGGGGACCGAGGGATTTTAGATCTTCAGTGACGCATCGGGATGCGGTTTGGGTTGCGTTCTGGTGCAACATGGGAAGGTGATAGCTTTTGGGTCTAGACAGCTGAAGCCTCATGAGAGGAATTACCCCGTCCATGACTTGGAGTTGGCGGCGGTAATTTTTGCGTTGAAAATATGGCGGCATTATGTTTATGGTGCAAAGGTGGAGATCTTCACGGATCATAAAAGCCTGAAGTATCTCTTGGATCAAAAGGACTTGAACATGCGGCAACGCAGGTGGGTTGAGTTTCTTGGAGACTACGAGGTGGCGATTCAGTATACGCCAGGTAAAGCCAATGTGGTGGTGGATGCCTTGAGTAGGAAGTACTCGGGGCAAGGGAATTGGATCGAAGCTCATGATGAGCGATTGGTTCGGGAATGGGAGTTCCTTGGTTTGGAATGTGTTGCGAGAGGCGAGTCCAGCGTGGCTCGGTTGAATTGGATTGAAGTGCAGAACGACTTGTCCGATCGCATTCGGGCAGCGACTCAGCTGGATGTGGAGTTTCAACCCTTTGTGTTGGAGGCTCAAGCAGGCGAGAGCAGCGCCTGGGAGATGATTGATGGGATTCTGAGGAAGGACGGAAGGGTTTGTATACCGCAGTTCGGCAAACTCCGTGAGGAGTTGATGTTTGAGGCTCACTTCACAAAGTACTCCATTCACCCGGGCAGTACAAAGATGTACTTGGATATAAAGAAATCCTTTTGGTGGTCGGGGCTGAAGCGGGACGTAGTTTTGTACGTGAATCATTGCCAAACTTGTGCCTTGGTGAAGGCCGAATATCAGAAGTCGGGCGGGTTCCTGAAGCCCCTTCCAATCCCTGAGTGGAAATTTGATGACATCTCCATGGACTTTGTGCATGGTTTGCCTAGATCGTAGCATGGTAATGATGCTATTTGGGTGATCGTGGATCGCCTAACCAAGGTGGCTCACTTCATCCCAAATCGGAAAGAGGACAGCGTGGAGAAACTGGTGGAGTTGTATGTTCGCAACATTGTGCGACTGCACGGAATTCCTAAGAGCATAGTCAGTGATCGAGATGGACGGTTTACATCCAAGGACTGGAGACTGGTTCAGAAGAGCTTGGGCACGAAGCTAAAGTTCAGTACGACGTTCCATCCTTAAACCGATGAGCAAACTGAAAGAACGAACCGTACTATGGAGGATATGTTGAGAATGTGCGTTCTTGATTTCGGCAAGAAGTGGGAGGATCACCTCTTCATGGTGGAATTCGCGTACAATAACAGTTTTCAAGCAAGTATAAAAATGGCGCCATACGAAGCTTTGTATGGGAGGCGGTGTCGAACGCCAATGTCTTGGGCAGAGGCGGTAGACACCAAAATTTTGGGAAAGGAGGTGGTAGCTGACGCTTGTGAGATGGTACGGACCATACAAGAGCGTATGAAGGTGGCGCAAGACCGTCAAGCAAAATACTTTAATGCTCGTCACCGGAAGTTGGAGTTTGCGGTAGGTGATTGGGTCTATTTGAAGATCAAACCGTTCAAAGGCGTCTTACGGATTCGCCGACTCAAGAAGTTGAGTCCAAGGTTTTGGGGCCTTTTGAAGTTATCGAACGGGTGGGAGAAGCAGCCTATCGGTTGGCGTTGTCCGCGGATTTGATTGGATTGCATGACGTCTTCCACGTCTCTGTTTTGAGGAAAGCCCTGGTGGAGGCTAGCGTAGTGATTGAGCCGGCATCGGTGCCGATTGAGGAAGACTTGAGGACGCGAGTCCTTCTGTTAACCCAGAAATCGGCGATCCTTCCCAAGGTGGCCAGCTGGCTAGTCGCGACCCTTAGATTCTCCCTTTCGATCGCAACAAGTCCCAGCGTAGGCAGACAGTTTTCCCTGTCCGCCTAGGTTTCCTAGCAACCGCGTGCCCTGCGGGACGGCGAGCTATTCCCATGGCTCACCCTCGCGGGACATGCAGTTAGGTCCGCTAATCGTGCAGAGCTTTTCCTTGCAGGAGTCGGCCAACAGCACCACCAGGAGCGACCTCCTAGTCAGCCCAAGGGGCGGCGGTCTCCTGCCGCCGTCCGCCGAGGCCCCCCACCAGGGGCGGCCTCCCTGCTGCCCGAGGGGCGGCGGCCTCATGCCGCCGTCCGCCGAGGCCGCCCACCCGGGGCGGCCTCTGCCCGCCAGCCGGGCGGACACCACCCAGAGTTCGCCCAGGCCGCCCGCTAGGGGGCGGCCCGACATCCGCCGGGCGGACTCCACGCGGAGTCCGCCCAGGCCGCCCGCTAGGGGGCGGCCCCGGCATCCGCCGGGCGGACTCCACCCGGAGTCCGCCCAGGCCGCCCGCTAGGGGGCGGCCCCGGCATCCGCCGGGCGGACTCCTCCCGGAGTCCTCCCAGGCCGCCCGCTAGGGGGCGGCCCGGGCATCCACCGGGCGGACTCCAGCCGGAGTCCGCCCAGGCCGCCCGCTAGGGGGCGGCCCCGGCATCCGCCGGGCGGACTCCTCCCGGAGTCCGCCCAGGCCTCCCGCTAGGGGGCGGCCCCGGCATCCGCCGGGCGGACTCCACCCAGAGTCCGCCCAGGCCGCCCGCTAGGGGGCGGCCCCAGCATCCGCCGGGCGGACTCCTCCCGGAGTCCGCCCAGGCCGCCCGCTAGGGGGCGGCCCCGGCATCCGCCGGGCGGACTCCACCCGGAGTCCGCCCAGGCCGCCCGCTAGGGGGCGGCCCCGGCATCCGCCGGGCGGACTCCACCCGGAGTCCGCCCAGGCTGCCCGCTAGGGGGCGGCCTCCGGCTTGCCGGGCGGACTCCACCCGGAGTCCGCCTAGGCCGCCCGCTAGCGGCCTCCGGCCTGCCGGGCGGACTCCACCCGGAGTCCGCCCAGGCCGCCCGCTAGGGGGCGGCCTCCGGCCTGCCGGGCGGACTCCTCCCGGAGTCCGCCCAGGCCGCCCGCAATTGGGTGGCCTCCAGTTCTCTCCAGAACCTGCTGCTTCGCTCAACAATGGCGGACCCAAATTCCCAGTCCGCGGAGTCCGCGCAGATCGTCATGCTGATGTCACTGGGCCCCGTTTCTTCAAGAACTTCCCTGGGCCTATAAATACCCCCTGAAGCCTCTCATTCAGGGATCCTGGAGGTGGAGACAAGTCTTGCCAGCAGCCCCTACGGACTCCGTTTTCCAGTCCGCGCAGTCCGTCATCACCCTTCCAGCAAGCCCTGCGGACTCAGATTTCCTGTCCGCGCAGTCCTCCACAGCTCTTCAGCAGCTTGCCAGTAGACTCTGCAGACTCACTTTCCCAGTCCTCCAGCAGCTGGCAGACTCTTTTACTTAGTCTCTGGCAGCTTCTCTTCTCTACTTTCTGGCACTTTCTTCTCCCTTAGCCGCCAGCTTCTCCTTGTACCCCTTTAGTGATTTTGTTGTGAAGGTGTACTTGTAAGCTTGTAATCTCTAGCTATTAATAAAAGGAAAGCCCGTCGCAGGAGTGGCATTTAGGCCGCGGCGGGCGAAGTGTGTTGTTGCCATTGTTAGCGGCCCCCCTTCTTCTCTCATCTGCTCAGCATGCCTTGTTCCTCTGCTTAGCAAGTCTTTCTCCTCTGCTCAGCAAGTCTTGCTCCTCTGCTCAGCAAGCCTTGCTCCTCTGCTCAGCAAGCCTTGCTCCTCTGCTCAGTAAGCCTTGCTCCTCTGCTCAGCAAGCCTTGCTCCTCTGCGCAGCAAGCCTTGCCCTCAGCTCAGCTCAGCTCTCCTCGGCTTCCAACCTGCAAGCGCAACCGTTGCGATTACTGTCTGCTCGACCGCTCCTGGTCTCCCTCCTCTTCCTCTCTTGATCAACTCTCTCTGTTGATCAAGGCTCGCCTCTTCTCTCAAGCCTCTCCCCTACTCCCGCAACCTTCTCCTTCCTCCTCACCTAGTCTGTGAGCCCAAACACCCCCTCAGTTATAGCTGTGCCCCCGGTGCCGTTTCCGCGCATCAACATTTGGTGCGGTGAGCATGGACCCGAACAGCTCACGCGCAAACCTTCAGATCTGAACAGGCAGTGAAAGCAACAGTTAACCATGTCAGACCATCAGTCAGCCGAGAACCATGCTCCAAGTCCCAGTGAAGATCCTCTCTGGGAAGCCTTTGAGCAGTCGCGCCGAGAGAATGCTCAACAGTTCCAGGCTATCAACAAAGTTTTTGCTGCAATCACGCAGCGATTGGACGCTCATCCAGCAGTTGCTCCAGCTGCTCCAATCAACCCAACCCCAACAGCAGAGCATCAACAAGCTTATTCTCAAGCTTGTCCACCGTTCTTTCCTCCTTACACTCCAACCTTTCTGCAAGGGCCTGCAGCTCCTTTGCGAACTCAAGATGAAGAGTTTGTTGCTCACCATAACTTCTTCCGGGAAGCAGCCCGGGGAAGTCCTGCTAGAGTTCTAAATTTTCAGAGAAGTCATCCCTACCCTTCAGCTCCTGCCCCTGCTCCTCCTGCAGCAACTTTTCCTTGTTATCCTCATGCTCCTTTTGCAGCTGCAGCTTATGCTCCTTTCTTTCCCTATGCTGTAGGAGAGCAAGAAGAACCTTCACCATTCGAGGAGAATGCCCGCCATGAGCCAACTCCAGCAAACTTCAGAGAGCCTCGACTACCAATCTACACTGGAGAGATTGATCCAGTAAAGCACCTCCAAGCTTTTGAGTCAGCCGTTGCTCTCAAAACCCTTTCAGATGCAACCAAGTGCAAGCTCCTTGTCACCTCTTTTGATGGGCAAGTGAGGGACTGGTTCTATGGCCTCCGTCCTCACTCCATCGCTTCCTTCCTTGATCTTCGAAGGGAGTTTCTTCTCAGATTCTCTACATCAACTAAGAGAAAGGGCGGTCCTGAAGGCCTCGTTGAGATCAAGCAGCGCGGAAATGAGACTTGGTCTCAGTTTGTGGATCGATTCCAAAGAGAGATTTTGGACATCAAAGTTTCTGATCAAGAGATGTACCGAGTGGCTCTTATCCACGGTCTTCGTGAAGGGCCTCTCAATTTTGAAGCCAATGTTCGTGCTCCAAGGACATATCAAGAGTTAATTGCTCTAGCCAACTCATACATCCGAGGCGAAAAGAGCAATCCAGGCTTCGTCTCCAAGCTTCTATCCGAGGAGGATCCCTCTCGCAAGCATCCTCCAAGGTCTCCTCGCAATCACTTCCCAACTCACTCAAAGAAGGAGAGAAGGATTCACCGCCAGCGATACTCCTTCCCGAGCCGTGACCATGCTCAAGATCCATTGCTACCGCTAGCTCCGTCTTTGGAAGCAGCAGCTGTTCAACAACAGCAGGACGATGACTTGCATGAGTCTGATCTCGACGACGTCGTGCAAGAAGTAATCCAGATCATGAAAGATAGGGCAAGCTACAAGAAGCCCTATCGGCCGACCGATCAGAGGTCTAGAAACTCAGAGCCCTACTGCGAATTTCACAATGAGTTAGGCCATCGAACGGAAGACTGCCGAGCATTCCGCCAGCTTGTGCAAAGGATGCTCCGGCAGGGCAAGATGCATGACCTGCTTCCTAAAGAAGAACGCCCTGATCAAGCAACTTGAAGGGGCAAAGAACTTGCAGACGCTCCTTGCTCCTCAAGAGGGGTGAACCACGTCGAAGAGCCTCCTCTCCTCGTTGTTAACAAAGAAGTCGAATGCTTCGATGTCGACGACGAGGGTGTGATGGGAAGGCTATTCTAAGCTAGCAAGGACTCACAGTCCTCCAAAGCGATGGACTTCACAGTCCTCCAGAGCTCCTTGCAACCTGCAGGGGTTATCTCAACCCCTACTCTCTCTCCTTTTCAAACATTTTCATTACAACACTTCTCAATGTTCTTTACTTGCTTTCCAGCAAAACTTTTATTCAGGGATCCCGTACTGACACAGTTCCCTTCTTGTGTTGCTCCTTCCTCTCTTCTCCCTCTCTAAGGATCGTTACGCCAATGAGATTTCGCCGAGCCTGAAACGTTCCCTTCGTAGTTTGTTCTCGCACAAACGCTACGACCACACATGACGGGAGTATACCCATGTGTGCAGTGGGAGCAGTTCAATCGCGGGAAAGGGCTTTAGACTTAGGATCCTAGCCGGCATCTGACACAGAGTGTGTGCTAGGGGAGCCCCATGTGTTAGCTCTGATATGCGTCTTATAGGATACATTACGGTTAGGATGATCTTCGCTGGACAAACAATGGCGATCAAGCGTAGCCTTGTCTCTTTGCTCATCCTTCAACTGTGGTGGCCGAAGCACTCTCTGGTATCCTCGATCCGTGCCTTCTCGGGTTCGCAACTTCACTGATCAATATACAGACAAGATAGGCCTCTTGGCGCAACCCGTCTCGTTGATCAGTGATGCTTGTACCCAAGGCGAGAGAGCGTTCCTTCTAGCGGTCCTTCTCAGGACCTTTCCTTTGTTTTTCTCTTGTGTGCCCTCCTTGAGGATGCGCGGCCAGCCCGCTTTGAGCAGGACCATACTCGAAATGATTTTCTCAGGCCAGTGATGCATAAGGCCCACGGGAACACCTGTGGCAGCATTCAACCTTCTTTAGTCATTACGAATATGGACCTCTTTTTCTTTTTCCTCCTTGAGGATGCGCGGCCAGCCCGCTTTGAGTAGGACTATACTCGGGATGATTTTTCGGGCAAGTGATGCATAAGGTCCACGGGGAACACCTGTGGCAGCATTCAACCCACTTTAATCATTCCGGATGTAGACCTCCTTTTCTCTCTTCCCTCCTTTCACAGGTGAACAGGTTAATTCAACCTACCAAAAGGATTCTGACATCCATTTTGATCATGTCCATCCAGTCATGTCAACAGCTAGTGCTCGATTCATTAATCTGGACTTCGTGATAATGTTCATCGGGCATTTCTCTTGCTACTTGGTCATATCGACCCTATCTCATCAACCTTCATGGGTTATCTCAAAAAGATTTTCAGCAATCACTTTGCTTATGCTCATCTCATATACTTTGCCTGCTCAAGCTCTATCATATGGAGATTCACAGTGCTACTCATTATTCTTGCCAAAGTCTAATGGCATCAAACATTAATCGAATCATATCAACATTTTTGGTACGATTCTGGTGCGGTTATCCTCGCGTCTTGTTTGCTTCCAATCTCTCTCACAGAGGTTAGCAAACCCTTGCAAGCCTTCTCCACAGGTACTTGCAAGCTCCTTTCATATGCAAATTGTCTGTTTCTAACTTTTCTCTTTGTAGAGAACAACAGACACATACAAACCTCGTTCAGGTACCTGCAGTTTAAATCATTATTTTATCTTTGCTGCTCACTCTTCACTTTGCAGTGGTTAGCATACATCTGCAAGTCATATTCAGGTACTTGCAGCTTATCTCTATATACAATATCTGCCTCTAACTCTCTTCTTGCAGAGGTCACCGACACTTGCAAGCTCCATTCAGGTACTTACAAGTTACTTTCATGCACTATGCGTACTCTTAACTCTTCTCTTGCAGAGACCACCAAAGATTTGCAAGTTCCTTCCAGGTACTTGTAACTCATTTTTTCCTGTCCTTGTATACTATTTTCCCTTCTCTTTTTGCAGAGAATAACAGGTGCTTGCAAACCTTTATCAGGTACTTGCAAGTTATTATGCCTTTCTGTTTTCCCTCACTTTTGTTTTGCAGAACTTAACGGAAGACACGCCTCCTTCGTTTTGCAAAAGCAAACTCAGGTACACACTCGATGTACCGCCCATACGTGCTTACCCTTAATTTTCCTCTTGCAGGAAAATAGACAGGAAACACCAAGCTTGTAAGGAGAGACTTCAGGTTCTATCTCTTCTTGCCTCCCCTTCTCTTTCCTTTGGGGTGGATCACGATTTTCGTGGGTCTCCAACTTCTTCGAAGTTCCCTTCGGAACTTGAAAAAGTGCGGGGATTATGTTAACCCAGAAATCGGCGATCCTTCCCAAGGTGGCCAGCTGGCTAGTCGCGACCCTTAGATTCTCCCTTTCGATCGCGACAAGTCCCAGCGTAGGCGGACAGTTTTCCCTGTCCGCCTAGGTTTCCTAGCAACCGCGTGCCCTGCGGGACGGCGGGCTATTCCCATGGCTCACCCTCGCGGGACATGCAATTAGGTCCGCTAATCGTGCAGCGCTTTTCCTTGCAGGAGTCGGCCAACAGCACCACCATGAGCGACCTCCTAGTCAGCCCAAGGGGCGGCGGTGTCCTGCCGCCGTCCGCCGAGGCCGCCCACCAGGGGCGGCCTCCCTGCTGCCCGAGGGGCGGCGGCCTCCTGCCGCCGTCCGCCGAGGCCGCCCACCCGGGGCGGCCTCTGCCCGCCAGCCGGGCGGACTCCACCCGGAGTCCGACCAGGCCGCCCGCTAGAGGGAGGCCCCGGCATCCGCCGGGCAGACTCCACCCGGAGTCCGCCCAGGCCGCCCGCTAGGGGGCGGCCCCGGCATCCGCCGGGCGGACTCCACCGGGAGTCCGCCCAGGCCGCCCGCTAGGGGGCGGCCCCGGCATCCGCCGGGCGGACTCCTCCCGGACTCCGCCCAGGCCGCCCGCTAGGGGGCGGCCCCGGCATCCGCCGGGCGGACTCCTCCCGGAGTCCGCCCGACCGCCCGCTAGGGGGCGGCCCCGGCATCCGCCGGGCGGACTCCTCCCGGAGTCCGCCCAGGCTGCCCGTTATGGGGCGGCCCCGGCATCCGCCGGGCGGACTCCACCCGGAGTCCGCCCAGGCCACCCGCTAGGGGGCGGCCTCCGGCCTGCCGGACGGACTCCACCCGGAGTCCGCCCAGGCCGCCCGCTAGGGGGCGGCCTCCGGCCTGCCGGGCGGACTCCTCCCGGAGTCCGCCCAGGCCGCCCGCTAGGGGGTGGCCTCCAGTTCTCTCCAGAGCCTGCTGCTTCGCTCAACAATGGCGAACGCAAATTCCCAGTCCGCTGAGTCCGCGCAGATCGTCATGCTGATGTCACTGGGCCCCGCTTCTTCAAGAACTTCCCTGGGCCTATAAATACCCCTTAAGCCTCTCATTCAGGGATCCTGGAGGTGGAGACAAGTCTTGCCAGCAGCCCCTGCGGACTCCATTTTCCAGTCCGCGCAGTCCGTCATCACCCTTCCAGCAAGCCCTGCGGACTCAGATTTCCTGTCCGCGCAGTCCTCCACAGCTCTTCAGCAGCTTGCCAGTAGACTCTGCAGACTCACTTTCCCAGTCCTCCAGCAGCTGGCAGACTCTTTTATTTAGTCTCTGGCAGCTTCTCTTCTCTACTTTCTGGCACTTTCTTCTCCCTTAGCCGCCAGCTTCTCCTTGTACCCCTTTAGTGATTTTGTTGTGAAGGTGTACTTGTAAACTTGTAATCTCTAGCTATTAATAAAAGGAAAGCCCGTCGCAGGAGTGGCATTTAGGCCGCGGCGGGCGAAGTGTGTTGTTGCCGCTGCTAGCGGCCCCCTTCTTCTCTCCTCTGCTCAGCAAGTCTTGCTCCTCTGCTCAGCAAGCCTTGCTCCTCTGCTCAACAAGCCTTGTTCCTCTGCTCAGCAAGCCTTGCTCCTCTGCTCAGCAAGCCTTGCTCCTCTGCTCAGCAAGCTTTGCTCCTCTGCTCAGCAAGTCTTGCTCCTCTGCTCAGCAAGCCTTGCTCCTCTGCTCAGCAAGCCTTGCTCCTCTGCGCAGCAAGCCTTGCCCTCAGCTCAGCTCAGCTCTCTTCGGCTTCCAACCTGCAAGCGCAACCGTTGCGATTACTGTCTGCTCGACCGCTCCTGGTCTCCCTCCTCTTCCTCTCTTGATCAACTCTCTCTGTTGATCAAAGCTCGCCTCTTCTCTCAAGCCTCTCCCCTACTCCCGCAACCTTCTCCTTCCTCCTCACCTAGTCTGTGAGCCCAAACACCCCCTCGGTGATAGCTGTGCCCCCGGTGCCGTTTCCGCGCATCAACACCTTCCAATTGCTATAGAGGATTCAGAGACTCGGCAGTTGCGGAATAAAGAAGTTAAACTCGTGAAAGTTCGATGGGACAACTGCGGTCGTGAGGAGTTCTCTTGGGAGCGAGAACAGGCCATGCTAGAAGATTATCCAGAACTCTTCATGTCAGGTACAATTTAAGTTTTGTACCCTTTTGTTTTGAAATTTCGGGACGAAATTCTGTTAAGTGGGGGAGAGTTGTAACACCCCAGTTTTGCAAGGGTGTCAGTGTACAGTTCTGGAAAAAATTTTGGGTTTCTGGCAGGAGGCACGCGGCCTGCGACATGGGCGTGTCGCAGGGCGTGTCGAGGCCGTGTCGACACTCGGCCCAAGTGTCGACACTTTCGCTCGACAGTGGTCGAGAGTAGGGCACACGACCTGCGATACGGGCGTGTCGCAGGGCATGTCGAGGCCGTATCGACACCCGGCCCAAGTGTCGACACTTTTGCTCGACAATGTGTCGAGAGTGGGGCACACGGCCTGTGACATTGGCGTGTCGCAGGGCGTGTCGAGTCCATGTCGACACTCGGCCTGGGGTGTCGACACTTTCGCTCGATGAGTGTCGAGACTGGGGCACACGGCCTGTGACATGGGCGTGTCACAGGGCGTGTCCCGCTTGGTTGACGATCTTCTCTCGACGTTTTCCCGCGGTGTCGACACAAAGCCTGTCGACGGGTGTTGAGACTTGGCACACGGCTTGGGACACGGGCGTGTCCCAGGCCGTGTCACCTCTCGGGTTGGTTTCGGGGCCGTGTACACGGCCGGCCACACGGCCGTGTCACTGGGGGCACGGGCGTGTCGGATTGAACACGGGCGTGTCAGGTGCTCGTGTGCTGTTCCAGTCGCGTCGATTTGAGACGGCGAATGAGGCACACGGCCCTGGACACGGGCGTGTGCCAGGCCGTGTTTGGCCCAGGTCTTTTATTTTTCAGGCGGATCGTGGCCATTCTTTCCCAGATTTTAGGATCTGACGGTTCAGGACTGTTCTTGGGGAGTTAAGTCCGAGAATAGGGTTGAAAACCCTCATTCTTCTCCAAGCTTTCTCTTACTAAAGATCTAGAGAGAAGTGAGAGCAAGGAAGAAGAAGAAGGAGAGTTTGGGCTGTAGGAGGGGTTTCGGTGCTCCAAGTCGCGAGTCGAGTCCAGATCCGTGAAGGCTAGAACGTTGCGAAGGGTTTCATCCGGCTTTTTCGCCATGGCAAGGAAGAGGAGTCGGAAGGTAACGACACTTCTCCTCTCGGCCTTAGGATGCATGTCTTAGCATCATTTATTCTTCTTTCTAGTTTTTTTTGGGCACCAAACTCTCAAATGAGAGGGGTTTTGGTTTGCCGAGGTTCAAGAGGAACCTCCGGGTTGATTGGGTCCGTCCCCGACATGTTTTGCATTAGAAATCCGCTCCGTTAGTGGATTAGGCATGGTGGGTGAAGCCGTTGTCGCGACCGTTAGTCCGACTCGGTGATGTTGCATACGAATGTTAAGGATTCGTAGAGATTTCGTTGCGGCAAGAAGCCGTTTGTAATGTGGTGATGGTTTTCCCCTTTTTCTCGAGTGGGTACGTGTAGTAGGAACCAGACAAGGTTAGCTTCTCGTGGCGGTAGATGTTTTCCTTGGTGGACAAGGTTAGCTCCGCATGAGTTGGAGATGGTTTCCTTGGTGCGCGGGAACGCTGCAGTATAAATGAGGGACTAGGGTGGAAGTGTCTTGGTTTGTGACGTGCCAAGGCGTGGCTATATCTCCGTGGTCGGCTGGCTATCCCGTGACGTTCACGTCATGTGTGGAGAGTGTCCCGGCGAGACTAGTCCCCTTCTGTGTGACTGACGAGAATGCCAAGCATGGGGACAAGCCCGGGCAATGAGGCCATGAGGGGGTGGGGTCCGGCAAGGCTTCTTAGAATTGGTTAGTTTTTTGTGTTTGTTGGAATCCTGACATGAGACGTCAGAGCTTGTGGGCAAGCCCGGGGCTAAGACCTTGAGCGGGTGGGGCCTTGACAAGAGTTCCATGAGACGGCCTGTGAGCCGCTGGGGGAAATGGTGACCCCCTTTGTTTGCGGCTTTATGCGAATGGGAAATCGTTAAGTACCCATATGATGTGATGATGTGCTAGATGCATACGCGATAGGGTGCCTTGGGTGAAACCCAGGTTATTGCATACATGATTGCATAAGTAGGCCCTTTTTATGTTATGCTCAACCAGTAGAGAACATGTATGATGTATGTGACATCCAAGCCTGTTTCTGTAGTTGCTTTTCTTGCTTATAATTATGGCATACGAAGTGCTAACTTGCAGGTTGGAGGGATACCCCGGGGTCCGTTAGGGGCGGCCGGGAGGAGATGTGTTGTTACACAGTTTGAGGTCAGCATTTGCTGACCCACGTTACTAATCAATTTTACAGGGCAAGGATCGCATGCAGGAGCTAGCTCGCCGGCCAGAAAGGCCTAAGCCTCATGAAGTGTATTTCTTTTGTAGCTCTACTTCTGAAATGTTATATGTTTGAGAATCATGTTGTCCGGCTTGCATGACGAGGTAGACTAGGAGTGCTAAGCACATTCTTGACTGATGTATTATTTGCTTTTGGACACTTGTTGTAAGGCCTTAAGGCCATTTGTTTTACTCTTTAGTGGTGGATAACTTCTAGTCTTGTTTTGTTTCCGCTGTGTTGTGCAAAGAGTTTTGAGTGTGGGTAGCTATATCATCTTTTAATACTAAAGCTGTGACGTCCGTATGTTGTGGGGCCCCGACCGGACCCATGTTATACGTTCATTACAGGGGAGGTGTTACAAACTCAACCCTCCTAGTAGACTAGACTAAACTATACCGCCTTAGCCCGTGGAGCGGTCGAGTGTGTACACAGTCACATAATAAGTAGAGTAGAACAAACGTGATTTTAACGTGAAAAACTCCTCAATTGGGTAAAAAATCATGTGACTGGAACAGTGTTGGTGAAACTTCACTAATTGTTGTGGTTTACAGGTTGTTGGCGGAATCAATGGCGACAGGACGCCCCTCGTTACATCTTTGAGATGAGAGAAATTGCAAATGCGCTTGATTAGCGACAAGCCACCCCACATGAAGCTTTGTTTTTGTCAATTTCGGGTAGCGACAAGCATTCTCAAACGTTGCATGGTTGGCGAACTTCGTGGCCTGACACATAGAGGAGCATTGGTGTGGACTTGAAGCGTGACTGCTCAGAGCAGCGAACAGAATGTCTTCTTTCCGAGAGCGTCGTGGACTTAGGAGAATTTTCGGGTGGCTCGACGGGAGGAGGAGGCTCGTAGTAGGATTTTGGCAGAACTCTGACCTAAGGAAGAAGAAAGCTGGAGGAGGAAAAGTTAGAAATGAGAGGGGTCCTGAGGCCTTTTTATAGGTTCCATGAGATGGTTACGGTGGTTATGTTGTTATCTGCACACTGTAACCACCTAAATTACTGGATGTGTTCAACCCTGTATTTGATGAGTGGGTCTTCTCTCCCCCCAGGGGACCATTGCTTTGCAGGATCCCCAGGAGCGAGACCCTTTCAGTGTTTGCCGAGTGCACTCAAGCCTTCTGCTCCTTGGCGTTGAGTGGAGCCGAGTGCATTCAACGTCTTCTATTCCTTGGCGTTGTATAGTGCGGGACCCCTCCAGAATCATCTGTAGAGGAGTGCCTCAGAGGCGAGTGCCTGGCTCCCCCCGACACTCGCCCCTTTTAGGCGAGTAGTGCCCCCACAGACCAATCACCCAGTGAGGTGTCGAGGAGGCGAGTGCCTGGCTTCCCCAGCACTCGCCCCTTTGGGCGAGTGGTGCTCTCATAGACCACTCGCCTAGTGGGGCTCAGAGGTGAAATTACCTGGGTGCCCTTGTAGGGCTGCATATAGTCGTTTAGAACAACAGAGATTGGCTGTTGGCAGACCCAATTGGGCTACATATAGCCGTTTAGAACAACAGAGGTATGTTATTTGCGGACCATTTTCAGAAAACTATAAATAGACCCAAGGGGGTACCTCAGAGGGCATGCTTACTGGTGCCTTAGTCTTCTTGCGCTTTTTGAGATATCCATAGCTCAGCACTTGGCTAAGGAGGGAAAGCGCTCTAAGATCTTCTGGGTGTGTGCTGGGACCTCCGTGCTGGAGCCTTAGGTCTGTTTCTTATTTTAAGTCTCTAGGTGTTTGAGCTTGTGAGGGAGAAGTAAGTGCGAGATCACCCCTTCTCCAATGGTTCAAACTCCACAGAAGCTGATTTTCGGTTTCAACAGGATGCATACCATATTTTACACAGTTTTAAGTACGCATTATTTTCATAATATTTGTTATATGCATACCGTTAATTAAATAAATAACATTCCCTACTGACCATGGTGGTTAGTGGGTAGTTACCCATGCAACAATTGGTGGTGATCACTTACAACAACAACTACTAGACGAGTATACGAATGACGTCCTTTAAGACCACTTATGGTAGAAAGTGTGGTATCCCCTTAGTGTAACACCTCTGTCCGTCACATGAAATATAACAGAGGGTCCGACCGGGGCCTCACACTATATTCCACAAACAGTCAGCGAGGTTACAGGTTAAATATCAAGAGACCAAACGAATCCTAACTCAGAGCATTCTAGCAGAAACTTCATGGTAACCCGAACTCAATTAATGTGAATGTCCAATAATATACATATCGGGAATGTTGTACAAAATACACAAAAGTCACGACCTTAAGACCTTACAAATGTCTTTCCCCAAAAGAGTGGTTTACAAACATCGGCGCGTAGGCTGACCACACATGAAAAACACTAAAAGAGTCTTCGCTTTGCCTTCGAGGGCCGGCATAGTATCAAAGGGCTGCAACCAGATATTTCCCGCTCGGCTCTCCAGCACCTGCACAGAGACAATCTACCACAAGGATGACAAACAAGGCAACAGTCAACTTTAGCTGACTAATTTATAACAACCCTACCCCATACCTGGGGTAACGACATTCCTTCCCTGTATGCAGAGCAACCATATATAGATATATCATAAGAAGGTACAACTTAAGCACCATTCAATATATCACAAACGTCTGCATCATCTGCCAAACGTTCTGTGCACTCAGGGCACACTCGATGTACTGGATAGCCATGGTCCCACCACCATCCAAATGTCTGAGACCGACGACAAACTATGAGCATTCTTGTCTGGCATACAACCAAGACTCTCCTCCCTAATGCCAACATTAATTACCAGCCCTCTTAACCTGACATAGGACGGGTACAGTTCAGCCTTTTCCCGTTTCTCAAATCACCATGCCATAGCAGAAAGCCGAGCTTCCATGGCTAAATAGACAGACGCGGGTCACATCACCTTTCTCGAGGAGTTAAACATAACCGCGTTACATTTAAATAGATGACTCTCACGACCATCAGAGCTAAGCACCAAGCACACAACTCACATACGAGCCACACATTTTCCGAGAGACAAGCTTCGTATCAAAATGGTATCTGGGGGCTATCGCCAGCGATAGCCACTATCGTCTAGCATTAACAACGGAATTTCCCTTTCTGTACCCAGACTCAGGCACAACTGGTACATCTGTCCAAAAAAACTTGCAGCATCCTGCAGTGACAGAAAAACTGGACTTTCACAAAATATAGCTCATCAAGAGCTATTGCCAACGATACTCACTGTCGCCCGACGATATCCAACGATTCTCATAACCGTGGTATTTTCTGGGTATTTTCCTAGAGAGTAGCTCCAGTACTTCCTGCTACTCCCATTCACAGGCACAACACTTCAGACTCTATAAACTACCTGTTTATACTTGGAGTCTTCTCCGACACGCAAAATAAAACATCACCAATCTAGACCAACCTATCCGGATGGGCTTCACACAACATGCTTATTCCGTACTGCGATTTCTGGATTCTATATGCAAAACTACTCGGGGATATCACGTATCAACCCATCGGTTTCCCTTCGCTTTTCCACCTTTTGGCGGGGGATTCCATGCATATGCAAAAAGGAGGACTTCACTTGTCCAAGAAGGAAGATCGTTACCCTCGTAGTTCATTTAGGAGCCATGGATAAGTCTTCTATCCGGATATAAAGGAGTGTCTCGCTTTCCTCTTCACGAATCTTGCCTCGACTCTTGATTTTGACCACGAAATCTCCTTTTCCAAGCTTGCAAAGCTCACACTTCAGCCCTTATCTATTTCTTAGCTCTTTCTTTCGAGAACTTGATGAAAAGGAAGAGAGAGAGTGAGAGAAGAGAAATGACTTCTCTTTTCTCCACTCCCATACTTAAGTGACCTTGGGATTTATTCCAGCCACAGGATCTTATTTTCAACAGGAATGAATGATTACGATTTCAGCTAACTAGTCAAATTTATCGCTATCGCCGGGCGATATCTGCTATCGTCTGGGCGATATCGTCGGTAGCCGCTTTGATCCCAGTCAACCACCTCTCTTCGGTCGCAGCCCGACCATCCGACGCATGTCTAGACGCTATATGGCGATATCGCCACGCAATACCAACTGACGCCACTCTGATAGCTTACTCTATGATTCGTTGAATGCGTCGAGAGCGTTGAGTGTGTCGAGTTCATTGAGAGCATTGAGTGCGTTGAGTGCGTTGAGTGCGTTGAGTGCATTGAGTGCGTTGAGTGCGTTGAGTGCGTCGAGTGGTATCGCCATGCGATACTCACTATCGCCACACGATGGTCGACTCAATGATTCGTCGAGTCTACTCAACGCTTCGTTGAAAGAAGCAAGTGCGTCGAGTGATATCGCCAGAGATACCTACTGTCGCCCGACGATAGCAACCCACGAGTTCTGTTTTACAGTTTTTGGGGTGTTACACTTGGCTTGGGCGGAGACGGGCGAAACTAAGTTGTTTAAGCGAAAGGAAGTAGAAGATGCTACTTCAACCATACGAACAATCCGAGAGTGATTATTAATCGCTCATGATAGGTTGGCTAAATACTACAACGCCAAGCACCAGAACATCGAGTTCGTCGTAGGCGATTGGGTTTATCTGAAGATCAAAATATTCAAGGGCGTGTCAAGGATTCGACGCTTGAAAAAACTAAGTCTGCGATATCTCGGACCATTTGAAGTTATGGAGCGTGTTGGTGAAGTTGCCTATTAGCTTGCTCTTTTGACAGAGTTGAGCGGCTTGCACGAAGTGTTCCACATACCAGTGTTGAGAAAGTCATTGAAAGAGCCTACTCAAGTGGTTGTTGTTGATTAAGTATCGGTCGATGGGGGGCTAAAGACTAAGGTCAAGCCTATCCGCATCGAGGACACTGAAGTTAAACAACTGCGGAACAAAATGATCTGAATGGTCAAAGTCCGCTGTGACAATTACAGACATGAAGAGCTTTCTTGGGAACGAGAGCAGGTATGCTTGAGGAGTTTCCCGAGCTATTCCGCCAATGTACCATTCAAGTTTTACTTTTATTCTGTTGCTTCCTTTCATTCTGGAAGTTCGGGACAAACTTTTTTAAGGGGTGGAGAGTTGTAACGCCCTAGAGTTTACAGAGAAATAACTAACTAAATGCTACCGCCCGACGGTAGCGCTGGCGTCGGCGGCAACATTGCATATTTATTTATTATAGCTCTTTGTGAGCTTACACTCAGAGATAGTAAAATACCGCGTGACGGTAGTGAACCATTCAATGAAGCCGGCAGAACGATACGTCGAATTTACTACCACTCGGTGGTAGTGTGATACCGCGAGGTGGTAGTGTGCCCGGTACTAGCAGCCATATGTCAGCGATTGTGTGGAGGGTTTAAACGGTGGGCTTGCTGAAGAAGCCATTGACCGAGCTACCGCTCGATGGTAGCACTCTGTATAGGAAATCTAGATTAAATTGTGGCCATTCGTTGATTTCAAGTAAGATCTGACTGTGGAGTTGTGTTTCCTTTAAGGCTAAGGGCGGGAGTTAAGGGTTTGAACCACATTTCATATTGTGCTTTCTCTTTCTAAAGGCGGAGAGAGGGGAGAGCTATGGAAGAGGAAGAATAAGGAATTTTCCGACATTGCCGGAGCTTCGGAGCTCCAAATCGCAAGCCGAGTCCAAATCAATGGAGAGCGGTCCGGAGCGTTTCTTTTTATTCGATTGAATTTTTGATTCATAGCGTCAAAGAGAACTTCAAGGGTAACGATCTTCCTCCTCTCGTTAGGACGTGCATGTCCTCTCTTGTTTCTATACTCTTATATGAAAGTGCCTCTTTCGCTAATTAACGTACAACTTGACTTTCTCTAGGTTGATTGAGTCCATCCCCGACATATATTGCATATAGACATCCGTTTCGACTTCGAATATAGACATGCTGTGTGGATCCCATCTAGACAAATTGGTCTGGATTGATGATGTTTACATTGATATCTACGTGCCGGAGAAGACTCCGTATTGTATGCAATTTTCGGGTTTTGACTATTGTAGAGTACGACATGGAGTCTTGGAGGTTAACTCCAGAAAATACTCGGAAAAACAAGCAGAATCGGAGTTCTGTTAAGTACTGCCCGACGGTAGCTCCCTGAGAGCTATGTGAGGCCTATGTTTATGGGACAAGTTGGCTAGTTTGTGAAGTTGTGAAGCCTGCTGTGCCCAGCTTAGTGTGGTCGTAAGTGCCAACCGTGGGACATAATGTGAGTTATGTCGTTTACTGGAAAAGGGAGGCTGACCCGTGTTGTTGTCGTTGATTGACACGATTAGTTGAGCAATAAGAAAGAGTTGAACTGTACCCACACTATGTCGTCCGACTAGAGTGCCTAACATACCTGATTTTTGTTATTGGCATAAGAGAGAGTCCTTGACTTTAGGTCGGACTATAAGAATACTCAAGGCGGGATCATCCATGTCTGGGACAAGGGATGGTTGTGGGACTCAAGGAGTACACCAAAAGTGTGTCATGAGTGCACGAAGCGTGTGGACGTGCGTTCCAACACTTGTGATGATTGTGCGTATAACGTTAGTGCTTGACTGCTTGTCGTTGCACTTTCTTGCTTAATTATATATATACGCTATTGCTGCTGACATATATGCAGGGAAGGAATATCACCGCCCATGGAATTGAGTGATGTCATTATAACGCTTATTCGTGGATAGTGGTCAGCAAAAGCTGTCTCGTTACTTTCTTTTGTTGCCACATCTTTGTGGTGCGTACAGACACAAGTGCTGGAGAGTCAAGCGAGAAATAGCGGGCCGGAGCAGAAGCTGTGCAGACCCTCGAAGACACAAGTTTTATTTTAGCTATGTATGTTTTGCCGTCCTGCGTGCTGATGTATGGAAATCATGTAGTAGTTAAATATTTGCTCGTGTGTAAGGCCTTGAGGCCAAAACAAGACACTGTAATTGTTGTTTAATCATTCCTATAGTGTTGTGGACAATCCGGTTCAAGATTATCTAAATGCTTCCGTTCGCGTATATTTCTGTTATGCGTTGTTGTTTAGTGTTATGGAGCGATATTCATTGAGCAATTTTTTCGTTTGTTCATTTATTATGGCGTGGGGTCCTGGCCGGATCCGCTGTTATATTTCTTGAAACGAGCAGAGGTGTTACATGTTGACTGGATGACTTGATGTTGACTGGGAGGCTTACTGTTGACTGGAGGGCGCAATGTACGAGGAGTGTACTTGGTGCGAACTAGAGCATGCACAAGGTAGAACGTGCGCGAGGGCGCTCGAAGGAGATCGAAGACCTTTGAGGGATCTTCAAAGCCGCTCAAAAATCTTCAAAGGATTAATCGAAGACACAATGAGATCTCTTAATGGGCTCTCTCGTGCGTAGGTGGAGAAGTGGGAGGAGGAGAAAATGAAATGGAAGGAGGGCCCTGATGTTCTATTTATAGTTTTTGAGGGTGGTTATGGTGGTCAGGGGCGGACCCACCTTGGGGTGAGTGTGGGCAGCCACCTATACTCTTTTTTTTAAATTTAACAGCCACGGTTTAAACCGTGACTATTACAGCATAAACCTTTGCTAATACCTTGTGCTTTAAACAATTAATAGTATTAGCCACAGTTTTAACAGTGGTTAATACTCTGTTCTTTAAAAAAATTAATAGTATTAGTCACGGTTTATAGTGTGACTAATATCCTATTCGTTAAAAAAATCAATAATATTAGCCGCTTTTTAAATCGTGGCAAAAATTAATACCCTATTCTTTAAAAATAATTAAATAATAGTAGCCACGATATAAACCATGACTAATATGGTCACACCCTATTCTTAAAAAATAGTAGTAGCTATGGTTTAAACCCTAAACGCCCTATTTCCGTCATTCTCAAAGCTCGAGACGGACTTATGCATGCTGTGTGGAGCTTAAAGACATATTAGATATTCATGTTGAAAGTCATAATAACATCCTTAATAAATGCTTGAAGTCTTGCATTGATTTGATGAGCCAAAAACAACATGTTGAAATTGTTTTGTGCTCTCAATCAGACCAAGCTCAAACAGATTATCACACCGGCCTGAAAGGTTTAGTAGATTGCATTAGATTTCTTTTAAAACAAGGTTTAGCGCGTTCGTGCTCATGATAAAATTGATGAATCTGACAATTTTTAAGTCCGTGCACACTGAAAAAAATTCATGCGTCCGCCACTGATGTTAATTACGCGATTATCCTCACACCATAATCACTTTTTGTGTTCTACGAAGACCGAATTCGTATATTTTATGACACATATTTTTATGGGATTTATTACACACACCAATTATTAATTTGTTTACGTGCACCCCACAAAATGATAATTACACGAGGTAGTTACACAACAATCGGACAATGAAAATTCGACGGCGGCTAAGGGGCCGATCGGAAGAGGGCCGACCGGCCACGGAGAGGGGGTCGACCGGCAACCCGACCCGGCCAGCAGTTCAAATAATTGTGATTATAAACTAAACAAATATAATACAAATATATTTTAATTAATTTTAAAAGATAAAACAAATACAATATTTTCTAAAAAGACTTTTTGTGTTTTGTAGTACGAAATGTCAAATATGGCCGAATCTGAAACCTTCGACTGTTTCCATTTTCCAATTCCATTTCAAGTGCCGTCCGGCGTGAGAAGGGAAACGGCGGGAGGCGGACAAATGTATATCGGGTCATGCTGACTTACGCCACCTGCTGCGGCGCTTATTAGCGACGGAGAGGCGGGAACGATAGCGTTGCCGACGGCTACATGCAGCTCGGAGTCCAGTCTTCCATTGCAGCCGCCCACCAATTGTGCGTTTCCGAGCGCCACACGAGATTTGTCTGCTTCCGTCCAGACAAAGCGACAAAGCGGCTGAGCCCATTCCATGGTTCACACAATATATTTATCATAGCCCATTTCGAACTTCTCGCCCATCTCCTGCTTTCCTGATCGTCTTCTCCTCCATTGGAAGAAACCCTACTTAGTTACTGCAGCTGCAATGGAGCTTAAGCCCGGCATGTCCGCTATAGTCACCGGAGGTGCCTCCGGAATTGGTAAACAAACCCCTTCCCGCTCCGCTTCCTGCGCTCTTTTATGTTTTCAGGGTAAAAGAGATTTGGATACAACCGTAATTCAGTATATTTGGCTATTATAACTAGAAGTAATTGCCGCTTTTTTTGAAAGCCCCTTTAAATCGGGCATATACTTGAATTCAGTGAGGTGAAAATTTGCATGTAATCACAAATAGGTGATGCTAGATTTGATTTTATCAAAGAGATATCGGGTTTGAACTTATATGAGTCTTGTGGTTAGAACTTAGAAGTGAAAATAGATCGGGTGATCAGTTGACTACTGCAGATCAGGATTTTGAATAAAACAAATTATTATTTGTTGCTGAAGTTTTGTGTTTGCTTTAGGTGATGTTCTTTTGTTAATTTGGATATGAAATTTGGCCTGTTCTGTCCATGACTTATACCAACTATGAAGCACCAACACTTCAAAATGCCCAACGTGTCAGTGTAGCAGAGTCCGACACTCGTCCGACTCTCCGACACTCTCCGACATTCGAGTCAGAAATCCGACACTCGAGTCGGAAATCCGACACCCTGTCTCACACGGGACTCGCGTGTCCCGCTCAATCGGACACGCGTGTCCCGCTCAATCGGACACGCGTGTCCCGCTCAATCGGACACGCGTGTCCCGCTCAATCGGACACGCGTGTCCCGCTCAATCGGACACGCGTGTCCCGCTCAATCGGACACGCGTGTCCCGCTCAATCGGACACGCGTGTCCCTAAGTTAGATACTCATGGTGAGACGGGTGACAATTTGTCTTGGAAGTGGCTTTACCCCTTTCTAGCATTTCAAGTAGTAAAAGTGGCTCTATTAGTGACGTAGATATTTTCTCAAGAAAAAAAAGATTGAAAGTGGGGAAAAAAGTTTGCATGTGAATCCATTATTTTACTGATGATATATAATAATAATGTGTTAACGTTCTATCATTTTTTTGATCATTTGTTAAGTTTTGCATTTGAATATTTGATGAGTAATATTTAAACATGACTTAATTTATTTAAATATTTGTTAATTGTTAAATTGTTTTGTTAAATGTTTTAGGATTTTCATAATTATAAAAAATAAATATTTAATATACGTGTCCCAGCGTGTCGGAATATGATATTTTTTGAGAATTGACGAGTCGCGTGTCGTGTCGTGTCGTATCTCGTGTCGGTGTCGGTGCAACATAATATACCAAGATAAATCTGGATGTGTATACTGATATGTCTGCTTACTTTCTATCGCGGCAGAGCAAAGTGTATGGCAAAATTGACTCTTTGAACTGAATAGTTATCTTGGTGGATGTTTTTACTCACATCAACTCCTAACTATACCATTGATAAGGCCATTTTTTGCGTTTTTTTTTGAGCTTTATGTTTATTGTTTGAAGTAATTATACGAGTCTCTCATTATCAATGATTACATATTCTTTCAGAGCATATATGCAGTTAAAACAATACGTTACGGTCGGCAGTGAATGAAGAACAATGGAAATTAAAAGGAATAAAATCTTATTATTCACACTTATACAAATCAATACTTTTCTCCCCTATATACACACACAAGAGGGAGACCCAAAAACAGAATATGAGATGTGGGACTAATCCAAAAAGGAGGGAGGTCGCTAACTGCACATCAATTTGTACTATTTGCACACCAAATTCCAACACTCCCCATCAAGGTGGGCAAAAGATATCCACTAAGCCCAATCTTATCACACAATCTACATAAATCCAGTGAGCTAAGTCCTTTAGTCAGACAATCAACCACTTATTCTTTTGTAGCAATGTATCTGTTATGAGTTTGTTTTGTTGGGCGATCGTTGGAGGCGAGGATACAAGGGCAAGCCCTAGAATGGTGGAGGAGAAAGGAAAGTTAGATGAAGAAATTTGGAGAAGAAGAAACCCTAGAATGGGCTCTCGACTTGATATAATAAGACTTCTAATACTAGATAAACAACGACGTGAGGTCCATAACACTGCACTCGACCGAACGAAAATCAGTGGGAAGATGGCGACTGTGATCGACAAGAAGCCATGGGAGGTCATTGAAACCAGAAAGGCAGGCGAAACGATAACGCACAGATGAAATGCGCTGAAGCGGCGATGATCAAAGAGCTCAGGAGATGCGTTCGATCAATTGAGGGAGTCGCGCGCGAGCGGACTTCACTTTCGAGGAAGCAAAGCGATGTCAAAGAGGTTGCTCAGGGAAGAAATTCCAACGATGATGGTGTCACGATGAAGCAGTGAAGGCGAGCAAAAATGACGACCCAAGGAAATGATGAAACCGTGAGTCGAGATGTGGAATGTGGGCTTGATGATCAATGGGGACAGCGAAAGGATCGAGTCGAGGAATGAGAAGGTATGATACCAAGATGTTATGAGCTTGTTTTGTTGGGCGATCGATGGAGGCGAGGATACAAGGACAAGCCCTAGAATGGTGGAGGAGACAATGATGAAAGTGGTGGAACGACGATAGTTATGACAGGCAGAGGTGGCTCAGCTGGTGGCGGTGGCGGCACAAGTTGCGATGGACCTCACGTCGTTGTTTATGGACCGCCTCCAAGATGTTATGAGCTTGTTTTGTTGGGCGATTGATGGAGGCGAGGATACAAGGGTAAACTCTAGAATGGTGGAGGAGAAAAGAAAGTTAGAAGAAAAAACTTGGAGAAGATGAGAGGAAAACCCTAAAGAAGGATTAGAGGGTTAGAGTGAGAGAGAGAGGAATTTAGAGAGATAAAGAAAACTTTCATTCATTGCTTGCTTTCAATTATATGACAAAGCCTCCTTATATAAGGCCCAAATGACACGTGCGCAAATACCCGATATAACTAAAAACACAATATTAGAACATAAAAAAAGACTACATGGCGACTTGACTCATAAAATATTAAAATACTCAATACTCTCGACTCGACATTATAAGACTCCTAATACTAAATAAACAACGACATGAAGTTCATAACAGTGCCCAACTTCAGTATCCTACCATCCAACTTTTCTTTGATGAAGAACCTATCGATCACTATATGCTTGGTTCTATCATGTTGGACGAGATTGTTTGCAATGCTAATGCCTGACCTGCTATCACACCACAATGTCATCTTTCTGCCTTGATCTATCTTGAGTTCACTCAGCAGAGCTTTCAACCATAACAACTCCCCTACAACTAAGACCATGACCCCGTATTCTGCCTCGGCTGTAAATCTCACAATTACATTATGTTTCTTGCTTTTTCAGGAGACAAAGTTGCCCTTCACAAACATGCAATATCCCGATGTGGATCTCCTGTCATCTGCACAGCTAACCTAGTCAGAGTCGCAATAATCCTCAATATTCAGATGTCTATTCTTTCAGAAGATCAGTCCCTTTTCTGGTGCACTCTTTAAGTATCTAAGAATTTGATACACTGCATCCTAGTGCCCCTCCCTGAGATCGTGCATATAACGGGCTACTACACTCACAACAAAAGATATGTCAGGACGAGTATGCCTCTAATAGATCAGGCGACCTGCAAGCCTCATATACCTATCTTTATCAGTTGGCTCCCCTGCTTCAGCGTTGAGCTTGGACTTCTGATCAATAGGAGTGACTGCGGGCCTGCACCCCAACATACCTGTTTTTTTTGAGCAGATCTAACATATATTTTCGTTGAGATAGAACGATTCACTCTGCACCGCGAGCTACTTCTATCCCACAGAAGTATTTTAGCCGCCCCAAATCCTTCACTTCAAACTCCTTGCCCAATCTCATCTTTAGCTGAACGATTTTTTTCTCGTAATCGCCCGTAATAATCATATCATTCACGTACACAACAAATATCGTAGTGTGATCTCCACTCCGCCTAAAGAACACGGTATGATCAACATTGATCTGCCGATATCCCATGTTAACCATCACTTTCCTAAACCTGTCAAACCAGGCTTGAGGAGATTGCTTTAGCCTATACAAGAATTTCTTGATTCTACACACCTTGCCTACCATTTGTTTTGTGTCAAAGCCTGGTGGCACCTCCATGTATATTTCTTCCAACAGATCCCCATGAAGAAAGACATTATTTACGTCGAGCTGGTGTAGTTTCTATCCTCCGTCTGCCACCAAGGATATTAGTGTCCGTACCGTGCTCATTTTGGCGACGGGTGCAAAGGTCTCATCGTAATAGATGCCATAAGCCCGACAGTAACCCTTTGTTGCCAATCGAGCCTTGTAGTGCTCAACCTGACCCTCTGGGTTTTGTTTCATAGTGAAAATCCACTTGCACCCAACTGCCTTTTTCCCTGGCTGTAGCGACACAAAGTTCCAAGTTTTGTTTTTTTCTAATGCGCCAAGTTCTTCTAGCATTGCAGCTTTCCATCGTGGATCTTTCTTAGCAACCTGCCAACACTTAGGAAAAGAAATAATGTACAAAGATATAATGAATGCTCCATGTGCAGAGGATATATGATAGTAGGAAACAAATTGAGCAATGTCAAGTGGAAAGCCATATAGATCGGGTGAAACTCCTGTATTCTTGTGGGAACTCCGTCTTACCGAGAAGGGGGTGGAAGTAAAGAGATGAGGGGTCATTTTACCTGGAATATCTTAACTTGTGGTGGATGATGCAGGTGTCTCAAAGATTGGAGTATGCAGAGGCAAGAGACTTGACACGGGTGGCAATGTATGCATTGTAGTCTCACTCGGATGCCTTCTTATATACACTCTTAACTCCCCCTGAGTCTGAGGTCCATCATCAACAGATTCACTTTCCTCAAGAACCGACATCTCAATTGACTCTGCTTCCTTTGGCACATGTGGTAACAGAATACTCACTATCCGCCTATCACCACCACAACTATCCTCGCCCTCTTGTCTCATATTTTTTTTATACCGAGTGATTCTCCAAGAGGCGAGTCAATCGAGGAGTAATATGACTCAAACTCTCTAAATGTGACATCCATACTGCCGAATAACTTTCTCTCCACCGAACTCCAACATACATACCCCTTTTGGGTAGCTGAATATCCAACAAAAACACACTTCAGGGCTCTTAGATTCAATTTTCCCACATTTGGTGTTTTGTCATGCTCAAAGCACACACACCCAAAGGTCTTGAGGGGAAGAATATCTCCACTCTTCCCTCGCAGTATCTCAATTGGAGACTTCTGATTCAATACTTGCGAGGGCATCTGATTGATTAAATCGGCTGCTGTTAGCACGACTTGTCCCCACAAGTACCTTGACACCTTCATTGTTATCATCATACTCCGAGTTACTTCCAGACGATGTCTGTTTTTCCGTTTCATTATTCCATTCTGCTCTTGTGTGAATGAACAAGTAGTTTGATGATGGATTCCCTGTGAGGACAAGTACTCTTCAAACGCCCTGTTGCTGTACTCTGTCCCATTGTTAGACCTCAACACTTTTACGATTGCACTGTATTGAGATTGAACCCCTTTATGAAAATCCTTGAAGCAAGTAAACACATCACTCTTGTTTTTATTAGGTAAAACCAAGTCACACGAGAGAAGCAATCAATAACAAACACAAAATACCTAATTCCATTCACAGTAGGTGTAAGGCATGGTCCCCAAACATCAAAATGTACTCGATTAAAAGGATAAGAACACCTACTACCGCAACTAGAATAAGAGTTTATGGTATGCTTTCCTAGTTCTTATGCATCACATACAAGTTTGTTATAACTAACTTTCTTAAATAAAATGAGATACATTTGTTTCAAAACAGGAAAGAAAGACTCTACACATCTTCTACCCCATGCAACGTCCTCTACTAGTGTTGAAAGAGCGGAGTCCATATTCTCCTTATTTAGGTACCATAAGACACTATGTGTTACGGTTGTGCATGCTGACGGGGCACGTACTCGTCTACGAGACGCCGTGGAAGGTCTACACGAGGAGGAAGACGACGTCGGGTCCGTTGGGAGGAGTCGAGACCGAAGATGCGATGTCGACATGATTATTTTATTTATATTCGCATTCTGTTATTTTATATTATGTATTTGTACGCATTTATTTGTATTTGCTTTCTCTATCCGCACCCCACCCTTATAAGAGGTGCAGTTGTACTTATTTTGGATTATTCTTGGATGAATGAAAATTATGGCTGCTCCCTAAGCTTTTTCTCTCAACCCTAATCCCACTCTTCTTCCTCACCTTCGCCGGCCCTTCCCCTCGCCGGTTTCCTCTCGAGTTCGTATCAATTTGGTCCGACCTGCCTCACCACCCGCCATCTTGCCGCCGGTGCTCGAGTTCATCCGTGCAATTTCCGCCACAGGCCGTTTTTCGAGATCCTGCTCCTATTCTGGTCTGCAATCGTGCTGAAACGCCGATCACACACCACAACACTGTTCTGAATCGCGTGTCACACGTTTTCACCAATTCCGCGCGGGGCCTTCAGGCCGCGACGTCTCCGCCATTCCCGATCCGCCATTTCCGCTGCTCTCCAGCGTTGTTGGACGCTGAACCCCCTTTGCCGCCGATCTACAATCTGATCCGCCCTCCTAGTCGCTCTCCGACGTCCGGACCACTGATCCACCACGTCGCGTCAGCGTTCCTCGCTGTCAGCCATCACCGCCCACCACCTTCTCTGTTTTGAGCCGCGATCTGTTGCAAGAAGCCCCAAGCAGCTGTTTCGCCGGCTCCCAGTCCAGATCCAGAACCTTTGCCGCATTCTGGCCCGGATTCGCCGGTCCAGCCGCATACCAACCCCGATTCGCCGGATTTCCGCAAGTGTCGACCGCTCCCAGCTGTTTCGCGGATTCCAGAAGTTTTCGCCGTTTCCAGTGAATCCCTTCTGCTCTGCTGATCCCAGCCCATGTCTCCCAACACAACGCTTGGCCGGTGATCTTCCTCCGGATGTGACCATCGAATCCCTAAGCCTCCGCTTGGAGGCTCAAGAGCAACTCGTTGCCTCCATGCATGCCTCGCTCCTCGCCCTCCACTCCAAGATCGACTCCTTCCAGGTGTCCACTGCCTCCATCTCCGCCGCATCCGGCTTCGGCCCACCTGCAGACGACGACTATCTCCTAGGCGTTAGATCGCAGTCCATTCTTTCAGGGACCACTCCGCCCATTCCGGGCCGGTTCTCCCTCGACATTTCCACCTTCGTCGGCGTTGACCCGATGGGTTGGATCGCCAAGGCAGAGCATTATTTCGACGTCAACGACACACCAGAGCACGACAAGGTGTCTACGACAGTGGTTGGCCTAGACATCCCGGCACTCCGCTGGACTTGGTGGCTCCGCCAAACCAACCTGTGCCTCTCCCGGCCCGAGCTCAAGCAGGAGATGATTCGGCGGTATGACACCTGCTACTCTGGCTCCTTCGCCATCAAGCGCCTTTGCGCCGTCTGCCAGCCGGCCGGCCTGGACGACTATGTCGATGAGTTCGTCGCCCTGGTCTCCCACGTTCTCGGGCTACCGCCCGATCATAACCCGAACTTCTTCAGCAGAGTCCACTGCCACATATCTGCTCTCGTCTCCGCACACACCACCCTCATACAGTCTCCGACGCCATGGACTTGACACACTTGGTGGAGGCCGACCTCTTTCCCCGGCCACCTGCCCCTACGATCGACCGCCACCAGCCTCGGCTGGCTTGGCGACCACCAGCCACGACTCCTCCACCGCGGCCGCCGCCTTGTGGAAACCTTCCGGGCCACCCACCGGCTCCTCAGCGCATCTCAAATAGTGATTACAATGAGCTTTACATCAAAAGTCTCTTTTTTTCGTGCTGCCAACCTTACTCCCCCAACCATGATTGCATCGTGAAGGAGTTCCACGCCATCATCGGTGACCCACTTAGGGCCGTTGCATCGCCTGGACTTATTCTATGTTGGAGCTCTCAGCGGGGGATACACCTCCCTCTAGCCCCCCCCGCAGCTACGTTCCATTGCCTGGAGTTACTCTGTGCCTCGACGAGCGGGATCGCCTGCCAACAGACAATGCAGCTCTCGAGCACACTGCGGGATCGCACGATCATCATCATGGTGGACAGCGACGCAAGTCACAACCTCATCTCTGAGCATCTGGTGCAACAACTCCGTCTTCCCTTGGTTCCCTCCCCAAATGTTGGGTCCGTATAGGCCATGGGCGCCACCGATCGACTCAGGGCCGTTGCACTGCTGTCTCTCTCTCGGCGGGGTCCTATTCCGTGACCGCGGACTTCTACACATTCGGCTTAGGCAGTCTCGATGCCATTTTGGGAGTGACTTGACTCCGTACGCTCGGCGATGTTTGCATCAGTTGGGAGACTGTCCATGCAATTTCTACACGAGGGCCAGCCATGTCGCCTCGACGGTGACTCTGCCCTCCTACATTCTCCCATCTCCTTCTGCACGATCCAACAGACCACAGACGTCGACCTTCCCGTGGGGCTGTGGGCCCTCTCGGGTCTGCCCGTTGTGCCTCTCCCTTTCCCGACGGACCACCAAGAGCTTTACACTGCGCTCGCCGACATTATCCAGCCTCCGGCAAGATTGCCACCAACCTAGCCTTCTCTGGTCCGGAAGAAAGACGACAGTTGGTGCCGTACTACCCAGCTAAGCTACTTGATTGTCGCAACCATCTTGGGGGGGGGGGGGGTCTTACCGTCTGGAGTCTGAAGTTACGTGGCTGGCCTAGGCTCACTTCTGCCGCCACCCCTTCGACCACAGCCTTGGAGACCAAACATATTTTTCAGACGACGGTATTGTTACGATTGTGCATGCTGACGCGACACGCACTCGCCAACGAGACGCCGTAGAGGGTTTACACGCGGAGGAAGACGACGACGGGTCCGTCGGGAGGCGTAGAGACAAAAGACGCGACGTCGATATGATTATTTTATTTCTATTCGCATTCTGTTATTTCATATTATGTATGCGTACACTTATATTTGTATTTGCTTTCGCTATCCGCACCCCACACCTATAAGGGGTGGGGTTGTACTCATTTTGGATTATTCTTGGATGAATGAAAATTAGAGCTGCTCTCTAAGGCTTTTCTTCTCAACCCTAATCCCCCTTTTCTCCCTCACCTCCGCCGGCCCTTCCCCTCGCCAGATTCCTCTCGAGTTCGTATCACTATGCTATGTGTCAGTCCCACGTCTCTTGCCAGTCTCCTTCTCCTGAAAGATCACATTTGGGATACCAAACAAGACGACACATTTTAGTTAAGATATTATTGTATTAATGGATAAGAGAATCAAAGGAAAGGAAGGAGCATGCATAACATTGGACAAAGTTAAAGTGTTGACACATTGCACGATACCCTTACCAACCACTGACTGAGTAGTGCGATTGACAGTCCGAATGTGCTCTGGGACTGCTAGGGGAGTGTACGAAAGGAATTCCTTCGCATCCCCAGTAACATGTTGAGAGGCACCCGAGTCGACTATCCAATCTAGCGAGCCAGTGGTTGATGTAGATGCGAGGGCAAGTGTATTATAAGTACCTGCGGCTAGGTGAGCAAAATAGGCAACATTACCCCTGGATGAAGCTACAATGAGTGTGTCATCAGTCATACTCTCTTGTTTTTTTCACATTAGTTGAGAGTAGGCATATACGATTCTCTGCTCCCTTGAGTGACTTGCATCAACCATATTTCTTTCCGTCTCCTTGGTTGTGATCAATAGATTTGCTCGGTAGCCTTCTCTACCACCTCTACGGTCCCCACAACCACGACCACGACTTCCAAAGTGACCTCGTCCGCCTGTATCTCGCTTCTTTGGTGGCTTGGGGCAAGCCAGTCAGAGATGACCTATCTCTCCACAATTGTAACATTGTCGTATCTCGCTCTTATATCCCGTGTGCCCTAAATTGGTGATCGCTAGAGCCAATTTCTCCCCTGGAAGAGTGGTTGCATCAGACTGGAGCTTAATCCTGCTCTCGTCCTGCATCATGGCCGAGATCGTCTCATCCAGGGAAGAGATTTTTTGCTGAGCAAGCAGTATTGCACACCTCAGCTCAAATGCCAGGTTCGATCCTCTCATAAAGTGCATAGTCCGCCTCTGAGCATCTCGCTCCTCTTTTCCGCACTCGGTGTCTTTGCAGCATGCAGCTGTGGAGAAATGATCATAGTTTGCAGCATACTCCCGGATCAATCAATCTCCTTGCGTAATCGTTTCCATCTCTCTCTCGATCTGAAAAATCTTCATGTCATTGTCGTCTCCTGCATAGATTCTCTATAACTTCCCCCAAACATTACTCACTGTCTCTATGTCATCCACCGTGACAGCGATAGATGTGACCATCGAGTTTAGGAGCTAAGTGTGGATCAGGCTATGTATAATCTTCCACTCGTTGTATGACTTGTATCCATCTGATTCCTTCTCTGCCTCCCCCTTCTCACCAGTCAGATAGTCCTCCAGATTCCTCCCAGAGGGCGCCCTCTTCTCCCGACGAGACCAACTTAAGTATGTAGCCAATCCATCGAGTTTCAGCTCCACATGGGGAAGATCTTCATCGGGAGCGACGACGGCTGAGATGAGCCCTTGCCTTTGGACATCCGCAAGAACTCAAAGAATACTTTTAAGTCCGCCTTCTCCATTTTGATAACCAATTTCTCCATGAGCGCCCAAAACTCTTGTTTTGCTGCAAAACAAAATTAAGCGCCCTTCTTCCCCGACGCACCCGACAGACCGCAACCGTCAGAAGCCCTCGCACTGCTTCAAAGCTTATTGATTTCGTCGTCATCGCCTTCCTCTGCTGCGCTGGAGGTCAACAACAACGCTCCTTATCCCGCAGGTGATCTTCCTCTTTCCTGCGCGCGCTGTGCCTGCTTCCTCCGAAAACCTTGCTTAGTTGAAATAGGATTGCCGCGTTCCTTGCCGTCTTCTTGCACGCGTGGTACTGTCGCACTAGATCTGTGCGTTGCTTACGCAATCACACGACCCAACGCTCCTTACTGAGTTAGTCCCGCTGCGCTTGATCAAGGAGCACGCGCTCGTATTTTGTATCGCGCAACGAGCTCCCGCAAGTCTCGCAAGCTCCTCCACGCAACAGTGTCGTGGGCTCCCTCTGGAATCCAAGCGCCGCGCTCCTTCTGTTGCGGCGATTATGGATACACGATGCGCTCCTGCGGCGATTCTTCCGTGTCGCACGCAGACGCTGTGCTGCCGCGTTGCTCCTGCACCCTCTCCCTACGCACGAGAGAAGGAAAAGCCCCCGGAGTAGGCCTACCTCAGAGTACCCCCGCACTGCGCGTTCTTTTGCCGCGTCGCACTGCTCTCTCTCCTTGCTGTCGCGTTGCTCCTACGTGCAGTGATTCTTCCTCGCAGACACACGAGAAGCCTTCTTCCCGCGCTCTGCGCGCTCTTCTCCACTCCTTGCTGCGCTTGCCTCTACTGCCGCACTCCCGCAATTGTGCATACAAAGATCCGCCCGACGCTCCTCTGCGCAATGTTTCCTTACGCACACTACCAGGAAAGGAAGTAAAATAATAGAAAGAAACTGTGGGAGAGGGCTATGATCACAGAAGTAGGATTACAAGAATTTCTCCGGATTGATTTTTTATTTATTTCCAAACCTGGCTCTGATACCAAGTTAAAATAAAATAAAAAAAAATCTTATTATTCACACTCATACAAATCTGTAGAGAAATGCAGGACAGATAATAAAACTCCAATCTTTATTAATTCTCCAAAAACTAGTATGCATAAATTTATATAGGAAGGGAGACAAGCAGAGAATATCAATCCTAAGATATGAGACTAAAGAGAATCTACAAGGGCTCTAATAATGGGCTTTACAAATGAGCTTTTACATTTTCTTCTTTAACACTCCCCCGCAAGCTGGAGCATACAAGTCGTAGGCACCATGCTTGGATAGGAACTGATGATATAGTGGTCGAGAAAGGGCTTTGGTGAGGATGTCAGCAACTTGCTTTGCAGCAGGGACATGCTCCAATTCCAACTTCATTGATTGAACTTTTTCCTGAATGAAGTGACAATCAACTTCAATATGATTGGCTCGCTCATGGAATACTAGCTTTTTTGCAATATGTATAACTGCTTGACTGCCACAAAACAAGGTCGCCGGAGAGGAGAGTTTGACTCCCAAATCATTAAGGAGACTCTCAAACCATGTGAGCTCAGAGACAACCGCTGCCATAGCACGATATTCGACCTCAACAGACGAGCGAACAACAACAGACCGCTTCTTGCTATGCCAGGTAATAAGGTTTCCACCGAAGTAAGTACAAAAACCAATTGTGGGGCACCTATTATCAAGAGACTCCCCATAGTCAACATCATAGTACACAACAAGAGACAGAGAGGAAGATGGTTTGTAGACAAGTTCTTGTCACAGAATAGTCTTCAAATATCTTAGAATGTGCTCGACGGCCTGGAGATAAGATGTCCGAGGAGCACGTATGAATCGACTCACAACCCCAACATCAAATGAAATATCAGGTCGTGTAATCGTAAGATAAATTAGCTTCCCCACCAAGCGTCAATAACACTCTAGATTTGTAAGCAACGGGCTTGAGTCAGATTCTTGTGCAGACAACTTGTGATTGACATCCATATGGGTGTCCGCCGGTTTACACCCCAAGTAGCCGACATCTTGAAGAAAATCAATACAGTACTTCCGTTGGGATAAGACAAGGCCGTCAGGACACCGTGCGGCCTCAAGTCCAATGAAGCACCAAAGATTTCCCAGGTCTTTTGTCTAAAATGCTGAGTTCAAATGTTGCTTTATTTGTTGTATCCCGTGGAGTCGCCGCCTGTGATTAGAATATCATCAACATAAATAAGGAGTATCACAGTGTCTGTTGATTGATGACAAATGAAGAGGGAGAAATTAGCCGAGCTTCGAATAAATCCAACTTCACGTACAACCTTGCTTAACTTGTCAAACTAAACTCGAGTAGACTGTTTGAGAGCATATATAAATTTTCTGAGATGACACACACGAGACTCCCCCGTGGTCTCAAACCCGGGTGGCTGATGCATATAAACAATTTCCAGTAGATTGCCATTGAGAAAAACGTTTTTAATATCTAACTAATACAAGGGCCGCTGTCGGTGCACGACTAAGGAGATCAGGACCCGAACAATATTTAACTTGGCAACCGTGGAGAAGGTTTCTTCATAATCAAGACCTTGCTGTTGAGTGAAGCCCCGGGCCACGAGGAGAGCTTTCAGGCATTCAACAATCCCATCATGAGCATGTTTGATAACGAAGACCCACTTGCAACTGACACAAGATTGGCCGGGAGGAAGAGGAACGAGATCCCAGGTTTGGTTAGCCCATAGGGCAGTCATTTTCTCATCCATGGCCACACGCCACCCCGGATGATGTAGAGCCTCCTGCAAAGAGTTAGGAAGAAAACTGGAGGAAAGAGAGGGCGAATTTAAGGAGTGGCAGAGAGAGGCAATGTAATGATACACAATTCGCCAACGGATGAGCCATAGAGGTTGATGCTAAATCAATGGGCCGTGGGATATCGCTGGTGGTAGGGAGATACTGTAGGGCATCATTCTTGGATGAACGACGACGAGTATAGACACGAAGAGGTGGGCGAGGGAGTTCGGGCTCTGGGAGCGGTGAAGGAGGAAGAGGGAGAGACAAATGTATGACTAGGACAACAAGACGAGGAACAAGGACAGGGGAAGGTGGAGACGGTGTGGAAGGTGTGGAAGGAGAGGAGTAGAATGGTTGATTCTCAAGGAAGGTGACATCAGCCGAGACGATCTGCTTTCCATCAGTAGCAGAGTAGCAGACATACTCTTTTTGAGTCCGGGAGTAGCCAACGAACATGCACTTGGTATTGCGTGGAGCAAACTTGTCAGTGGGCGGACCGAGAGTGTGAACATAACATGTACAACCAAAGACACGAGGAGGGAGGGAGAACGAAGACGTGGAAGGAAAAAGAAGAACAAACAGAGACGCGAAGTTGAGCACAGAGGAGAGCATGCGATTGTTGAGATGACAGACAATAAAAATAGCGAAATTCCAATATTATGTAGGCACCCACATTTGAAACATAAGTGACCGGACAATATCAAGGAGATGACAATTTTTCCGCTCGGCCACACCGTTTTGCTGTGAAGTATAGGCACACGAGGTTTGATGTATAATTCCAAACTCGGTACATAAATTTGAGAAGATGCGGCTAGTATGTTCACGGGCATTGTCAGTGCGAATTATTTTAAAGGTAGCCGAGAATTGCGTACACATCTCAGTAATAAAAGCACGAAACACAAAGGTAAGTTCAGTGCGACCATGAAGTAGATATAACCAGGTGAGCCGCGAGTAATCATCAATAAAAGTTACAAAATAACGATACCCAAATACACTGGAAACTTTGTAGGATCCTCAGATATCAGAATGCATTAAAAAAACAGAGTATCACTCCGAGTAGATTTAGAAGTGAAAGAAGTACGATGCTGTTTGCCATAGATATAAGATTCACAAGTAAACTCTTATAGTGCAACATCAGAGAGATCCTTCTTGAGAATTGGGAGGGGAGCATGCCCATGGAGACGATGCCAATCAACAAAGGAGACTGCAGAGAGAACGGTAGGTAGAAGATCCAAGATGTAGAGTCCATTAGACAACCGTCCTTTACCAATGATATTCCGCGTTTGTCGATCCTTCACAACAAAGGAGGAATGGGAGAATGTTATACAACAATCAAGATCTTGAGTAAGACGATCAACTGATAGCAGATTAAAAGGTGACCCCGGAACATGAAAGACCGATGAGAGAGAGAGTTGGTGTAAGCCGTAGATCAGTAACGCCAGAAACTGGAGTGGTGTCGCCATTAACTACAATGATGAACTTGGGATAGACAAATTGTATGTACTAATGTGGTTTTTGGGAGGTAATGTGATGAGTAGCACCCGAATTCACAATCCAGTGAGGGCTATGGGATAGACAAGATATACCTTTAATGAAGAAAGACGCAACAGAGCCAGACGAACGACTAATAATTCCTTGGAGTTGCTGAAGCTGGGTGCAGAGAGCATCAATATCTTGTTGGGTAGAAGAATGAGAATCCGGTGGAGTAGAGGCAGTGGGATGAGGAGCAGTTGTAGTGGAAGCAGTAAGATGTGGAGGCAGCTTCTGCTTGCGGTATCAGGTGGCTTCAAGATGACCCTCGCGACCGCAGTAAACACATTTAAGGGTAGATCGCCTATCACGTCCTTGTCCCCGAGACGTGTGGCGACCTCCGCGAGCTGAAGAGTTACGAGCTGTAGGAGCAGGAGTAGGTAAGGGGGGTTGCTGAAGGAGAGCCGAAGAGAAATTCCCCAAAACTTCGGCTGGTGGGGTAACCTTGAGCATCATAGAACAGACACCAAAGAGAGAGGGCGTTGTAGAAGAGGAAAGAATCTGAGCCTTGACACTATGAAGATGGGGAGGAACACATGCCATCATCATAGCAAGGAAACCGTGGTCGGAAGAGCTTGCAGCGGGCAGAGAAGCAGTTCGCGGCGGGCAGCAACGCGCGGTTAGCAGTAGTCCGCGACGAGTAGAGACGTGAGCGGGGCCCAAAAAGAAGCTATAAAATCAAGAGGAGGGAAGAAAGGAGGGAGGAGTGGATCCACATGAAGAGGGGAGGCGGGTAGAAAAGTAAAGACCACAGCCTTGTGCGGATAGCAAGAGAAGAGAAGACCGACGATTATCAAGAAAGGAGGCCACGACCTTCTGCGATGAGCAAGAGAGAAGCAAGGCCTGTGGTTAGAAAGAGGCAAATCACAGAACAGAATAAAACTCCAATCTTTATTAATTCTCAAAAAACTAGTATGTATACATTTATATAGGAAGGGAGAGAAGGAGAGAATCTCAATTCTAAGATGTGAGACTAAAAAGAATCTACAAGGGCTCCAATAGTGGGCTTTACAAATGAGCTTTTACATTTTCTTCTTTAACAAAATCAATATTTTTCTCCCCTATATACACACACAAGAGGGAGACCCCAAACAAAATCTGAGATGCGAGACTAATCCCAAAAGGAGGGAGAAACACTACTCCGAACAATCTTTTTTCCTTGGAAGGGAGAACATTCCCTAAGTACAAGATTCACATATGTTGCTGCTTCCTAGGTATCTTATGAGTCTCCTCCTCACTTCCTATCATAGCATGATTGGGTATAAATTTTGCATAACACATACTCCATTCAAGAAGCCAACAAAATAAATAAAATGAAATTTATAATCAAATATAAAACAATATAGTTAATGATGTGTGGAAAGTAAGAGGAAGCTGAGTTGCATAGCTATTAAGAGAGAACCTGGGATTCATCCTCTTCTACAACCTACTTCTATTAGCCGAGAAAACAATTAAATTCCAAAATAGTAGTTCTCATTATGACTATAATGGGTTAAATTGGTGTCACCTTTCTTATTTTCAACCAACCTATTATGCCTACAAAAAACCAGCTTGTGCAGGTATCGAATGTATTTTTGTTTCTAATTATTTTAGTTTTAATTATTTTCTAAAATATATAAAAATAAGAATCCCCCAAAGAATGGTTAAAGAAAATAATAAAATGGCAAGCAGTAGTTTGAATAAACCAGTACTTGTTAGAGAAATATTATTTACATATATGGAAAAAAGTAAGATCAACATATTAAAATTTGAACTAGATCTTTCCAATACCACATTTTATGTCAACAAATTTTAAGTTGAGCATGAAGTTAATATTTTGTATTTCATTATAAATTCTAATAAAACATTATTGTGAACGAAAGCTTATAAAAAGTTACAAATTATAGTTTACAATGTAGCCAAGGTATTCTACTAAAAATATTAGTAATTAAATAAACTCGTAAACATGAATTATAACGTATAAAGTTACTATTTAAGAATCTCAAACTAAGAAGTGCTGATACGACGACTTTTCGTATGATTATAAATTCCAAGTTATTAGCTCGTTGTGGTTGAATCTTGTTTCTTCCCAAAGAGTGAATGGATGGGTATGTACTCCAATTTCTCTCACAATATGAGGATGAATAAGGTTTACCAAGAAGTATTCTAACTATTTTTTGCAGTCTCAACACAAAAGTTCCATAATTACCCTGTCAATGAAGCTCTACTTTTCAAACTATCTAGCTCATTTAATGCTATGCCAAGTCCCATGAAACTAAAAAATTCAGTGGTAATTAGGCGCCTCTCCTCCACATTAGAGAAATAGTTCTTTAGGCTCTTGTTCTTCTCTAAATGAGTTCTTAACTGCATAAATATTGCATGTTACACATCAAATACAACAACACTCAAGCCTTTATCCCACTATAGTGGGATCGGCTATATGGATCCTTTGTTGCCATTGTGCCCTATCTTTTGTCATAATCTCACTAATGCTTCAGTACATCACGTCTTTCTTTATAGTTTCATTCCAAGTATTTATTGGTCTACCCCTCCCTTGTCTAACATGCCTAGTGACTAGACTCTCACAACGTCTAACAAATGCCTCTAATGGTCTCCTTTGCACGTGTCCAAACCATCTTAAACGAGCTTCTCGCATCTTCTCTGAAATTGGTGCTACTCCTATCTTATCCCTGATACTTTCATTCCTTATTTTATCCAATCTCGTGTGTCCAGACATCCACCTAAGCATTCTATCTCCGTAACTCCCATTTTTTGCTCATGTACATAATTCACTGCCCAACACTCCGAACCATAGAGCATCACGGGTCTAATTGCAGTACGGTAAAACTTGCCCTTAAGTTTTAGTGATACTTTACGATCACATAAGATCCCTGACGCGCCTCTCCACTTCAACCAATTCGCTTGGATTCTATGTGTCACATCTTTATCAATATCTCCATCTTTTTGAACTATCGATCCAAGATATTTAAAACACTCACTACGAGAAATATCTTGATCACCCAACTTAATAACGAAGTCATCTGTCCTTCTTGTACTGCTAAATTTAAGTTGCATATACTCCGTCTTTGCCCTGCTCAACCTAAAACCCTTCTTTTCTAAAGTATCTTGCCAAGATTCAAGTTTTGCGTTTACACCCTCGCGCGTCTCATAAACCAAAACGATATCATCCGCAAACAATAAACACCAAGGTATTGCTTGTTGGATATGTCTGGTGAGCTCATCTAAGATACAAGGGCTTAAAGCTGAACCTTGATGTAATCCAACAGTAATAGGGAATTCCTGTGTTAATCCTCCAGATGCCCTCACCCTTGTCACTGAATTTGTATGAATATCTTTGATTATGTCAATATATGATACATTTACACCTTTCTTTTTGAAGACTCTCTATAAGATCTCTCTTGTAACTCTATCATAAGCCTTCTCAAGATCAATAAACATAATATGCAAATCTTGTTTTCTTTCTCGATAGTTGTCAATGAGTCTCCTCAAGAGATGTATAGCTTCCATGGCCGACCTCCCTGGCATGAATCCAAATTGATTCTCCGAGATATTAGTATCTCGTCTTAATCTTCTTTCTATTACTCTTTCCCATAGTTTCATGGTATGACTCGTCAATTTAATTCTTTTGTAATTAACACAATTTTGTATATCTCCTTAATTCTTATACAAATGTACCAAGATACTTTCTCTCCATTGATTTGACATTCTCTTTGACTTCAGTATTTTATTAAAAAAATATGTAATCCGCAAAATTCCTTCATTTCTTAAACATTTTTATACTTCGATGAGTATATCGTCTGGCCCAACCGCCTTTCCATTTTTCATCTTATTTAGAACATTTTTTACCTCTAATACTTGAATTTTACGATAAAACGTTATGTTGTTATACTTCTCTGATTTACTTAACTATTCCAAATTCAATTCATTTTCCTTTGTTTCATTATAGAGTTGATAAAAGTATCTTTTCCATCGCTCTTTAATATCCACATCATCCGTCAAAACTGTATCTGTCTCATCCTTTATGCATTTTACTTGACTTAAATCTCTCGTCCTTCTTTCTCTAGCTTGAGCAATTTTATTTATGTCACGCTCTTCATCTTTGGTATTTAGTCGCTTATAAAATTCTTCATAAGCTTGACTTCTTGTTTTACTTACTGTCTGTTTAACTTCTTTTTGACGACTTTATACCTGTCTAAGTTTTCATCATTTCTACAAGCGTAGAGTGATTTATAGCCGACCCTCTTTGCCCTTACTTTGTCTTGCACTTCCTCTATCCACCACCAAGATTATTTATTTGGGGGCGCACGACCTTTTGATACTCCAAGTATGTTCTTTCCACTTATCCTTAAATGTGAAGACATAACTTCTCATGATGTATTATGATCAACATAAGGGTCATCAACTAGTTGTTTCATGACTGCCTTCTCGAAAACAATCTGTTTTTCCATCTAGTTCTACCATCGGATTTTTTGTAACATTTTTGTTCTTGTTTTAAAGTTATTATATTTAATTTGTACACCTAACACCACTAACCTATGTTGTGTTGTCAAACTTTCTTCTGGTATGATTTGCAATTCTTACAAATCATTTTATCCATTTTGCAAGTCATAAAATAATCAATTTGTGTCTTATTTAATCTACTTTTAAACGTAATTAAATATTCTTCCCTCTTTATGAAAAGCGTATTTGATACAATTAGCTCATGTGTTACGACAAAGTTTAAAATGGTTCGTTGTTACGAACTAGATGAGATTTGAGGGAGAAGGGGAGATTCCTAGGGTTAGAGAGGAGGCTAGAAGAATACCTTTTGATAATACTTGCATAATCCCATCCAATAGAGGATCCGGGTACATTTATACCCGGACCAAGGCCGGCCGGCCAAGGGGGCCGGCCAGCCCCAATTGGGGCTGAACTGGGTGGGTTCAGCCCCCGAGGGCTGCCTTTTAGAAAGTGGGGGTTGAACCAGTTGGTTCAGCCCCATTGTCGCCTTCGGATCCGTCCGGGGGCGTAACATTCCCCGCCCCATCAAGATCCAGCTTGTCCTTAAGGTGGGAATCCGGTGGCTCCGTCCGTCCCCTCAGGCCTACCCAAGCCACGTCACGCCCTTGTCCCCGCAGCCTCTCCACACAGCAAAGAGAGCCCCCTGGCACTGGTGAGATTCTGATTCCCTGCAGGCAGTACTCTCTCCCATCCTTAGCAAACTCCATAGTCAATTTCTCCCAATCCAGAGTTACCCTACCCAGCTGTCGCAACCACTGGGCCCCCATAATCATATCTGGCCCCTGGATGGGCAATAAGTAGACATCCATGTTGTCGATGTATCCCTGCACACTGATTTCCACGTCCGGAAGCACTCCTTCGCACTGCAACTCGTGTCCACCTGCCACCACAAGCTGGGAAGCGACATCCTTGATGATCTCTAGCCCCAGCTTCTGTGCCACCGCCGGGCTAATGAAGTTATGTGTACTCCCACTGTCAAGCAGAATGGTCACCTGCTGTTGGCCAATCCACCCCGCAATACTCATAGTGGGCGGAGCGGAGTCTTCTGCCATGGTCAGGGAAGATACCCCGTACTCAATTGTATCCAGAATGTGCTGCTGTTCCCCTCCTTCTACATCCAGCATCGGACCTTCCTGCAACATGTAAACCTGGATCCTCTGACATTTGTGGTCTGGGGTAAATTTCTCATCGCAGTGGAAGCACAATCCTTGTTCCTTCATAGCCTGTAGCTCTGTCCAAGTCAATTTCTTCATCGTCTCTCGTTCTGTAGCTGCTTGATCCTTTCTTGTGTCGGGAAGGTGTGTAGCGTTCCTCGTAGTGTCCCCCCTGGACTGCTGTCGATTGATACGCTCTTCTTGAATCCGGGCCAAGCTAACAGCGTGTGTCAAACTGCGCGACATATAGGCATGCACCTCATCTCTGATGTCCTCCTTCAAGCCGGAAAAAAAACTTGTTAATGTCCTCTCGCCCCACTGCACCCTGTTGGCCAACCGTTCAAACGCGGTTCGGTACTCCATCACTGTCCCTTTCTGACGCAATTTCTGAAGAAGTGCATCGAAGTCTTCATACTCAAGTGGACCAAAGCGGGCGGTGAATCCGTCGACAAACTCGTGCCATGGCGCGTGATCCCGTCCCCAGAGGAACCACTGGGTCCACTGGTATGCGTCCTCTTCAAGGTGGAAGGACGCCAACTTTACCCACCGTGTCTCAGGTATCTCCTGATAACTGTAAAATAACTCTGCTTTTTGGACCCATTCGAGTGCATCTCCTCCTTTGAACTTGGGGTAGTTCATGCGGGTAACCTTCGGCGGCATATAGGCGCGTGGTAGTTGTTGCCCGGGTCCTCCGTACTCTTGCCCGCGTCCAAGCGGTCGCCGACGATCAGCGGCCACGTGTGGGTACCCCCAATCCCCTCCATAGGGGTTTCCCAAGACTGGCGGCCTAAACTCCCATCCGCCTCCTCCCCTTCCGCCCGCGGCGTGTCCTGGTGCTCCTGGAATAGGGAGGAGCCCATCACGAGGTGGGCACCCCATCCCGTTGGGTCGTTGGTCCTCCTGGCGGTCGTCACGGTAAGGAGGAAAATCCAAGGCAGACGCGACGATGCCGCCAAACTGGGTTGCCTCGGACCATACTTGTGGTCGTCGTGAGCCTCCTACCCTTCCACTGTCAATTCCAAGCCCCCCATTGAGGCTAGAGGCCTGATCGTCGTGCACCGATGCTGGAGTAGGAAGGGGAAGCTGGACTGTGTTGGTCTCGCCCACAACAGCTTTTCCTTTAAGGTGTTGAGTTAACAAATTTTTAAGCTCGTCCATGCGGGCATCCAATTTCTCTTCAAGACGTTTTTCCGATGCCGTTAACTTATCGGCGAGGGCTGCCACGGTGGCAGTCAGCCCGGTGTATTTTTCTTCGAGATGTGCGAGCCGATTGGAGTCTTCTTGGGTGCGAGTCACCATGGTGGGACCGGGGGCGTGCGTGAAATAGCAAGAATTGGAGGCGGTGACCTCTGGATGCCGCGATCAGATGCAGAAGATGGCGGATGCAGATGCAGCAGTCGGCGACGACAGCAGGATGCGAGCGGGATCGACGTCGGGATTCGTCGATGAAGACGACGCAGGGATTCCTCGACGCGAAGTCGTCGATGCGGGAGCGATGCGTGGGGGTCGACGCGGGATCGATGCAGATGCGGTCGCCGGGTTTCGTCGATGCGTGGGGTCGAACGAAGTCGGGTGGAAACGAAGCCGGGCAGAGTCTGGATGCGAGCGGGAACGAAAAATTTTTGGGAGGAAGAATCCTCTGATACCAAATGTTACGAACTAGATGAGATTTGAGAGAGAAGGGGAGATTCCTAGGGTTAGAGAGGAGGCTAGAAGAATACCTTTTGATAATACTTGCATAATCCCATCCAATAGAGGATCCGGGTACATTTATACCCGGACCAAGGCCGGCCGGCCGGCCCCAATTGGGGCTGAACCGGGTGGGTTCAGCCCCCGAGGGCCGCCTTTTAGAAAGTGGGGGCTGAACCAGTTGGTTCAGCCCCGTTGTCGCCTTCGGATCCGTCCGGGAGCGTAACATTCGTCCTTCTTAATTCTTTCTCCATATCCATATCCTCCATGAACGGCTGTGTAATCTACATTTTCCTTCCCTATATGTCCATTTAAGTCCCATCCTACTAAATCATCTAAGTCTTCCCAAAATTGCACTTTAATAGCTTCACTTAATCCTACTTGTGGCGCGTAAGCACTGATCACATTAATAGTTTCCTTTCTTATAACCAATTTAAGAGCTAAGATTCTATCACCTTTTCTACTTACCCCAACAACTTCATCATTCAAGTATTATCCACAATAATACTTACTTCACTGCTTGTTTTATTTTTTCTTATGTTACATATCAAATGTGAGAAAAAATATCATAGATTTAGAGAATGTGCCATGCAATGCAGTGGCCTGCAAAGGCTGCAATGAGCATTCAAGTCCACCAACTTTTTACGTCTATATATTTGAACCTTCACATTTCCCATGACAGAGTCCACATGCCATGAACCAAGGGAAAGTTAGGCTTGTTCGTATCACAAACTTTAAGCATATTGTTCTCTCGTAAGGTAACTGGCTGGTGTTTGTGTGCGCACGGAGGGGTGGGGGATGAAGAAGAGAAGAACAAGTCCAAAGAAGATCTCTTGATCAACCCTACGCTCTTTGATACAAAATTCAAGATAAAATCATTTCTCATACAAGGAAAACCAATATAAGCCATAAACAGGGGTAAAACAATAGTTTTAATAGGTGCTAAGCCGGCCCTATCAATGGCCTCGCTTGCAGTAGTTCTATCTTCTACTCTACGTTGAAATATATGGTGAGAACACGATCCTGTAGCAATGCGGCTGCCTGTATTCAGTCCTATCATATGGATCCTTCAACTAATTCCACCATCCACAATCAAGTCTACCGTCTCCCGGTCATGTAAATCTTTTACTCTATGACTACACATGTGAACTCAAAGTCAAGTTCTTTTCAAAATAACATGGATGCCAACAATTTCTTCACCAATGATGTATTTACATGAAAACTGTCTGTCGAGATCTCTCTGCCCAGTTGATTTGTGAGCTTCTCGCCTGTCCAATTGATTTCGAGTTGGACCTAGCTAGAAAGCCTCCTTCATTGGCATGACATCTTTAGAGCTGTGATTTTTTATTTTATTTCATTCATTATTTTTAAATAGTTTATTCATTGTAATTAAGATGAGTTTTGTGGAGGAAAATTCCGAACGTGTAAATAATGTTATGTAAGAGATGTAAGAATCCTTTTGAAATATAAACCCTATGCTTGTGCTTTGCGCATTGTTCCCTGTGTGTTGCCTGACATCTCATGCCTACTTGTGTATGGGTTGATGGCTCCTAATTACCCGTGTTTCCGATTTGTGTCAATGATTGCCAATAAGCTTACCAACAGTCTCTTTATTTCTTACCTTCATTTTCCTAGCTTAAATTGTGCTGGCAAACATTTCTTTTTTTCTGCATCCTGCATATTTGACCTATTCTTCATTATGCCATGTGGGCCTGACACGAGGCATTTGTGGCCCATCATTAGCTTCTTCTTCTGTTTGATTATAGTCTAAAACATTCACTTAATTGAGTGGAAGAAAGGTGTTTTCCTGTCTAAGTTCTATAATTTATATTTTATGCAGAACAAAGAAAAATTAGTGTACATGTAGTTGATTTTGAACTTTAATTTTATTCTTATTTTATAATATTACAGGTAGGGCAATCAGTTTGGCCCTTGCTCAGAAAGGCCTCTTTGTCACAGTTCTCGACTTCTCCGAAGAAAGAGGAATGGAAGTTGCTGTTTTAATTGAGAAGGAGAATGCCAGATTCCATCAGGACTTGAGGATCCCTTCTTCTATGTTTATTAAATGTGACGTTACAAATGCAGGTAAGTATTCTGATGTGGCTGATCTTTGTTTTATTTATTCTGATGTTCTTTGTAGGTTTTTGTAGTAGAAACTCATATTGCACTAAAACTATTTAAAATTCATAACTCTAGCATAAAACTAATCTTCATTGTACTGTATTTCTTTTCCACTTTGCGGCTTCTTAATTTTTCTCTAATTAATTGTTTTTTTACTTGAACTCTTCTGTTGCTCTTTTGATTGCTTCACGCTTCAATCCTTTAGTTATTTACTTCTTTACTTTTAAACCTGTTTTTTTTATTTCTTCAATGGAAGAAATAAAATATTACCTCCCAACAGGCCTATTAGTGCCCAGAACAAGACAGTTATCAAATCTTTAATAGTACGTATGATTGCCTTTTTGTCATCTTCATTTGTTACTATTTATAACGATAGCTGGTGCTACACCATACTTTTAGGGTTCATTTGGCATAGCGGTGGCGTTTTTAAACGCTGTGGTTATGAACCGTATTTCCCGACCTCACCTATGGAACTCCATCCACTTTTGTCTTCAAATTTAGTTTTTTAATGACGGTCATAAACTTTTGCTCCGTTTGGCAGAGTGGTGGTGCTCGTGAACACGGTTATGAGCTGTTGTTTGTGAATGCCCGACCTCATCTAAGAAACTTCATTCATTTATATGCCAAACGGAGTCTTAATTTTAACTGTCCATTAAATTATATATCAAAACATTTTTTTTCGTAATAAATCTCCAACAATACATCACCCGGTTAGTTCTATGCATTTTAAATCACTAAAGTTTCCCATGCCTAGCACCCCAGATCCTCTAGATTCAATGTTTCGATTAGATCTTCAGATTCAGCATGGCATGCATCGAAATCCTGCAGCTTCAGATAGGAGATATTGCTAGGTTTGATATCAACAACAACACTTAAGCTTTTATCCCACTATTGTGGGGTCGGCTATATGGATCCTTTGTCTCCATTGTGCCCTATCTTTAGTCATAATCTCACTAATGCCTATGTACATCATGTCTTTTCTTATAGTTTCATTCCAAATCTTTATTGGTCTACCCCTCCCCGTTTAACATGCCTAGTGACTAAACTCTCACAACGCCTAACAAGTGCCTCTATTTTTCTTCTTTGTACGCTTCCAAACTATCTTAGTCGAGCTTCTCGCATCTTCTCTGCAATTGGTGCCACTCCTATCTCATCCTTGATACATTCATTTCTAATTTTATCCAGTCTCGTATGTACACACTTCCACCTAAGCATTCTCATCTCCGCAACTCCCATTTTTTGCTCATGTACACAATTCACCGCCCAACATTCAGAGCCATAAAGTATCACTGGTCTAATTTTAGTATGGTAAAACTTGCCTTTAGGTTTTAATGGTACTTTACGATCACATAAGATCCCTGACGCACCTCTCCACTTCAACCAACCTGCTTGGATTCTACGTATCACATCTTTATCAACACCTCCATCGTTTTGAATTATCGATCCAAGATATTTAAAACACTCACTGTGAAAAACTTCTTGATCACCCAACTTAATAATGAAGTCATCCGCCTTTCTTGCACTGCTAAATTTAAGCTTCATATACTCCGTCGTTGCCCCGCTCAACCTAAAAATCTTCTTTTCTAAAGTGTCTTGCGAAGATTCAAGTTTCGTGTTTGCACCCTCACGCTTCTCATCGGCCAAAACAATAAACATTGCTAGGTTTGATTCTGTAACGTCCCGATTCGCACTAGGCCCCTCGTTTGCGTGTTCGAGTCAGGAGGGCTGACTCGGGTCCAGGGAAGTGCAGGAAATTGGGCTGCACTTGTGGTGGAATGGACAAATTAGTCCACAGCCCTGTGTAGCTGCCTGTGTCGACACAGCAGCTGCCTGTGTCGACACAGCAGCTGGCTGTGTCGACACAGCAGCTGCCTGTGTCGACACAGCTGCTGCCTGTGTCGACACAGCTGCTGCCTGTGTCGACACAGCTGCTGCCTGTGTCGACACAGCTGCTGCCTGTGTCGACACAGCTGCTGCCTGTGTCGACACAGCTGCTGCCTGTGTCGACACAACTGCCCTGTGTCGACACTCGTGTCGACACTCGAGTAGAAGGACTCGGCCAAGTGCACGGCCGTGTCATGTGGGCACGGGTATGGACACGGGCGTGTCCCTACCCGTGTCGAGTATTGAACTCGACGAAGTGTATTGAGATCGACGAAGAGTACCTGAGAAGGACACGGGTAGAGACACGGGCGTGTCCCTACCCGTGTCAGTGCATTGAATAGACGTTGTAACCGTCTGTAACGCTTCGCCCGTGTCGCTTGTTATATATATACGGACCGTGAAACCCTAGCCGTTTCACTCTTCATTCCAGCCCTATTGCCAGAGAGAACTTCGGTAGAGAAAGAAATCCGCCACCGCCGTGAAAGAGGAAATGCCCCCGAGACGAGTTACGAGATCCATGGCCGGAAATGGTGGAATCGCTGGAATCGATGTGAGTTTCCTACCCTCTCCCTTGGTGCTAGATCTGTAGATATGTAGGCGAGATGTCGACTCGGTGGGGTCTTGACTTGTGAGAAGATGTTTTTCTCTAGGATGAGGCCGATCTAGGGCTTGTGCCCTTGGCTAGTGGTGTCTTCAACCTCTCCGATCTTCTATGTGGAGATGGGGGATGGTTTCGTGAAGAGTAAAGGCCTCGTGAGGGTGAGTAAGGGTGGAGGAAACTTCTGGAGGAGATTTGAGAGGATCGACTTGAGGAGGAAGATGAACCGATGCCGTTCATTCCGCCTCAAGATGCGTGCAGAATCTGTGCTCTGCGCGCAGCGGTCTTCGTGGCCATTTTTATGTAGGATATGGCCAGATCTGGGCTTTCGACTAAACACGAAAGTTGAAGTCCTTGAAAATACCTTTCCAACGAATGGCTGCACGACTTCAGGCGACGTCTGTAGCCACGGGAAAATCTGAACGAAAATGGTGTCCGATAAATCCTGCATGCAGAAATTGTGTTCTGTACGCAGCGGACTTCAAGTCTGATTTCTAATAGGATACAGTCAAATCTGGGTTGTGGGCTGAATATGAAAGTTGTAACCCATGGAAAGACCTTTCCATCGAGGGGTTACACGTCTTCACCGGATTCCTGTAGCTTCAGTGATCTCCGGTCGAAGTTGCTGTCCAGACTTGTCCAGCACTTAAATTCTGGGTCCTTAAATATATTATGGAATTGGATTCGATGGAACCAATGTTGCAAATCAACTCGAGATCTTTGGTGAAACATTTCTATGTTAATCACAGTAGTGCTTTGAAAGATGAAGTTTATTTATTTGATTTCTTATAACTGAATTGTGAAGCAAGCCTACTATTAACGAATTGACTTGTTAGAAATTTGGTAGATCTTTATATACGCATCATGTTTATAATATGTTGTTGTTATTTGGAAAGATTGATAGATCTTTATATGCACATCATGTTTATAATATTTTGTTATCGTTTGGAAAGTCATGTAGAAGAATAAACTATGACCATGAGTATGTTGATTAATGGAATGAGTTTAGTAGTCCAATACTCAGAGCGTCGTCTCCCTACGGGTAGTATTGTGGAAGGATGTAAGTGCGGTGTTGACCGTCACTAGTTTAGGGTTGTGTTGAGATAAGGTATGGATGGATGGATGAGCTGAGTCCTCGTGCTTTCTTCCGAGTCCCCTTCCACGCCACGGTGTTGTGGAATTGCATGTGGTGTGAGTCGACACGCGGTGTCGTAATCCTGGGTTAAGGATAGTGTGACAGGTCTACCATGTGGCAGGTCTACCTCTGATACCATTTGTAAGACCCCCCTCCCGGATCCCAAAACACGGTACGAAGGGGGGTCTTATGCCCGGAACAGCCGCCTTGCGGTAGCATTAGCACACGGGCTAACCTGTACCACAAGACGCCTACTCCGCCGGCTACAACCAATATCAATAGAACATGCCAACCCAACCAAAACAATGCAAAAGAGACACACGTGGACATTTTGGTACGCCTCTTTGTGGAGCAGTTCGTACGGTATCATGGCGTGCCCAAGACAATTGTTTCGGATCGGGATGGTCGGTTTACTTCCAAGGAGTGGAAGGCGGTACAAGAGTATTTGGGCTCGCGCCTAACCTTTAGCACGACGTTTCACCCTCAGACGGACGGGCAGTCTGAGCGGACCATCAGAACACTGGAGGATTTATTGAGGTTATGTGTACTGGATAGAGGAGAGCCGTGGGAAAGGCTCTTGCCCTTAGTGGAATTCTCCTACAATAATAGCCATCAGGCGAGCATTGGTATGACGCCCCATGAAGCCCTTTACGGAAGAAGGTGCAGGAATCCCTTGTCTTGGGTGCAGGATGAAGATTCGAAGGCATTGGGAAATGAATATATAGATGATACTGATGCGGCGGTCAGATTGATACGGGATCGCATGTTGGGGGCTCAAAGTCGGCAGACGAAGTATTATAATGCAAAGCACCGGATGGTGGAGTTTCAAGTGGGTGATAAGGTGTTCCTGAAGATTCAGCCGATGCATGGAGTGTCACGGGTGCGTGGAGTGAAAAAGCTCAGCCCAAGGTATGTTGGGCCTTATACTATACTGGAAAGGATTGACCCGTTGGCCTATCGGTTGGAGTTACCGTCAGAGCTGGAGAACCTCCACGACGTGTTCCATGTGTCGTCGCTTCGAAAGGCGTTGATGCGGCCCGATCAATATACCCCCACTACTGATGGTGTTGTGGCGTCCGATAGGTCTGTGCGACTAAAGCCGGTGCGGATCGTAGATAACGAGACAAGAATATTGCGCCGCAAAAGTCTTCCCTTGGTAAAGGTGCTATGGTTTAATCATGGGAAGGAGGAGTACACATGAGAGCCAATGGATTTGATGCAACAACGCTACCCGGAGTTGTTTGCTCAAGGTAATTTTATTTAAAAGCATATTTTATTTTCTGTTATGCTTTTCTTCCCATAGCCCTGACCTGATTTCGGGGACGAAATCTTTTATTTTGTTTATAGGATTTGTAACGTCCTGATTCGCACTAGGCCCCTCGTTTGCGTGTTCGAGTCAGGAGGGCTGACTCGGGTCCAGGGAAGTGCAGGAAATTGGGCTGCACTTATGGTGGAATCGACAAATTAGTCCACAGCCCTGTGTGGACACAGCAGCTGCCTGTGTCGACACAGGCAGCAGCCTGTGTTGACACAGACAGCAGCCTGTGTCGACACAGCTGCTGCCTGTGTCGACACAGCAACCCTGTGTCGACACAGCAGCAGGCTGTGTGGACACAGCAGCTCTGTGTCGACACAACCCTGTGTCGACACAGTCCATGTGTCGACACTCGAGTAGAAGGACTCGGCCAAGTGCACGGCCGTGTCATGTGGGCACGGGTATGGACACGAGCGTGTCCCTACCCGTGTCGAGTATTGAACTCGACGAAGTGTATTGAGATCGACGAAGAGTACCCGAGAAGGACACGGGTAGAGACACGGGCGTGTCCCTACCCGTGTCAGTGCATTGAATAGACGTTATAACCGTCTGTAACGCTTCGCCCGTGTCGCTTGTTATATATATACGGACCGTGAAACCCTAGCCGTTTCACTCTTCATTCCAGCCCTATTGCCAGAGAGAACTTCGGTAGAGAAAGAAATCCGCCACCGCCGTGAAGGAGGAAATGCCCCCGAGACGAGTTACGAGATCCATAGCCGGAAATGGTGGAATCGCTGGAATCGATGTGAGTTTCCTACCCTCTCCCTTGGTGCTAGATCTGTAGATATGTAGGCGAGATGTCGACTCGGTGGGTTCTTGACTTGTGAGAAGATGTTTTTCTCTAGGATGAGGCCGATCTAGGGCTTGTGCCCTTGGCTAGTGGTGTCTTCAACCTCTCCGATCTTCTATGTGGAGATGGGGGATGGTTTCGTGAAGAGTAAAGGCCTCGTGAGGGTGAGTAAGGGTGGAGGAAACTTCTGGAGGAGATTTGAGAGGATCGACTTGAGGAGGAAGATGAACCGATGCCGTTCATTCCGCCTCAAGATGCGTGCAGAATCTGTGCTCTGCGCGCAGCGGTCTTCGTGGCCATTTTTATGTAGGATATGACCAGATCTGGGCTTTCGACTAAACACGAAAGTTGAAGTCCTTGAAAATACCTTTCCAACGAATGGCTGCACGACTTCAGGCGACGTCTGTAGCCACGGGAAAATCTGAACGAAAATGGTGTCCGATAAATACTGCATGCAGAAATTGTGTTCTGTACGCAGCGGACTTCAAGTCTGATTTCTAATAGGATACAGTCAAATCTGGGTTGTGGGCTGAATATGAAAGTTGTAGCCACGGTGTTGTGGAATTGCATGTGGTGTGAGTCGACACGCGATGTCGTAATCCTGAGTTAAGGATAGTGTGACAGGTCTACGGGCTCGCCGATCGTCACACCGACGGGAGTTGACAGTTAGACTTTGGGCGGTTGGGCTGTGTCCTCGGTGTTCACGTCCCGAGGCCCCTTCCGTGCCAAGTGAACGGTTGGGCTGTGTCCTCGTGCTTTCTTCCGAGGCCCCTTCCGGGTCACACCAGACCAGTTCGGGCTGTGTTCTCGGTGCACATCTACCCGAGACCCCGCTGGGCCATAGTACGCTTGGGCTCCGCTGTTGTGTTCTTAGCGTCGAGGCGTACGGAGGCCTAGGTGAAGTAGTGTGGAGACCCACCTAGTAGCAGAAGTGCCCGTTCTACTGTCACCGCCTGGCCACGGCGGCTGATGCCTGAGAGGTTAGCTACCTGCTCGAAAAGTGGGAACTACAGTCATTATCGACATGGCAGTTGCATGTGTGTGAGCATGAGTGAGTCATTGCATAGCATACATTCCATTTCATATCATTGCACATCAAAATCCTCATCGTATAAGTTTGTATGGGCACTCCTATACGATGAGTTACTTTATGTAACCCGATCCTTAACTTATAAGCTTGTATGAGCATCCTATGTGTGTGAGCATGTGTGAGTCATTGCATAGCATACATTCCATTTCATATCATTGCACATCAAAATCCTCATCGTATAAGTTTGTATGGGCACTCCTATACGATGAGTTACTTTATGTAACCCGATCCTTAACTTATAAGCTTGTATGAGCATCCTTATAAGTTAAGTTACTTTCCTGCTACTGATACCTTATTTGTTAGTTTGCTATAACTCTTAAATAACTGCTAGATTATGATACTGTTACTCTTGCACTATTTCCACCTGCTTGTACTTCTTTTATTACTTGCATATATATATATATATTATCCTTGTTCCTTCTCCCCGCCCGGTGCCGAGGAGTCGCCGGGGGAGCGGATGTGAAGCCACTTAGTCGCTTCGACTAACGGTTGCTACGTCTTCCTTTTTAGGAGGTCACGCCGCAGGTAGAGCAGCCGCAGACTATGCAGCAGGACAGCCAGGCCAGGACGACAGGGCCTGAAGTGACGATGCCGTCGCTACCGTCGGTTACAGATGTGGGTGTTGCGAGATTTTGTTGTAGCCCTTTTTTGGGCAATTTCTATAGCTGTACTCTGATTTGTAGAAGCATGTTTTAGCTTCTATATTTTGATGTACTATTTCGACACTATTACTCAGTGTGAATTTGGCTTCTTTTGCATTGTTTTGGTTGGGTTGACATGTTCTATTGATATTGGTTGTAGCCGGCGGAATAGGCGTCTTGTGGTACATGTTAGCCCGTGTGCTAATGCTTCCGCAAGACGGCTGTTCCGGGCATAAGACCCCCCCTTCGTGCCGTGTTTTGGGATCCGGGAGGGGGGGGGGGTCTTACAGATTCTACCCAAAATTTATCGTTATCTATGATTTTCATTTCTCATATGCCCGCCAAAAGTTATGATACTTGCATGCTAGCATAATATTAGTTAACTTGTGCCTGCGACAAGTGATATCTTTTATCCCTATTATATAAAGGGGAATAGGGCTAGTTATCTAGACATCTTTTGAATCTTGGTCTTGAACAGTGATTTAAATATCGGCCGACATGTCTGACATGTCCTGTTTGGAGACAACGACTTGCATAATGAAAATATATAGGTTTTCTCATTTTTAAATATGTCGGCCGTTATAACGGATTAAATCTGTTATAACGGCCGACAACTTTATATTAAAATGTCGCGACTTTTTTATGTTTGCCAAATTATAAAATGTTTTGTGCGGCTCACATGTGACCTAATTTCTATTCGCGTATTCTAGAATCCAGACAGAGCTTCAGTGGCGCGACAGAAGAACCTCTCCTCTCCAGATCCTCCGACGACTCGCGTTCTCCGACAATGCGACTGAGTGTGATGTAAGCTCTCCTCTCCAGTTCCTCCAACGAAGCAATATAAGCTCTCCTCTCCAGCGGCGTGATAGAAGTTCTCTCCAGCAACGCGACATAAGTTCTCCTCTCCAGTTCCTCCAACGACACGCCTTTTTCGGTCTTAGTTGTGTAAGATCCTGTTACTCTTGTCTCTAGTTCCTCTCCTCTCGCCTATATCAATTAGATTAGAGAAAAATGAGATTCATACATCCTCAAAGGGGAATAAGGTTTATATATATACAATAGGTACATACATCCTCAAAGGGGAATAAGGTTTATATATATACAATGGGCACATATAGAATAATACGTCAATACTAAATAACACGCCAATACTCCCCCCAAGCTGGCGCGAAAAGGTCAAGCAAGCCCAGCTTGCCACATGTAGAGAGAAGTCTGGAAGATCCAACTGCCTTGGTGAAGACATCGACAATCTGCTCAGCGGAGGGAACATAGGACGCTTTAAGTGTCCCTGAACGGATGTGCTTCCTGAGAAAGTGAATATCAACCTCAATATGCTTAGTCCGCTCGTGCAAAACTGAGTCGGAGGCAAGCATCAGAGCGGACTGGTTGTTGCCCACAAGAGTCGAAGAGCCAGAGGGAGGAGAGCCAAGCTCGGTCAAGTGAGTACGCAGCCAAAGGAGCTCAGTAGCGCCGTGGGCCATAGCCCTTTACCCAGTCTCAGCAGACGAGCGGGTGACAACATTCTGCTTCTTGCTCTTCCAGGAAATAAGATTGCCACCATAGAAAGTGCACATCCCCGAGGTAGAACGTCGATCAATAAGGGAACCGACATAGTCAGAATCCATGTAACAAGTGAGATCAAGGGTCGGAGATGAACGGTAGAAGAGCTCTAAGCCAGGAGAACCCTTCAAGTAGTGGAGGATCCGAAATGCAAAGCTAATGTCAGAGCGAGTGTTGGTCAAGTAGATAAGTCTGCTAACAAGACGCTGATATCTGCCCGGTTCAGGGAGAGGATCGCCAGACTCGGCATGAAGACGGTGGTTTAGATCCATGGGTGTAGACTCATGAGAGCACCCAAGAAGGCCAGTATCTCTTAAGAGGTCGAGTGTATACTTGCGCTGAGATAAGGAGATCCCCTGCTGAGATCTTGCAACCTCAATCCCGAGAAAATACTTCAGAGGCCTCAAATCTTTCACTTCAAATGCCTTCTGAAGAACCCCCTTGATCTGAAGTATCCCCGAGCTATCGTCACCGGTAAGAATGATATCATCCACATAGACAAGAATAATGACCCTACGTCCATCCACAATAGTCCGAACAAAACATGTATGGTCGGCATGACATCTGGTGAACCCACTCTGAAGCACAACAGTACCAAACCGCTCAAACCACGCACGAGGGGACTGCTTCGGCCCATACAAGGACTTTTGTAAAAGGCAAACACGGCCCAAATACTCTCCCTGAAGCTTGTAACCGGGGGGCGGATCCATATAAACTTCCTCAGCAAGGTCGCCATTGAGAAAAACATTCTTCACGTCCATCTGATGAAGAGGCCACCCATGGCAGGCAACGAGAGAGACAAGCAGACGGACAATAGATAGCTTGGCCATCGGGGCAAAGGTCAAGCCGTAATCTCCAGGAGTCTGAGTGAAGCCCTTCGCGACAAGACAGGCCTTGTAGCGGTCAAGAGAACCATCAACATTATACTTGACAGTGTAAACCCAACGGTAGCCAACAGTTTTCCGACCTGCAGGAAGAGGGACCAAACGCTAGGTGCCCGCCTTCTGTCGTGCAAACATCTCATCCTCCATGGCCTCCACCCACTCAGGGTGCTGGAACGCCTCAGTCATCGAACTCGGAACTCTGATCTGGTCGGTAGCAGTCAGGAAAGCCCGGTAACCCTGCGAAAGACGCTGGTAGGACACATAGCTTGCCATAGGATGGTCTGTAACACAAGAACGCTTACCCTTGCGAAGTGCAATGGGTAAGTCAGAGGAGGGAAGAATATCACTTGCCAGAGGATGTGACACAAGGTCCTGTGAGCTGGGCGTAACCAGTGGATCCCGAAGAATGGGGTGGACATGTGAGGGACCGCGTGGGCCATGAGTGTATGTCTGCAGCGGAAGAGAGTCGTGCAACGGAGCAAGGGCAACCAGAGTCGGCTGTGGCGGAGCAAAAGGAGGAACAGTTATAGAGGAGGTACCATAGAAGGGGACATCCTCAAGGAACGTAACATCCAATGAGTGAAAAGTCCTGCGAGAAGAGGGGTCAAAACACCTATAGCCCTTGGAAGAGGAGGAATACCCAAAAAATAAGCACCAGATAGCTTTGTCCGAGTCGGACGACGGTCCCGGACAAAACACACACACCCAAACACCCGGAGAGGGACATGAAACAGAGGGCGGTGGGGAGATAAAAGACTAAGGGGTATCCGACCCGCTAGAGGCTGACAAGGCAGACAGTTGACCAAGAAGGTCCCCGTAAGAAGGGCGACACTCCAAAACGACTTGGGGACATGAGACCCACGAATAAGAGACCGGGTCACATTCAAGAGATGACGATTCTTGTGTTCAGCCACGCCGTTCTGTTCTGCAGTATAGGGACAAGATAACTGATGAAGGGTTCCTTGGGTAGCAAGGAAAGCGGTGGAAGAGGAAGAAGTATACTCCCCCCGTTATCAGAGCGAAGGACCCGAATACGAGAGGAAAATTGAGTCGTAACCATATTAGTAAACTGGGTATATAAATCAAAGACATCAGATTTGACACGCATAAGATAGACCAAACAACAACGAGTAAAATCATCTATAAAAGTAACAAAATACCAAAAACCATCATAAGAAACAACCGGGGCGGGTCCCCAACATCTGAATGAATAATATCAAACGGTGCAGAACTACAAAAAACAGAAACAAGATAGGTAGTGCGAGTATGTTTACTAAGCTAACACACATCGCACTGAAAAGTGTTCTCAAATGAGACACTCGGAAAAAACGACGACACGATCTGAGGAGTCGCATGCCCCAGTCCAGCATGCCAAAGAGCAGGTGAAGTAGTAGCAGTAGCGATGGATGAGGGTAAGAGACAGAGCGAAGGAGGTGGAAGATCCAGCTAGTATAGCCCGCCGCGCTTACGGCCGTAGCCAAAAGTCCTCGTGGTCAGGTCCTGAAAAACACAGCCAGAAGGAAAAAATGTCACCGAGCAGTGCAACGAACGAGTCAATTGACTAACAGAAAGAAGATTTAAAGCAAGTTTGGGAACATGAAGAATTGAACCCAAGGAGAAGGAGGGAGTCAGAGGAACTGTGCCCCAGTGAAGGATGGGGGTCACAGAGCCATCGGTAAGGCGAACCTGCCGATGGACGCTCGGAGACTCAAGAGAAGAGAACAAGCGTGTCTCACCAGTCATGTGATCAGTGGCCCCAGAGTCAATCACCCAGGGAGAACAGTGGGAGAAGATCGGACGTAACAGCGGGAGAAGATCCAGAAAGGCGTAATAGTGGGAGAACGGCAACGTTCTCACATCGCGCGGGGAGAAGACGGACGACGACAAAAGCAGGGAGCCGCGATGCCCTCACATCGGGCGGGGAACTGGCGGATCGGCGAAGCGGCGTCGGGATTAGGGCGGATCGGCGAAGCGGCGTCGGCGAAGCGGGTCGGGATTAGAGCGAAGTGGGGTCGGGATTCATGCTGCCTCTGATACCAAATTAGATTAGAGAAAAATGAGATTCATACATCCTCAAATGGGAATAAGGTTTATATATATACAATAGGCACATACATCCTCAAAGGGGAATAAGGTTTATATACATACAATAGGCACATATAGAATAATACATCAATACTAAATAACACACCAATACTATCCTCTCTTAGGAGCTCTCTCATCGCATAATAGAGCATTTATCATTAAATATGGTTATTGACTTGAAGAGTCTTGCTTGGTATTGACTGAGTGCATGTTGGGAGTGTTCAAGGTTTTTAGTTGATTTTTTTGTTCTCACATGATTCTATAACTCGCTTATCTGATTTTATGTGATTTTTTTTTGTTCTCACATGATGAACAACATTGCCTAAGTTTTAAAATAGCACTAGAATTGTTAGAAGATAATGATAATTCAAGATAGATTTGAGTATTTAGAAAATATATACAACTAAGTGGAAAAAAATAATGTAGCTGATAAGAGTCAAGATAATATGATATAACTTATAATATAAGTAGAAATCCGACATTTTAAAATGTCCCCGACATGTCTCCGACATCCGACATCTAAAAACCCAATCCGACACGTCTCCGACATCCGACATTTAAAACCTTGGTCTTGAATCTCTCCGTGGAGAGGACTATTCGAAGGAACCAACTCTAAAGAGCGCGACACAAGTATGCCTCATGATTGTATTCCTTACATTATATTTCATTCTGATTTCATGCGTATCAAATTAGGAGAGGGAATTTGTAAAGTGAAGTGAAGGAAGCTATTATGATGCTCTAGGCACAAATCGGCTCCTTGGTCCTTGCTCAGATTTTTTTTCCAATGGAAATGTATGTGGTTCTTCTGGGAAGAATAGTTTAACTTTCCATTTTGAGTATTGCTTTCTTCAAATTTTTCTTTGGGAACCCTTTTCCTCGAATTGCCTTTCAACCATCTAGGATGCCAAAGAGAACAAACTTAAATCCATAAATAAAAATAAAAAACCCTTAGGTTTAACTTGTCCGTATTGTGAAAAAGGAGAAGACAATGAATATTTTTCAAGTTCAGTTGTAAGAGTTTGTAGGCAAGGAAAAAGACAATTCAACCGTGTTAATGATGTGGATGTGCAATACAAGGTGAACTAGGAACAGGAGGGGAAATATGAGAAGCAACAATCTGGAGAGGAGAGTCGATGGTCCCGTCACTGTTACAGCTCGTCTCCCCCTGACGAGGACCAAAATAAGACTCTCCCTCATGAAAAGTAACATCAATAGTGCAATAATAACGACGTGTAGGAGGATGATAACACCTATACCCTTTAGTGGTAGGAGACTAGCCCACGAAAACACATACGAGGGAGCGAGCATCCAGTTTATCGCGATGTGGGATATGAACATGAACAAAACAAACTGAACCAAATATGCGAGGAGCGATGTGAAAGGTGTGGACAATGCGTTTCTTTCTAAACGGGAGAGGGGCGTATCGTAGGAAAGGGAGCGAGACGGTAGATGATTAATGAGATGAGCTGCAGTTAAAACCACATCACCTCAATAGGACTTGGGAAGGTTCATGACAATTAACTAATATCTAGCAACCTCCAGTAAGTGCCTATTTTTCCGTTCGGCTACATCTTTTTGAGTAGAAGTGTGAACACACATGGTTTGGTGAATAATGTCATGTTCGGCAAGATCGGCACCAAACGCTCCCCGATCATTATACTCCCCACCATTATCACTATGATGTACACAAATTGTGCTGTTGAACTGTGTCACAACCATTTGATGAAAGGTCCGAAAGCAAGTAAATACGTCACTCTTCCTTTTTAACAAATACAGTCAAGTAGTACGAGAATGACAATCAATAAATGTAAAAAATCATTTATAGCCAGATAAAGATAACACAAGAGAGAGATCCCAAACATCAGAATGCATAACATCAAAAAGACAGGAACTAGGAAAAGAAACATGACTGAGACTATGACGAACATGTTTTAAGAGTTCACACGTGTCACAAGTAAATGATTTAATTAAACAACTGAAAACATGAAACAATTTGGTAAGATATAAAGCAGAAGGGTGGCAAAGACGCAGATGGCAGCGCCGAATGTCATCTAAAGTCGGAGCACTTGTGGTGGAGAGAGCACTGAGAGATAACGACTAGTTCAGCAAGTACAACACGCCAACATTCCTACCACTGCCAAACGGTTGAAGGGATATGCAACTACTAAGAAACTCATGAAAAATCAATGGAAAGGAGACGATCGACTGTTATCTGAAAAATATAGTGAAAAGACATGTGCCGCGGTCCAGAGGGGCTTCGAAGAGCCTCCTCAACTAGGAGTCATTGCATGCTTCCAGTGAGGGAGGGGAGGTCGGCATCTGATTTGAATGGGATAAAATACCGTAACTGTGAATCTTGCTCCCGATTGCTTGCGACTTTGTCAACGACAAGAAAAAGTTGTGCATGATCCAGTGGGGAATGAAAAAGGGAGCGCTAACGCGATTTTTTATTTCCCCTAAGACGTGCGTAACTGAAGGAGGAAAGCACTACCCACGATCCCCTCCTAAATTAGCATCGATGATGATGAAAGAAAATGGCTCGAGCGTGAAAAGCAAAACATGACTCCTCGCTTTTTAATAGGGGGGTGAATAAAAAAAATCATGCCTGTAATATTGCACACGTTTGCCACTACACAAAAATACTTACAATTAGAAGTGTTAGTGTGTTACACTCTCACAAGTTAGGAAAACCGCTGACAACAAAATCCACATACTTTTTTGAATCACTTGACACATGATTACCTTGAAAGATGGCTGTAACGTCAGTGCTAACATTCATCAGACACCCAATTATAATTTCGAATGTTACAAATCTCTCATCCTAATAAAGTTTTCGTCCGCGAAAATTACAATCATACATGAGTCAAAGGGAGGTATATTCTTCATTGCTCTGAAGTTCATCTTCTCTTTTTCATGTACGCTCTGGTCGACCATAATTAATCCAAAGAACTTTCGCAAAACGGATCTATCTGCTCCTGAGCTTTTAAAACCTTGAGTTCACAACCCCGACTGGCTTAATGTTGGTATTAAAATTCGATTCGACTGGCAAAACGGATCTCTCTGTTCTTCTCGCTCTTTCAATTGTTTGCTTGCAATGTCATGACATTCTTATGCTTCAAAAGACACATCACAAACTTCTACCCTAAGCACCGTTGCAAAATCTGAAAGCCTTCTACATATGAAGTACAATACTAGCACCTTCATTATTCTAAATCTCACTTCCTTAAATGCTAACTTGAAATCTATTCTTCAATTGGAGGCTTTTCACTTTTCTGGCAAGTGAATTCAAAAGTAATATTATCTTCGTGGTAATCTTAATAAGTTTCCTAAAATAACTTGCTAATCCCAGAAGATTATTGATTTCAATGACTTTGGTTCTCGACAAATCTTCGATCACTCGAAACTTTTTGGGTCCACTGAGACTTCTCCACTCACTACCAACGTGTCTTAAAGAGGCAACTTATGTGTGCGAAAACTTGCACTTAAACATTTTTATGTAGTTGATATTTTCCACGTACTCCAAATCATCCTTAATTCTTCGAATATAAAAGGATATCATCGAGGAAGAAACAGACAAATCAATATAAAAAGTCTCAAACACCTTATTGGTCAAATCTATGGAAGCAAGGAGGGGGGGGGGGGGTATTGCTCATTCTAAAATGCATGCTTACCAACTTATTGTCGAAATAGTGCATTGAAATTATGTTTATATGTCCTCTTATTATCCCTTTGTTGTGGAAACCATATCCTAAGTCTAGCTTGCAGAAATGAGCGAGATTCTTTGAATTAGTTATTTAATCATAAATCTTAGAAAGTGATTATTTATTCTAAATTGTGTACCCATTCAACTTATGATAGCTGATGACTGTCCAAATTGCCATCCTTCAAAACAAAAGAAGAGGTACTTCTAAAGGCGATGATGCTAAGCCAAATAAAAACCAATGAGTCTACTGATACTCTAGGTGTCATGCATTAAATGATTTGGTTGTGTAAAATTTTATAAACACAATTTATTTAAGCTGTAACTTGATTGCGAAGCGTTGATAGCTTTTTAAGGAAAACAACTGAAAGTTCTCAAAAATAAAGGGATATTATGAAGATTGTTTCTGATTTCAACGTGCATCACTAGAAGCACATCATAATTGATATTAATACTTTTGACCGTCTTAACTGCTCCTTTTATGCCTTGAGACATAGCAGTGAACTGATCTAGTCATTCCACACTTGGTTCTACTAGTGGTCTACTTGCCTTCTGATAATCAATTCCTACTCATAATTAGATCAAACTCTACTATAAGAGGGATGCATATTTCTATTGTAGATTCAGACCTTTCAAAGGTAAACATAATCTACATCGATGGCTAGCATGCTAAGAGTCGTTCGACAACTTGGCTTCCATCACTGACACCACAAGAAATATTCTGAGCTTGACTATAAGAAAAAGACTACCATAAATGATTGTGATGATTCCATACAAAGGAGAATGGAACATGATTCAGAACGAAGGACAAGATGAGATGATAACTAATCTGACTGAATATACTGAATCATACCATAACAGAGATGGACGCTGACCCTAAGAATTTTGATTTCTCAACGTGTCTCTTCAAACTGTCATAAATACATGGACACATAATTGTACAAGATACTGTCTTGACAACATGCAATAATTTGATTCTTCTATAAAAGTCAATCTTGAAGAAGGGCACATACTAATTCGAGGGAGTTACCTCAAGTGTCCTAATCTATAGTTCGTCATATAAGGTGTGAAGAATTCATGTTTGGTTCTAGAGTCATAGTTAAAGGGAGGCAAACCACAATCTTATCGGTAATCACTTTTGACACTAAATCATTATGAGACAACAAAGGGGCTGACATCAACTAAACGTCCAATATTGAACGTAGCTAGGTAAGCATCTGACATCATTATTGTCTAAGCTTATATATGGTGACTTAATGACTCTAATGTTCAAAATGATTCAAATGAAAACCTAAGACTGTGATTTTATAGGGTTCAAACGACCCTAAATCTCGCTTTAATGCCAATTGTAACACCCCTACCTAGTTTAAAATTAATTCACAAGCCTGCCCGACACTTATTTTTTGAAGCAAACAAAGCAATACTATATAAATTTTTTATCATAATAGGAATAACTAAAATTTATAGGGGAAGTAAAAGACAAAAAATAAGTTTTAGTAAAATACCTTACAAAAGAGACACTGAGCCCGCTAGCAAGAAAGTGCGAACAAACTGGCCCATATTCTCTGTAAAGAAAATTCTGAAAACGGATCAACCCATTGACAAGCATGAACGACTTCCCCCCAGTGACACTAAAAATATCTTGAATTAATTTATAAGAGCATGCTTTTAAAAATATCTTTTTGTACTAATTAATGTAAATTATATTCTATGCATGCTTTTCTAAGAAAGTGCTTAAAACATAAATGTCTGTTCATTACGTAATCTTAAACTGCATTTTCTTTCCACTTTTGAAATCGTTAACTTATAGAGATTTTTGGACTTCGACTTGCATTTGGAATTGAGATGTCTCATATTTCTTTTCTTCTTAATCTTAGCTAAGTAGATTCTTATGCACATTCTAACGATTCGAGTCCTTACTAACGAATATGTGTGTTCTAGTGTCTCTCGATCACAGACACGGACTCAAAGCTACTAATCTTTGTATGGGGTGTCGACCCCCAAGCTTGAGGCTCATAAGGTCTGCTAAGCCCTATGAATAAGGTAGTGCACCTTTATATATCACGAGAGAATATTTCGATCGTACCTCCTAATTATCTTATATTAGTAGCCGACATGAACACAAAAACGAACAACCGATTAAAGACACGCGCCACCGTGGATCCTGCTCCTGATTGCGCGCGCCTCTATCAACAACGGGAAAAAGTCGTGCGGGATCAAGCGACGAGTGAAAGGGGGTGCCCTAACATGATTTTTATTTCCTCTAAGTCATGCGTACCTGAAGGTGGAAAACACTTCCCGCGATCCCCTCCTTCTAAATTAGCATTGATGATGGCAGGAGAAAAATGACTCGAGCGTTAAAAGCAAAACTGTGATTCCTTGCTTATTAAGAGTGGGGGGGGGGTGAATGAATTACAAAAAAAACAAGAGCGCTGTTATAGGCACACCAGTTTTGGTTATATGCAACCAAAATATAAATGCAACCCAATTTAGATATTTGCACACCAAACATATAATTTCACACCAAAACCAAATTTTTAGAATTCGCAAATCAACTTACAAAACTACTTAGTGGGCACCCACCATGCTTTTGAGCTTTTATGCTCATTTCATTACCTAATAATATTAGAAATTTCAAGACAAAAAAAACACAAGAAATTTGTAACAGTAGTTCAGACAAAAAATAAGTTAACCAACATAAGTTTCGTAACAGTCCATTAGACAAAATGAGTTAGCCAACTTAAACAACCACTGTGGTAGCAGATCACATCAATGGTTCAAAAACTTGAGCTCAATTTCTTTCCATGCGTCTCGACCTGCATATGTTAAATTTACATAACAATTTTAGTATGAATCAAGTGACACAAAAATAAAAGATACAATGTTATATTTCTACCTATTGTTTTACTTCTTCACGATGAACATCCAAATGTAAATGTGATACTCCAAATATCTGCACAAAAACTTTTATATTAGTATTATAGTAAAACTTTATTGTTATTAAGAATTTTTTTATAATAAGAAGTTTACCTCATATCAAGGATCCGCCAAATTAATAACTTCTTCATCTTGTTTGTTGTCGTGGAGAACTCTATCGCTTGAGATGTAATTGAAGTCCCACTCATCTGCTACTGGATCATGATATCTCGTCCACATAGAGATCACTGGCGCTAGCGGGCAACCATCGCGCATCAACAAGTGAATGTAGTGGTTATTATTGACAAATCCAATAAAGATAGTCTTCCAGCTTGTTGGAGGGGCAGTGTGTAAAGGTAGGAATGTGAAAGACTGAAATTTTGAGTAATGAACTACCGACACATTATAACATGATGCAATCACCAATCCCATGTCTGGCATCGTCATCCACTTGTCCAATGGAGCTGGCACTGAAGTACAATCCAAAGATAGCAATAGTTCTGTACGTCTCACATTTCCAAAAAGATTGTTGTATTGATTTTCATGACTTTTCATCTCTTCTGCTAAGTCCTTTCGCACTTGAAACCAATTATCACCCATATCAAGTGCATTGCTAACCACTCGATAGCCACAATGTCCATCACCAAGTACATTTACTGCATCTGTTATATGAGTCGATATATGTGAAGACATTTCCTTGCGGATGCATTCAAGAAACCTATTTGTATTCACACTTCTTCTTGGAATCAACTTCTTTGCTTTTGGGGGGTGGTTCTGTTCTTTTTTCAAGACATGTTCAAATAAAGAAAGCTCTCTTTTTGTAGATTTGTATTCCGCCATAATTTTTTTATAACTTCCACGTGACCTTCCTTTCAATCTTAAGGGTACCAATGGTTCTTTTGTTTGAGTTGTGGTGAGTTCCATTATCTCATGCAACTTACGCTTCATCTCATTTCGTTGAGCATCAGGTATACTATTGTATTGCTTTAGTAACCTGTCCAACACAATTTCTATAACATTCAATGAGTCATTCTGCTTTTTTACTTGAGTTGCACCAAATGCTGTTGATTTCAAGTTTAGTTGCCTCCAATGTTTATGCACCATCCATAATGGAAATGCAGCAGATTGATTCATATAAATCACTAATTCATGAGAACAAGGCAAGCCCATTGTATACCATTTGTATGTTGAGTCGTGGAGAACTTTTCATTCATCCGCACATGAATTTTTTTGGCCAAGTAGGGAAAAAGGGCATTGACATCTTTTGGAGCTTGTTTTTATTATATTTTTCTTCACACAATCCTTTGAATGTTGATTATTACGATGAGAACCACCCCTATCACAACCTAGAAAAACCCTTGGTTTAGGTCTTCCATCAAGCTTATCCGCTCTATGTATAACAACAACAAAACCGACTTCTTTAGCAACATTACGAGCCCACTTAACTAGGTCATCTTTGATAGGAAAAATTGTATCTGTCACAAAGTGAACCCCGACATCTACTGAAATCGTTCTACATTTGGGCTCAACTGCCGACAATGCATGCTCCACATTCATTTTAATCTAAAAAAATGGTAAACACCATAATAGAATCATAGTTATCACAATACTACAATCCTAAAATCACAAACAATGATCTTCAATCCAAAAAATGAAGGCAAAAAAAACATAGATGTTATACCTTGATAAAGGGCGGCTAAGTGGAATAGAACAGAAGCACCTTCAGATTGGAGAAGAACACAATAATCTGGAATAAAAATGCGTCCAAAGTTAGAAACCCTAACACATGGAGAGCTTTAAATCCTAAAAAAAATACACGGGAGAGAAGTTTTTGAACTCTTACACGTGAGAGAAGATTTTTCCGGTGAAATGGCGGCCGGCGGTGGTGATTAGGTCGTCGGCGAGAGAGGGAGGCAGAGGACTTCGGGCGGCTACAGTTCGCACAATATTTGTCCGACAGAGAGAGGGAGGCAGAGGGCCGGCCTTCTGTGGGTATTTTCCGGTGAAATAGGCGGTCAGCGGCCGGTATTAGGGCATCAGCGAAAGGAGGCGGAGGGCTGCGGCTGCTGTTCGCGAAAAGGAGGAGGAAGGCTGGTGTGCGGGTATTGCCATAGGATATTAGGTTTTAAGATTTTAAACCCGGTTTTTTTGGTGTGCCTATAACCAAAACTGGTGTGCCTATAACAACACTAAAAAATAATCATGGCTCTAATATTACACAATTTTGCCGGTACACAAAAATACTTCCAATTAGAGGTGTTACACTCTCGCAAGTTACGGAAACCACCGACAACTAAATTCACGTACTTTTTTGAACAACGTGAACACATGACCTCGAACGATGACTCTAACGTTAGCGCTAGCATTCATCAAATCCCCAATTAGAAATTCAGATGTTATAGGAACGGAGCTCGAAGTGGCGTCAACATTGTGACGTATCTACTTCATGATGAAGAGGGCCACGACTGAGACACCGACGTGATTGCTAAATCCCCAGGCAGGGTGCCCTCTTAGAATTTATCTTTTGCTTAAGTTGTATTTTGGGATTTCTTACATATTTATGATTATGAGAAGTTCTAATACCCAAACCTCTTGTATTTTGTATATTTTGGTTATTTGGAATGAAAAGCTTTGGAACGTAAGGCTGGCCAAGAGCCCCTCTTGGATTTGCTCACCACACAACAAATTGTGTTCAACATTATTCATTCTCCACAACATATTTCTAATGAATAAGGCCGATCTGTTGAGTTTGCGGGTTTTTTTGTTAAGAGTTTTACATGTTTTTTTTTAAAATTATAGCTGAAAATGAATGAATTTTTAGAGAGAACAAAATTAGTTTGTATTTTATTTTAGAAATAAATTTTGTATGTAAAATTATCTTTTTAGTGTCTTTTGTTGTACATATCTAATTTCTCGCAGTTATGTAATTATCTTTTAGTTTTTCCACAATGCAAAAACTCTTTGATTAGACACACATCATCTAAGCAGATCCTCGTATATGTAGAGCCTGGCAGCAATGACACATTGATGCAGTGGCAATTCGACTCGAGGTGAACACGCTAAATGCATACCTAAATGCAATGTGATATGATATAAATGCAAGAGGCGGTCTGCGATAAAATTAGCAACAATAATTAATTACTATAAGTTTAACAGGGGCACATGCATTCACAAATTTTAATTAAAGAAAAATAAGCTTAATTCACAAAGCAACTGAGACAATTTTTTTGAGTGTTTGCTGAATACACCTTGCAAGTCAAATGAGGTCCAATACTAATAGGAAACAACAATGACAACCACAATAGATAAAGTGCAAAACACAACAATAAAAAGAAATAAACTCCAAATTACGACTTACATATGCAGGCGACGATGGAGGTGGTACATGATGACGATACTGTTGGAAGAGGGGAAATGGAAAATAGAAGTGTGTTTTCATTACATGGACTCACAAACTCACATACACGATATGGGACTAAACTAAAACACTCTTAAATGACTCAATTAATGTATAAAATACTCATGACTGCAACAATCCCCCTCAGGCTGAAGGGGGGACTCTTCAGCTTGGACACATCAAATAGCGACAACGGAGATAGGCGATGCGGGACAAAACATCAGATTAGTCACCGGGGAAAAATCCAAACCGAGGAAAAATCCAAACCGGGGAATCAAGCCGGGGACATAGCCACACACGACGCTGACCAACACATGTCGCATGACCTACACACGATGTGGACTCGCTGGAAACCGGTCAACCAACATCACCTACACACAACATGTGAAAGAGAACGAAAGACGTGGAACAAATCATCAACTGGGAAACCGGGGATAATCCGTCAGGGATAATCCGCCGGGGATACTCCGCATAAAGGGCGGTCCCACACGACACAGTCCTGCACGACACGGTCCCACGCGACACAACCCACTGAGATTAAAACACGAACATCAATCGCGTCCCCAACACACGACCAAATAGATAGACTTATGAGGAGACACATACAACAAAAAAACCTAGAGGCCGTGGAACGAAAGCGAAAAAGTCGGGAAAGATCATCTGAGTCGCATTCGTCCCAACACTCCCCCTTACATGGATAACACGTGCACATAGGCATAACACTAAAACAAGACGCAGAACAACAAGCCATACAAAAAACAATAAAAAATAACATAGAACTCCAGCATCCGAGAGTGGTCACCACCCTAGAAGAGTATGAGGCGGTTGGACTCGACGGGAATCGTCATAAAAAATGAGGGCAGCGGTCAGATCTCGAACAACAAAGTGGCCAAAGCATGCAGGGCGCTGCAGGAGGCGGCTGAAGTACATATCAAAAGGCCAGAGCACGTCAGGAGGAGGTTGAAGCCGAGAACCGCACCAGGGAAGGAAGATCTGCATCGTCGAGGAGCGAGCAACAGTGGGATCACCAAGAACAGCAGCCGGAGAGGACAACATCGGGATTAGAAGACGCCCTGATGACTGGAACCACATTGTCGGCAAGATCTAGGACGAGAGCAGCAACAGGCTGGATATGATCGATCGACGGAGCATAGCCGCCCGACGCAGCATAGAAGCCCGACAGGATTGTCGATTCGGAGTGGTCGACGATAGCGCACAAAAAACAAATGACGAAAGCAGCTCGTCAAATCCAGGAGATGGAAAAAATACCAGACGGGCCATGCACGTGCAAGCGGCCTTGGATCAGCCGGAGAAGACGTCAACAAGAACGACAGGTTCTGCTCGGGGAAGCAACATCGCAGCGGGATCAACGTCAATGGAAGAAACAATCATCGGTGTCGATAAAAGCAGCAGCCATCAGCGTCGATTAACAGCAACAGTCGTCGACATCGACTGGATTAAGGGGGAGAATTACGAGAGCAGATGCTGCTTAAGAACCCAGAGTGGATTTCGCTCCCGTCAATGAGATAAAAGAAGGATCTCATCGACGGGAGTGAGAGCAGAGCTTCTTGACCGGGGGCTTTAGCAGCAACACAAGACGAGGACGAAACGAGAGGCGGAAGCTGAAAGCGAGGTCGTGGAGAGAAACGGACCGCGAAAAAATAAAAATTAGGGTTTCAGATCTTGTGCTCTGATACCTTGTTGGAAGAGGGGAAATGAAAAATAGAAGTGTGTTTTCATTCATCCACATAGGAGCTTAATATAGAAATTACATGGACTCACAAACTCACATACACGATGTGAGACTAAACTAAAACACTCTTAAATGATTCAATTAATATAAAATACTCGTAACTCCAACAGATACAATGGTGAATGACCTCGTCAAGGGTTGCAGATGGCTGGAAAGCGTCTAATACGAGGTATGAAGGAGGTTGGACTTTGGTTAATGGTGAATTTGAGGGTGGATGAATGGGATTCTTGAAGGGGTGGAGTAGTCAGTGGTTGCAGGGGGGGGGGGGTTAGGAAGGGCGGGGAGGGTCAGAGACGGAGGGGGAGCAGCTCACCGTGTTGCTGGAGGGTATGAAAGGGTGCTGCGGGCAAGGGGAGGGGCGGAGAGGAAGAAGGGGCTCAAAAGGTTGCTGGAGACCTGGCGATGGTGCTGCGGGCATGAAGAGGCGTGGAGGAGGAAGGACTCACGTGATTTGGAGGCCTGACGATGGTGCTGCGGGCAAGTAGTGGGGCGGAGGAGGAAGAGGAAGGACTCATGGGATTTGGACGGGGTTTGGGAAGGAGGAGGCGTCGGGCTTGGAATCGCACCAAGATTCGTCGTCAGTATCACCCAACGCACAACTTTTTTGGAACTTTTCTGGAACTAAAACATCGATGCACAACCACAGTAACCTGCGTATAAGTTCACAACTTTTCTGGAACTAAAGAATCGATGCACAACCACAGTAACCTGCGTGTATAAGTTCACAACCAAAAAGCAGGGCATCCAAATCAGAGGGTCTACAACGCCATGCCGATCGGGTGCTAAATATGACTAAAAAACCATACATCAAATAGACTCGAAACGACCATCCGGGCCCAACCCTGGACTCGGGCGCCGAACGGGTAGCGGTTCACCTCCTCCCGCGGGAATAGACCCGTGTCGGGCGTTGCGCGCGATCACATATGTAGCTTGATATCCATAGGCATCATTATCAAACACATACATACAAAATTTCTTACAATATCCGTTGCTAAATGCGACGTGGGAAGAGACCATGGGAAGAAAATGGCAAATCAGATATGCCCTTGTATCTTTAACAAAATAGTTAATAAAATGCGGTATTTTTTTAGATTTAACTCATTTAATTGAGATAAGATGATGTTTTCTTTCCCTTTTGTCAAAGCGTTTTTCGGAATAATATACCCTATATTTCTCTAATTTTTATCTCATACTTCAATCCTTCAGACCTTTTATGACTTTATTTGTTAGCTTGATTGATCGACATTCTGTTCTAACTTGCTTAGGATGGGAATAATGCTAGCTTTTAATTAATTCATAGTGATGAAAATTTATCCATTTGTGGATTTGCAATGCATACGTACATCCCTTTTATGTTTATTGTTAGCTGGGAATCCTATTCCTTTAAAATTTGTGAGGAAGGATCCCGTGGCACTACTGCTAGTGTTTCTTGAAACACACTGCCCTATATGCATAAGAAGGTGGTTAGGTTAGAATTATATCTGGCCCTGTGCTGTGAATTATACTTTCATTAACTTGAACAGCTTCTCTTTATTCTAACCTCTTTGGTGTTCTGATACCCTGATGTAATATACTAGATTTCAGTGTCATCTTGTATTTGAAGAAGCTTTTTCTACCCTTTTTCTTCTGTGAGCATGAACCTTGTCACCATGACAATTCAGTGCCACTAATAGTCAAAAAATAGTCCTTGAGGAGATTATTTTTATTTTACATTCTTCTGGCTTTCTTATTTTTTCTATGCATTCTTCAATTTTTTTCAGCTTCATGCATCTGATATCTCACCTCATTCAAATTAATGGGATGCTTTGAAAGAGGTGGGATAAGAGAGTAGTAGCTATAATATTCCTTGATCAAATTTTGAATGTTCAGGTGACGTAGCTGATGGTTTTGAGAGGCATATGAAGATGTATGGAAGTTTGGATATCTGTGTAAATAGTGCTGGAATTGGTACTCCAGTTTTATTTCATCGTGACAAAACTGATGGCAGGAGTACGTGGAGGCGTACTATTGATATAGACTTTGTTGCAGTTATTGAATGCACCCGTCTTGCGGTATGCATAATGTTTTACACTTTTACTACCTTGTTTAGATAATTGAAGTTTCTATACATCAATTGATTGATGCTGTTTAACTACCTTGTTGTTTAGATAATTGAAATTTCTATACATGATTTGATTGATGCTGAGTATACAAAAAATTAACCTTCTTTTACTAAATTTAAGAATTATTATCTGTATTATTTTAGTATTTCTTGATGGAATTTTTCATGAAAATTTACTATGTTGGTTTGGTTTATTACCATGACTTTGTTAGGGGTCCCACGCCGTCAGTTATTTAGCGGTTACATTATTTTGAGTTGTATGAGTCAAGTTATATTGAGTTGAGTTGTATGAGTCGAGTTGTACTGAGTTGAGTTGTATGAGTCGAGTTGTATTGAGTCGAGTCGTGGTTATGGGTTATTAGATTCTTAGTATTTTTAGTGTTTAACACATTTTTCTATATATGGGATATTTACGCCCATGCCATCAATGTCTTATATATATGCCCCCTTAGGTGCTATATAAGTTATGAATGAATGAATCTTATTTCACTTTATCTCTGGAACTTTCCCTCTCTCTAGTTCTCCTCCATCATCCCCCATCTATAGGGTTAGGGCTGAGCACAACTCCCCCTTGTATCTCCGCCTCCACAGCCACCTCCGACGAAGTCCCAAAATAGGCCCATAACATCTTGATATCAGAGCTTCCTTCCTCCACGACATTTCTCCTCCACATTCTGCTGCAATTTCCTATGGTTCCACGACAACACCGTGCCTTCCGTCCTCCATTCCGTTTCCATTCGAAAATTGGTAGCATCGAAGGCACATCCCCCATCTCAACCTCGAAGGCTACGAGGAAGAGCTGGCCATCATCGACCTTCCCTTGACGCTCCATCGTCGATCTCCTGAGCCACGATCGAGCCCGCCTGCGGTTTTCGAAGCCTTGTCTTACTTGCGCCAGAAGAGCTCCGCTGCTATAGGTTCTCCCAAGCTTGTTCTCTCAAACTGACATTTCATCACAGTAGCCTTCCGATCAGAGATCCGCGTTGCGTCTCTTCCAGACCCGACAACACCCGCATTTTCCCTAGTACCACCTCTGTGCTCCTTCCAGATGCGTTTTAGCCACGCATGCATCCCTGATTCAGCGTCCGCTGCTCGCCAGCCTGTCCTTTCTTACTTACGCCGCCCACCTTTACTCGCCTCGTGCCGTCCTTCCTCGATTAGGGATTTCATTAATTGTTTTAATTAATTAATTCTTAATGGGATTAAGTACTTAATCAATTAATCATGTTGAACATGAAGCTCAACGCCGCCGATTCGGCTATCCTCCGTTCGCTGCTGGCTTCATATCAGGCCTCTATCACAACTCATCACCGACATCGGTAATGGGTTGATGTCCGCAACTGCTCCAACGAGGCCGGGGATTACGCTGCGGCAACTGCTACCTTTACCGGCCTCCTCAAGATGCAACTTCCACCTTCTCCTCTAGCAATTCTACTAGAGCAATCACCGCTCGCACCGACGACCACAAAATCTCCGCAGCTCTCCGCAGCTATTGTCGCCCGACCATCGCTGCCAGTGGTTTCCGCACCGTAGTTTACACCACCGACATTGTCATCTCCAAGCTCTGTGGTGGTGCCGTCCCAGTTTGAGTTTCCGCCACCAGTTCTCGCAGCCGCCATCCTGCAGCCTCTACTACGGCCACCTGCTCCGCCGGCCCGTCTAGGCCCATTCCTTTCATCGACTGTTCCGAAGTCTGCGTTACCACTTCTCATTGCCGCAATTCACATCGGGTTTTCATCGCCCTCGACTTTCCCATGGGCACACTCGCCCCGACTCCAGCTCTTTTGAGCAACCACCCATCCGCACGTGCCTCTTCCATGCTCGCGCCTTGTAGTCTTTTATGACACTTGGGAGCAGCTGACACCCCGCCGCTTGACATCGCCTCTGCTACAACGACGCGTTACCAGGAGTTGTTCTGCCGGGAAATTAAAGAGCCAAATGATCACGTCATCCAAGACCGTTTGAGCTTGAGGGCAAGCTCTATTTGAAGAATGAGTGTAATATTAGGGGTCCTACGCCGCCAATTATATAGCGGTTACATTATTTTAATGTTTCACACATTTTTCTTTAGATGAGATATTTACGCCCATGCCATCAGAGTCTTATATATATGCCCCCTTAGGTCTTGTATAAGTTATGAATGAATGAATCTTATTTCTCTTTATCTTCTTAAAGTTCCCCTTTCTCGTTCTCTTCTTTCATCATCCCCCATCTCTATGTTTGGGGATGAACACTGCTCCCCTTCTCCCTCTCTTCTCGCATTCTCTGTGGGTTGAGTTCGGCTCCCCCTTGTATGTCCGCCTCCACCACCACCTCCGACGAAGACACAAAATATGCCCATAACAGACTTCTCACCCACAAAATATCTAGTGGTATTCTCCTTCAGGATGACGATCACAAATCCGTTATGTCCTCGCCGCTCTCTGCACTTTCGCCGCCTCCATGAAGTCATCGCCGAGGATTCAATGCTAAGTATTCACTCATGTTTGAGTGTTGCACTTGCTTGCCAAGTACTCACCACAGAGTACTGTTCCACATAAAAAAAATAACATTATTTATCAATTGAAATGATTGACATACCTTTGCGTAATATTTTTTTTATACATTGAGCATATAACTTTGTGCTAACGTACAAAAAGATTTGAAATGTCTAAACTCTAATCTTTTTCTATAACCCCATTTCCAGAGCTTTTCTCTTGTTCAAAAAGAGTCTCCCATCAACAATGGATGATGAATTTAGGTTCATAAATTCTCAAGGTGCTCTCGCGCACCTCTAAGAAAAATCCGCCCGACAATGTTCGCGCACACTGCGAACATTGCCACCAACAACTACTCCATTGATGCCTTACAGCCTTAGACAACAAGTATGATCAAATCTCAACCACTCTCTCCACTAACCTCCAGATCATACTCATCCCTGATGGAAACAAGTCACACATTACACATCCCACACATTCCTTTGTCACCACTCCACAACATTGTCTCACTTAACCCCTCCATTTGCCGGCCCATTCCACCATCATTCCGCCATCTTTTGTACGTGACCACTCCAATGACCACAACCACACAGTTCAAGCCATCTGATACGATCCCCCGACCGAGATCGAGTGATAGGACCTTCGAAAGAGGGAAAACCCCGTAGATCCGACGGAGCCGGTGGGGGCTTGGTCGGTTCTATGGTTGCTGGATGGGAGAGCCTCCATGAGGGAGGAGAGAGAGAGAGAGAGAGAGAGAGAGGCGGGGCTGCACCGAGAGGGGGGAGCGCCGGGCGGAGCGGGCGGCGGCTGCGGAAACCCTACAGGGAGCGGTGCAGGAAAACGGGAAGAAGAGAGAGAGGAGAGCAGATTTTAGAGAGAGAAGGGAAAAGAAGATTAATTCCTGCTTGCCTTCAAAAAAGTCCCCAAACCGGCTCTTAAGCCCGGTGCACACAAAAACCGCCCCCCCACTTGGGCTTAGACACGTGGGTTAAAATAAAACGTTCGCAAAAAATAAAACATAAGTTTGTTTTGAAGACAGAAAATAAATGCGGGAATTAAAATTGTCCTTCCGTCGTTGCCGGTAGACGACGCCGATACGTTTGTCCCCAACGCCCTTCGGGCTCGGTAGGCGCCGTAACATCACCCTCCTCGTCCAAAGACAGCTTGTCCACAAGCTGGGGTGGGATGTCGACAAGAGGTGCAGCAGGCGGTTGTCCCACAAATAATTTCAGCTGCGAGACGTGAAAGACGTCGTGTATGCGAGCTTCAGGAGGAAGCGCAAGCCGGTAAGCCACTTCGCCAATACGGGCGGTGATCTGGAAGGGGCCAAAAAACTTCGGGCCGAGCTTGTTGGAGGACGGACGGACGGCGGACACTTGGCGAAAAGGACGACGGCGCAGCCACACCCAGGTGATACGATCCCCCTTGTTGTAAGCCGTTTCCATCCGTTGTTGAGCCTGTAGCAGCCGGTTCCGTGCAATGTGCAGAAATTCATCGCGGTCCTTGAGCTGGGCGTCCACGGCGGTCATGTTGGCCGAACCACCCGTATAGGAGAGCAGCCGAGGGGGATCGCGACCATAAATGAGACGGAAGGGAGTGGTCTGCAAGGCTGAATGGTACGCCGTATTATAGCAATATTCAGTCCATGGAAGCCAACGCGGCCAATCGCGGGGCCGGTCACCGGTAATGCATCGCAAATACATGCCCAAGGTCCGGTTGACGACCTCTGTTTGCCCGTCGGACTGGGGATGGTAAGCTGAGGAGAAAGCGAGCTTGGTGCCGCTAAGGGTGAACAGCTCCTTCCAGAAGGCACTGGTGAACACCCGATCTCTATCCGAGACAAGCGTCTCCGACATCCCGTGGAGCCGAAATATTTCTTGAAAGAAGACCTGAGCCACCGTCTCTGCCACGAGCGGTCGAGTCAAGGCGATGAAGTGCGCCCCCTTGGAAAAACGGTCCACCACGACCATCAAGATAGACTTTCCGCGAACCGAGGGCAGCCCCTCGACGAAATCCATGGAGAGGTCCGCCCATATCTGAGTGGGCACGGGCAGTGGCTGAAGCAAGCCGGCCGGAAGGAGGTGATCCGCCTTGTTTTGTTGGCAGACGACGCAATTGGCAATGAAGTCGTGGACATGGCGACGCATCCCCTTCCAAAAGAACTCCGAACGGAGGCGTTTGAGTGTGCGCTGCACTCCTTCATGGCTCCGTGCATGCACATCTTCGAGAATTGCCGAGCGAAGCGGCGAGGCGGCGTCAACATACAACCGGGTGCGATAGTAGAGCAACCCGTTAGAAGCCGTCCAATGCGGGCCCGCCACACCTTGATCGGCCCGGCGCAAAAGCTCGGACAGCTTTTGCGCCACGATCGGTGTCTGTCTTCTCCAGTGAGTGCCCTGTGGATGATCCTCTAGCGCGCTGCTACCCACTTCGTGAAAGACATCCTCCTGACCGCCTTAGCCTTGCTACCCTACCACCAAAACTGCTTGCTCTTCCTGCTAATGTTAGCGATACTCCAGAGCCGATTTCTTATATTGTGAATGCCCAGATACCTGAGTGGCAGGTTGCCATGTCTGCTGAGTTACATGCACTCGAGCACACTCGTACCCGGGAGTTTGTTTCTCTTCCGCCTGGTGCTATTCCTAGTATTTATAAGTGAGTCTTTAAGGTCAAGACTCACTCTAATGGTTCTGTGGAGAGGTACAAGACTCGGCTTGAGGCTCGTAGTTTTCAGCAGGAGCAGGGACACGCGACTACAATGAGACCTTTGCTCCATTCACTCACATGACTACGGTTTGTACTCTTATTATAGTTGCAGCTGTTCGCCACTGGTCTCTGTCTCAGCTTGACGTGAAGAATGCCTTTCTTCATGACGATCTTTAGCAGGAGGTGTACATGCTTCCTCCTTCTGGTCTCTCCTCTCCTCCAGGCCTGGTCTGCCGCTTGAGGCGAGCTCTTTATGGGCTCAAACAAGCGCCCTGCTCGTGTTTGCTCATTTCAGCTCAACCATTACAACCGCTAGTTTTCATTTGAGCCACATGTTCCAGCTCTGTTTGTGCACGCCTCTCGTGGCCAGCCTCTTCTATTACTTTGTGTATAATATGATTATTAATGGTGATGATCATTCTCATGTGGCCTTCGTTAAACATCACCTTCAACAACAGTTTCAAATGGCTTGCCTTGGGCAGCTGAGCTACTTCTTGGGCCTTGAGGTCAGCTCTATAGACAATAATTTTCAGCTCCCTCAACATCGTTACACATCAGATCTTTTAGCTTGTGCTGCTCTCTTTGACTCTCGCGCAATGGACACCCCTATGGAGCTTCACCTTCAGGTACGTCTGGATGATGGGGTTCCACTCTCTGAGCCTACTCACTATCGCCACCTTGTTGGGAGTCTCATCTACCTCACCATTACTTGGCCCGACATTGCCCATATTGTTCATGTGTTGAGCCAGCTTGTTAGTACCTCTGTGCATTATAGTCACCTGCTGCGTCTCCCGCACTATCTCCGGGCGATAACTTCTCGTGATCTCTTCTTCTCCAATGGTAGTTCTCTACAACTCAGTGTTTACTCGGATGCTACCTGGGCTAGTGATCCTGTTGCCCGTCGCTCTGTCACTGATTTTTGTTTGTTTTTGGGTTCTTCATTTATTGCATGGAAGTCCAAGAAACCGACTGGTGTTTCTCGTTCCAGCACTGAGGTTGAGCTGGGGGCTATGACTACCACTGCTGAGGATATTATTTGGATCTGTTGGCTTCTTGAGGATCTTGATGTCTCTTCTCCAGATCCCACTCCACTCTATTATGATAACATCGGTCACATTCAGATTACTCTAAACCCGGTGAAGCACTCACTCTCCAAACATGCCGCGGTGGATGTTTTCTTCCTATGTGAGCAATATGAACGTGCCACTCTTGCTCTTTCCTTTGTTCCTTTTGAGCAGCAGATTGCAGATTTGATGACTAAGCTGCAGACGCAGACCCAACATGATTATCTATTGTCCAAACTCTCGGTGTATGATCTCCCGTAAGTTTGAGGGGGGGGGGGTGTTAGATATAATATACATTCTATATGATAGAGATAACTTAGGCTCACCTTGTGTGTTGTTGTAGAGTTTTACTTGATAGCACATCAAATGCGCTCAACAGAATAAAGTTTAAGAAAACCCTAAAGAGAAACTTGGATTTTGCGGTGAACATTGATAAAAAAGTTTGCATAACATAAAATAAGAGTATACCTGAGTGAGATTGAGTTGACACTCATCATGATGCTCCAGAACAGTTCTTGGCCGGTGGGTGAGTTCACACAAAATAGATTTGTGGCTCTACAAGAATCCACACGAACGGGGAGAACACCGACACCTTGTCAAACAAGAGTCAGGATGGAGGATGGAAAACCCTCTGCATCTACACAGACTGCTAGGTCTGTTCCAGGAAAGGCGGCGACGGCGGGCGCCGGAATCGGGGCTTACGGGTGTGACGGGATCGACACTTCTGGAAACACTTTCTGTCAGTTTTAGATTCACCCTAACTCATGCCTCACAAAGCCCTAAGGCAACATATATATATATATATATATATATATATATATATATATATATATATATATATATACCATGAACATAAACAGGCTTGAACCGTCGCTATCCGCAGACCTAGAACATGAATGAGATGACTCGACGAGATGCCTCGACGCACTCAACGCCTTAGCTGAGAGGTCTCAACGCACTCAACGCCTTAGCTGAGAGGTCTCGACGCACTCGACGCCTTGACTGTGAGGTCTCAACGTACTCAACGCTTTGGCTGTGTGGTCTCAACGCACTCAACGCCTTAGCTGTGTGGTCTCGACGCACTCGACGCCTTCAAGTGTTTGGTCCTTCACTCATCGCATATGAGTAAGGCCAACACAATCCATTCCTCCAACTTTTCCAAACGCTCTTATGTGCGTCCCTATATGCTCATATCGCGTTGGCAGTAAGACTACCTGTTTGAGCACTTCCAGATCATCATGGTAACACCAACAGTCTCCCACTTGATCTTGAACGTATCAAACAAAAGACTCACAAACAATGAGTAGCATCTAGCAATACATCATTGCTCCCCAAGCAATAAGAGGTCAAAACTCTATAAGCCTTTATGACCAATGTATCAGTGTTGTCATGCCCATTTGTCACTTACATCCAGATAGAACTAGAGGTATGAACCATGTCACCCTCATGATTGTTCAATCCGAGTTTCCTGATCTAAAATAGACTTCTGAAAATTGGTGAGCACAATATCACATATTGACTCAACAAAGCACGACCATGCATTTCTTAGTCTCATTCAATCAAGGGGCCCATGAATGTAACTCCTGTCAAATAGGAGGACAAATCCAATTTCTGTCCACACACAAACACCAAATTTCTCGTAACATACCCAATAACCACTGCTATCATCAACCTTTCTCAAGGAAGAATTTTGATGACATCAAAGTACGCTCTTCCTCACTTGATAAATGTTGTGACTTCAGGTCAAAGAACCACAAACACCATTGCCACTTGTGACCTACTTATGACACGTTCATATAATAGTCCACAAAGTAGTCTCATGATGAGTCTGTCCAGTACAACTTGTTCACTAACAAGTACCCATGGGATGACTTGATATCACAATATCATGACCTGTGAGAACCAGTCATCAGTCAACGCACATGCTAGTTTTAATGTATTATCATTGCCCTAGGCTTCTAAGATGATACGCCGACTATGAACCATTTAAGAATGAAGCCACTAAGAAACATAAGACCTCACATTCAAGTCATTAACTTGAATCTTATGGAAACAAACATTCTAAAGATATTTATCACGTTAATTAATCTATCACATAAAAATGAATTGACATAATAAAAGTACTTGCCATAAATATAAAGTGAAATACATAGTACTCTATTCATCAAATGAATTACAACAACCGACAAACATACAATTCATAAGACTCCCAGTAGAGTTGATCATTCAGGTATCTAATACCCATTGATCTAGTATGACCATCATGCTTTCTCTGTGCAAGTGACTTCGTCAGTGGATCCGCAATATTTTCTTCAGTCGGTACTTTGCGTATGCTCACATCTTCTCGATCAACAATCTCTCGAATAAGATATAATCAACGAAGTATGTGCTTGGAGCACTGGTGGGATCTAAGTTTCTTAGCTTGTGCAATTGCACCGTTGTTGTCACAGTAGAGAACTACAAGATCAACAATGCTAGGAACTACATCAAGCTCGCCGATGAATTTCCTAATCCATACAGCCTCCTTCGCTGCATTTACGGCGACGATATACTCGGTCTTAGTTGTAGAATCAGCAACTGTCTCTTGCTTGGAACTCTTCCAGCTAACAACTCCTCAATTTAGACGAAACACAAACCCTGACTGAGATTTTGAGTCGTCCGTATCAGTTTAGAAGCTAGCATCCGTGTAACCCTTTACAATGAACTCTTCCTCTCCACCAAATACCAAGTATGCATCCTTTGTGCTTCTCAAGTACTTTAGGATATTCTTGACGACGATCTAGTGACCATCACCAGGATGAGACTGATATCTGATAGTTATGCTCAAAGCATAAGAGACATCGGGGCGAGTGCATAACATTGCATACATGATTGATCCAATTGCCGAAGCATGTGGAATCAACTTCATGCGGTCCTTATCTTCAAAAGATTTTGGACACTGGTACTCAGAGAGACTCACACCATGAGACATGAGTAAGAATCTTTTCTTGGACTGAAGCATGTTGAACCGTTTCAACACCTTCTCAATGCATGTAATTTAGGTCAAATCCAACAACTTCTTTGATCTATCTCTATAGATCTTAATACCAAATATATAAGTCGCTTCGCCCAAGTCTTTCATAAAAAAGCAGTTCCCTAGGTTGTTCTTAACAACTTGCAGAGTCGGAATGTCTTTCCTGATCAGTAGTATGTCATCCACATACAATATCAGGAAGACAACAATGCTCCCACTCATTCTTTTGTAAACACAAAGTTCATTTTCATTCTTGATAAAACCAAACTCTTTGATTTTCTCATCAAAACGAACATTTCAACTTCGATAAGCTTGTTTTAATCCATAAATGGATCTCTGTAGCTTGCATATTTTAGTGGCTTCACATGTAGATACAAAACTCTCAGGTTGTGTCATATATAATTTTCATTTAGGAAAGTCGTTTTGACATCCATCTGTAAGATCTCGTAGTCATAATACGCAACAATAGCAAGCAGAATACTGATGGACTTAACCATAACAACAAGGAAAAAAGTCTCATCATAGTCAACACCATGAATTTGCTTCAAACCTTTGGCCACCAATCGCCCTTTGAATGTCTGTACATTCCTATTCATGTCGGTCTTCTTCTTGAAGATCCACTTGCACCCTATGAGTCGTACCCCTTCAGGTGGTTCTACCAAGGTCCAAACTTGGTTTGCATACATGGAGTGCATTTCAGATTTCATGACCTCAAACTACTTCTCGGAGTCCGGTCCACTCATAGCCTCTTATTAGATTGCAGACTCATCATCATGATCCATAAGCAACACATTACCTATTTGAGACACTAGAAATCCATATGTATCAGACTCAAATCTAGGTCTACCAGATCTACGTAGGACTTGTGTTTCCTGAGCAGGCTCTCCAGTTACAACCAATTGTAGTCCTTGTTCAGGTTTCAATTCCGGTTCATTCACTGTTTGTGATTCCTGAACTTCTTCAAGTTCCACCTTTGTAGTCTTTCTGGATAAGAACTTTTTCTCTAAAAAGACACTAGTTTTTACGACAAATATTTTGCCCTCAGACGGCTGGTAGAAATAGTACCCTTTGGTTTCCCCAGAATACCCCACAAGATAACACTTATTCAACTTGGGTTCCAGCTTGTCAGACATTTGACGTCGCACGTATGCCTCATATTCCCAAATCTTCATGAAAGACATACCAGGACGCTTCCCAATCCACATCTCATATGGTGTCTTTTGAACCGTTTTTGTTGGAGCACGATTTAATGTGAAAGCAGCTGTCTTTAAAGCAAAATCCCAAAAGAAAACAGTTAAATCTGCACGACTCATCATCGACCGCACTATGTCTAACAAAGTACGATTCCTTTACTCAGACACACCATTATGTTGTGGTGTTCTAGGTGGAGTGAGTTGTGATACAATACCACATTCTTTTAGATGATCACGATACTCATGACTTAGATATTCGCCACCTCGATCAGATCAGAGTACTTTAACCCTTTTTCCTAAATTGTTTTCTACTTCACTTTTAAATTCTTTGAACTTTTCAAAAGTTTCGGATTTGTACTTCATAAGATACACATATCCGTATTTACTGAAATCATCAGTAAATGTAATGATGTAGTAGTACCCACCTCTAGCCATAAAACTCATGAATCCACATACATCACTATGTATTATACCCAAGAGATCATCGGTCCTCTCAGTATGACCAGTGAAAGAGACTTTAGTCATCTTGCATAATAAACAAGATTCGCATCTCTCAAATGATTCATAATCAAACGAGTCCAGTAGTCCATCTTTATGGAGCTTGGATATGTGTTTCTTATTTATATGACCCAAACGACAGTGCCAAAGGTATGTATGATTTGAGTTATTTGTTTTTAGTCTTTTAGTATTTTCTATGTTATAGATCAAATGCTTTAAGTTCAAAACATACAAATCATTAAACATTTGAGCTATAACATAACAAACATCATTCATAAAAATTGAACAACAATTGTTCTTAATTATAAATGAAAAGCCTTTCATGTCTAGACATGAAATAAATATAATGTTCCTAGTTATGGAAGGAATGAAATAACATTTATCTAGTTCTATTACAAGGCCCGTGGGAAAAGAAAGACGGTAGACACTAATGACAACAATAACAACTCTTGCTCCATTTCCAACGCGTAAGTCCACCTCTCATTTATCTAATAATCTCCTCCTTCCTAGTTCTTACACATTTGTACAAATGTGAGAACCACATTCGGTATCCAATACCCAAGATGAAGGAGTAAAAAAGTTTATCTTTTTAACATAAATACTTGAAGCAAAAGTCATACCTCCCTTCATCTTTTGCAAACCTTCAATGTAAGAAGGACAATTCCTCCTCCAATGACCAGCCTTGTCACAGTGGTTACATTCTCCTTTTTTCGCCATGCCCTTCTTCTTCAGTGCTGAAGACTTGGGATCAAGAGATGACTTAGGTCCAACCTTAGTCTTCTTGAACCCTTTGGCTTTGCCCTTGCCTTTATGCACCATCAGTATGAGGCTAACATGCTTGACCTTCTTTCATATTGATCTCGACAGTTCTTAACATGCCTAGGAGCTCTGACAGTGTCTTGTCTATCTCATTCATGTTGTAGTTCAAGACAAACTGCTCATAACTGTCCGATAACGATTGTAGGATCAGATCAGTAGCCAACTCTTGGACTAAGGGAAAGCCTAGTTTTTCAAGGTTCTCTATATACCCAATCATCTTGAGTACGTGAGTCCCTACTAGGTCTCGAGCTCCCATCATGCACTGAAATAACGCCGTCGTGACGACAAACCTCTCCTGCCGAGCTTGACCTTGAAACATTTTCTTAAGGTGCTCGTCAATCTCTTTACAAGCCATGTTCTCATGTTGCTTCTGAAGCTCAGAGTTCATGGTGGCAAGCATGAAACATTCGACATTCAAGGAGTCGTCACTATACTTCTTATAAACATCTTTATCTATCCGAGGGGCAGAGGCGTTTGGCTCAGTAGGGGGATTTACTTCCAAGATATAGAGCTTACGCTCTTGCCTAAGAACAATTCTCAGTTTCCTGTACTAGTCCAGATCATTAGTCCCGCTCAGTTTGTCCTTCTCAAGTATAGCTCTGAGGGACAGGGTGAAGGGAGATCCACTTACCATGAAAATTCTACAAGGAATTTATGCAAAGAAAAACTCAGTACTATTTTTCAAAATACATCTTTATTTTAATATGGATTTTAATTAAATACTCATACTATTTTAATCAAATTGATAACCCTCAATATCAATTCAGAGAGTTTATGCGAACTACTCTCTAGTGGACAAGATCCGTATTTCACCAACACCATGTGTCAGCTTTGACTTTTCTCTCACAATGTAGTTATTTAGGTAGACAACGTTTGCCAATTGCATTATCGTGCAATTCTTGTATGTGATGTAAACCGGATTAGAGTGTAGTTTTAAAACCAAAAATAAAATTCGATCTATTTAAAATAATTGCGGCGCGAGAGGAATCTTGCGAGATATCTTCTAACGAAATAAACGACCAAGACGTCGCTCGCGAACGTAAGACTACCTCACAAACGTATTAGCGTCACAAATCCTAATTCCACAAGCACAAAAATTAGTAGGTGGCACGCGTGGGTTTGGAAGTAACGATAATGCAGGAGACACAACTAATTATGGGCAATCTCTTAATAATTAACTATCAATTTAAATGTTTAAGCACAAAATATAACTGCAGGATTGAAGCTTGGCGAGGTAAGGTATACCGGCTGGGATCAAAGGAGTGGCGACTGCTTCAGGGCATTTTGGAAGGTGAGGAAGTCGACTGGAGGTGGAAGCAGTGCTGGAGGCTAGCAGAGAGGAGGCACCGTGGCTAGGGAGACACACTGACAACAGGGAAGTAGGCTGCGGCCGACTGGAAACAAGGGAGGAAGCCGGCGGCGGATCTGGACAAGAAGTGCAGTGGTGGTCTGAGCGACGAACGACTGTGGAGTGGTCGAACGGCTTCTGAACTGGCAAAGAAGAGCCCGCCGACCCTCGGGAAGGACTCCAGAGGCGGTGCCAGAGCGGAACGAGAAGGGGAGAGCGACGAGACGTCGGAGTCGGGCCTTCCGTCGAGCTGGCAGGCAGAGGAGGTTGTAGCGGGTTGAGAGCGGCGCTGGGAGAACGAAAACAGGGATATAAACTCCTGCTGTTCTATTCCAGCCAGTTTAGGTTTAGGGGAGGGGTTTGCTTTTAAAGAGGGAGTTTAGGGTTTGATTTGGCTATTGACAGCCACTCAAATAATATAGGAATTTGATTTCTTTTAGCAGTAATGACTATGTGAATGAAAAATTCGAAGGCATTGCCGGCTGCGGCGTAAGAAAACTATAATAAAATAGTTAATTAAAATTTGCTTGTTCTAATTAACCTACCTCATAAAATATCAGGAGCTATGCATTTAGGGTCACGTTGGTCGGTCACACCAACGAGCCAAATCAAAATTGCGCGAACAACATGCATGATACAAAAAATAATACCCAAGCGCTCATAACATGCGCAATACAACTCTACGCTACACAAAAATCAAAAATTGCGCAAAAGTGTGCGCTACAATAATAAAAGACACATGTGATAAAAATAATAAAAAACGAGGCGACGCGGGTTGCATCAATTCTCCTGGGGTTGAAAGAGCTCGACCCCGACGAGACTCGATGTAACCTGCAAGTAGAAAATCCATGCGTCGATCGGAGAGATGCTGCATACTGTCTTGCTGATGCCATAGCTGCGACCCAAAAACCTGCAGGTACCCTCTCATCCCAAAAAGCTTCCCAATCCATTAGTCAAAATTTTATGCCAAATATTTAAATAAACAGTAATTATTAGAGCTTGCAGAGGATGACATGGGCGGTGTGTGGGGAAAACATGTGGCAGTTGGGGAAACATGAAAACAAGTGGAAATCAGCCCGTGGAATTAGTAACTCATAACGCAATATACTCTCGTCCGGTAGACACCTACGAACGTTTGCTAGACCCGGATCGTATATCGTCCTAATTTCGCCCGATGAAATTCCACTCGAGTCATAAAATTTTAAACAGATACCAAATTTAGCGTGTAAAATTTTCCATAAAAATCTCTTGAAACAGGTGTCCGATGAGGATTAAGATATCAAAGTATCGTCTCGACTCCCTCATGATTGCTAAACTTAGAAGTGTCATCGCTCGAATAATAGTGATGTGGTGGCTCAACATACATGCATACATTCAAAGAGAAGTGATGTGAACTAAAGGCGTGCTCACTGAAGATAATGTCAATGTAAGGTGGTGACTCGAGGGCCACAGGAAATAACTCGACGACTGAAGGATGTGAGTCAGTGGGGGCAAGTGGACACACCATGTCAATTGAGAGGAAGGGATAAGGAGGAAACTCATCTTTCTGGAGCAGGTTCTCAGGAAGAACATCCTCGATCGAAGGGGGTGTGATAGTGGGGGTAGGTGGAGCTAAGGTGTTCGTCGTGAAACTGTCGCGATGTGGATTTAGCTATTGACAACCACTCAAATAACATAGGAATTTGATTTCTTTTAGGAGTAATGGCCATGTGAATGGAAAATTCGAAGGCATTGCCGGTTGCGGCATAAAAAAATTATAATAAAATAGTTAATTAAAATTTGCTTGCCCTAATTAATCTACCTCCTAAAATATCAGACCTATGCATTTAGGGTCACGTTGGCCGGTCACACCAACGAGCCAAACCAAAATTGCGCGAACAACATGCGCGATACAAAAAGTAATACCCATGCGCTCATAACATGCGCAATACAACTCTACGCTACACAAAAATCCAAAAATTGCGCAAAAGTGTGCGCTACAATAATAAAAGACACGTGCGATAAAAATAATAAAAAACGAGGCGACGCGGGTTGCATCAGTGTGGTTGGTGAATAACTTTTTACTCGCATCCATCATATGGTGCATGTCAACCCTATGCCTCTGGGCACTTAATCTTTGATGTCACCCAGTTAAGTTGGACCTGATGTCGACATTGAGATATCACAATTTTCCGCTCGCACCCTTATCAAGATAGATTAATGCACCTTGCTTTAACAAATCCACACTTCATCAATCGAGGCGGGAAGAGTGTCATCCATCGGAAGACATCCACATACTTAATATTGGATAAGAGATTTTATAATAATTGATTAACATTTAATCATGATTAACAATTAACCATTGAGCACATTCACAAAAATGTATCAAAATCACATGTGCTCCTGGCGGGGTTCCCAGCGGCTGCGCCCCTGCAGGGTCTTAGGGGCAGAGCCCCTAACGGGCATTTAGAAAACTTCTAAATATCCGGATCTGCACGCACTAGATGCAGAAAACTTTTGAAATAATGATCATTGGCAACCTGACCTCTGATACCACCGTATGGTTTTACTTGATAACACATTAAATATGCGCATCAAAATAAAGTTTATGAAAACCATAAAGAGAAACTTTGATCTTGCGATGAACATTGATCAAGAAGTTTGCATAATATAAAATAAGATTATACCTAAGTGGGATTGAGTCGACACTCAATCAAGATGCTCCAGAACAGTTCTTGGCCGGCGGGTGAGTTCACGCAAAATGGATATGCAGCTCTACAGGAATCCATACGAACGGGGAGAACACCGACAGCTTGTCAAACAAGATCCAGGATGGAGGATGAAAAGCCCTCTGCATCTACACATACTGCTAGGTCTGCACCAGGAGAGGCGGAGACGGCGGGTGCCGGAATCGTGGCTTACAGGGAGCGACAAGATCGACACTTCGCGAAACACTTTCCGTCAATTTTGGATTCACCCTAACTCATGCCTCACAAAGCCCTAAGGCAACATATATATATATATATATATATATATATATATATATATATATATATATATATATATATATATATATATATATATATATCCAGGAGCATAAACAGGCATGAACCGTCGCTATCCAACATGAATGAGATGACTCAACGAATCGATGAGATGTCTCGACGCACTCGACACACTCAACGCCTTAGCTGAGAGGTCTCGACGCACTCAACGCCTTAGCTGAGAGGTCTCGACGCAATTGATGCCTTGGTTGTGAGGTCTCAACGCACTCAACGCCTTGGTTGTGTGGTCTCAACGCCTTGGCTGTGTGGTCTCGACGCCTTCAAGTGCTTGGTCCTTCACTCATCACATATGAGTAAGACCAACACAATTCATTCCTCCAACTTCTCCAAATGCTTTTATGTGCGACCCTATAAGCTCATATCGCGTTGGCACTTGGCAGTGAGACTACATGTTTGAACACTTACAGATCATCATTGTAACACCAACAGTTGTGAGCACCCTCTCATGTACATGTATATATATACCCTTTTGTTGATATGAATAGCATATTCGATCCTATTTCTTTGTTTGTAACATCACGCTGTATGTCGTGTATCATATTAAATGACTCGTTATATACATCACGTTGTATGTCGTATATCATATTAAATGACTCGTTATATACATCACGTTGTATATCGCGTATCATATTAAACGTCTCATTTTATTCTTGTCCAAGTATATTAGTTCTATGAATATTGTATTTAACCCTAATTTTGCAATCTAATTGTTATGCTCCTCTCAACTTGGTATTAGAGTGAGTCATGCAATCTCGATCCAACCCCCTTCGCTCACTCTCGCTCACGCATTAGTAGATTCTTTAAATTTATTTTGAAATGTATTAATTGTTGCTTGAAATTAAACAATGCAGATACAAAATATGCGGTCTGCTAAGAGGCCTGGAGTTGTAATAAATCTTGGTTCTGCTGCAGGTCTTTATCCAATGTATGCTGATCCTATCTACTCCGGTTCAAAAGGTTCTCCTGACACCTTTTTAATGGTCAAATAGTTTAATTGTTACATTATCATCACCCCCATTTTATGTTCTTAATTAGTTGCACCTGAAATATATGCGTATTGATGGCTGTTTAAACCTGGAATCTATACAGGAGAGTTTGTAGTTGGGAGTTGTGTGCATGCTTCTGAAATTCGAAGTCTCTTTTCCTTGTCCATACACATCCATAAAAGGATGTAGGGATTCAACACAGGTACCAATAAAGTGCAAATGTGTACATATTCGACTTTTCACGGATGTACGCCCGAGATGAGAGACATGCACAAATTGACATACGCATGGTGAAGCTTGCATATGTACATGGGCGGACAAATTGTCATTATTTGACAGTCCCTACTGATGGTTGATTTGTGTAGAAAGTGAAAAAATGTAAACTTTATGTCCAAAAACTTATTTACACTTGGAGAGAATACACATATATAGGAGAGAGAGAGGAGAAGAATCCCAAACAAAAGATGTGGGATAAATCTAAATCTAAGTGGGCTCCAACATGGGCCAAATTAATGAGCCCAAATTCATGGCTTTTCCAACACTCCCCCGCAAGCTGGAGCATACAAGTCGTAGACACCAAACTTGGATAGAAACTTATGATATAATGGTCATGGTAGAGCCTTGGTAAGTGTTAGAAATCATGGTGGGGAACATTTGAGGGGGGCACATGACTATCCGTGTTAACCGTCATAGTCAAACTTCCGTCCAAAGCACAATCCTGCTCCTGTGGCCAATAAAACTCTACCAGTCCAGTCCCTGTTTTAGCATTCTTCTGCCAATTATTTCACCCCAACATGCATTCCCCCCTCCTCTGCAAACTGCCAATACCACAACCCACATAGTTTCATTTCCCAAGCAAAACTCCTACCTAGAACTGAAAATCTGTTATTTCTGCCTGGCAGAATTGCTCGCCCACCTTCCTTTCCAACCATCCAACACCCGTAACCCATGAGTAACACCCATGCTTTGCTCAACAATATTTCAAAAGCCCAGTCGGTGCTCGTAATATATAGTAAATTAAACAACGATATAAAAATTGGTACGCTAACATAAAGATAGTAAAAAAAATTATAGTACACATAGAACATGAAATATTGTAGCTAGGGTTAAAAGGAATATCTCAAATTTCTAAATTACATAGCCAAAATACTGAAATTAAAATAGAGTCTGGTACAACTAAGTCATCAAGTTCATGTAAACTAAAACTAAAAGACTGCAAAATGTTCTAAAACAAATAATGAAAACAACTAAGATATTGCGTAAGACTTTCAACAATCATTGTAAGCAAATCTCCCTACCCGTGTTCCTTGTAAAGAAAAGTCCGAAGACGGCGTTAACTTACTGGAGAGTCAGAATGACTCTGCCTCTTTGTGACACTAGGATAAACAAAGCAAACATGCATGGAAATCAAAATCTATGCAATAACTATAATTGGGAAATCATGATTTCTAAACATGGAAACTATGCCTGATTTAACATAAAATGAAACATAATAATATAAATCATATTTTCTGCATTTAATCATGTCTATAGGTTTTAAGCATACTTTTAATTCATTAAAGTGTCGATTTTTTGGATTCTGCGTTCTTTTCTAAAACCGAGATACAACTTCATAAGTTTTATAGTTTTTGGTTTCATAACTTACTACGCACAACCTGAGATTTAAGCTCTTAATGACAACTTAATTGCTCTAGTGTGTCCCTAATACGAGACACAATCTCGCATTCAACTATTTCCATACGTGGAATAATCGGTCGTTGACCCTTATTTGAGGCACACATGATCTACTATGCTCTACAAGTATGATGTTGTGCGTCAATGTATCATGAGAGAAAACACCTCCCATGCTCCCTAACGATCTTTACATCTAGTGTTAGACATTCTCAACTAAAAGTGACACCCGCATAAGTCCACTAGTTTAGGGCATAACCATATGATTTCTTCTTGCGTTCTATGTGTAGTTCTGTTCATTCATTAAATCATATCTATACAAATCATAACTTATCATTATCATGTTTTTAGCATATTAAACAAGATGTTGGACACTCGTGTACACTAGAAGTTTTCATGCAATTCATATCTATTAGTAACCTTACAAAAATCTATGAAAACAATGCCATGAACATGGTGATATGCCTAATCCATGGCGAGAATATTTGGGGTAACGGGCAATTTTCACTAAGAACTATGAGAATGAAGTGCTTTCCATTTATAAAGCCAATGAAAATTAATTTTGTCATAGTTGGTGGCATTGAATGTAGTGGAAGAAATGTAAAACATTGATCACTTGAGAGTTCTACTAAGGCCACATTGTAGCGAGATGCGATTATAAGACCCATATCGGGTAATGACATCACTTTTCAATCGGTGCAGGAGTCACTTTGCAATCAATTTGGCACTTGGTTTTACCTTTTTTGCACCACTTGGTTGATCTTCCAATGAGAGAACATACTTGAAATGAGATGGTTCACGTCTCGTTGATTTCCAATCATCTTTGAATTTTTTGAGACTACCTTTAGGTCTTCCTCTTAAGCGCAAAGGCTCTACTGTTTGGCTACATGATGGTTCAAATGATTCTCGAAGTTTTTGTTTAATATCTTTCTTTTGTTCATTCGTCGATGTAGTGAATCGTTGAATAATGACCCCAAGTTCATTGCTAATATTAATTTCTTCAGAAACTTCCACTTTTTTCCTTGTATATGTAACTGCTTCCAATGCATATGTACCGAACATACTCCACTGTTTTTTGACCTTTCAGAGAAAAAGGACAATCACATCTCTTAATGATTTCCGAAGACCCTTCTTAACGAAATCCTTACTTCTTTGATTGGCTCGATAATAATCTTTTCTATCACACCCAAGGAGAACACGTGGCGTTAGACGACCAACTAGCTTATCCAAACATCTTATCGTGACAAAACACCCAATCTTTGGCCAACTTTTCGGACCCATTCAATTAATGATTCTTTAGTCGCAAATAATTAATCAGTCTCAAAATGACTACCCACATGCACTTCAATTTTCTTAACCGATTCATCAGTACATATTATCATATCACTACTTCCCTCCATGTTGCAAAAAACATGAGTAATGACATAATGAAACATGGAAAGGAATTTACAAAGACATATATAGCTCTAACAAGTGCATACGACATTCCATGGAGAATAGACCTTTAACCATAAGGTCCCCTTAAGAAAGCATGTTTACATGATACAAAATAAACATGTTTAACCTGATTTTGTTATGCTACTAAAAGGTGAGAGATGAGATTGAGAGAAAGGGAGCTAGGAGAAGGAGAAGTAATTAAGGTTAGGGTGAGAAAGAGAGGAGAATACCTGAGTAAATTCTTCATGATGCTCCAAGGGGGTTCCGGGTAAATATATACCCGGAACCAAGGGGGCCGGCCGGCCCCACAGATGGGCTGAACTGTGTGGTTCAGCCCCGCTGGTCCGGTACTTAGTGAATGGGGGCTGAACCGGATGGTTCAGCCCCGTTGCTCCCTGCAGCCTCCTTAGGTCGTCGAGCATATTTATGCCCCTTGAACCGTAACACGTTCGGGGGCATGACATTCCCCTCCCCATCAAACACCATCTTGTCCTCAAGGTGGAAGTCGGGGAACAAGTCGCAGAACTCCAGCAGATCGACCCAGGTATTGTGTGCAAATGTAAATTTTTTCCATTTAACCAGTATCTTGGGGAGATACTCAGTACCGCATTGCTTCCACTTGGTCATCAATATTTCCTCCGGTGAGGGCCGCAGCTCCCCCGTTGTGGTGGCCTCAGGTAAGAGGGGGCTCGTCAGGATGGCGTCGCCAAGCTTCTTCTTGAGTCGGGAGACATGAAAGGTCGGGTGTATACGGGAGCCTTCTGGAAGCGTCAAGGTGCAAGCCACCGGTCCCACCCGCTGAGTAATGCAGAACGACCCATAGTATCGTGGTGCTAACTTTTGATTCGCCCGGCGAGAGACAGAGAGCTGTCGGTAGGGTTGTAGTTTGAGGAATACCTCGTCTCCCCCCACGAATTCCCGCTTGGTCCGATGTTTGTCTGCTGGAACTTTCATCCTGTCCTGAGCTTCCCGGAGATTGTCACGCAGGACAAAGGTGCGATCACGATCGCGAAATTGTCGGTCGACCGACGGAAGAGCTGTGCTGTCGGGCTCATACGAACCCAAAGAAGGCGGAGGGCGTCCATAGACAACCTCGAACGGGGTAAGCTTGCTGGCCGTATGATAAGAAGTATTGTAGCAGTACTCAGCCCAGTGTAACCACCGGGTGCATGTGCGGGGCTCGTCCATCACGAAGCAGCGTAAATATGTTTCCACCCCACGGTTGAGAACCTCTATCTGGCCGTCCAACTGAGGATGATAGGCCGTGCTTAGGCGCAGGCGTGTACCTTGTAACCGAAAAAGCTCCCTACAGAAGTTACTCACGAACACCGGATCGCGATCCGAGATGATGGACCGGGGCATGCCGTGAAGGCGTACGATCTCGCGAACAAAAAGATCGACCACGGTTTCTCTAGTATAGGGGTGTCTCTTGGCAAAAAAATGTGCGTATTTGGAGAGTTTGTCGACCATAACCAAGATGACTGACTTGCCCTGAGATTTGGGTAGGCCGTCGATGAAATCCATGGAGACCGTATCCCAAATATGGTGGGGAATTTCCAACGGGGTAAGCAAGCTGGCCGGCGAGGTTGTTTCATATTTCTGTCATTGGCATACCTCACAATGTTGCACAAACTGCTGAACGTCGCGACGTAAGCCCTTCTAGAAGACATTTGCCCTCGACCTTTGGAGGGTCCGGAGCACACCGGGGTGACCTCCCGCCGGCGATGAATGAAGCTCCTGCATCATAATTGTCCTCCAGGCTGAGGAAGGCGGAATGACTACGCGACCCTGATAATAAAGGTGCTCCTCTTGTATCTGGTACCCCGGTAAGGTTGGTTGCCCCTGTCGTAGTGCATCCACGATGATCCTGAGGTCGGGATCCTGTTGCATCTCCGCTTGGATGCCGTCGAGGGAATCGATCAAGGGCCCAAAAATGTGGACGAGCGAGCTCTTCGAGAGGCGGGAGAGAGCATCAACGACCACATTCTCTTTCCCTTGCTTGTAGATGATCTCATAATCATAACCTAACAACTTGGTCACCCACTTCTGTTGCAGAGGGGAAGCTAATCATTGCTCCAAGAAATGCTTCAAACTCCGGTGGTCCGTGCGAACCTTGAAGTGATGTCCCAGTAAGTACGGCCTCCACAAGGCCACTGCGTGTGTGATGGCGAGCATCTCCTTCTCATAGATGGACAATCCCATAGTCCGTGGGGCGCGAGCCTTGCTGAAATAGGCTAATGGTTTCCCTTCCTGCATCAAAACCGCTCCGATGCCCACCCCGGACACATCGGTCTCCAACACAAACTCCTTGCTGAAATCTGGTAGAGCGAGGAACGGTGTAGTCGTCATGGCCCGTTTCAGGGCCTGGAAAGCCGCCTCAGCGTCGTCCTACCACACGAATGCCTCCTTCTGTAAGAGCTGAGTAAGCGGCCGTACAATCTTGCTGTAGTCCTTCACGAATCGCCGGTAGTAGCCCGTGAGACCAAGGAATCCCCGTAAGGCCTGTAAAGTCGTAGGACGGGGCCACGACACCATTCTCTCGATTTTGTGCGGGTCGGCCCGGATGCCTTGGGCCGAGACCAAATGACCCAGATATTCAACCTCCGCCTGGCCGAAAGAGCACTTGCACTGCTTGGCGTATAACTGATGTTGGCGCAATATGGTGAGAACCTGCTGCACGTGCCCGAGATGCTCCACCCAACTACTACTGTAAACCAAGATGTCGTCAAAAAAGATTAGCACAGAACGACGTAAAAGTGGCCGAAAGTGTTCGTTCATCACCGCCTAAAATGTGGAGGGGGCGTTGGTCAGCCCGAAGGGCATCACGTGGAACTCGTAATATCCATCGTGTGTCCGAAAAGCCGTCTTATGAATGCCCTCCTCCCACATCGGAATTTGATGGTAGCCGGAACGCAGGTCCAGCTTGGTGAATAAGCACGCTCCGTGTAGTTCATCCAAGAGCTCCTCGATCATGGGAATGAGAAATTTATCCTTGATTGTAGAACTATTCAGGCCGCGGTAATCGATGTAGAATCGCCAAGTGCTGTCTTTTTTCTTCACCAGAATAATGAGTGACGAGAAGGAACTGGTGCTGGGACGGATGATCCCGACGATAAGCATCTCTCGAATGCTACGTTCGATCTCCTCCTTCTGGATGTGCGGGTAGCGGTACGGTCTGATATTGGTAGGCTCCGACCCCACCTTGAGCTGAATTGCGTGATGTCAGAATCTCGGTGGAGGAAGGGTGTGTGGCTCCTGAAAGACATCTCCATACTGGGTCAATAAGGGTCGCATTGGTGCCGGTACTGTAGATGAGATAGGTGGAGACGATGTTTGGACCATAATCATCGCCATCGAGCTTCCCTCTTCAGATAGACATTCCAAACTCCGAACCGAAATCTCCTTCGGCGGAGATGATTTGAGGCCGTGGATACAGTGGTCCCGTCCAAGCTGTGTGAACTCCATGGTCATCTGGTCCCAGTCGAAAGTGACTCTCTTTAACTGCCGCAACCACTGAACTCCCAATACCATATCAGATCCCCGGATAGGCAGCAGGTAGACATCGGTGCAGCAAGTGTACCCCTGTATTCGCAGGTCAACTCCCCTCATCACCCCTTCACACCTCAGTTTACTCCCATCCGCTACCATGACCTGGAACGCGGCGCCGTGATCCACCCGGTGCCCCACCTTCCTTGCCACGGTTGGGTTGATGAAGTTGTGGGTACTCCCTCTATCAATTAGTATTGTGACCCGCTCTTAGGCTACCTTTCGGGCTATGCGCATAGTGAGGGGGGCCATGCACCCCTCCATCGCCTGGATGGATACCCCGAACTCAGTCAGAGTCAAATCCCCCTCTAGGTCCAGCTCGGTGGTGTCTTCCTCTTCATCTTCCTCTCTCAGCATGAAAACTTGAATCTTTTGACACTTATGCCCCAGAGTATACTTCTCGTCGCAGTTGAAACACAATCCTTTTCCTTTCTCGCCTGAAGTTCTGGCCATGCCAGTTGCGTCACCGTCGGTCGCCCGGTCGCCGATTGGTCTCTCCTACCCGATGGGGGGGGGGGAGCTGTGACAGCTTTTCCTGTGGTGCGGATCTGCTGTCTGTTAAAGCGTTCCTCCTGTATCCTTGCCAGGCTGATAGCATGACTCAGGCTGCGGTGCATGGAGGCATGAACCTCATCCCTGAGGTGATCCTTTAGACTAGAGAGAAAACAACTCAGCAGTGTTTTTTCCTCCCAATGTACCCTGTTGGCCAACCTCTCAAACTCGGTGCGGTACTCCATCACTGTTCCCCTTTGTCGTAGCTTCTGCAGCATGGCCTCGATGTCTTCGTACTCTAAAGGGCCAAAGCGGGCTGAGAATTTTCCTACGAGCTCGGTCCAAGGCGCATAATCCCGTCCCCTTAAGAACCACTGCGTCCACTGGCAGGCGTCATCCTCCAGGTGAAAAGCTTCCAGCTGTACCCATTGCTCATCGGGGATTTCTTGATAATGGAAAAAAGTTTCTCCTTCTGTATCCACTCGAGCACATCCCCTCCTCTGAATTTCGGGAAATTCATGCGAATCCTCTTGGGTGGCATATGGGCCCGCTGATGCGCTTGCCCAAACCCTCCCAGCTCCTGTCCGTACCCTGCTGCCCTCTGCTGCTCCATAGGGGGTTATGGTCCCTGGGGTATCGGAAAGTGCATTCCTCCTTAGGCCGCAGTCGGAAAAAACCGCTCCCTTCCTTGTTCGCCTCCGGGGTGGTGTCCATCCCCGTAGATACCCGCCGGTGGTGGTCGCATGTGCCATTGGTCGCCCATTCCGTAACCCGTAGGTTGTCCGACATTCCGTGGAAGGGGTAACAGTCCAGCGACTCCTCTACTGGAAGCACCAGGAACCGCAGAAGCTCGAGATTGCCCCGCCGCATGCTCCGGAAGCTGCCCAAAGGCCGCGCGGCTTGTGCCGATATCGCCTCAGCCCGTCGGTGAGCCGCCCAGGGCGGAAGCTCCCGCCGCCTGCTCCGGTGGTCGCCAGGAGCCCGCACGCCCCCTTCGGCGTCGACCCCCGCCGGGTGATGCCCGCCTATGCCGGAGAAGGGCTGCGGGTTCCCGTCGGGGCCGATAACCGCAAACCCGCTCGAGCCCGATGGTTGGGGCTGCTGCGGAAATGGATCAGGGATTTCCGCCTCCGATCCTTCCGTAGCCGTGACTTTCCCTTTTAGGTTTTGAGTTAGGAGGGCCTTGATCTCCTCCATGCGGGCATCCATTCGCTCCTCCAAATGTTGGGTTGAAACCTTCATCCTTTCTTCCCTGGCCGCTACCGTGTCCGTCAAGCCGATGTAGTTCTCCTCTAACGAAGCCAGTCGGCCGGCCTCTTCATGCGAGTGGGTGTTAACCATGGTTGGAGGAAGGAGTCCTCTGATACCAAATGTTATGCTACTAGAAGGTGAGAGATGAGATTGAGAGAAAGAGAGCTAGTAGAAGGATAAGAAATTAGGGTTAGGGTAAAAAAGAGGAGAATACCTGAGTAAATTCTTCATGATGCTCTAAGGGGGTTTCAGGTAAATATATACCTGGAACCAAGGGGGCCTGCCGCCCCCCCAGATGGGCTGAACCGTGTGGTTCAGCCCCGCCGGTCCGATACTTAGTGAATGAGGGCTGAACCGGATGTTTTAACCCCGTTACTCCTTGCAGTCTCCTTAGGTCGTCGATCATATTTATGCCCCTTGAACACAAATTTGTTGTCTTTTTTCCCTTTAGAGAGCATATAGGTAGGCCATTTAACCATAAGGTCCCCTAAAGAGAGCATGTTTACTGGGTTTAGGTTAACCTTGTTGGAAAAATATGAGGAAGGGAACACCTGTGAGGAAGAAGGCGTCGGATGCTCGACTCTGAAAATATGCAGGCGTGCACCAGATGAAGACCACGAACAGGCGGAAGCGGGGGGGGGGGGGAGACCTTGCGGAAGTGCTGGCGGAGGGGAGCGGCCTCGCGGAAGCGCCGCCACAGGGCATCGAGGCGGCGGGAGAACCAGCCAAAGACGTCATAGCAACAAAAGCACGAGTAGAGGCTGTCGAGAACGAGAGATGTGGCGGGTTCCAGGAGCGGATAGGGCACAAATGTGAAAATTGCTGTGCGCAATAGCGCGTGCCCTTTGTTAAAAATTTAGGGAGTATTTTAAATCAAAACTTAAGTGAGTTTGCGGTGCGCATAACAAAATTTGCGGTGTCTATAACAATTCCCTTCTTTTACTCGCAATCTCTTATCTGTTAGCCATATAACAAATTCTATGAACTGCTCCGTCACCTTTTTTTCTTCTTACCGTGTATTTCAGGACTTGTAGACGTGGAAGCTGATTGACTCTGGTAGGTTGCGAGATATATTGTACATGTTTGATATTGCTACTCCTCAGGCTCTTCATACTCTCTGACTTCCCTAGTTGACTACTTGACATTGATGATTGGGCCATTCTTATACTACCTCTATGCAGTCTTTATTTCTTAATTTTCAATCTTGTGTGTTTCAAATTTTTATGTGTGCTATTTGTGAACTTGCTAAACGTAAGTGTGTTTCTTTTAGTCATATTTCCGTGTCTTGTACTATTCCTTTTCATACTATTCATACTGATATGTGAAGCCTTTGCCCGATTGTTCCAATCTCTTGTTATTATTGCTTTGTAATATTTATTGATTGCTATTCTCGCATTACTTGGGTTTATTTGATGCGTAGTTGGTTGAAGTTTTTTCACTTTTTATTTTTTTTAAAAAATGTTTTCTACTTAATTTGATGCAATCATTAAAACTCTTCGCTGCGATAATAGATGTGAATATATTGATTTCAAATTTTAAGGTTATGTGAATGTTTTTGGAATTGTTATCAAAGCACTTGTGCCCATTCTCCCGCACAAAATGGTGATACTAAGTGCAAAAATTGTCATCTTCTTGACATTACAAGATGTTTACTATTTACCACGTCACTTCGTAAATACTATTATGACGATTCTCTTCTTACTACAGTCATTTGAGCAATCGTGCCCCTTTACATACATTGGGCATTTCTCTCACGACTCTTTCCCCTAGAGTTTTTGTATGCTTTTACTTTTTTCACATCCATAGCATCGCTCTAATAACACTTGATCTTCCTGCCCTGCGATGCTACAAGCTGGCTACGCCGTATCGAGAACAAGCACACAAACAATAACTTACATTGCATGAAATTAAAAATACAAACTTGGGAGACGTGCTCCTGCCAAGCACCCAGAAGTCGGGTTCTCCCCAAAATAATAATACTCAAAGACGAGATCTTACAACCTAAGGAGCTCCTTATATAAATGGAGACCCCACTACAGGACAAGGGCAATACATGACAAAATACATAAAGGACAACAACATTATTAATTGAGAAATATAAGATAATCCATAAGGTCTTCGCATCTCTAGGAGAACTCTTGTGTAGTGAGGATGCTCGTTCAGGCACACGTGTGCAAGGCTTATACGTATCAACACCCTTGAATTGAAAATTGACCTTGTTCTCAAATTCAAGCAAGGCGTCGCGGACGTGCAGGCTTGCCACAGTGATCAGAACGCGTCAGTTGGGCCACAGTCTCGGGCGGAGTCGAAACGGGTTGAAAAGCAGCAATGTAAATTTGTAGGGCCATTGACTAATTTATGGGCTATAATAACGGTCGTAAAAAAATTGGAGCGAATGTTAATTAGTGTGTTGAAGCCAAAAATGACCTCTGTGGAGTTAGGGGTCCCTAGAAAGGGGTGACCTCGCACCTACTACACTCAGGAGAACGTCACGGACCAAAGACCAAGAGGCTAGAAACAGACCCTCGGCTCTAGCGCGGAGGTCCCACCTCACACCCGGAAGACCTTTGAGATCTCCCCCTCCGTAGCCAATGCAGAGCTAAGGTGCCTTGAAGGATGAAGAGAGAGTGAAGAAGTGATTGTTGAAGTCAAAAATGACCTCTGTGGAGTTCGGGGTCCCTAGAAAGGGGTGACCTCGCACCTATTACACTCAGGAGAACGTCACGGACCAAAGGATCAAGAAGCTAGAAACAGACCCTCGGCTCTAGCGCGGAGGTCCCACCTCACACCCGGAAGACCTTTGAGGTCTCCCCCTCCCTAGCCAATGCAGAGCTAGGGTGCCTTGAAGGATGAAGAGAGAGTGAAGATGTGATGATCTCCAAGGCACCCCTAAGGGTCTATTTATAGTTTTTCCAACCCCATGGACCAAAAAGCCAGAAATACCCCTGGGGCCAAAAGGCTTTGGGCCAATAGAAAACAGCCACGCCGGGGGCAAAGAGGTAATTCCACCCCGAGGGTAAAACGGTAACGACAAGGCCCAAAGAGGTCCAAGGGCGGGAGAAGCCATACCCCCCCACCTTCCCGGACACCCGAGACAGGCTGGGGAGCAGGGGGCAGGGGCGAGACCCCGGCTCCCGGCCGGTCTCGCCCCGCCAGACCGCGGGGGCAGGGCGAGAACCCGGCCTCCCGCCGGTCTCGCCCCGCCTCGCCCCGCCAGGCCGCGGGGGCAGGGCGAGAACCCGGCCTCCCGCCGGTCTCGCCCCGCCTCGCCCCGCCAGGCCGCGGGGGCAGGGCGAGAACCCGACCTCCCGCCGGTCTCGCCCCGCCCCGCCCAGCCAGGCCGCGGGGGCAGGGCGAGAACCCGGCCTCCCGCCGGTCTCGCCCCGCCTCGCCCCGCCAGGCCGCGGAGGCAGGGCGAGAACCCGGCCTCCCGCCGGTCTCGCCCCGCCTCGCCCCGCCACGCTGCGGGGGCAGGGCAAGAACCCGGCCTCCCGCCGGTCTCGCTCGCCTCGCCCCGCCAGGCCGCGGGGGCAGGGCGAGAACCCGGCCTCCCGCCGGTCTCGCAGCTCCTACCTTGCGCCTAGCCAGCCGGGGGCGGGTGTCGGTCAACTTGCCATACCCGCCCCTCCCAAAAAAAGGAAAAGGGGGGAAGACAATTTTTCCTCCCCTAATAGTATATTCCGAGGGCTATGCCTAAATTGGCCACCAAGAGCTCAAACCACTCAAAAAGCTTAAAACCAAAAACCTGCGAATACGGGGTTGTACACAATCCCCGCTTTTTTCGAGGTTGGCACAAGCTCAGAAAGAAACATCCAACCCAACATATTCGCTGAGTGTGATTTTCTTGCGCGGTCAACCTGCCATGCCAGCTATGGGAGCCTGGGTGGCGAGACCCCCTCCGGGTAAAAAACACTTCACCCCCCGGAGGGGTCAACCTGCCGTGCCAGCTATGGGAGCCTGGGTGGCGAGACCCCCTCCGGGTAAAAAACACTTCGCCCCCCGGAGGGGTCAACCTGCCATGCCAACTATGGGAGCCTGGGTGGAGAGACCCCCTCCGGGTAAAAAACACTTCACCCCCCGGAGGGGTCAACCTGCCATGCCAGCTATGAGAGCCTGGGTGGCGAGACCCCCTCCGGGTAAAAAACACTTCGCCCCCCGGAGGGGTCAACCTGCCATGCCAGCTATGGGAGCCTGGGTGGGGAGACCCCCTCCGGGTAAAAAACACTTCGCCCCCCGGAGGGGTCAACCTGCCATGCCAGCTATGGGAGCCTGGGTGGCGAGACCCCCTCCGGGTAAAAAACACTTCTTCCCCCCCGGAGGGGTCAACCTGCCATGCCAGCTATGGGAGCCTGGGTGGCGAGACCCCCTCCGGGTAAAAAACACTTCGCCCCCCGGAGGGGTCAACCTGCCATGCCAGTTATGGGAGCCAGGGTGGCGAGACCCCCTCCGGGTAAAAAACACTTCGCCCCCCGGAGGGGTCAACCTGCCATGCCAGCTATAGGAGCCTGGGTGGCGAGACCCCCTCCGGGTAAAAAACACTTCGCCCCCCGGAGGGGTCAACTGCCATGCCAGCTATGGGAGCCTGGGTGGCGAGACCCCCTCCGGGTAAAAAACACTTCGCCCCCCGGAGGGGTCAACCTGCCATGCCAGCTATGGGAGCCTGGGTGGCGAGACCCCCTCCGGGTAAAAAACACTTCGCCCCCCGGAGGGGTCAACCTGCCATGCCAGCTATGGGAGCCTGGGTGGCGAGACCCCCTCCGGGTAAAAATTACTTGGCTTCCACGAGAAGCACCACCAGCACTGCCCAGCAAGTGAGAGCCTGGGCAACGGGACCGTCTCGGAGCAAAAAGGGACTTACTCCCCCCGAGACACATTCGACCCAACCAGCTAGTGGGAGCCTGACCGAGGAGATCCTCTCGGGGGTGGGGCTTGCTCTCCCCGAGGCACATTCGACCAATCCAGCTAGTGGGAGCCTGGATGAGGAGATCCTCTCGGGGGTGCGACTTGATCTCCCCGAGGCACATTCGACCCATCCAGCTAATGAGAGCCTGGATGAGGAGATCCTCTCGGGGGTGGGACTTGCTCTCCCCGAGGCACATTCGACCCATCCAGCTAGTGGGAGCCTGGATGAGGAGATCCTCTCGGGGGTGGGACTTGCTCTCCCCGAGGCACATTCGATCCATCCAGCTAGTGGGAGACTGGATGAGGAGATCCTCTCGGGGGTGGGACTTGCTCTCCCCGAGGCACATTCGACCCATCCAGCTAGTGGGAGCCTGGATGAGGAGATCCTCTCGGGGGTGGGACTTGATCTCCCCGAGGCACATTCGACCCATCCAGCTAGTGGGAGCCTGGATGAGGAGATCCTCTCGGGGGTGGGGAACCAGGTGTGTCACTTGAACTCTACCAAATCCAACATCCTCAAACGGGGAAAAAAGATGGGTTACATGATCCCTTGACACAGCCGGTCGGGGGTAGAGCTTGTTACAAGATAAGAAAAAAGAAAGGACTCCCCCAGGGCGAGGCTTATTCAGGGGGTCTGGGCATGATGGCTGTCATCCGCTTTCTTCTCGTCGGACACTCCCATCCTGGTCAGGCTCTCCATGATCTTCTCCATCTCCTCCGCCCTGGCCATCCAAGAGATGGTGTTGACGGCCGTGATGTAGCACTGCCTTGCCATCCTGGAGTCTCCCTTGACTCTGATCTGGATCCCTCCCGAGCTGAACTTGAGGCATTGGTGGAAAGAGGACGGCACGCAACGGAAGGCGCTGATGAGGGGCCTTCCGAAGATGGCGTTGTAGCTTCTTGAAGCGTCAACAATGACGAACCGGCAGTTCCTTGAAGTCCCTCCCAATTTTACTTGGAGTCCTACTCCACCCTCTACCTCCTTCCTCTTCCCTGAAAATCCGAACATGGGTCCGTCCGAGGCCAACACCCTCCTTGGCTCTACCTTCATCTCGTCAAACGCCTTCTTGAAAACGACGTTGACGGAGCTTTCGTTGTCAACCAAGATCCGGGAGACGGTGTAGCCTTCGATGGCTGTCTGGATGACCAGCGCATCGCAAAACGGATCCTCATGATCCGGAGGTCCTTCACCGAGAAGGTGATCTTCTCCTCCTGGGGCGGGGTCTGGGACGTCGAGGCGACGCTCCGTCGGTACATCACATGAAGGCTCGCCTTCCGAGTGGCCTCGATCCCCACTCCACCATGGATCACAGCTATACCACCTCGGGGTCCAACATCGACCCGGTCCTCACACACGTCATCCCCCCTTCTCTGGGTAGAACCTCTTCAACCCGCACTGGCGGCTGTGGCTGGGCAGGGCCTCTCGCCCCCTCACTTCCAGGAACTCGGGGCAGGTAGCTGTGGCGTGCCCCTTCACCTGGTGGAAGTCACAGTACGGTAGCGCTCCTCCCCTCCTTCGGCGGGCTGGGCGTTCTCTCCTGTTACCTCTTCCTCCTCCTATCGCCAAGGCTTGCTGCGGCGGGGGTAAGAGCTGTCTTGGGGCTTGCCTCTGGAAGTTAAACCTCCCTTGGCCCCCATGGAAGTTCCCCCCCATCTTGGACGTAACCTCTTCTTGGACCCTGAACGGGTCCTCCCTGCTGCCTCCAACCTGGTTCTGGGCCCTCCTGAGCTCTCCGCTCCTCTCTCCTTCTTCCTTCCTGATGTCGAGAGCCACCTTGCTCCTTTGACTCCATCTCTGTTAGCTTTGCCAATTTCTTGACAAATGCCGGGTTGGCCGCCTCCATGGATATCTCCTCGGCCGCCCTTTCCATCAGCTCCTCAAAGGAAAGGGGGCCTTTCGAGTCAGGCTCATCTTGAAGAACCCCTCACGCAACCCTATCGTGAATGCCATCTGGAGGGCATACCCTGGCATCTCCTGGACCTCCAGGATCTCCTCTTGGAACCTGTCAACGTAACGGGCCAACGACTCCTCGGCCCCCTGCCTTATCAGGAAGATGGACTCGGGACTCCTCTTCCTCTTCTTGGAGGTGGAGAAGCGGAGCTGAAAGCTCCGACTCAAGTTCTCGAACCCATAGATCGACCTCGGAGGGAGTTGATGAAACCAGTCCCTTGCCTTCTCCTTCAATGTGATCGCAAAGAGGCGACACTTGAAGGCATCCGTCATCGGCCTAATGGAGACGACATCCTCAAACCACTGCAGATGCTGGACGGGGTCATCCTTCCCGGTATAGTAAGCCATGTCTGGCTCTCTGAACCCCTCGGGAACGGGAGCTGAGATGATCAGCTCGCTGAAGGGTGACCCCCTAAGGGGTGGTCTCGCCACCTCCACTCGCGCGACCTGCTCGTCTGGAAGGTTGACACTCGCCGGGCTGGAGAACAATTCCCGGCCGGTGAGGTCTCGCTCGACCCCATCTCCCATCCTATCCTTCCCTGGCCTTCTCCCCCCGCTGGGGTCATCTCGTCGAGAGGGGGGGAGCTAGCTCCTGGGGGGTCGGGGTGGAGCTGCCACCCTGAGGGGCAATGCTTCGCAGCATCTCCATGATGCCTTGGATGGAGGCCATGAACTCTTGCATCCCCACAAAGGGTCCTGGGCTGGGGAGCTCGCCGAGATCATCACTACCTCCCTGACCTCCAGTCATGGCACTCTTCCGAGATCTTCTGTGTCGGTCACTCTCCACGCTCACCGCACCAAAAGTGTTGAAGCCAAAAATGACCTCTGTGGAGTTCGGGGTCCCTAGAAAGGGGTGACCTCGCACCTACTTTACTCAGGAGAACGTCATGGACCAAAGGACCAAGAAGCTAAAAACAGACCCTCGGCTCTAGCGCGGAGGTCCACCTCACACCCGGAAGACCTTTGAGGTCTCCCCCTCCCTAGCCAATGCAGAACTAGGGTGCCTTGAAGGATGAAGAGAGAGTGAAGAAGTGATGATCTCCAAGGCACCCCTAAGGGTCTATTTATAGTTTTTCCAACCCCATGGACCAAAAAACCAGAAATACCCCTGGGGCCAAAAGGCTTTGGGTCAATAGAAAACAACCACGCCGGGGGGCAAAGAGGTAATTCCACCCCGAGGGTAAAACGGTAACGACAAGGCCCAAAGAGGTCCAAGGGCGGGAGAAGTCATACCCCCCACCTTCCCGGACACCCGAGACATGCTGGGGAGCAGGGGGCAGGGGCAAGACCCCAGCTCCCGGCCGGTCCCGCCCCGCCAGACCGCGGGGGAAGGGCGAGAACCCGGCCTCCCGCCGGTCTCGCCACGCCTCGCCCCGCCAGGCCGCGGGGGCAGGGCGAGAACCCGTCCTCCCGCCGGTCTCGCCCCGCCTCACCCCGCCAGGCCGCGGGGGCAGGGCGAGAACCCGGCCTCCCGCCGGTCTCGCCCCGCCTCGCCCCGCCAGGCCGCGGGGGCAGGGCGAGAACCCGGCCTCCCGCCGGTCTCGCCCCTCCAGGCTGCGGGGGCAGGGCGAGAACCCGGCCTCCCGCCGGTCTTTCCCCGCCTCGCCCCTCCAGGCCGCGGGGGCAGGGCGAGAACCCGGCCTCCCGTCGGTCTCGCCCCGCCTCGCCCTGCCAGGCTGCGGGGGCAGGGCGAGAAGCCGGCCTCCCGCCGGTCTCGCCCCGCCTCGCCCCGCCAGGCTGCAGGGGCAGGGAGAGAACCCGACCTCTCGCCTGTCTCGCCCCGCCTCGCCCCGCCAGGCCGCGGGGGCAGGGCGAGTACCCGGCCTCCCGCCGGTCTCGCCCCGCCTCACCCCGCCAGGCCGCGGGGGCAGGGCGAGAACCCGGCCTCCCGCCGGTCTCGCAACTCCTACCTTGAGCCTAGCCAGCCGGGGGCGGGTGTCGGTCAACTTGCCATACCCGCCCCTCCCAGAAAATGGAAAAGGGGGGAAGACAATTTTTCCTCCCCTAATAGTATATTCCGAGGTCTAGGCCTAAATTGGCCACCAAGAGCTCAAACCACTCAAAAAGGTTAAAACCAAAAAACCTGCGAATACGGGGTTGTACACATAGTGCACACTCAAAGACGAAAAGGACGTCTGTGATGGAGAGCTGCCGATATCGGACAAGAAAAAGGAGGTTTGCTGTGGGGAGGTGGAGTGAGTCCCGTGGGAAGGAGTAAAGAAAGGGTTTCTTAGATGAAAAGGAGGTAGAAAATCATTAAACGATAGGGTCGACGACCCGGGGCAGAAACTGGACCGGTATGGGAAGGAAATGAGAGGTACCATGATCGAGGGAGAGAGATCAGGCCATGTGAACGACAAAATAGAGAAACAGGCGGGGCAGAATTATGAACCGCGGCCTGGCGTGTGATTAGATGCGCATGCGGCGGTGCGGGGCTCGAGGGTCCGAAAGAAAAAAAGAGGGGGCAATCGGTGGGAACACAACGATCGACAACGTCTAGACAACCATTGGGGAAATGGAATCGACATGCTCGAGCTCAGCGGGGAAGGGCAGTGTGCGTGAGTCGATGGTCAATAACGGACGATGCTGGAGAAGGATGTCAGGGACTACAACGACGACATGTGCTGCATATTGGACTTATGAGGGGTCATGTAGGACGTTGGATCAAAGGGCTTATGCAGTGCGTTGATGCTTGACGATGTATGGATGATGGCGGAAGCATCGATCGAGGGCGGGAATTGGTTCAGGTGTCTTGGATCGTGGTGGGCAACATCCAAAGGGTCGGGGTTGTGGTCAGAGGCCGGGGTGCGCGAAGGGGGTTAGATTCGAACACCGGATGGCAGTGCGCGGTGGGGGGTGGGGGGACCTGTCGGGCTAGGGTGCAGTGGCTAGGCCTGCACTTATAGAAGGAGTCATCGATGAAGCTAGTGCGCGACAACGAGGATATTGTCCATGGCCTTGTCGAGCCGATTTCAACTAGCTTGGAACGAAGAGACAATGGGGACCATGACGGGGCAAACGAGGAGATTTGTGGTTCCCGATGGCCGAAACTGGCGGGCGGAGCGCGACATGTAGGACCTATTGTTACGTGCTAGCTATACCGTATCGAGAACAAGCACACGAACCTATTGTAGGACCTATTGTTACGTGCATTGGATGAAATTAAAGATATAGGGAGACAAGCTCCTGCTAAGCACCTAAAGACTGGGTCCTCCAAAGTACTCATCTCTCTCTATGAGAGCCCAAAAGACTAACACTAAAAGATGAGTTCTCACAACCTATGTGACTCCTTATATAGGAGACCCCACTATAGGACAAAGACATTAAATGACGAAATATATAAAGGACAAATACATAATTAATTTATAAATATAAGATAATAAAAAAGGTCATCGCATCTCTGGGAAAACTCTCATGCAGTGAGGATGGTCGTTCCGAGCACGCGGGTGCAAGGTGTATACGTATCATGCTGTATCTTCATTTGTTACGCTCATACACAAAAAGAGTACAAATACTGTCCTCCTCCTAACAAGAAGATCTTTATCTCTATGGATTTTAATTTTCTCGAAACTACATCCTATTTCGAGTCCTCACATTAGGGGGAATCTATCCCACTTGTAAGTGAGTACTCAAACTCTTCCTCTGCCTATTCCACATGTACTCCGTATACCACTAATCAAGAGGGTAGTGTAGACACTCCCAAGGAAAAGGAATTTCAAGGGGAGAGTGTATACACTCCCAAGGAAAAAGAGTTGCATGTGTTTATTAGGAGAAGCAAGAGATCAAGCATTCAATCTCATTCCACAATACCAGAGCCAATGCCAGATTTATCTTCAACGCCCATTGAATTTCCTATTACTCTCAGAAAAGCTATTCGCTAATCCACTCAGTATCCCTTATCTAACTACATCTCGTATGCCTCCCTATAACCTCGTCCCATTAAACTTTTGACACTTCTGTATCCTTCGTGTCTATTCCCGGTACATGACAAGAAAATGTTTGACACCCAAAATAGATGAAGGCAATGATGGAGGAAATACATGCTCTTGAAAAGAACCATACTGGGTTGATCTCTCTAGAGGCAAGAAGACAACTAGATGTTTGACACCCAAAATGGACAAAGGCAATGAAGGTATTGTGGAAAGGTTCAAGACAAGGTTGGTGGCGATGGACTACACCCAAACTCATGGTATTTGTAAAGAGAGCAGGAAAAGAGAGACCTCCAACCTTGTATATACTTCTTGAATTAATAATTACAAGTATGAATACATTTATATAGGAAGAGAGGGAGAAGAGAAGATCCCAATCCAAGATGTGGGACAAATACAAGGAAAAAATGGGCCTCTTAAATGAGCCTTTACATGGGCTTTTCTAACACTCCCCCGCAAGCTGGAGCGTACAAGTCGTAGGCGCCAAGCTTGGATAAAAATTGGTAGTATAGCGGTCGGGAGAGAGCTTTGGTCAGGATATCAACAACTTGATTTGTAGCAGAGACATGCTCCAGATCTACCTTCTTTGACTGTACTTTTTCCCGAATAAAGTGGCAGTCAACTTCAATATACTTTGTGCGTTCGTGAAAGACCGGGTTCTTGATAATATGTATTGCTGCTTGACTATCACAAAATAGGGTCGCCGGTGATGAGAGACAAACACTCAAGTCTCCCAGAAGGCTCTCAAGCCATGCTAACTCAGAAACTACAACAGCCATGGCCCGATACTCAGCTTCAGCAGAAGAGCGAGCAACCACATTCTGTTTCTTGCTACGCCAGGTTATGAGATGACCACCAAAGTAGGTACAGAAACCAGATGTAGAGCGCCTATCATCAATGGATCCTGCATAGTCAGCGTCCGAGTATGTAACAAGAGATAGAGATGTGGATGGCTTGTACACAAGCCCTTGTCCTGGAGCGTTCTTGAGATACCGAAGAATGCGCTCGACAGCTTGAAGATGAGATGTCCGAGGAGCATGCATAAATCGACTCACGACTCCTCCGACAAAGGAGATGTCTGGTCGAGTAACTGTAAGGTAGATCAGTTTCCCAACCAAGCGTCTGTAGTATTCCGGATTCGTAAGCAGCTTATCGGAGTCAGAGCTATGGGCCGAGAGCCTGTGATTAGCGTCCATTGGAGTATCCGTAGGTTTGCATCCCGAATAGCCAGCATCATGAAGGAGGTCCATACAATACTTCCTTTGGGATAATACAAGACCATCAGGCCGTCGTGCAACCTCAAGCCCGAGAAAATACCGTAGGTTACCAAGATCTTTGGTCTGAAAGGCGGAGTTCAACTGTTGCTTGGTATGTTGTATCCCTGTAGTATCGTCGCCAGTAATGAGGATATCGTCAACATAGATAAGTAGGATCACAGTTCCGGTTGGCCGGTGTCGAGTGAAGAGAGAGAAGTCAGCCGAGCTCCGAGTGAAGCCAATATCGCGGACTACCTTGCTTAATTTGTCAAACCAAGCGCGCGGGGACTGTTTGAGACCATAAATAGATTTTCGAAGAGGACAAACCCGAGACTCCCTCGTGGTCTCAAACCTGGGAGGTTGATGCATATAAACAGTCTCCTGCAGATCACCATTGAGGAAGACGTTCTTAACATCCAGCTGATAAAGAGGCCAATGACGGTGAACAACCAAGGAGAGAAGAACTCGGACCGTGTTCAATTTGGCCACTGGAGAGAAAGTTTCCTCATAATTAAGGCCTTGTTGCTGAGTAAAACCCCGGGCCACGAGGCGGGCCTTCAGACGCTCAACGGTACCATCCACGGCATGTTTAACAACAAAGACCCACTTGCAGCTGACACAGTGTTCGCCTGCAGGAAGGGAAACCGGATCCCAAGCCTGGTTAGCCCAAAGAGCCCTCATTTCATCCTCCATGGCCGCCCGCCACCCCGGGTGTTGAAGCGCCTCCTGCACAGTGTTAGGAATAGAAATAAAGGAAAGTGAAGTGACAAAGGCGTAGAGAGGTGGAGTGAGCCGATGGAGAGAAACATAGTTGGCCAGGGGATGGGCCGTAGAAGCAGGAGCCGAATCCACCGGTGCCGGAGTGTCACTGGGAGCAGGGAGCTGAGGCAGGGAACCATCCTTGGAGCCGCGACGAGTATAGACACGGATAACGGGCAGAGGGACTTTGGGAGCAGGAATAGAGGTGGAGTGAGATGGCAGAAAGGAGGGCGTTATAGGAACGACAGGCCGGGGAAGAGCAGGAGAGGAAATCGAGGAGGAGGAAGGTAAGTGAAAGGGCTGATCTTCGCAGAAGGTGACATCCGCGGAGACAACCATCTTGCCATCTGAAGGAGAGTAGCAAACATACCCCTTTTGAGTACGGGAGTAGCCAACAAACATATATTTGGTCGCCCGAGGAGTAAGTTTGTCGGAGGGAGGTCCAAGAAGATGAACATAACAAGTACACCCAAAGACACGTGGGGGGAGAGAGGTTGGGTTGGTAGTAGGATAGAGGAGTTGGATAGGAATGACAAAATCAAGAACAAAAGAAGGGAGATGGTTAATGAGATGACATGCTGTGGAGACTGCGAAATTCCAATATTCGATTGGAACTTGCATTTGAAACATGAGGGAGCAAGCAACATCGAGTAAATGACGATTCTTCCGTTCGGCCACCCCGTTTTGCTGAGGGGTATAGGCACACGAAGTTTGATGGATGATGCCAAATTCGGTGCGGCTGGTGGAAAAGGTGCGCCCTGTATATTCGCGAGCATTATCAGTGCGGAGGATTTTGAGTGAGGTGACGAACTGCGTACGCATCTCAGTTACGAAGACACGAAATACAGATGTAAGTTCAGTACGATCATGGATTAAATATAGCCATGTAGTACACGAGTAGTCATCAATAAAGGTTACAAAATAGCGAAAGCCATAGATACTAGGGACCTTATAAGGGCCCCATACATCAGAATGAACTAAGGATAACAGAGTACTACTCCGGGTACATGCAGGGGGAAAGACAGAACGATGATGTTTGCCGTAGATACAAGATTCACAAGAGAACTCCCGTAAAAGAACATCAGGAAGAGCCCGCTTGAGAATCAGAAGAGGAGCATGCCCAAGGCGGCGATGCCAATCAACAGTAGAGACGGCGGATAGAAGAGTGGGTTGGGTATCCAAGATGTAAAGCCCATTCAACAGCTGCCCCCTACCAATGATACTCCGGGTGCGACGATCCTGCATAAGAAAGGAAGAGGGAAAGAAGGTTATTGAACAATCAAGGTCGTTTGTCAGGCGACTAACAAAAAGTAAATTGAAAGGAGATCCCGGAACGTGAAGAACCGAGGAAAGAGAAAGGGCCGGGGTAAGCTGGAGAGCAGCGGCGCCAGAGACCGGTAGAGTGTCACCATTGGCCACGGTGATACACAGGGGGATGAGCCATCTGGAGATATTGGGAGGGCTTCTGGGAAGTAATATGGTGAGTAACACCGGAATCAACGATCCAATGAGGGCTAGGAGAGAGACAGGTTATACCTTCCGCAGAAAAGGACGCAACCGAGCCGGAGGAGCGGCTGAGGGCACCCTGTAGCTGATGGAGTTGGGTGTAGAGCTCATCGATATCGTGTCGGGTAGTGGAGGCCGGATCCTGGGCGGAAGCCCCAGTGGGAGCAGGAGCAGTAGAGGAAGTGGCAGCGAGGTGGGGAGGGAACCCATGCTTGCTGTAACAGGTGGCCTCAAGATGGCCACCCCGGCCACAATATGTGCATTTGAGAGACGAACGTCCACCACGTCCGCGTCCCCGAGATGGAGGTCTGCCCCCCCCGAGTGGAAGAGCCACGAGCAGGAGGGGTGGTCGGAAGGAGAGGCTGTTGAAGAAGAGCAGGTGCGAAGCTGGGAGGGGCCTCCGTAGGAGGCGTAACCCAAAGTAGCATGGAGCAGACGTCAGACAGTGACAGAGTCGTCGTGGAAGAGAGGATCTGTGCCCGAACACTTTGCAGGTGGGGCGGAATGCGGGACATCATCATCGCTATGGTAACCGCCTCTTTCTGGGCCCGTTGAGTAGCAAGATCCGTAGTAGGAGGCTGATGTTGAATCCAAGCCTCGGCTAGTGTCTTGGCCGGGGCAACAAAAGAAATCATGTCGCCGGGAGCCCCATGAGCAAGATTCTGAAGGTCGGAGATAATATCATAGAGGTGCTGAAGACTGTTTTTCCCGGAGTAAAAAGAGTGGAGCTCCTCCCACATTGCCTTGGCCGTATCATGATACATGGCCATCCGGTAGGGTTCGGTGTCCATATAGTTGATGAGCCAAGACTGGACCCGACCGTCATCGCGAAGCCAATCATCGGAGGGAGCAACAGGAGTAGCACGAGTCAGGTGGTGGAGAAGACCCTTCGTCTGCAGAAGACGACGAACAGAGTGAACCCATTCGACAAAATTGCGTTTGCCAGTCAGAGAGATGGTAGTAATCCGTAGTTCATCACGGAGTTCAGAAGCCGTAGTAGCCTCACGGGCTGGCGGAGCAGAAGTAGCAGCAGATGCGTCGGAAGCCATGCGGCTGATAGACGAGGCCGGTTGGCAAAAAGATAAGTCGTGCAGCTAGCTGGATGATGGGCCGGGCGGCTTGGCAAGGAAGGCCGGACGGCTTGGCAAGGAAGGCCGGGCGGCTGGGTAGAGAAGGCGGCACAGGGGAAGTTGCACGGTCACGGCAGATACACCAGCGACCAAGCAAGTCGCGACCAGAATGCAACGTAGAGGAGAGGAGAAACCGCTAGCGACAAGACAGGTCGCAGCGAGTAGCAGTTGGCGAGTAGAGAAGAAGGCCGCACGGTCAAGGTAGAACGACCAGCGACAAAGAAAGTTGCGACCAGGATGCGGCTAAGGGAGAATGAAAGAGGCAGCGAGCAAGAAGACGCAGCGACTAGCAGTTTGCGGGTGGGGAGGGAAGGCCGCACGGTCAAGGTAATTCTACCAGCGACCAGGAAGGTTGCGACCAAGATGCGGCTAAGGGAGAAGGAGAGGGCGCAAGCGACTGGACAGGTCGCTGCGATTAGAGGGGAGAAGGATAAAAGGGAAGTCCGCACGGTCAAGTGGAGTTCACCAGCGGCAGGGAGAGAGATCGCGACCTAAATGCGGACAGAAACAAGAACTGAAGGAGAGGAGGAACCCGCATCGTCTTGAGAGAAGCCGCGAGAAGCGGGAAGGGAGAGACCGCAAGGAAAGCAGAGGCTAGAGGCCGCGCGGTCAGAAAAGAAGGCCGGGCAGAAAAAGAAGGCAGAGAAGGTGGACCCCATGTGTGAGAGAAGGTTATAAAGGAGGGAGAGATTGGAAGAGGAGCAGGTCACAACAGAAGTGGAGGTACAGGAGCAACGGGTAGAGAAAGACTAGCCGCCTGATACTGCGGCTAAGCAGGAGAAGAACTGGCCGCGCAGTCAGCCGAGTGACCCGGCGGTTTGCACACAGACAAGCCGGCTAGAAAGAGACCGGTTGCTCTGATACCATGTAAAGAGAGCAGGAAAAGAGAGACCTCCAACCTTGTATATACTTCTTGAATTAATAATTACAAGTATGAATACATTTATATAGGAAGAGAGAGAGAAGAGAAGATCCCAATCCAAGATGTGAGACAAATACAAGGAAAAAATGGGCCTTTACAAGGGCTTTTCTAACAGTATTGACTATCAAGAGACATTTAGGTAGCGTTTGGTTGGGCTTTTTGCCTACGGTGCGTTTGAACCGCACCTCAATTTTATGCATAAGCGGCGTTTGGCGCAGCTGATCATGCAAACCGCGGTTTGTAAAAACCACGATTTTGCCCTATAGGCTCACCGCGCGATATTTCTGCTTTCCGCCGCACAAAATCTGCTGATCGAAATCCCGATACAGGCGTCTTCTTCCCCGACCCTTCCCCGACGACAACGTTCTTCCCCGGCGCAACCCCTGCTTCGCCCGCTCCTCTTCCCCGACGACACATCCGACGCCTCTCCTGGATCGACCGGCAAGCAGCTCTCCCGAGCATCGACGACGAGGGACTCCAGAATTCGGGAATCGACGTTTTTAGCATCGACGACGACGACGACTCCAGCTATCGCGGTGGCCTTCTTCCCCGACGACGACGCCCGGCTCGTGGCCGCACGACTCCAGTAATTTCTCCTCCGACCCGAGCAGGTATACCCCTTCTCCTCCTTTTTAATTTTAGGGCTTTTCATTTTTTTCCAGTACCTGATTTTCAGTTTTCCTCCATGTGTGTGCTTGTTGTGTTGTGATGTGTATGTGTTTGTGCTCTTTGTGTGTGTGTGTTGCAGATTTTGATTGTTTCCAGATTTTGGGTTGTATGTGTATGTGTGTGTTTGTGTATGTGTGTGTGTGTGTGTGTGTTTGTGTGTGTGTGTTGTGTTGTATGTGTGTGTGTGTGTGTTGTGTTGTATGTGTGTGTGTGTGTTGTGTTGTATGTTATATGTTGTGAGTATGTTATATGTTGTGAGTATGTGTTGTTATTTGTGTGTGTGTGTGTTGTATATATATTTGTGTGTGAGTATGTTATATGTTGTGTGGTATGTGTGTGTTGTTTTGTGTGTTTGTTATATGTGTGTGTGTGTTTGTTATATATATGTGTGTGTGTGTGTGTATATATATATATATTGTGTGTGAGTATGTTATATGTTGTGAGTATATATATTTGTTGTATGTTATATGTTGTGAGTATGTTATATGTTGTGAGTATGTGTTGTTATTTGTGTGTGTGTGTGTGTTGTATATATATTTGTGTGTGAGTATGTTATATGTTGTGTGGTATGTGTGTGTTGTTTTGTGTGTTTGTTATATGTGTGTGTGTGTGTGTTTGTTATATATGTGTGTGTGTGTGTATATATATATTTGTGTGTGAGTATGTTATATGTTGTGAGTATGTTGTGAGTATATATATTTGTTGTATGTTATATGTTGTATGTTATATGTTGTGAGTATGTGTTGTTATTTGTGTGTGTGTGTGTTGTATATATATTTGTGTGTGAGTATGTTATATGTTGTGTGGTATGTGTGTGTTGTTTTGTGTGTTTGTTATATGTGTGTGTGTGTGTGTGTGTGTGTGTGTTTGTTATATATATATATATATGTGTGTGTGTGTATATATATATTTGTGTGTGAGTATGTTATATGTTGTGAGTATGTTGTGAGTATATATATTTGTTGTATGTTATATGTTGTGAGTATGTTATATGTTGTGAGTATGTGTTGTTATTTGTGTGTGTGTGTTGTATATATATTTGTGTGTGAGTATGTTATATGTTGTGTGGTATGTGTGTGTGTTGTTATGTGTGTGTGTGTGTGTTGTTCTATGTATGTGTGTGTTTTCATTAAAAATTAACTTATTTTATTTTCTAAAGATGAGAAAATCAAAAGATGGTGGTGTGCCCGCATTTTGGGACAATACAACTATCATGCTTTTCTGTGACATATGTATTAAGGAGATAGAACTTGAGAATCGACCAACCACACATTTTAATAAAGAAGGTTGGAACAACGTTATGAAGAATTTTGAGAAGCTTACTACGAAACAGTACGACAAAGTCCAATTGAAAAATAAATGAGATCATTTGAATAAGGAGTGAAAATTATGGACGAAGTTAAAACATGGTGACACCGGTTTGGGTTGGAATGCTTCAAGGAAAACTATAGACGTTTCAGACGAGTGGTGGGACGAAAGATTGAAGGTACTCATTTTCCATAACTTTTTTGTTTAACGTTTTTTTTAAAGAAACACCAGCAAACTTGAAATATTTGTATTTTGTAGGTTGTCCCGGCGGCCAAAAAATTTCGTTACTCAGGAATACATCCAGAGCTGGAGGAGAAATTACATATGATGTTCAGCTCTGTTGTCGCCACAGGACATCATGCTTGCACCCCGAACACCATTAACGAGATCCCCGAGTCAGTTGACGAAAGAGGAATGTCAGAAGGTGAGCCGGAGGACATTGATGTCATTGGTGATCCAACGACACGTGATAACACAGCTACGTCAACACCTGTCAAGAAGCGGAAAAAAGGAAAAACAAAGTTATTACTTCCGTGTTAGAAGACTTGGCGGAGTCTTCTAAAACCATTTGTCGATGCATCCAGGAGGCACCAAAAAAAAACTACTTCCGAGTTTAGCATCCGACAGACAATAGACAAATTGGCTACGTACCAGGAAGTGCAGTCTGATGAAGAGTTCCATGATTTTGCAATCACGTATTTCATGGACAAAAATCATAGGGAGACCTTTTTGTGCTTACCAGAAGGGATGAACGTAAAGTGGCTACGTAATCGCTTCCTCCGTGGGGGGTAGTGGAGACCTTTGTGTTCTCTTCTGATATATTTCCCGCCATCAGATTCTGTTTTGTTTTTTATGTTGCAGTGGAGACTATTATGTGGTGGACAAAATAATTGCCCCTAAATATTATTAAATAATTTTCAGGAAAATATTACTTGGTAGATTCTGGTTATCCTCTGCAAAGAGGATACCTGAAACCGTATCAAGATACGCGCTATCATCTACCAGACTTTGCTCGTGGTGGTCGTCGAGCCGAAGGAGACCGAGAGATTTTCAATCACGCACACTCATCACTAAGAAGTGTGATAGAACGATCTTTTGGTGTTTGGAAAAAGAAATGGGCCATACTACGGGACATGCCAAGCTATCGTTTCGACAAACAAGTAGCTATTGTGATTGTCACTATGTGTTTACATAATTTCATTCGTCGGCATCCATCGCGTGTGGACATTGATTTTAGTGAGTCTGAACAAAGGGTTCAAGACCATGGGATGTCCTCACAAGGTCCACAAGAGACATGTACTGACACTGCAGGTGATGTAGAGGAGATGATTGCACTATGTAATAGTATTGCGAATCAACTGTATGAATCAAGAGCGTAAAGTGTAAAACATTGTATCAATGAACCTTAATTTTGTGTTATGAATGAATCTTTGTTTATTATTGTGTTATGTCACTTTCATATTTTTAAATTTTTTTTTGGTAAAAACTCCGTTTTGAATCCAAACAACTTTTCGGAAACTCCGTTTTGTAAATTCTGCTTCACCCAAACAGTTTTTTAACAAAACTCTGTTTTCCAGAATCAACACTTTTTCAATCAGCAACAACTCATCAGCAGCTTTCCATCAGCAACAGCTCAACCAAACAGAGCCTTACTTTGGTAGCAACAATGAATTCAATCCGTGTCTTATTATCCCATACCGTCTACGAAGGGTGAGATTTTCAATAGCTGGATGTAAAATATTCTTTCCTTTATGGTGAGATGGAAGAAGAAGTCTATATGTCCATGCCTCCTGGTTTTATCACTAATTGCTAAGTAGGAAAGTTTGCAAATTGAAGTATTTAAACAATCTTCCAAAGCTTGGTTTGAGAGATTTCACTAAGTCATGACCTCTTTTGGCTATATCCAAAATCACGCCGATCCATTTTATTCATAAGACGAAAAGAAGATGTTGGTGTCTCTCCTTATTGTGTATGTTGATGATATGGTTATTAAAGGTGACGACTTGGATGAGATCCATACTCTAAAAATATAACTTGCTAGTAATTTGAAGTGTAGGATTTCAAAAATGAGATATTTTCTTAGAATTGTGGCGACAAGATCAAAATATGAGATTCATATTTCACAGTGAAAGTATGTTATTGATTTACTTGAGCTGACATGAATGAATGGTTGCAAGTTCGCTGATACTCCTGTTGAAGTCAACCACAAACTAGGAAGAGATGATGAATAGTTAGTGGAAGATATTACACGTTATCAGAAGCTGGTAGGAAAATAGATCTATTTATCATATACTTGCCTTGACATTGCGTATGTAGTGAGTTTTAAAAATATATGCATACTCCTACGGTTAGGCATCTCGATGTTGTTCATATAATTCTAAGGTATTTGAAGACCTCACCTGGTAGAGACATTCTATTTTCACCCAGTGATAACTTAAAAGTTGAAATATATACTTGTGCTTACTGGGCTGGATCTGTTGGTGATATGAGATATTGTTTCTTTGTTGGGGTCTAATCTGGTCGTTTGAAGAAGCAAGAACAGCCTGCAGTGACTCGTTTTAGTGCTGAAGTTGAGTTTAGAGCTATGACTCATGATATATATGAGAGATTGTTGTCTTGTTCTGTTAGGAACTCAGGGTGAATGATCTTGATAATACTTGCATGATGCCATCCAATAGAGGATCCGGTACATTTATACTGACCGGGTGGGTTCCCCCCGAAGGCCGCCTTTTAGAAAGTGGGGGCTGAACCAGTTGGTTCAACCCCGTTGTCGCCTTCGGATACATTCCCCGCCCCATGTGATAACATCCGTCCGCTCAGACTCATGCCCGTGTCCCTGCAGCCTCTCCAAACAACAAAGCTCCCCGGCACTGGTGAATGTTGATTCCCTGCAAACAGTACTCTCTCCCACCCTTAGCATCATAGTGAACTTCTCCCAATCCAACGCTCATACAACCACTGGGCCCCCAGAATCACATCTGGCCCTTGGATGAGCAATTATCCATGTTGTCGGTGTATCCCTGCCCTGTCCAAAACACTCCTTCGCAATAGGTCACCACAACCTGGGAAGCGACATACACCAGCCCCAATGTCTGTGCCAGTCGGGCTAATGAAGTTATGTGTACTCCCACTGAAACAGAAAGGTCACCTGCGAATCCGCCCGCAATACTCATAGTTGACTCTCCCTCCATGGCAAGGGAAGAGACCCCGTAATTGTATCCAGCTCCTGTTCCCCTCCGTCTACATCTGGCATCGGACCTTCCTGCAACATGTTGACTCTGACATTTGATACTCCATTAAGCTCTGTCCAAAATTTCTCCAGCGTCGCCCGGTCGGTAGCTATTTTTTGGTGTCGGGCAGGTGTGTAACGTTCCTCGGAGTGTCTCCCCTGGAAGGAATTGAATCCGGGCCAAGTACAAACTGCGCGGTAGATAGGCATGCACCTCATCTCGGATGTACTCTTGCAAGCCGGAAATAAAACAACTTGTTAATGTCCTCTCGCCCCACTGCACCCGGTTGGCCAACCGTTCAAACTCGGTTCGATCCTCCATCACCGTCCCTTTCTGACGCAATTTCTGAAGAAGAGCCTCGAAGTCTTCATACTTAAGTGGACCAAAGCGGGCGATGAATCCGTCGACAAACTCGTGTGGCGCGGATCCCGTCCCCGGAGGAACCATTGGGTCCACATGCGTCCTCTTCAAGGTGGAAGGACGCCAACCTTATGTGCCTCAAAACTGTAAAATAACTCTGCCTTTTGGATCCATTCGATGCATGAACTTGGGGTAGTTCATACGTATTCGGCGGTAGATAGGCGCGTGGTAGTTGGTGCCCGTGTCCTCCGTATCTTGCCCGTGTCCAAGCGGTTGTCGTCGATCAGCGGCCACGTGTGGGTACCCCCAATCCCTTCCATAGGTGTTCCCCAAGACTATCCCATCTGCCTCCTCCCCTTCCGCCCGCGACGTGTCCTGGTTCTCCTGGAATAGGGAGGAGCCCATCATGGGCACCCGATCCCGTTGGGTCGTTGGTCCTCCTGGAATAAGGAGGAAAATCCAAGGCACATGCCGCCAAACTGGGTTGCCTCGGACCATGCTTGTGGTCGCCGTGATTACCCTTCCACTTTTAAAATAGAGGCCCGATTTGTGCCCCAATGCTGGAGTAGGGAGGGGAAGCTGGACTGCGTTGGCCTCGCCCACAATAGCTTTTCCTTTAAGGTTTGGGGTCCATGCGGGCGTCCAATTTCTCTTCGAGACGTTGTTCCGATGCCGATATCGGCGAGGGCTTGGCAGTCAGCCCGGTCATACTTGGAGTCTTCTTGGGTGCGAGTCACCATGGTGGAACCCCGGGGCGTGCGTGAAATTGGAGGCGGTGACCTTATGCCGCAATCGGATGATGTTTCATCTTGGAAGCACTGGATGCTCAAAGGCGAGCGGGAATCGACTCCGGGATGCGAGCATGCGAGCAGGATTGGCGGGAGTCTTCATCGACGCCGGGATGCGAATCTCAGCGGGAGTTATTGTTGGCGCAGCGGGTGGAACGAAGCCGGGATCGATGCCGGAAGGAAAACAGATTTGGGAGGAAGAATCCTCTGATATTTTGAAATTTGAGGGAGAAGGGGAGATTTCTTAATATTACCTTTGATAATACTTGTCATTCCGGGTACATTTATGGCCGGCCGGCCAAGGGGGCCGCCGGCCCCAATTGGGGCTGAACCGGGTGGGTTCAGCCCCCGAAGGCCGCCTTTTATAAAGTTGGTTCAGCCCCGTTGTCATTCATGTTCTCTCATGAATGATCTTGGCTTACTGAAAACTGACTCCTTCAACTTATACTGTGATAACAAGACTGCAATCATCATTGCTCATAAGTTATAACCCTGTCCAACAATAGCACCAAGTATGACGAAGTTGACTAAGCATGACAAAGTTGACTGATACTCCATTAAAAAAATATTATGAAAGGAATTGTGTACAGTGCCGGATGTAGAAAATTTATTCTGTGTGGGCGGAGTACAAAATTATTCAAAAATTAAATTGATAAGTATAATTATAATATATCTATATTACATTAATATCACACAATTTTTTAAAATATTTGATCAATTTGGGGGAAATGATATCATTTATCATACTCTTTTATGATGTTTCATCTTCTAGGAGCATTTCTTCATAATCTCATTATTGTTGGTAAAATATTTTTTAATATTAGTCATTAAATAAACATTCATTTCTCTCTAATTACATAATGCGATTTTGATAGATTAAATTGAATACATCACACATTTATAGTGAAATCACACCAAAAAATTAATCTTATCATGCATATTTCCTTGTAATCCCTTCACCTTTGTTATGTCTTTTTAGTAAAGAGTGAAATTTGAGTTTTTAAAGACATACATGAACTAAAACAAAATTTTGAGATTGATTTTATAAAATGGGTATAGTTAAGGGACCAATTTACTTATTGCGCCTACTTTTTTACACTCAAGAATTTTTTATTTTTATTCTTCGTCATAATACTTTAAATAGTTATTGTTTGATCACAATGTTTATTCAGTTTTCTATACATTTTATGAATTAACAAATAAGCTAAGACTTTACAGCATATATAATTGAGAAGTAAATAAAATAATAAAATTTGTAAATATTAATGTAAATATTATTTAAATTATAAATTAAAATCAATTCATTTTTGTTTATGGATTACTTGAATACCACCGTTCATTTTAAATGTTTTTGATAATTTCACACAATAACTTAACAAGAACCTGTTTATAAAAAATATTTTAAGCAACGAACATGTTTATAAATTTTTTTTACACAACTAACTTGTTTATAAAAAAACTTTAAACAACTTAATAATGAACTTATTTATAAAAGCAATTTAAATAACAACGAACTTGTTTATAAAAAGCGTTAAACAACAACATAACAACGAATTTGTTATGCTACTAGAAGAGAAGCTATGAGGTAGAGAGGAGAAATTGAGGTTTAGAGAAAGAAGGAGAAGGAAAAGACCCGAATTAATTCTTCATGATGCTCCAAGAGGGGTTCCGGGTAAATATATACCCGGAACCAAGGGTCGGCCGACCCCCATATGGACTGAACCAGTTGGTTCAGCCCCGCCGGTCCGAGATTAGTGAATGGGGGCTGAACCAGTTGGTTCAGCCCCGTTGCTTCCTGTCATCTTCTTAGGTCGTCGAGCATATTTGTGCCCCTTGAACCGTAGCGCGTTCGGGGGCATAACATTCCCCTCCCCAGCACCAACTTGTCCTCAAGGTGAAAATCGGGAAACGAGTCACGGAACTCCACCAGGTCGACCCAGGTATTGCGTGCCGCTGTCAAAATTTTCCATTTAACTAGTATCTCAGGCCGATATTCAGTACCATGTTGCTTCCACTTGATCAACAATATTTCCTCCGGTAACGGAAGCAGCTCTCCCGACGTAGTAGCCTCGGGTAAGAGTGGGCTTGGCTGGACGACGTCGCCCAGCTTCCTCTTGAGTTAGGACACATGAAAGGTCGGGTGTATCCGGGAGCCTTCCGGCAGCGCCAAGGTGTATGCCACCGGTCCCACCCATTTAGTAATGCGGAACGGTCCATAGTATCGTGGTGCTAGCTTTTGATTTGCCTGACGGGAGACGAAGAGCTGTCGGTAAGGTTGGAGTTTGAGGAATGCCTCGTCCCCCACTGCGAATTCCCTCTCGGTCCGATGTTTGTCTGCCTGTACCTTCATCCTGTCTTGAGCTACCCGAAAATTTTCATGCAGGAGGTTTAAGGTGCGATCACGATCGCGCAATTGGCCGTCGACTGACGGAAGAGCTGTGCTGCTGGCCTCATATGAGCCCAAATAAGGTGGCGGGCGGCTGTATACAACCTCGAACGGGGTAAGCTTGCTGGCCGTATGATACGAGGTATTGTAACAGTACTCGGCCCAGTGTAACCATCGGGTCCACATCCGGGGCTCGTCCATCACAAAGCAGCGTAAATAGGTTTCTACCCCTCGGTTGAGGACCTCTGTCTGACCGTCTGTCTGGGGATGATAAGCCGTGCTCAGGCGTAGTGTTGTCCCCTGTAGCCAAAAAAGTTCCTTCCAGAAATTGCTCACAAACACTGGGTTACGATCCGAGATGATAGACCGGGGCACGCCTTGAAGGCGTACGATCTCGCGAACAAAAAGATCGGCCATGATTTCGCCCATGTACGGGTGGCTCAGGGCAAGGAAATGTGCGTATTTGGAAAGTTTGTCTACCACAACCAAGATAACTGACTTGCCCTAAGATTTGGGCAATCCGTTGATGAAGTCCATGGATACCGTTTCCCAGATATGGTGCGGAATATCCAGCGGGGTCAGCAACCTGGCCGGAGAGGTTGTTTCATATTTCTGTCGTTGACACACCTCACACTGTTGCACGAACTGTTGAACGTCCCGACGTAAGCCCTTCCAGAAGACATTCACCTTCAGCCTTTGGAGTGTCCGGAGCAGACCGGCGTGGCCTCCGGTCCGGAGCTGGTACCCCGGTGTAGTGGGTTGCCCCAGTCGCAGTGCGTTCACAATAAGCCGGAGTGCGGGATCCTGTTGCACCTCCGCCTAAATGTCGTTGAGGGAATCGATCATATTCTCCTTCCCTTGCTTGTAAACGATCTCGTAATCATACCCCAACAACTTGGTCACCCACTTCTGTTGAATAGGAGAAGCTAGGCGTTGCTCCAAGAAATGTTTCAAGCTTTGGTGATCGGTGCGGACCTTGAAATGAGTCCCCAGTAAGTATGGACTCCACAGGGTCACTGCGTGGATGATGACGAGCATCTCCTTCTCGTAGGTGGACAAACCAAGAGTGCGGGGAGCGAGAGCCTTGCTGAAGTAGGCTAACGGTCTCCCGTCCTGCATCAAAACCGCGCCGATGCCCACTCCGGACGCATCGGTCTCTAATATGAACTCCTTGTCGAAATCCGGTTGGGGAAGGATCAGTGTAGTCGTCATGGCCCGTTTCAGAGCCTGGAAAGCTCCCTCAGCGTCGTCCTGCCATACGAAGCCCTCCTTCTGTAAGAGCTGAGTAAGCGGTCGTGCGATCTTGCCGTAGTCTTTTACGAACCTCCGGTAGTATCCCGTGAGACCCAGGAATCCCCGTAGAGCCCGTAACGTCGTGGGGCGGGGCCACGTCACCATGCTCTCGATTTTGTGCGGGTCTGCCTGGACCCATTGGGCCGAAACCAAATGGCCTAGATACTTGACCTCTGCCTGGACGAAGGAGCACTTGGACTGCTTAGCATACAACTGATTGTGGCGCAATATGGTGAGAACTTGCTGCACGTGCTGGAGATGCTCTGCTCAACTGCTACTGTAAATCAAGATGTCATCGAAAAATATTAACACTGAACGACGTAGAAGCGGCCGAAAGAGTTCGTTCATTACCGCCTGAAAGATAGAGGGGGCATTGGTAAGCCCGAAGGGCATCACGAGGAATTCGTAATGGCCATCGTGGGTTCGGAAGGCCGTCTTATGGATGTCCTCTTCCCGCATCCGAATTTGATGATAACCGGAGCGCAGGTCCAGTTTGGCGAATAAACATGCTCCGTGAAGCTCATCCAAGAGTTCCTCAATCATGGGGATGAGAAATTTATCCTTGACTGTTGAACTATTCAGGTTGCGGTAATCAACACAGAATCGCCAAGAACCGTTTTTCTTCTTTAACAAAATAATGGGTGACGAGAAGGAACTGGTGCTCGGACGGATGATCCCAGTGGTGAGCGTCTCCCGAATACTACGCTCTATCTCCTCCTTCTGGATGTGCGGGTAGCGGTATGGTCAGATATTGGTAGGTTCTGACCCCACCTTGAGCTGAATCGCATGATCCCAGAATCTCGGTGGAGGAAGAGTGTGCGGCTCCTGGAAGACGTCCTCGTACTGAGTCAATAATGACCGCATCGGCTCTGTTACTTCAGATGAGAGAGGGGGAGGGGATGCAAGGCCCATAATCATCGCCATCGAATTGCCCTCTTTGGATAGACATTCCAGACTTTGAACTGATATCTCCTTCAGCGGAGATGATTTGAGATCGTGGATGCAGTGTTCCTGTCCGAGTTGTATGAACTCCATGGTCATCTGGTCCTAGTCAAAGGTGACTCTCCTCAACTGTCGCAACCACTGAACTCTCAAGACCATATCGGACCCCCGGATGGGCAGCAGGTAGACATCGGTGCGTCAAGTGTACCCCTGTATTCGCAGGTCGACTCCCCGCATCACCCCTTCACACTTCAATTTGCTCCCATCGGCTACCATGACCTGGAACACGGCGCTCTGATCCACCTGTTGCCCCACTTTTCGTGCCACAATGGGGTTGATGAAATTGTGGGTACTCCCACTATCAATCAGTATGGTGACCCGCTCCTGGGCGATCTTCCCGGCTATGCGCATAATGTGGGGGGCTGTGCACCCCTTCATCGCCTGGATGGAGACCCCGAACTCGGTCAGGGTCAAATCCCCTTCTAGGTTCAGCTCGGTGGTATCCTCCTCTTCATCTTCCTCTCGCAGCATGAAAACCTGGATCTTTTGACACTTATGCCATGGGGTATACTTCTCATCGCAATTGAAACACAATCCTTTTCCTTGCGCGCTTGCAGTTCAGGCCATGTTAGTCGCGTCACTGTCGGTCTCCGGGCCGCCGGTTGGTCCCGCCTAGCCGGTGTGGGGACCGTGACTGCTTTCCCTGTGGTGCGGGACCGTTGTCTGTTGAAACGTTCCTCTTGTATTTTCGCCAAACTGATAGCATGACTCAGCCTACGGGGCATGTAAGCATGAACCTCATCACGTAGGTGATCCTTTAGAACCGAGACAAAACAGCTCAACAAGATTCTCTCCTCCCAACGGACCCGGTTGGCAAATCTCTCAAACTCGGTGCGATATTCCATCACGGTTCCCCGCTGTTGTAGTTTCTGTAACATGGCCTCGACATCTTCATACTCCAAAGGCCCGAACCGAGCTGAGAATCCCCCGACGAACTCGGTCCATGGCGCAAAATCTCGTCCCCTCAGGAACCACTGCGTCCACTAATAGGCGTCATCCTCCAGGTGGAAGGCTGCTAGCTGCACCCATTATTCCTCGGGGATTTCCTGATATTGGAAAAACAATTCCGCCTTTTGTATCCACTCGAGTGCATCTCCGCCTCTGAACTTCGGAAAATTCATGCGAGTCCTCTTGGGTGCCATGTGGGTGCCATGTATGCACCCCGCTGCCCTTTGCTACTCCACAGGGGGGTATGGTCCCTGAGGTCTTGGAAAAAAACGTTCCCTCCCTTGTTCTCCGCCCAAGTGTTGTCCCTCCCCATAAATCCTTGCTGGTGGTGGCCGCATGTCCCCTTGATCGCCAATTCCATAACCCGCGGGGTGTCCGAAATTCCGGGGAAGGGGTAATAACCCAGCGATCCCCCTCGTGGAACCACCCGGGGCTGCCGAAGGCCGCATCTGCCCCGTCGCCTGCTCCGGAAGCCGCCCCAAAGGCGTGCGACATGTGCCGAACTCGCCATAGCCCGCGGAAGAGCCGCCCAGGCCGTGCTCTACTGCCGCCTTCTCCGGAGGCCGCCAGTACCCCGTGCGCCCCCTCCGACCTCGATTCCGGCCGTATAGCCTCCACCCGTGCCGATCGGAGGTTGCGGGATGCTGTCGAGGCCGACCTGCGCGAATTGGCTGGAACCCGATAGCGGGTACTGTTGCCGTGCGGGATCGGGTATTTCCGCCTCCGATCCCTCCGTAACCACCGCTTTTCCCTTTAGGTTTTGAGTTAGGAGTGTTTTGATCTCCTCCATGCGGGCCTCCATTCGTTCTTCCATTTGTTGGGTTGAAAGCTTCATTCTTTCCTCCATGGCCGCTACCGAATCCGTCAATCCGATGTAGTTTTTCTCCAACGAAGCTAGTCGGCCGACATCTTCATTTGAACGGGTGTTAACCATGGTGGGAGGAAGAGACCTCTGATACCAAATGTTATGCTACTAGAAGAGAAGCTATGAGGTAGAGAGGAGAAATTTGGGTTTAGAGAAAGAAGGAGAAGGAAAAGACCTGGATTAATTCTTCATGATGCTCCAAGAGGGGTTCCGGGTAAATATATACCCGGAACCAAGGGCCGGCCGCCCCCATATGGGCTGAACCAATTGGTTCAGCTCCGCCGGTCCGAGATTAGTGAATGGGGGCTGAACCGGTTGGTTCAGCCCCGTTGCTTCCTGTCATCTCCTTAGATCGTCGAGCATATTTGTGCCCGTTGAACCGTAGCGCGTTCGGGGGCATAACAGATTTTTTTTTTGTAAAAAAATTCATCAACATAACAACGAACTTATTTATAAAAAACTTAAACATTAGCATAACAGTGAACTTGTTTATAAAATAAAAAACTTTAAATGTCGTTGACAGTAAGAATCCATCTGATTAAAAGCTACACCCTCCACCAGCCGAGTTAAGAAGATAATTTTCATATCAATATTACAATATAATATATTCTTAGGTAACTTATCTGCCATGGTAAATCACTTGTTTTCTATTACTAAAAAATAGTATTTTTAGAATTCAGTGTGAGCGGCAGCTCACACTAGGGCTTATGTGGGTCCTCCCCTGATTGTATATTCTCCTTTCGTACATTTAGAGGGGCAACTTGCAGATGTTCTTAGTAAGGGATTAAGGAAAAATATTTGTAAATATTTTTAGCAAGTTGAGCACGAATAATATTACATGCCTAATTGGAGGAGGTGCTGTTTGAAGTATTAATATATATATTTTATTTTGTTTTATCTTCGTCCTCTACTATATATAGATGGCCTCTCTCTTTTCATGTAATTAACAAAGTTATTTTTTCCAACTTACATTATTGAAATCTGGTACCATTCATAAGCCTATTTTAATTAAACATTTATGTTGGAGTTATTCTTGTGACAGGTGGGGTGGTTTTATTTTCTAGATCGCTTGCTCCGTTGAAGCGTGAAGGAATTCGAGTGAACGTTCTTTGTCCCGAGGTATAGTAATTTATTATGTTATGTTTGAAGGATGCTTTTGTTCTGTGTATGTGTAGCTTGTTAATCTTTTGTGATTTGCAATTAGAAACATACTTAGGGTGGAAAATTGCAATAAATACGAAATGTTATTATTTGTGTTTGATATCATGAAATCTTAGCATGCCAATGACAAATAACTATCTTTATAAAGTAGCATTTGTAAGAACTTTAATTCTAAAAATCTATTTATAGTCGAAATTTGAAGTTACTAAAGAAATAATGTTAAGATAGTGTTTCAGTGTTCATCACACGATTATCTATTTTTATTAATGTAATAAGCTTTTAAGTTTACAACTCAAATATAATAATGGATGAAAAACTTGCACTTTGCAGAAATGCTAACATAGCTTGAGCTAGTGCTCGGGACCATAATGTTATCCTCTCTCATAGTATCATGGAAGTTGCCTTACATTTTCACAGTGCTCAGTATGCTCTTGTGAGAATCATAATTTTTCTTTCATGACCATCTGACACTCAAGGTTGTACTCCTGATGTATCTGTAGTTGAATGTGTTATACATATTTTAGTTTAAGTTTTTTTCCCGCTCTTATTTCACGTGATATGTCACGTGCTTTATGTCCTATATATATGTATGCTTGTCCCGATTTAGGGCATCAAAATATATTTTTCTTTCCATTTCACTTGGTATCAGAGCTAGGTTGTCGCGATCTGCCTCCGCACGCAACAACGCACGTTCGTTCGACTCCGCCGATCTCCGTCTTCCGACGCTCGCAGCCAATCCCCGTCTCCCGTCGTTCGCTTCCAGCGAGCTTCTCCCACGCCCAGCCTAAGGCTTCCGCCGCCCCCTTCAAGCGCACTTCTCCCGCACAGCGCCTAGGGCTTCTGTCGACCCCTTCGAGTGTTTCTCCCATCGCCTCTTTCTTCTCCAGCGGCCTTCACATCTTCAACGATCTTCTTCGCCCGGTCTTTCCGGGCGACCCTTTGTCTCCGACCATTTTGTCCTCCATGGGGGACTAACGGAGACATCGTGGTCACATCCTCCGGTGTCCTCTCTGGCGACACGATCTAAGAGACACTCGTAGCATGTCGTTTCTTCCGATTTGAGTTCTTCGTCTTGCTAGTTTTCTTCAGACAATTATCGATGGGTGATTCCTCCAAAATCTCATCGTTTCCCCAAACTGGTGTCCTCACGCATGAGCACGGTCCCTCTGCAGATCCTACTCGGAGCCACGACCAATCTGGCTCGTTGAAGATTACTATTGTTGCCTTGGATGACACAAATTATCTGGAATGGTCCAGGGAGGCACAACATGCTATTTGAAGTCACCAGCCATATGGGCACATTGATGGTACCACTATTGAGCCACCACGTTCCGATCCCTCATGGAGAAAATGAGATGTGGACAATTCCTTGGTTGTCAAGTGGTTCCTTCACTCTATGCCCCCTCAGGTGTATCGCAGTTACATGCTTCTGGATTCTGCTTATGAAATTTGAAAACGGGCCCGTGACACCTACTCTCAGATAGACAGTTCGACGCAGATTTATGAGCTCACTCAACATGTTTTGAAGCTGAAGCAGGGAACCATGATTGTCACTGCCTACTACTCTGAGTTTGAACGTCTGTATCAAGAACTGGATTACTTCAACATCTTTACCGCTGCTTGCACTGCCGATGCACAAGCTATTCAGATGGATAAAAACCGTTTTCGGGTTCATGTCTTTCTTATGAGGCTGAATATGGAGTTTGATGCGGTTCGCCTGCATGTCCTCCATCGCGAGTCTCTTCCCTCTCTTCAGGAAGCCTTCGGTATGCTCCTCAGTGATGAGAACCGTCGCCGCTCTCTTTGTTCCTCTACCGACACTCTGCTCTTGCTGGGATTATTCGAGGAACATCTGTTTTCGTCTACACCCTCATCTTGCTCCCAAAGGGCGCGGTTCTGGTGCTCGTGGGAGAGGTGGTCACCGCGGTGGTGGTCGTCAGGATAGTATTCGCACTCAGTATTCCGCGCATTCGACTGAGGTTTATGAGGACAGCTCTGAGGGCCTTTTTGCTATGGAGTTAGAGGCCTTCCGTGTAACAACCGTAATTTAATACAAAAATATTCGACCTCGAGCAATCTTGATCGAGGTAGAGTTTTGTCGAGGTACGATGTTATGATTGTTTAATACCATTGAGAAATAATAATAATAATAATAACAAGATTTAAAATCAAATTAACAATTAATTAATTATTTCCCCCCACCACTCTCCATATGTTTTCCGTAACTGATTTGAACCCCCCACGCCTCTTTAGTTCCTTCTCCTAGATGTCTGTTTAGGGTAGTAACTGCCGCTCAATACTTTATTAACAAAAGAGGTCAAAATCTCTAATTTTAATTTCCGCTCCTTAGTAGTGTTGGCTCTCGAAACCGCCGACTCCCTGTAACGCAGACGTGTTCTTTGGGTGTTTCTTTTCATGTTTTCAGTCACCGTGCGCATTTCTCTCGTCGGAGATCCCAGACATTCCTCATGCATGTCCAAAGAGTAGCGCCGTCCTCGCTGGTGTCGGCTGGTAACATCGCCTCTCCCTCTTATATTTCTGGCAGCGACAAAGCAGCGTTGATAGTAATCTTCTTCCTTTGAAGTTTTGACAACAAGCAGGGAACTTTCTCTGCTGTGCCCAAACGTAATTTCGTGTGGAGTGTTGGTAGTAATCTTCTCCCGCGTTTGATAAAGGCGTTCTATCTTTCTCATGGGTCGTAGTGTACCTTATGAGTGACTGTGTTTGGGAGATGTTACCCCGTTTTAGAAGATTAGTAGATTCGAGTCTGTGTCCGTGAGACACTAGAACACTTGAGTTCGTTAGTAGGACTCAGATCGTTAGACTAGTATTCCGCGATAAAAGCTACTTTGCCGAGACCTTTAAAGAAGGATAAACATAAGTGATTTAGAACTCAAACTTAGACCAAAATTTAGAAACTCTTAGTCAACCGAACTTTCGGAACTTGAGTAATTGTGCTTAGCATGATTAACTAAAACAGATAGTTATCCTGTTTTCTTTATTTTAGAAAAACATGCATAGTACAACAATATAAAGTTTTTCTATAATATAAAACTTATTTTAAAAAGCATGCATACATTTCTTTTCAAATAATATTAGTGTCACTAGGAAAAATAATTTTTCTTACTTTTCCATTCGGCTGACCCATTTTGGGCATGTTTTTACAGAGGAATCAGGCGGGAAGTTGTGCCTAGGATGAGCATGTTTATGGAATCGCTCCTATAGTTTGTTGTTCCCCTTTCAGTTGTTTTTCTTTTAGTACAGTACTGATTAGTTCTTGGACACTTGTAATGTTAATGTTTAAGAGTTTTCTTTATACCGGACATTGTGTAGTATTTCAAATACTCAATTGTTTGGTTGTTACTCTTTTCTAGTGACTGTGAATTCAGCTTATTGAGCTACACCTTTACCCTTAGTTGCACTTTCTACTTCCGCTGTAAGTTAAATTTTCAATTCTTTCCATATATTCCTGCTATGCACTAGTTTTAATATCATTTCTTAGTTTACTGCTTATCGTTGAACTCAACTGAACTGTTGATTTGTTGTTAAACTAGGATAAAATGTTACAATTTGTATCAGAGCGAGGTTTATGATCCCATGAACTAGAAAATTCACCGAGCCATAAGATTTCATCTGAATCACTCCTTCGATGAGAGAGTCGTCGAGTTTTATTTAATTCTCAGTTGTGCTTCTGTTTAAAAATATCCTGTATAGTGGATCCTTTATTTATGTCAAGTACATCAATAACTTCATTACTTACGTCTTATAGGCACCGCGTACTAGTGAGACAGGCGAGCCTTCTCGCCAGAATACAACTCCTGAAATAGCCACGGATGAACATCGTACACCAGCAGCGCCTCCAGCACCAGCAACACCTGTAGCACCAGCAGCGCCTCCAGCACCAGCAACACCTGTATCACCAGCAGCGCCTCCAGCACCAGCAACACCTGTAGCACCAGCAACACCAGACCCGACAGACATGTCCGCTATTATTGCTAGAGCGGTGGCCTTAGCCCTGGTGGAATTCAGAAATGCACTGTCTGCTACAGATCCAACATCACTTCCTGTGCCAGCTGCAGGGTACTTAGGGATGGAGCGCTACCTGAGGAATTTCCACGATCTCCACCCCTCAAATTACAATGGAGAAGAGACGCCGATGGAGACTGATGATTGACTGATAAAGACTCGAGAATTGCTCAAAGTGATGGAGTGCCCAGAGAACAAGAAGGTTCCGTTAGCGGATTTTCTCCTAAAAGGGGCAGCCCATCAGTGGTGGACCAGGCACTTAGCGGACGACCCCGCCCGTAAGTAGCTTAGTTTAAAATTTTCTTCCTTTAGTATTCATTAATCTTTTAGCATAATGACATGCGTTTTCCAACATTGTCAGGTCGTACCTCATACATGTTCACATAGAATGTCTTCTCGACAACCATAGTTATCAAGACGCGCGCCTAGGCGCGCCTGAGGCGCCGGGCGCACCAGGCGCAGCCCGCCGCGCCTCAGCACAGCTGAGGCGGGCGATGTGCCCCAGGCGCGCCTCAGGCTCTCCCAGGCGCGCCTAGGCGCGCGCCTTACAGGCTCCCAGGCGCGCCAAAGGCGCCCCCGGGCCTTTCAAGTATTTTTTTTAAAAATTTTTTTGATATGGGCAAAAACATGATCTTAGATGCACCTGAGGCACCCCCTAGGCGCACTTGGGCGCCCAATTCGCTGAAATTGAGCGAATTCGGCGCCCAATTCGCTGAAATTGAGCGAATTCGGGCGCCCAATTCGCTGAAATTCCACGCATTGGGCGCCCAAATCTCTGAAATTCCGCGATTTTGCTCAATTCCAACGAATTGGGCGCCCAATCCGCACAATTTCAGCGAATTGGCGCCCAATTCGCACAATTTCAGCGAATTGGGCGCGCAATTCGCACAATTTCAGCGAATTGGGCGCGCAATTCGCTCAATTTCAGCGAATTGGGCGCCCAATTCGCTCAATTTCTTCTTTCCCCAATTTTGCGCCTCACGTGCCTCAGGCGCGCGCCTGCGCCTTGCGCCTAGGCTCCAGGGACCCTTTGCGCCTCGGTGCGCCTTGCGCCTTTGATAACTTAGTCGACAACACTAGCTAGCTGTTTCGTACCCCCGTTTGAGCGACACAGTATTCAGGAGAAATACCTTAGGCTTATTTAGGGGGACAAAACAGTAGTGGTTTATGAGTGGGAGCTGACCCACTTGTCTCGTGATGCTGGCACGAAGCAGGGGGACGAGAACGAGAAGTGTAGCCGTTTTATGGACGGACTTTGTGATTCACCGAGGCAGCCTTTGTTGACGATGGTGAACACTGATTACAAGAGCTTAGTGGACACAACCTGAAGCAGTCCCCTAGAGCCCTGTTTGGACGGTTTAACAAGACCATGCTTCAACTAGGCTATACTCATGAACAGACTTATCATACTCTCTTTATCAAGAGGAGAGGAGCCCAAATATCAATACTTATTATGTACGTGGTGTTGAGAACGAGGGAGAGAAAACTCACCTTAGGGTTCGATGCTCACTCTCTGCCTTCTGCCGAAGAAGAATAATTCCTTTATATGCTTAGCCACTCCTTAAGATCTGGTCACCACCAGGTGAACCCAAGTTAGCTTGACTCATAACACCCCTCCTCAAGCTAACACCGTAAGCATTCAACATCCCGAGCTTGAGCGAGAAAGAATGAAGAGATTTCCCAGAAACAGCTTTGGTGAGAATGTCAGCAAGTTGATCCTCAGATGACACAAACACCACAATGATAGTCTTGTCATGGATTTTGTTCCGAATGAAGTGCCAGTCGACTTCAATGTGTTTGGTTTTCTCATGAAAGACGGAGTTGTTAGCTATATGGATAGCCGCTTGATTATCACAATAAAGATGCATTGCTTCAGAAACAGGGAAGCCCATCTCCCCCAATATAGACTTAACCCAGATGAGTTCACAGGTAGTGACAACAATATCCCGATACTCGGTTTCTGTGGACGAACGAGCAACAACATTTTGTTTTTTACTTCTCCAGGAAATAAGATTGACACCAACATAGATAGAATATCCACTTGTAGATCTTCTATCTGAGGAAGAGTCTGCCCAATCAGCATCACAATACCTGTGGACCTTAAGATGACCATGATCTTGATAGAGAATGCCTTTTCCGGGGTCCTTTTTTAAATATTTGAGAATCCGCATGACAACTTGATAGTGATGAACTTTAGGATTGTGCATGAATTGACTTACCAAGCACACAACAAAGGAGATATCAGGTCTGATAATCGTCAAATAAATCAACTTTCCAACAATACGTTGAAATTCTGACTTCCTCTCAAGATCGGAAGAATTCTCCTTATGAATGTCATAACTCGGATCCACAGGACTATCCACGGGTTTGACACCCAAATATCCAACATCTCTAAGAAGATCCAAGACATGTTTATGCTGAGAAATCATAATCTTCCCCGCAGATCGAGCGATCTCAATTCCAAGAAAGTACCTAAGGATTCCCAAATCCTTAATTTCAAAGGCAGAAACCAATTCCTTTTTTACAGAAGTAATGTGGTGTTCATCAGTTCCGGTGATAATAATGTCATCCACATAGACAACAAGAATAGTTGTACATTCTTCATTTCTGTAGACAAAGACGGAGTGATCTGAAGTGCAACGAGTGAAGCTTAGATGAACAAGTTTGCCGCTTAACTTGACAAATCAGGCTCGAGGCGACTGTTTGAGGCCATACAAGACTTTCTTAAGGCGACACCCATGTCCTTCAGGAACATCCATACAGACCATTCCAGGGGAGGCGTCATATAAATTTCTTCCTGTAAATCACCATGGAGGAAGACATTTTTAACATCAAGCTGATGTAACGTCCAAGATTTATGAGCTGCAATGGACAGTAAAATTCTGACGAAGTTCAGCTTAGCGACCCGGGCAAATGTCTCTTGAAAATCAATTCCATCAACCTGAGTAAAGTCTTTAGAAACCAATCTCGCCTTAATCTGTCAAGAGTTCCATCTTGAAGAAATTTAGTTGTATATATCCATTTGCATCCGATAGGACGACGCCCATGTGAGATAGGAATAATTTTCCAAGTTTTTTGATGTTGGAGAGCATTCATCTTCTCGTCCATGACATTCGTCCAATGAGGACACAAGATAGCCTCTAAAAAACTGTTGGGGATAGAAATAGAGGAAACAAAGACAAGATATGCTTGCAAAGAGTGAGAGATAGAATTATACCCAACATACTTATCTATGGGATATCTAGTTCGACCGTTATGAACTTGCAGCGCAAAAGTTGTCTCCTGAGTGATGTTGTTGCTCGGATCTGGCACAGTGGGGTGGGTGGTGGAACATGAGTGAGACACTCTTGACCAAGATTTCTATGTTTCCTTCTCTGGTACACTTGGATATTCTTCCTCCTTCTGTACACACGAATATCCTTGGTAGGAACTTCTCTTTAACAAGAATATCCACACATCCCGGAGCAAGCACATCAACCGAAACAGAAAGAGGTGGCACTGTGTCATTATCATCTTTGCTCTTCTCTTGAAATGTGATAACCTTTCCCTCATCAGAGTAATAGAGAGTATTCTCAAAAAACGTGACATCCTTTGAGATAAATCTTCTCCTAAGAATATGAGAATAATACTTGTACCCCTTTTGGTTGGCAACATATTCCACAAAGACACATTTTATTGCTTGTGGGCCCAACTTATCCTTATGAGGCCCCACAATATGGACAAAAACAGTGCATCCAAAAATTTTGGGGGGAAGACAGAATAGAGGCATATTTGGGCAAAGGAGCTTTAGGGGGTACTTTCCCCCCAAAGTACCTGTAGCCATCCGATTAATAAGATATACGGAGCTAAGAACACCTTCATCCCATAGCCTCTTAGGAACATGCATCTCTTGCAACAGACAATGAGTGGTCTCCAAGATATGACGATTCTTCCTTTCGACTACCCCGTTCTGTTGAGCAGTCCTCAGACATGAGGTTTGGAAAGTAATGCCATGCTCTCCCAGGAACCTCTGAAGGCCACTGCATGTGTATTCGCCTCCGTTATCACTCATAAGGATATTAATTTTAGTTCCAAATTGAGTCTGCACATAATGATAAAATAACTGAAATATTTCTGAAACTTCATTTTTCTTTTTCATGAGGTACACCCAAGTAAAGCGCGAGTGATCATCAATAAAAGAGACAAAATACTGAAAACCATTCACAGAGCAAATAAGAGCAGTCCAAACATCAGAATGTATCAAATCAAAACAATTTAAATTTCGACTACGACTAGGGGCATAATTGGTTCTATAGTGCTTAGTCAGTTCACAAGACTGACAATCAAAAGTAGGTTTTTCAATATTGAGAAAATGCTGGAAAGCAGCTTTTAAAGTTTTCAAACAAGCATGTCCAAATCTCTTGTGCCACAACATCAACTGATCAGGGTTGGTAGACTTCTGAACACCAAAAGCTTGACAGCTGTCCAAGACATACACACCACAGACTCATGTCCACCACCAATCGTCTTCCCACTCGCCAGATCCTGAAAAACACAATGAGAGGAGAAAAAAGTGATAGAACAGTTAAGTTGTTTAGTTAAACTGCTCACAGATAAGAGATTTGTTGGGAATGTTGGAACAATAACAACAGATTTGAGAGACACGGAGGGAGAAAGATGAATAACCCCTTTATCAGCCACAGGAGTCGAAGATCCATCAACCAGTCTCACACTGCCAGAGGCAGGAGAAATAGAAGAGATCCCCATGGAAGACCCAGTCATGTGGTCGGAAGCCCCTGAGTCAATGATTCAAGAAGTAGATGGTCCTTTCGAGGACACATGAGTAGAATGAGCATGAGCTGCCGTCCCCACAAAATCACCAGAACGAGATCGCCCGGTAGCATTGGCTTTTAAGGACTTCAGTTCTCTAGTCAAACTCTCGTTCTCTGCCTGAAGGTACCCAGTATTCTCCAAATTCCCATACATAGCCGTTTGGGATCTCACATATTTCTCATCGGCACCACGAATCCAACCTGGAGGGATAAGGTGAGGATGAAGATCCCAACATTTCTCCTTCCCATGACCTTGCTTCCTACATTGAGGGCACTTCATCTTGCTCTTGTCCTCTAGTCTCACGTTCCTCGTGTGTCATCTCTTCTGTTCTGCAGCAAGGGCAGATTTTTCATGACCAACCAGAATGTCTGAACGAAGGGAATTTATACGGCTTGTTTCCCCTCAAATATAATGAGTCACTGTCTTTAGATCCGGAACGGAATCTCTACCCAACATCTGAACTCTCTGGAATTCAAGTTTAGGAGGAAGACCAGAAAACATCTCAAAGACCCTCCGTTGCATGAGGTCAGTCTTGTAATCTCCTATAGTCTGAATAGCGGAATACTGATCTATTTCAGCCCATTTATGGTTCAACTTGTCGTAATATTCTTCGAAATCAGCCATTCTTGTCATGTGGACTTGCTCAGTTTGGAGCTGATATATTCTAGCCAAGTCCTTTTTTGAGTAATTTCGTTCAATCAATTCCCACATCTCTTTCGCAGTTTAGCAGAATAAAAAATGACTTGCAATCTTGGGTTCCATAGAATTGACAAGCCAATTTATCACAGTGAGGTTCTCACCTTCCCATTCCTCATATAGGGGGTCAGACACGTCTGGAGCTGGTTTGGATCCGGTGAGAAACCCAAGTTTCCGACGACTTCCAATGAATATCCGCATAGATTGGGCCCATAAAAGATACTTTCTCCCATTGAGCTTGATTTGAGTAACACCATAGTTGAAGTCCATGTTAGAACTTCCTCCACCACAGTGTTTAGATTGATTAACCACCCCTTCAGAGGACACCAATACCCCTCAATTTGTCCTCCATAGGAACAAACACTGACAACAACACCAATAGACGGCAACCACTGCTCCTCTTGATCTATCAGTCTGTCAAATAAACCTGCTTCCTGGAGAAAATACTGCAATATGGTTTTCTGTTACTGTGCCTCCTGAACAGCCACCAAGATTCAGTTGACCCAGTTGAGGGAAGAATGATGGATAAGGTTGCTGACGATCTGTAGAACCTCTGGTGGCTGTAGGTGGCTGCTGGATGTTGTTGAGGACGGAGGTGGGTTGCGAACGATCGATCCCAGCAGCCAGAAGACGACGATCGAGCCAGAAGACACGATCGAGAGGATCGATCGATTTATCGATGGCTGACGATCGACGGGCCGACGAAGACGAACGAATGCCAGAAGGAGAGGATCCATCTATCGCTGACGATCGACGGGCCCTGCTATCGACGGAGCCCTGCTATCGACGGAGCCCTGACGATCGATGGCTGACGATCGATCGCTGACGAAGGTTCGATCCCAGCTATCGACGGGCCGCGAGCCTTTAGGCTGAAGCGGAAGAAACCTCCTCTGATACCATGTTGAGAACGAGGGAGATAAAACTCACCTTAGGGTTCGATGCGCTCTCTCTGCCTTTTGCCGAAGAAGAATAATTCCTTTATATGCTTAGCCACTCCTTAAGATCTGGTCACCACCATGTGAACCCAAGTTAGCTTGACTCATAACACGTGGATGAAATCATCATTACAGGAGATGACCATGAAGAGATCATACACTCGAAAGAACAATTGAGTAAAGAATTTGTAAGTCAAGGACCCAAGGAAGTTGAAATACTCCTTGGAAAATGAAGCAGTGAGGTCTCGTCGGGAGATCTTCATCTCTTAGAGAAAGTACACCATTGATCTTCTGGAGGAAACCGGGATGCGTGGGTGTTCTCCCGTGAATGCACCTATTGGGGCTAACCACAAGATTGATGCTGATACTAGTGAAGATAAAATGGATGCTTCAAAGTACCAACGAGTGGTTGAGAGACTCATATACTTATCTCATACTCGTCATGATATTACGTATACCGTGGGTGTCGGAAGTAGATTCATGCACTCTCCCACAATTCGCCATCAGTAGGCCGCATATCGGGTATTGAGATACCTTAAGAAGTTTGCAGGACGTGAGATTCTATTCTCTGCAAGTCAACCTCTGTAAGTTGAAGTGTTTACAGATGCTGATTGGGTTGGTAGTCACGACGATAGAAAGTCTACTACCAGGTATTGCTCGTTTATGGGTGGAAATCTTGTATCGTGGAAAAGCAAGAAACAAAATGTTGTTGCTCGCTCAAGTGCCGAAGCGGAATATAGGGCTATGACACAAGGAGTATGTGAGAGATTGTGGTTGAAGACATTTCTCCAAGATATGGGTCTCCAGGTGAACAAACCAATTACTATCTATTGCGACAACCAAGCTGCCATCAGTTTTGCTCACAATCCGGTTCAACGTGATAGGACAAAACATTTTTAAGTTGATAGACATTTCATCAAAGATCACCTAGACAAAAGAAATATCTGTACTCCGTTCGTGAACTCGTATGTTCAACTAGCCGATATCTTCACCAAAGGGTTAAGCTCTGACAACTTCATGAACGATACAATCAAGTTGGGGATTATCGATATATATTCCCAACTTGAGGGGGAGAGCTGAATATATGCGTTATACGCGTTTTGATTTACGTTTTATTTTTCCCGCTCTTATTTCCGTGATATGTCACGTGCTCTATCTTTATACTATAAGGGAAGACCTAATCCCTCATGGTGTAACATTCGGTGGACCAAAATACCCTCAAAAAATCGGTTTTGATGGGTTAAATTAGGGGATATTTTGGTCATTTGCCCGGATTAAGACTAAATTAAGGGAGACCGGCACTGTTCATCCGCATCAAAAACCTGATACCCTAATGGACCCCAGCAGAACCCCGCTCCTCTCCCGACACCCCCTCTCACTTTCCTTTCCCCCTCCTCGGCGTACCCCTTCCGCTCATCAATCTCCAAGCCACCAAGCTTTCTTATGGCACAACGCATGCTATCATCGCGGGAGGAGATCTACGCCACTTCCACGAGACGCCGCTCCTGAGATCTACGCCGCTTCTGCGATCGATGCCGCTTTAGGTCTATCTTCTGTGCCGCTCCTCCACCGCTGCTGCAACTTCAATTCGTCCTCTTTAGGTCTATCTTCCTCCTTCCGGCAAGGTACTATTCTGTTTTCTCGGTTTTCTGTTTCTTGGTGTTCTGTTCTGTTTTGTTTTCTTGATGTTCTGTTCTGTATTGTTGTTCCTCCTGCCGGCATGAACACACCAAATATTATATCCCAACATCTGCTGCAGGGGAGAAGATTACTGAGAAAAATTATTCATAAAAAATTGTCTGTGAGGATTTTCTCACAAAAGAGGCCCACATAAAGACAGCTCAGATTAGTCAAAAGGCTTAAGCGCTAAGGAAAGACCAAATTTTGGTGTCCTGTCCAAACCCTTCGTCTCGAATTTGCCGGAGAGGGTCACGATCAAATTAGGCTTCACTCCGTGCTGCAGAATGGCGCCGAGCTTCCCGGAGTTGTTCAGCCTTGCCTTAACAGTGGTCAGTGGATCCATCTCATATGCTCCTTCGACGCTGAAGGTTTTCTCAGTAATCAGAACTGGGATATATTTGGTGTGTTCATATACATGGCTTGGAGCATGAGATGTGTTCTATTCTCTAGGTCTCAGTAATCAGTCATTTATGTTCATATATATTTAGATGTAATGGAGAGAGGGAAGGGAGTGTATGCTGGCATAGCAGAATAATACATGGCTTGGAGCATGAGAATGGAAAATAGATTATGTTTGAGCTGTACTGCAACAATAAAAAAACACTATTTAGAGCTATCTTTTTTTAGGTGTAAACACAATGTATAAGTACTTGAACAAATTGTAGAAGTAACTATGAATTTGAGAAAATTACTCTCCAAAATCAGCATTATTTCTAGGACTTGCATCCTATTTAAGTGTGTTCTCTAGCAAACACCGCAAAAGTGTAGATAGTATTTTAGATTGGTTCAACTCATCCACAACTAGGCATGATTGAATGGATATCAATGACAAATGTTGCCGCCCGTGGCAAGTGCCGCCGCCCGTTACAAATGCCACCGCTCGCGACAAATGTCACCGCCCATGACCAATGGATTCCCCCACGAGCGGTGTTGTCTTCCACATCCAATGTTGTCCCCCACGTCCAAGGGCGGCTCCCGCGTCCAATGTGAGCGCCTATGACCAATGTCAGTGCCCACGACCAATGTAGCCGCTCCCGACCAATGTCGCCGCCCCCGACCAATGTCGCCGCCCCCGACCAATGTCGCCGCCCCCGACCAATGTCGCCGCCCCCGACCAATGTCGCCGCCCCCGACCAATGTCGCCGCCCCCGACCAATGTCGCCGGCCCAGACCAATGTCGCCGACCCCGATCAATGTCGCTGTCAACGACCAATGTCCCCCAGGACCAATGTCTCCCCCACGACCGATGTTGCCCCCCACGACTGACGTCTCCACCCACGACCGACGTCTCCCCCCACGACCGATGTCGGCGCCCTCCACCAATGTCACCCCCACGACAGATGTTGTCGTCCACGACCGATGTCGTCGCCCCCAACCGATGTCACACACCATGACCAATGTCGCACCCCGCGACAAATGTCGCACCCCATGACAAATGTCGCCTCCACGACAAATGACACTTCCACGACAAATGTTCCCACCACGACAAATGTCGCTTCCACGATAAATGTCTCCCCCGACAAATGTCGCTCCCACGACAAATGTCGCTCCCACGACAAAGGTTGCCCGCACGGGGTCTCCCGTGCACGACTGCTTGTGTCCTATATTTATGTATGCTTGTCCCGATTTAGGGCATCAAAATATATTTTTCTTTCTGTAGAGAAAAAAAGGAACCTTGTATATATGTTCACTTGTATCAAATACAAAGAATGAGTACATATTTATAAGAGGGAGAAAGAGAGAGGAAAGTCTTATACATGATGTGAGATTAATGATAAGAGAGAAATAACACAAAAAAGAACATAATGAGCCTTTGTCAAATGAGTTTCTCTAACACTCCCCCGCAAGCTAGAGCGTACAAGTCATATGCACCAAGCTTGGACAAACACTGGTAAAATAAGATACTTGATAAAGCCTTCGTGAGAATGTCAACAACTTGATCAGTGCCCGGAACATGCTTTAATTCAAATTTCTTCATTTGAACTTTCTCCCGAATAAAATGACAGTCAACCTCGATATGTTTCATGCGCTCGTGAAATGCCAGATTCTTTGTTATATGTATGGCCGCTTGACTGTCACAAAATAGAACAACAGATGAAGGAAGTTTTACCCCCAGGTCAGCACAGAGTCTTTCAAGCCATGTGAGTTCAGAGACAACCGATGCCATCGATCGGTATTCTGCTTCCGCGGAGGATCGAGCAACCACGACTTGTTTCTTACTTTTCCATGTAATGAGATGATCGTCAAAATATGTACAGAACCCACTGGTTGACCGCCGATCGTCCAGTGAGCTAGCATAATCGGCATCTGAATATGCAACCAATGCTGGAATAGAGTTGGAGGTTTTGTAAACCAGCCCTTGACACGGAGCTGCCTTAAGTTATCAGAGAATCCGTTCAACCACCTGGAGATGAGAAATCCGGGGAGCATGCATGAATCGACTGACAATCCCAACAACGAACGATATATCAGACCTCATGACCGTTAGGTAGATCAACTTTCCCACAAGACGTCGATAGTATTCCGGGTTCTGGAGAGGCAGATCATCATCAGAGATATGAGCACATAGCTTGTGATTTGCCTCCATCGGAGTAGTAGCTGTCTTGCAGCCAGACTGGCCAGCGTCTTTGAGGAGATCAAGACAATACTTCCGTTGGGAGAGGACAAGCCCATCCGGACGTCGTGCGATCTCAAGACCGAGGAAGTAGCGAAGATGCCCCAGGTCTTTGGTCTGAAACACAGTGCTGAGATGCTGTTTGACCGCTTGAATCCCCTTTGAATCATCCCAGTGAGCAGGATGTCAACATAAACCAGCAGAAGGACCGTTCCTGTTGTCCGGTGTCGAGTGAATAAGGAGAATTCTGCGGAACTCCGAGTGAAGCCCATGTCCCGAACAACCTTGCTGAACTTGTCAAACTACGCCCAAGGGGATTGTTTGAGACCATAGATGGATTTCTTCAGAAGACACACACGAGACTCCCCCATGGTCTCAAACCCGGGCGGTTGGCGCATGTAGACGATTTCTTGAAGATCACCATTCAAGAACGCATTCTTGATATCCAGCTGATGAAGGGGCCAGTGGCGATGCACAGCCACAGAGAGCAGGACACGAACAATGTTGAGCTTGGCCACCGGAGAGAAGGTTTCCTCATAATCAAGGCCCTGCTGTTGAGTGAAGCCACAGGCCACCAGGCGGGCCTTCAGACGGTCAACAGTGCCATCAGGAGCATGTTTGATGACGAAAACCCATTTACACCCAACAAGTTGCTGACTGGGAGGTAAAGGGACAAGGACCCAGGTCTGGTTGTCCCAAAGGGCCGTCATTTCCTCGTTCATGACAGCCTGCTAGCCTGGATGCTGAAGCGCCTCTTGCTCAGAGTTTGGGACAGAAACAGAGGATAATGATGTGGCAAAGTGAACAAGTAGCGGTGAAAGGCGATAAAGAGAGACATAATTCACCATAGGATGAGCGGTGGAGGCTGGAGCCGGAGCAGCAGGCCGCGGAGCGTCAGAGGTCGAAGCCGACTGCAGTGGGGCAACGGGACGTGGAGAGCGACGAGAATAGACCCGGATGACAGGTGGCTGGGGAAGGACCGAAGGCTGGGCAGGAAGGGGAGAAGGTGGAGACCGGGGAACAAAGATGACAGGGCGCACCACGGGCTCCGGAAGAGGAGCGAGATCCAGAGCAGAGAAGAAGGGAAGATCTTCCCGGAAAGTGACATCCGTAGAAACGGTCACCTTGCGGGTAGTGGACGAATAACACACATAGCCCTTTTGAGTGCGCGAGTAGCCCACAAAGACATATTTGGCCGCACGGGGATCCAACTTGTCTGTAGATGGGCCGAGGTGGTGAACGTAGCATGTACACCCAAAAATGCGTGGATTAAGAGGGAAGGCCGAAGTGGAGGGAAATAGGAGGCTGAAAGGAGTAGCATTCTGGAGGACGGAGGACGGCAGACGGTTGATAAGAAAACAGGCCGTGAAGAGCGCAAAGTTCCAGTATGGTTTGGGGACCCGCATTTGAAGCATAAGAGAACGAGCCACATCAAGGAGATGACGATTCTTGCGTTCGGCGACACCATTCTGCTGTGGGGTATATGCACAAGATGTTTGATGAATAACCCCAAACTCGGAGCAGAGGGTCGCGAAGTCATGTCCAGTGTACTCGCGCGCATTATCAGTGCGAATAGTTTGAATGGGCGAAGAGAATTGAGTGTGAGTCTCAAGAATGAAGGCCCTAAATACGCGGGGAAGCTCAGAACGATCGCGAAGGAGATACAACCATGTCATGCGAGAATAATCATCGATGAATGTAAGAAAATAACGGTAGCCATAAATACTAGTAATCTTGTACGGACCCCATATATCGGAGTGTACCAAAACAAAAGAAGCAGAGCTCCAAGTACAATGATAAGGAAAAGATGGACGTAGCTGCTTGCCAAGAATACAGGTTTTACACTGAAAAACAGGAAGAGATATATCCGGGAGAGCCTGCTGGAGGACGGGAAGAGGAGCATGACCAAGACGCCGATGCCAATCCGAAGAGGAGACAGATGCAAGGAGAGTAGGAGAGTCATCAAGAAGGTAGAGCCCGTTCTGCAGTCGCCCCCTACCAATGATAGTCCGCGTCTGCTGATCCTGTATCAGAAAAGAAGAAGAAGTAAAGGTCACGGAGCAATTTAAGTCTTTAGTAAGGCGACCAACAAAAAGTAAATTGAAAGAAGAGCCCGAAACATGAAGAGCCGAGCGCAAGAGAAGGGAGGAGACAAGAGGAATATTAGCACAGCCAGAGACAGGGACAACCGCCCCATTGGCCACAGTAATGTACTTCGGGTGAGGAGAAGACAAGTACTGAGGCGGTCAAACAGAGGTGATGTGATGAGTGACACCAGAATCGATGATCCATCGCGGTCCAGTGGAGAGGCAGGCGATACCTTCATTGGAGATGGAGGCAGCAGAGGCAACCGAGGCCGGCAGGCGGCTGAGCAGGCCATGAAGATGCTGGAGCTGAAGGCGAACCTCGTCGAGGTCAGTACGAGTGGGAGAGGAGTCGGTGGCAGCAACAGAGGCCTGCGGACGAGGAGGACGACCATGCTTGCGATAGCACGTGGCTTCAAGATGCCCGTCTTTGCCGCAGAAAGAACACTTAGGTCGCGACCGGCCACCCCGACCACGTCCCCGAGAATCAGAACGGCCCCCACGAGCTGAAGAAGGGAGAGGCAGTAAAGGTGCAGGGGCCTGCTGGACAAGGGCCGAAGAAGGAGGTCCAGAAAAATCCGGAGGAGGGGAGACCTTGAGAAGCATCGAACACACATCCGAGAAAGACGGGGTAACTGTAGAGGAGAGGATCTGAGCCCGCACACTGTGAAGGTGATGCGGGACCCGAGCCATCATCATGACGATACCAACAGCTTCCTTCTAGACACGTTGGCAGCAATGTCCACAGTAGGAGGCTGATGTTGGATCCAAGCTTCGACCAGAGACCGAACTTGGGCAACAAAGGAGGTCAGATCGGTCGCCCCACCACTATCAAGGGCCTGAAGCGCAATAATAATGTCATACAAATGGTGGAGACTATCCTTGCCGAAGTAGAGGGTATGGAGCTCGTCCCACATGCCCTTGGCCGTCTCGTGGTACATGGCCAGACTATAAGACTCGCCAACAAGAGAGTTAAGGATCCACGTCGGCACATGACCATCGTTGCGTAACCAGTCGTCAGTAGGAGTACCGGTAACGACCAGGGTCAAGTGATGAAGAAACCCCTTCGATTGCAGGACCCGACGAACAGAGTGTGCCCACTCCACAAAATTCTTCTTACCGGTCAGAGAGATAGTAGTAATCCGGAGCTCATCATGTACATCGGGAAGAGAGGCCGGGCGGTTTGCAGGAGACACCGCCGTTCCGGTAGAGTCAGCAGAAGAGGCCATGAAGACGAACTGCGGCTATGAGAAAAGACCTTTAACAGAGGAGGCCGCATGGGTAGGGAAGTCGCGCGACTAGATGGGAGACCGCCCGTTCACGGTGTGAAGATACCAGCGGCAAGGAGGAGGCCGCGACCAAAGTGCGGAGTCCGGAAGAAAGATAAGGCAGCGGGCAGAGACAACCCGCTCGAGAAGACCTCAGCGGATAGAGACAGGCCGCGCGGACAAATTGCAGAGTGGTCAGACGAATGCTGCAGCGGTCACGGTGATCAAGCACCAGCGACAAGAGATGCCACGACCAAAAAACGGAAAGTCCGCACTGCACAGAAGGAGCAACCCGCGCGAGGAGGCCACAACGGACAGGAAAGAGAAGACCGCTGCGAGAAGAGCCGGAAACCACGCACGACAGGGAGGTAAGGAGAAGACCGCGACCTAAATGCGGGAAAGCAACAGTCCGCACGGTCTGGCTGAGCACAGCAGCGGTCAAAGCAAAGGAGGCCGCAAGAGGAATGCGAGCGGACATGGAGAAGAAACCGCGAGTAAAAAAGGCTCGAGCGGAAAGAGAAGGCAGCGGGATGGAGAAGCAGATCGCGGCGAGTTGAAACAGTCCGCGGCGAGTAAGAGTGGAGAGAGACCGCGCCGGACAAGAAGAGCCCGCAGCAGATAAGAGGAGCCCGCAGCGGGCTGAGCGAGAGCAGTTTGGAGAACAGGGCCGCGGCGGACTGGAGCAGTCCGCAAGAGGGAAAACACATCGACCGTGAACAATCCGCGAGCAGGGAGCCCACAACAGATATTAACAGCCCGCGGCGGGAGAAACACAAGAGGCCGCGAGCGAGAAGAGAGCGCGGTCTGGAAGCAGCTCGCAAGGAGTGGAGGGAAGGGAAGAAAGCGGACTGGAAGAAAGCCCGTAGGGAGAAGAGGAGGAGGTCGCAGCGGACTGCAGAGAGGTAGTGGACTGCAGAAAAGCAGCGGATTGAATGAGAACTGTAGGGAGAGGTGGGCCCCACGGTACAGAGAGAGAAGTGGCTATAAGAAGCCTGAGGAGGCGGGGTGGAACCATGGTGAAGAATAGAAAGCGGATGCAGAAGGGCAGGCCGCTGAACACACTGAGGTCGCAGCAGGCCGCAGGCCGTAGCGGGTAGACGAGCAGGCCGCAGGAGATCAAAAGAAGTGGATAGAGTTCGGGAGTCCGCGATCGTAACCTCCCTCTGATACCATGTAGAGAGAAAAAAAGGAACCTTGTATATATGTTCACTTGTATCAAATACAAAGAATGAGTACATATTTATAAGAGGGAGAAAGAGAGAGGAATGTCCTATACATGATGTGGGACTAAAGATAATAGAGAAATAACACTAAAAAGAACATAATGGGCCTTTGTCAAATGAGCTTCTCTAACACTTTCCATTCCACTCTTGTGAGTTGTGACCTTTGGTGCTGCTGATAAGTAATTTTTTGTACTTAATTAGGCATGTTTTACTTGTAGTCAACCTCCTATTCCGTTTTTGTATGCCATTAATACTTTGTTAATATGACCTAGCAGTATTCTATCGTGCATTGTTTCTGTTTCATATTATGTTACTAACCAATACTAGGCTTTTTGTGTATAACGCTGCAGTTTGTGCAAACTGACCTGGCATCACTTACGGATGAAAGATTCATTAATGCAGTTGGTGGTTTCCTAACTATGGACATGGTTGTGAATGGTATGTTATGATTAAGTATGCTATTGTTTGGCCCTCTGTTTTAAAGAAGTGTTGATTGTTTATTACTTATCACAGTACTAAAGCATGCCCTCATATACTGGCAATTTTGTTGGGTTTATAGCTTCTGTATCATTTTTGTTCTCTATAGAGTTCAATTGACAGGTCTAATATAGTGCGTTTGTCTTATGGGAACTCTAATGGATGTGTGCGTTGTTGGTAAAGCCTAATAATGATGCAATACACAAATAATTATCCTACGACCAATTATAATAAGTGCTGAAATTACTAATAGAGCCACAATCATTCAAGTTTGAGATTAAACATTAGAGAAACAAGTTAGATCAAGTTAAATTAAAGAGAAAACTCTTCATTTAAATAATAGAAAAGTAAATCCTGCAAATAGAACAAGTATTGGACAAACAAATACGAATTAATTGTCGAGAGAGAGCGGTGTAACTTTAGGGTTTCTTTCTTCTAAGCAATCACAGACTGGCCGAACCAATATTAAGCCGATCAGCCACACTTTGGGGTATGGTAACCACCTGGTGAGTTTTGGTTTGCTTGCATCTTAACACCCCCTCAAGCTAACACCATAAGCATCTAACATCCCAAGCCCGAGAGAATATGAATGAAGAGATTTACTAGAGACAACTTTGGTGAGTATATCAGCAAGTTGATCTTCAGATGACACAAACACCATAATAATAGTTTGAGCCTGAATTTTGTCCCCCACCAAGTGGCAATCGATTTCAATGTGTTTTTCCCTCATGAAAGACAGGATGTTGGCGATATGAATCACAACTTGATTATCACAGTGAAGGTGCATGACCTCAAGAATATGGAACCCCATTTCTCCCAAGATAGATTTAACCCAATTGAGTTCACATGTAGTGACAACAACGACACAATACTTTGCTTCAGTGGAGGAATGAGCAACCGCGTTTTGTTTCTTACTTCTCCAGGAAATAAGATCGCCACCAACAAATATAGAGTGATACCCAATATACTTATCAATAGAATATCCAGTACGACCACTATGAATTTGGAGAGCAGATGTGGTCTCCTGAGTGATGCTGGTGCTCTGATACCATGTCGAGAGAGAACAACGTACCTTTAGGGTTTCTTTCTTCTAGGCGATCACAGACGGGCCGAAGCAATATTAAGCTGATCAACCACACTTTGGGGTATGGTCACCACCTAGTGAGTTTTGGTTAGCTTGCATCTTAACATTAACATCTAAAATAACATGTTTGTTCACCAAATATTCAATAATAAGTAATAAAGACTTCATACAAGAACTTAAATAAGTAATCGGGGTCTGGAAAAATGATAAATTACTGATTTCCCAGACTTGGCAACCACGAGGCTGTAATCCTGTACAGGTTTCAGAATTCTAGAGAAGGGTGGCTGTAATAGTTGGTCTGGTGGGGGGATTGGGCTGCTGGAAGAGTGGGGAGGCAGTGTGGTTGCTGTGATGAATTCTGGAAGGAATGGAGGTTCTATTTGGGAGAAACATGAGTTCATAAACACTAGGTAGTGGCTCCTATGCTGGCAGTGAACGGTTACAGTCCTGAGAATGGATGGTTACTGGGTTTGTGGTTAAGAAATGATCAGTTAGCACCAGGAAGGGTGGTTAAGAGTAATTCGGTGGTGGGTGGCGGTGGTGGGTGGTGGACGCTCTGAATGATGCTTTTCGACGTCCTGAGATGGTGGAAGAGGTAGTTACTGGTGATTATGAGTAACAGGGTCTTGTTATGGTGATTTTAGGAGAGTTTGTACGAAGGTTATGAGTAGATATTGTTGGAATTATATGTGGTACTTATTGAGTGGTGTGATGAAGTTACAGTGGTTTTATGGAGTGGAGAACAGAGTAGTTATGGTTAATGGAATGATGTGGAAATGTAGTTACCTTGATTTCAAAACCAAGGGTCCACGAAATCAGCATCATGGGATGACCACAATTTGCTAAAATTGTGTCTATAATCTACAATGCCTAGAGATCAGCCACTTGACCTTCATTTGTAGATATAGAGGCCACAATGGATGGTTTAGATCATCAAGAACTTTAATCACTAATAATACCTGAACTAAAATTTTTAAAAAATGATAATAATACATAGAAATATCCCATCATTGTTTTGATCACGTCCATGAGCTCAGATCCTTCATACGACTGTCCTAACTCTGCCGCTTGCGAGAACTCATCTGTGATGAATGAAGACAATCATACTCTACGAAGGCCAAGGGAAAGTAAGTTGAGCTCCTCTGGTGCCATCCAAGTATCGTCAATGTTAGGCCATCCTCGCTAATGAATCAAATATCTCATTGTAGACCTGTATAGTATCACTAAAATCTCGGTGGAAGGGTGTAGGGTCTTGAGTGCCTAAATAGAAATTGATGCGGAAGTAAGAACTGGTGTTGAAGTAAGAAATGATGCGTACGTTGGTGACTAACAATAGGTTGCTGTTGAAACTGAGAAGTGTTCTAATATAGGTAGTGTGGTGGAGATCAGCCCAGATCAGGGCGTCGCAAAAGTGACCGACGTCGCACCCGACCGAACCTTTATCGACCTTGAGTCGGCGTGCGGCGTGTCACGATTTGTTATAGCGTAGTGTGTATGAATGAAATATATATATGTATATATATATATATATATAATCTATAAAAAAAAATATATATATATATTATATAAAGAGCAGGTATTATATAACCTGGAAGAAGAGCCGGTCCGCTATCTTCCTTCTTCAGCCCGAGCGAGTCGCAGGACTAGGGCGATACCGCACCCGCCCGAGGTCGTCGCCGCTGATCCAGGCTCCACCACGGCCCGCGATAGAAGCCATCTCTCCCCACGATCGATACACATCCGCACCCGCCCGAGCCCGCAACCGTCGGAGCCCGCAACCGTCGCTGCAACACCCGCCAGAGCCCGCAACCGTCGCCGCAACTGCCAGGGCTGAACTTCCACGATTCTAATCCGCTGGCTCTACCATCGTGAGGAGGAGGTTCCCTGCTATCTTACTTAATTTCGTTTATGGTGATTTCCTGTTTCCTTGTAACCCTATAAATAGGGATTTCTGCAATTTGCTTTGGATGGATGAATGATTTGAGAGTTCTTGTGTATTTGATTCCCGTTTTCAGTTAGCTTCGTAAGATCCCTTGAGTGGATGAATATTATGAATATTTTGTGCTGTTATTGCTTTCAGTTTTGAGTTCTGTAGTATGGTTTGCTTAGGTTGTTGATGAAGGATAATGATGAGTTTTGTTGCCTGAATTTGCCTCTGTTTGCATTTGCGAGTGCTGGTGCCTGTAAATGTCAGTCACTTTAGATTTCTCATTGCTGTTGATAGCTGGTAGGTGATCTTCTTCCTGTTGCCGGTTGGAGAAGATTAATAGTGTTAATCTGTAGTTCCTGTCGTCCAGTCAGATAATTGCTGTGAGAAGGGTTACTGTTGAAAGGTGTAATGCTGTGGAAAGTAATAGGAGAACCTGCTGTTGCTGTTTCCGTGAAAACTCCAGGAAGATGAACAGTACTCATTTAATATATTATTTGTTGATGGTTTCCTTGAGAGGAGCTTTGCAATTGTGGAACTGTCCTTTGTAGAATCCGAGAATAGCAAAGAGATTAGTGTATATCTTAGTGTTTGAGATTTCGTGGAACCACCGGAGTGTTGAGATTTCGTGGAACCACTTTGAGCGTGAAGTGCGAGTGAATTTTGGCTTGTTTCGTTTGTGGCTCCTTATTTCGTTGAGTGATTCCGTGGAACCAGCTCGTGTGAGGGAGTGTTAATTTCCTTGGTGCCCGTGTGCGAAAGCGGCCGACCTCGGAGTGGAAATCGAAGGTGACGAGGAACTCCTCGCGTGATCACCATCGACTTCGGATACAGAAAGACGACTCTTTCCGTGGGTAACTTGCTTCTATCCGTTTCTTTGCGCGTGTCTTCATTTTCTCTTAGGATTTATTAGACTCATTGCTGGGTTTTTGCCAAATTTTGTCAGCAAAAGCTACGTCGAGAACTCCAAACGGGAACGTATTTGGAGTTCACGATTTCCGTTTTGGCTGCAACAAAGGGAACAGAACGAAGTTGCGAGTTTCCTTCCCTGGATTTAAATTGAACCCTCAATTTAAGAAAATCTTTTCTTTTAAGCAAAATAGCCTTTCTCGTGTTTGATAAAAAGTTGTTTAGGACTCATAAAATTCGCGCAACCTCCGGTTCAATTACTTGCTAAAATCACATTTCGTTGCATACAATTAGGGTTTCCGAGAAATTGCCGACAGGTGCGTAAACCCTACGCACCGTCCTGCATCAATTTGGTATCAGAGGCGAGGTTCCAAAAATTTTCTAAGTTTTGGGATCCGCCTTGTGTAGAATAGGAACCCACATAGCTTTAAAACATATTTGTCAAAAAAAAAGAAAAAAAGAAGAGATTATTTTTTTTTCATTATTGCATTTACTTACTTATTTGCATGCATTTGCGTAGTGGTAGGTTAGTGAGTATGAGTTCACAACAACACAATTCACCACCTGAACACCTTCACGAGGTAAACCCGGAGATGCGTCGAGTTGAACATGGTGAACCGAGTCGAGGGATCGAAGGGAATGAACCACCCCCGTGGTTTGTACCTTTTGCCCACCAAATGGCAACGATAACTGAAAGTGTTCACCAAATGAGAGAAGGGCTAGCCAATCTTAGTGTCAGGGTGAATAGCTTAGAAGTACCACCTCGAGCGTCAATGCCACCTTTAGCTAGAGATGAGCATTCAGTGCGACCCCATTATGAGGCTCCCCCACCTTATGGAGAGAGGTCTGCACTTAGGAGAAACCCTCTTTTCGAGGAGGAGATTAGAAATCCCATAGATAGATATGAGTCTGAGTATAATCAGGGTAGGAATTTCCAGAGAAATTTTCCTGAAACCCCACGTGAGCCTTTCCTAGGTACGCGAGATCATTATCAGGAGAGACCCTATAATGACGTAGCTAGAGAAGAACGTCCACGAGACCATCGTAGGACTATACCGGCCATGCATCGTGATGATCGACCGAGAGATTGGCATCGACCGCCACCCCCACGGCGTCGAGACCATCGTGATCCTTACGACGATGAGTACGACTATCCTCCCCGGGATAGGCGACCGGATCTTACACGTGTAGTGAAATTAGAGCCGCCACTTTATGATGGATCTATGGATCCCAAGGTCTTTTCAGACTGGGTTATAGACATAGAGACCTATTTTGATTGGTATCGTATGACGGAAGATCAGAAGGTTCAGTTTGCCAAGATGAGGTTATCTGGGCGAGCGAAAATCTTTTGGATAGGTGAGGAGCGTATTATAGAGAGGAATGGACGCCCTCCCATTACACATTGGGCCCACATGAAAGCCATATTGGAGGAGCAGTACATTCCCCAGCACTACCAGACCCGTCTACGAGACGAGCTTACGTCTCTACGTCAAGGGTCCAAATCAGTTTCTGATTATTTAGCTGAGATGAAGGAGCTTATGATTAGGTGCAACGTAGTTGAACACCCACGAGATACATTATCTAAATTTAAGTGTGGACTGCGATCTGAGATTCGCGATGAGTTGATTCGATATGGTCACTATTCCTTCGCTGAGACTGTATCTATCGCCATCGATATAGAGGAGCATCAGAAGAGAACCTCCCGGTTCAAACCTCAAGACAAAACAAACACTCCTTATAAGAAAGATGAATGGAAAGGTAAGGAGAGTGCCTCAACGCCCACCTCGACCTTTACGAGAGATCCTAAAGGAAAAGCCCCCATGGGAACTGTGACCCATTCACAGATCCGATGTTATGAGTGCCAACAGATGGGCCATATATCTAGGGATTGTCCTAAGAGGAGAGGCACACTAGTTATTCATGAGGTGACTGAGGAGGATGAGCCTATAGAAGAAGTTGGAGTCGAGAGGGACTCACACATTTTGAATGATGAAGTGTATGGTACGCCTAGTGATGAGGAGATAGATCCCGGCGTCCTAGTGGTGAGATGCATGTTATCTACACCAAAGGAATCAACCGATTATTGGCGGACGAACATCTTCCAAGCCTACTTCAAGGCAGGGGAGAAAGTGTGTCGTTTAGTAGTTGATAGCGGGAGTTGTATGAATGTGATAGCTGAGACAGCATTAGCCCGCATGGGACTCACTGCTGAGCCGCACCCTTCCCCATTCCAGGTAGCTTGGGTTACCAAGACAATGTTTAGTACCCATCACTATCGGTCCATATACCGATAAGATTTGGTGTGATGTTATGCCTATGGATGTGTGCCACGTATTACTAGGGAGACCTTGGTTGTATGACCGAGATGTACTCATACATGGCAGGTCCAACACGTGCTCCTTTCTACTAGACGAAAAGAGAGTAGTGTTGAACCCGGTGCGACCCACAGCACCAACATCCCGCACGAGTAGTAGTGCGAAGGAATCTCTTCCTCCCACTGAAAGGAAGAAGACTCTTAGCATTATACGAGGCTCTGATTTCCATCGAGAGAGCTTCGATGGTGGATTTTATTATGCCTTAGTAGTTTTACAGGCATCTGACGTGCTAGAGAGGTACGAGTCTATTCCTATACCTGCTAGGAGACTCTTAGAGGAGTTCCAGGACATACACCCTGATGAGCTTCCGGCTGAATTACCTCCCATGAGATGTATTCAGCATGCGATAGATCTCGTTCCTGGAGCTTCCCTCCCACACTTACCGCATTACCGATTGAATCCTGCCGCCCATGAGGAGCTGCAGAAGCAGATCAGAGAGTTACTTGATAGAGGCTTTATCCGTCATGGCCTTAGCCCATGTGCGGTGCCTGCCCTCCTTGCCCCGAAAAAGGATGGTACTTGGCGTATGTGCGTTGACAGTCGTGCTGTCAACAAGATTACTGTGAAATACCGATTCCCGATACCTCGACTGGATGACATGTTGGACATGTTGACTGGAGCCACGATCTTTTCTAAGATCGACCTTCGTAGTGGTTATCACCAAATTCGCATTCGCGAAGGAGACGAGTGGAAGACGGCCTTCAAATCGAAGGATGACCTTTATGAGTGGCTTGTGATGCCCTTTGGGTTATCAAATGCCCATAGTACTTTCGCTCGGATGATGACCCAGGTCTTTAGACCCTATATTGGGAAGTTCGTAGTGGTTTATTTCGACGACATTTTGATATATAGTCGGACTGAGGATGATCACTTGATTCACCTACATACCATTTTCGAGCTCCTGCGAGCCGAACGACTGTATATCAACTTGAAGAAGTGTGTTTTTTTGGCCGAGTCCGTCATCTTTCTTGGATATATAGTGAGCTCCGCTGACATCACTATGGATCCCGAGAAAGTTCGAGCGATTCGTGAGTGGCCGACCCCTCAGAACATTCACGATATCCGTAGCTTTCATGGACTAGCCACATTTTATCGTCGATTCATTAAGAACTTCAGTACGATAATGGCACCCATTACTGAATGTACGAAGAAGGGGAGTTTTCAGTGGACACCATCGGCAACTAGAGCCTTTGAGATTATCAAGGATAAGATGTCCACTGCACCTGTTTTGAGACTCCCTGATTTCAGTCAGGTATTCGAGGTATCTTGTGATGCCTCAGGAGTTGGGATAGGAGGAGTACTTAGTCAAGAGGGTCACCCCGTGAGATTTTTCAGTGAAAAGCTCTCAGGCACGAAGCTGAATTATTCCAACTATGAGCGCGAGTTCTATGCGATTGTACAGACGTTACGTCATTGGAGGCATTATTTGTTGCCTAAGGAGTTTGTCTTCCACTCTGATCATCAGGCGTTACGTTATATCAATTCGCAACAGAAGTTGAACCCTCGACACGCTAAGTGGGTATCATATTTGCAAGAATACACCTTCGTTCTCAAACACTGTAAGGGAACGGAGAATAGGGTTGCCGACGCGCTCAGTCGAGTCACCCTTGTATTATCACAGATGCGTACTCAGGTGATAGGATTTGAGTGTGTCAAGGATGATTATTCTAGTTGTCCTGATTTTAGCAGTATCTATGATGCGATACGTTCGGATCCCCATCACGATGAGACTGATTATCTGATTCGAGACGGATATTTGTTTCGTGGGACCCGTCTGTGTATTCCCCGCACCTCGTTACGAAATTTCATTGTATGAGAATTACATGGCGGAGGCTTAGGTGGACACTCTGGGCGCGATAAGACGATAGCCTTAGTAGAAGAGCGCTTCTATTGGCCCGGGATGAAGCGGTTTATCGCTCAGGTTGTTAGTAGCTGCCGCACTTGTCAGGTAGCGAAGGGTAATAAACAACCCGCTGGATTATATACACCTTTACCGGTGCCCAGTATTCCTTGGGATGATGTTAGCATGGATTTTGTGCTTGGTTTGCCGCGCACTTTTAGGAAACACGATTCCATACTTGTCGTGGTTGATCGGTTCTCTAAAATGACGTACTTCATCCCTTGTAACAAAACCGATGACGCCTCTCACATAGCCCGTATTTATTATAAAGAGGTTGTCGCACACCGAGGAATACCCAAGACTATCGTTACCGATCGAGACGTTAAGTTCACCAGCTATTTTTGGAAGTCACTCTGGAGACTTTTAGGTACTAAACTTCTATTTTCGACCGCTTATCATCCGCAGAGCGACGGTCAAACTGAAGTTGTGAATAGAAGTTTAGGAAATTTATTGCGCTGTTTGGTAGGAGATCACCAGGGAAATTGGGATCTTATTCTTCCACACGCCCAGTTAGCGTACAATAATTCGAAGAATAGATCCACGGGTTTATCACCTAATGAGGTTGTTCATGGTCACACTGCACGAGTGCCATTAGATTTAGCACCACTACCACACACCTTTAGGACTAGCCAGTTTGCACACGAATATGCATTGCATCTGCATGATTTGCATAAAGAAATTGAGCGGAAGTTGCATAATACTTATGATCTTTACGCAACTCAAGCAAACAAGCACAAAAGAGCTACTAGTTTTAAAGAGGATGACTTAGTGATGGTTCGGCTAAATCCAGAACGGTTACCATCGGGAACCGTAAAGAAGCTAGCTGACCGTAGAACTGGACCCTTTAGACTGGTGAAACGGATTGGGCAGAATGCGTATGAACTTGAGATGCCTTCCGTTTGGGGAGCAAATCTTGTTTTTAACGTAGCCGATCTGACTTTATTTCACGATTACCCGCATGAGTCTGTAGATTTTCCATTGTCTTCTCCTCCAATTGATTCTTCTGGGTTGGTGAGTGAGAGTGAGGAGCCACATTCAGGACATACCGATACTCATTTCGCTACTGACACGTCCACTGCAGTTTCTCCCATTTTCGCTGACAGCTTACAGGTGGAGCATGAGATACCAGATGAGTCTACTTTACCAGTTCCCAGAGCTACTGATCGACTTCCGCGACAGATTCTAGTTCCCGAGCAGATATTGGATGACGAGACAGTGACCACTACTGATGGTGGTTTTCAGAGATACTTGGTTCGTTGGCATGGCAGACCAGAGACCGAGACCAGTTGGATCTTGGCCGAGGAGTTACAGCGCATGGATGCTGATCTTCTACAACAGTACCGTTCGGAGCACTCACCAGAGATGAGTGATTTCGAGATGGGGAGAGTTGGTGGAGACCAGCCCAGATCAGGGCGTCGCAAAAGTGACCGACGTCGCACCCGACCGAACCTTTATCGACCTTGAGTCGGCGTGCGGCGTGTCACGATTTGTTATAGTGTAGTGTGTATGAATGAAATATATATATGTATATATATATATAAAATCTATAAAAATATATATATATATATATATATATTATATAAAGAGCAGGTATTATATAACCTGGAAGAAGAGCCGATCCGCTATATCCCTTCTTCAGCCCGAGCGAGTCGCAGGACTAGGGCGATACCGCACCCGCCCGAGGTCGTCGCCGCTGATCCAGGCTCCGCCACGGCCCGCGATAGAAGCCATCTCTCCCCACGATCGACACATATCCGCACCCGCCCGAGCCCGCAACCGTCGGAGCCCGCAACCGTCGCTGCAACACCCGCCAGAGCCCGCAACTGCCAGGGCTGAACTTCCACGATTCTAATCCGCTGGCTCTACCATCGTGAGGAGGAGGTTCCCTGCTATCTTACTTAATTTCGTTTATGGTGATTTCTTGTTTCCTTGTAACCCTATAAATAGGGATTTCTGCAATTTGCTTTGGATGGATGAATGATTTGAGAGTTCTTGTGTATTTGATTCCCGTTTTCAGTTAGCTTCGTAAGATCCCTTGAGTGGATGAATATTATGAATATTTTGTGCTGTTATTGCTTTCAGTTTTGAGTTCTGTAGTATGGTTTGCTTAGGTTGTTGATGAAGGATAATGATGAGTTTTGTTGCCTGAATTTGCCTCCGTTTGCATTTGCGAGTGTTGGTGCCTATAAATGTCAGTCACTTTAGATTTCTCATTGCTGTTGATAGCTGGTAGGTGATCTTCTTCCTGTTGCCGGTTGGAGAAGATGAATAGTGTTAATCTGTAGTTCCTGTCGTCCAGTCAGATAATTGCTGTGAGAAGGGTTACTGTTGAAAGGTGTAATGCTGTGGAAAGTAATAGGAGAACCTGCTGCTGCTGTTTCCGTGAAAACTCCAGGAAGATGAACAGTACTCACTTAATATATTATTTGTTGATGGTTTCCTTGAGAGGAGCTTTGCAATTGTGGAACTGTCCTTTGTAGAATCCGAGAATAGCAAAGAGATTAGAGTATATCTTAGTGTTTGAGATTTCGTGGAACCACCGGAGTGTTGAGATTTCGTGGAACCACTTTGAGCGTGAAGTGCGAGTGAATTTTGGCTTGTTTCGTTTGTGGCTCCTTATTTCGTTGAGTGATTCCGTGGAACCAGCTCGTGTGAGGGAGTGTTAATTTCCTTGGTGCCCGTGTGCGAAAGCGGCCGACCTCGGAGTGGAAATCGAAGGTGACGAGGAACTCCTCGCGTGATCGCCATCGACTTCGGATACGGAAAGACGACTCTTTCCGTGGGTAACTTGCTTCTATCCGTTTCTTTGCGTGTGTCTTCATTTTCTCTTAGGATTTATTAGACTCATTGCTGGGTTTTTGCCAAATTTTGTCAGCAAACGCTACGTCGAGAACTCCAAACGGGAACGTATTTGGAGTTCACGATTTCCGTTTTGGCTGCAACAAAGGGAACGGAACGAAGTTGCGAGTTTCCTTCCCTGGATTTAAATTGAACCCTCAATTTAAGAAAATCTTTTCTTTTAAGCAAAATAGCCTTTCTCGTGTTTGATAAAAAGTTGTTTAGGACTCATAAAATTCGCGCAACCTCCGCTTCAATTACTTGCTAAAATCACATTTCGTTGCATACAATTAGGGTTTCCTAGAAATTGCCGACAGATGCGTAAACCCTACGCACCGTCCTGCATCATAGTGGCTGGATTCGTATACTCATGGTGCTTATAGTATGGAGTTAAATCCTTATTGTTGAATTCGTGATGAATTCCCATACTTTTTAATATTTATTTGAAGACATTAAACCCAATTTTTCGTACTATTGTATATTTTTTAATTTTATCACCGCACTCTGAGGGATCCTTTCAGTCTTAACCCTCTCTTGTAAATGTATGCATAGATTTTATAATTTTTATTACTCCGAGACTCTACGGTGCGATATGGGACTCCCACTAGGGGTACATGTCAGGAGATTAATATGGTGGGGTATAGAAAATTTTATCGCGAGTGCGATGGTCACTCAAATAATCATCCGTGACATCGATTATTGGATATCATATGGTAATTTGCAGAATGTTCCCCAGAGTGTTAGTAATGATAAAATAGGTCCTGAAGTCACCGAGAGCACTCTTAACCTCGGTTGACTCAAATGACGGGTATGTTCCTAATGAGTTGTGGCTTATTGAGAGGCTCTCAAGGCAAAATGCATAAATATTCATGAAGTGCGCGACAAACACCCATACAAATGTTCGAGGCATTGACTATAGGATACAACTCTAGGATGTATTGAATGCCTCCATGAAGGGAGAACTCATTAGGTATCTCATTGGTAGGGACATAAAAAAGCTCGCTGCTAATGTGATTGTTGAGGGAAAAGAATAATTGCATTCATTCATGACATTAGAGGCTTATATATATATACATATGGGTGAATAGATGATAATACAGTAACACACAATCCGTTATTCTAACATATTCCAACACTCCCCCTCAAGTTGGGCGTGTAATGTCTGTCATGCCCAACTTGTCCAGTATTCTGTCAAATGAGTTCAGACTCAACCCTTTGTAAGCACATCTGCAAGCTGCTGGTTTGATGGGACAAACATGGTACTCACAATCCCCTTAACAATATTTTCCTTGATGAAGTGTCTGTCGATCTCCACGTGCTTGGTGCGATCGTGTTGCATCGGATTGTGGACAATGTTGATCGCATCCTTATTATCACAATAGATCCTGATTGGACCGTCACACCTCATGCCAAGGTCCTTCATGATCGTCTGGATCCACAACCCTTCACATAACCCTTGTGCCATAGCACGAAATTCTGCCTCTGTGCTGGATCTGGCAACATGTTGATTTCTTGCTTCTTCAGGTTACCAAATTACCCCCAACAAGGGAACAGTTATCCTGATGTTGACCTCTGGTCATCAACTGATCTTGCCCAGTCCGCATCCGTATAGACCTCTACGGTCAATGCCTCATTGGGTGAGAACAAAATTCCCTTGTCAGGAATGGATTTGAGGTATCTCAGAACTCTCTGTGCAACATCCAGCCATCCAGGTGATGTTATCTAGGTGAGTGCATGTACTGACTAAGGACCCCTACAACATAAGATATGTCTAGTCGAGTGTGAGAGAGATAAATAAGCTTTCCCACCAATCGTTGGAAGCCAGGTACGTCATCAACGACTTCTCCTCCATCTCTTCCAAGTTTGTGATTGACCTCAATTGGGGTATCAGCTGGCCTGCACCCGAGCATTCCAGTCGTCTCAAGCAAGTCTAGAACATACTTCTTTTGAGATATAAAGATCCCATGCTTGGATCTAGCCACCTCGATGTCCAAAAAATACTTGAGGGGGCCAAGATCCTTCACTTCAAATTCATGTGACAATTTGGATTTAAGATGTTCAACCGCTTCGGTATCATCACCGGTTATTACTATATCATCCACATAGACAATGAGAGCAACCACCTTACCCTCACTATGTTTCACAAATAAGGTGTGATCAACATTGCTCTGTTTGTACCCAAAAGAGATCATAGCCCAGTGAAATCTCCTGAACCACGCACGAGGAGATTGCTTCAAGCCATACAGAGCTTTCTTCAACCTGCAAACTTTCCCTATCGATCCTTCTTGGCTAACACCAGGAGGTAAGGACATGTAGACTTCCTTATCTAGGTCACCGTGGAGAAATGCGTTTTTCACATCCAACTGAAGGAGACTCCACCCTTTACACACGACACATGAAAGCAAGATCCTGATGGAGTTCATTTTTGCCACTGGTGCAAATGTCTCCTGATAGTCAATGACCGCTGTCTGCGTATATCCTCTCGCCACCAACCTGGTTTTGAATCGTTCCACAAGACCTTGGAGTTTTGCTTGTGACTAGAACGGGAGGAGGCAACATAGACAGAGGAATAGGCAGAGGAGCAGAAGGAGGGGAACTCACTTCTGTAGTTGTACTCACCCCCTGAAGAGAGTTCCCATAATAAGCTTTAGACTCCCGGAAGGTGACCAGGTGGAAGCACCTATAACCTTTCTGGGTAGGAGAGTAGCCGATAAACACACACTTCAGGGCGCGTGGATCAAGTTTGGTATTAGGCTGGGTGTGGACAAAGCAGACACATCCAAAGACACATGGAGAGAGAGAGGTAGGACGGACCCCTAGAGTGGTGAGAGCGGTCTGAAACCCGAGGACCCGTGTAGGAAGACGATTGATGAGGTAGGACACGGTGAGAACATCATCACCCCAATAATACTTCAGGAGATGCATCAGAAGGAGAAGACATCTAGCCACCTCAAGGAGGTGCCGATTCTTACGCTCAGCCACCCCATTCTGAGCATGGATACACGTAGGAGATTTGATGAATGATATCTCGGTCACTTAGGTATTTGTCTAAATGAGCGTCAATATATTCGCAACCATTGTCGCAGCATAAGATTTTAACGAGAGCACCATATTGAGTTGTGGACATCTTGTGAAAACGCTGAAAAATAGAGAACACCTCACTTTTATGCTTCATTAAGTAAACCCAGGTACAACGAGAGTAACAATCAATGAAAGAAACAAACCACGAGCAACCACAAATAGAAACAGTAGGGCTAGGATCTCAAACATCAGTATGAATAACCACAACAAAACTGAGCTACGAGGGGACATCAGAGGAAGAGTACTACGAGGATGTTTAGCCAGTTTACACACATCACAATGAAAAACATTTAATAAAGTAGAAGACATAACATGAAGCAACAACTTCATAATAGCGACAGGAGGACGTCCTAGCCGACAATGCCAGGAATCCAACTCAGATGGACGAGCAACAAGAGGAGCGTTGGGAGGCCGAGCAATGCTGGATGAAGTGGAAGCTGAGGGGTCAAACACATAGAGCTCGTTGCACAGTCTACCAGAGCCAATCACCGTTCCCGTCTTTTGGTCCTGAAAAACACAAGAGGTAGATGTACAACCTCATATTCGCTGGGTGGGACCAAGATGCCCCAAGGACCCGGATCGGGCTAGCTTTGGGCTAAAACTGGATCAGATAAGTAAGTGGGCGGGAAGGTTCCTGCCCAGGGCAGACGAAAGGGCTCGCGCCTCAGGCCGGCGGAAGCCCTTGGCGTTGAGTGAGGCTTCTCCACTCAACGCCGCTCACCAGCCCTTGGCGTTGAGTGAGGCTTCTCTACTCAAGGCCGCCCACCAGCCCTTGGCGTTGAGTGAGGCTTCTCCATTCAACGCCGCCCACCAATCCTTGGCGTTGAGTGATGCTTCTCCACTCAACGCCGCCGACCAGCCCTTGGCGTTGAGTGATGCTTATCCACTCAACGCCGCCGACCAGCCGTTGGCGTTGAGTGATGCTTCTCCTCTCAACGCTCCCTCTAGACCTTGGCGTTGAGTGATGCTTCTCCACTCAACGCCCCTTCAGTCTTTAGGTTCCCGCCCGAGGCAGGCGAGAGGGCTTGCGCCTCAGGTCGGCGGGAGGCCATCAGCCCTCGACGTTGAGTGATGTTTCTCCACTCAATGCCCCCCTGTATCCTTCTCTGGCTCCCGCCCGGTGTTAGCGGGAAGGTTCGCGCTCAAAGCGAGCGGGGTTTCCGCAGAGATCAGTGGAAAGGTTCCCGCCGGGTGGGGTCCAGGGGTGAAATTACCTGGATGCCCCTAGGTCTGCATTTAGCTCCTCAGAAACAGCGGAGTTTGGCTATTGACAGACTAGCCCAGGGTATTTTAGTAATTTTAGAACAGCGGAATTACGCTTTTTGCAGACCAGATATTGAAAATCTATAAATAGACCCACATGATACCTCAGAAGGCAGATCTTTTCATACTTCCATTTTCCTTCTAGATCTTTCTGAGGTACTCCTAGCCCAGCAGTTAGCTTTGGAGGGGAAGCGCTCAGAGAACTTCCGGGTTAGAGGCGGGACCTCCCAGTTGAGGCTTAGGGTCAGTTCTTGGTTTTTTATCACTAGTCAGGAGTTGAGGTTTGAGATAAATAGGTGTCAGCTATACCCCTAGGTCCGAACTCTCGTTGAGACCAATTTTTGGCTTCAACATTTCTGGTGCGGTGAGCGTGGACCGTAGCTGGCACAGGAAAATCCCAAGATAAGTCTCATGGCTGGGGATGAAGGAGAAGGAGCAGGCTCGGGGGGTTTCTCCCTCTCGGGTAAGTGGGGTGACGCTGGGGATGCTGGAAGGCTTCAGGCGGGAAGTCCTCCAGACCATCCGCTTGGCCTTCTCGGCAAAGAGCGAGTGGGCAACGCCTCAGGTCCCGGTGGTTCCCGCCCCGTCATTAGGCGAGAACGCTCCCGGACAACGCCCGTGGAAGGAGGTTCCGGCAGAGGCGGCGAAAAGGGATGTCCCCAGGCGAGAGCTGTTTCCCGGGCAGACTAGTGCAGACAGGGCTAGTGAGCCTAGGTCGCGCGACGAGCCCTCTCGGCAGGCTGGGGGCGGGAGCCCCTTCAGTGAGCTCATCATTTTAGCTCGGGTTCCTGAGGGGTTCCGGGAGCCAGACATGACCTACTATACGGGGAGGGACGACCCCACACATAATGTGCAGTGGTTTGAAGATGCCGTTTCCATAAGGCAAATGTCGGATGCCTTCAAGTGTAGGCTCTTCGCCATCACTCTGATGGAGAAGTGCAGGGACTGGTTCCACCAGTTGCCTGCGAGTTCGATCTACTGCTTCGAGGATCTGCGACGCGGGTTCTTGCTGAGGTTCTCAACGTCCAAGAAGAGGAAGAATGGAGCAGAGTGCTTGTTTGCCATCAAGCAGAGGCCGGAGGAGACGCTGAGACGCTATGTTGATAGGTTCCAACAGGAGATTCTGCAGGTTCAGGAGATGTCCGGGGTACAAGGTGATGCTTGTCTTCACCCTTGGGTTGAGACCCCACTTCTTTAACATGGAGCTGAAGAGAGTTCCTCCCTCTCTTTCGAGGAGCTGTTGGAGAGGGCGGCGAAGGAAATCGAGATCGAGGCGGCCAATCCGGCGTTTGCCAAGAAGTTGGCCAAGTTGGCGGAGGATGACGTGAAAGAATCAGGAGCAGGGAGGCAGAGGGTGCAGAGAGTGGAGAGAAGAAGAGAGGAACCACGAGGACAGGGGCAACATCAAGGTTGGGGGCCGCGTGAGCCAAACAATAGGTTGGGCTGGAGGCCCCAGGAAGGTCACCCTCAGGGACAGGGTGGAGGTTTCCAAGGAAGGGACAACTTTCGCGAGCAAAGGAGGTTCAACCAGCCGGCCTGGAGGCAGGGACAGAGGGTCCCCCTCCCGCCGCAGCAGGAAGCTATTGAGATCGTGATAGGAAGAGGGGGAAGGAGAGGAGCTCGAGGAGGAGCGAGGAGAAGGGAAGGTAGGGTGGCGTTGCCCTTCTGTGATTTCCACCAGGAAGTGGGTCACGCAACGGCCACCTGCCCAAAATTTTTGGAGATGAGAGCGGCCAGGGGGCAAGTCCATCAGCAGCCGCCCGTGAGGATCGAAGAAGTTTTGCCAGGAGGAGGAGAGGATAGATGTGAGGACCGGGTAGACGTGGGAGCCCGAGGAGGGATCAGGGTGATCCACGGGGGTGTGGGGATCGAAGCCACCCGTAAGGGGAGCTTCCAAACCATGTACCGAAGGAGCGTCTCCTCGACCTCCCAGACCCCCCCCCCCCCACACAGGAAGAAAAAATCACTTTCTCAGCGAAAGACATGCCCGACTACAAAGACCCGTTCTGTGACTCCTTGGTGATCCTGACGGCGGTAGAGAATTTCAGTCTCCAGGATTCTGGCAGACAACGGGAGATCAGTGAATGTGATCTTCAAGAAAGCATTTGACGAGATGAAGGTGGAGGCTCGGAGGGTTCTAGCCTCGGACGGACCGTTGTTTGGGTTCTCGGGGGAGCGGAAAGGAAGTTAAAGGAGGGGTGAGGCTGCATGTGACGTTTGGGGGGGGGGGGTATTAAGGAACTGTCGGTTCGTCATCGTTGACGCTCCGAGCAGCTATAACACAATCTTTGGGCGGCCTCTCATCAGCGCCTTTCGTTGTGTCCCTTCCTCATTTCATCGTTGCCTTAAGTTCAACAGTGGAGGAGTACAGTCAGGATCAGGGGGGATCTTGGCACGTTGTGTGGCAGAGGAAGAAATCCCAAGGATCCTTGAAGAAGTGCACTTCGGCGAATGCGGTAGCCATTCGGGGGGAGGGACGTTGGAGGCAAGAGTGGTCAGACAGGGGTACTTCTGGCCTTTCCCGAGGAAGGATGCGGCGGAGTTTGCGAAGAGGTGTCAAAAGTGTCAGCTTTACGCCCCCTCCAACTCTTCCCCGCTCAAAGGCTCCGAAGTATCACGACGCCATTGTCTTTCGCCATCTGGGGAATGAACTTGGTCGGGCCGTTTCCCCCGGCGAGCGGCCAGAGAAGGTTTCTCTTGGTTATGATCGACTACTTTTTAAAGTGGCTAGAGGTCATGGCGTTGGCCAAGGTAATCTCCCAAGTCATCAGAAACTTCATTTGGGGAGATATCATCTGTAGGCACGGGTTGCCCCGGGCAATCGTTACGGACAACGGGCCCCAGTTTGCAAGCGAGAAGTTCATTAGCTTCTGCACTCAGTCGGGAATCGACCTCAGGCTTGCCTCCGTCCACCACCCCAGGAGCAAAGACCAGATGGAGGCGACAAACAAAATCATAGTGAACCTGCTCAAGAAGAAGGTGGAGAACTTGAGGGGGAGTTGGGTGAAGCAACTCCCCTCGGTATTGTGGGCTCTGCGAACAACCCCAAACACAACCACTGGAGAGACCCCTTTCAAGCTTTCGCATGGGTGTGAGGCAGTCCTGCCCGTGGAGTTCGAGGTTCTATCCCCACGGGTCGCGGCCGCAGGAAAAGGAGATGAGGCATGGAGGGAAGAAAATGAGGGGGAGCTGCGACTCTCGCTGGACATGATCGAGTAACTCCACGATGTGGCCGCCGTCAGGCAGGAGGAGATCAAACGAAGGATGACCAAGTACTTTGACAAGCATGTCAGGATAAAGCAGTTCAAGGAAGGGGACCTGATCTTGAAAAAGGTCGACGCCGCCGGAAGGTCGGCAGCCGTTGGTAAACTCAACCCCAACTGGGAAGGACCCTACATTATAGAAAGGGCCCTGGGGTCAGGGGGATACCACCTCCACAATGTGGAAGGGGTATCCATGAGTCACGCATGGAGTGACGACGACCTGAAACGTTTCTACCCTTAGTATGTGTAAGATTGTATGTTTTCCTATGATAATTATTCTAAAGATTGTTTCTTCATAGGTTATGAAGTGTTTGAGGTTTTTGACGACCCCGAGTAGACCCGCTGTCCAGGTTCTCACTAGCTGGTAGGTCCGTAGGCTCGCTTGGGGGGAAGGGAGAAGAGATTGTGGTAGTTTGCAAGACCCCGAGAGGATCCCCCTGCTCTGGCTCTCATTAGCTGGTAGGGCTGGAAGACGCACTTGGCCCCGGGTAGACCCGCTGTTCAGACTCTCACTAGCTGGAAGGTCCGTAAGCTCGCCTGGGGGTAAGGGAATACCCCAAGAGGATCCCGCTGCTCAGGCTCTCATTAGCTGGCAGGGCTGGAAGGCGCACTCGGCACCGAGTAGACCCGCTGTCAGACTCTCACTAGCTGGCAGGGCCGTAGGCTCGCTTGGGGGTAAAGAGAGAAGAGATTGTGGTAGTTTGCAAGACCCCGAGAGGATGTCGCTGCTCAGGCTCTCATTAGCTGGCAGGGCTGGAAGGCGCACTCGACCCCAGGTAGACCCGCCGTCCAGGCTCTCACTAGCTGGCAGGTCCGTAGGCTCGCCTGAGGGGTAAGGGAATACCCCGAGAGAATCCCGCTGCTCAGGCTCTCATTAGCTGGCAGGGCAGGAAGCCGCACTCGGCCCCGAGTAGACCCGCTGTCAGACTCTCACTAGCTGGCAGGACCGTAAGCTCGCTTGGGGGGAAAGGGAGAAAGGATTGTGGTATTTTGCAAGACCCCAAGTAGACCCGCTGTCAGGCTCCACTAGATGACAGGGCCGTAAACTTGCTTGGGGGTAAAGGGAAAAGAGATCCTTTGTTTGAGTGATCCCAAGTGGACCCGATGACCAGGCTCACATCAAGCAGACAGGGCTGTTGAAATCATGATGTCGTTATGAAGCACTTGATAACAAGTTTCCAAACAGCTAACACCTCTCGTAGGTAGGGATGGGACAATCCAATTTCCTCTCGGCAGGGCTCTCGGCATACCCCCCGACAAGCTCCTCTCGGTAGGGCTACCGACACGTCCCTTTCGGCAAAAGCAAAAACACGCGAGAGGCAATGAAGAGCGCGAAAAAACAACTATTTCGGTGAAAAAACAAATCCCTTCCATATTATATAAAAGTTGTTATATCGTCTTGGGGGATCTCGCCCCGTGCAAAAAAGTTTACAAAAAGAAAGAAAAATTACAAGGTGAAAACCAAAAAGCGGAAGCCATCAGTCAGAGTCGATGAAGTAGCCGCTAGAGCTTTCGCTGGAAGCCTCACTGGATGACTCGCCGCCGGACCCACCGCTCTGGCCAAGGTCCAAGGCCCCGTCTCCGCCTTGCTCTTCCCCCTCCCCGGCAGGCTTTGGGATGAGATCGAACAGCCAAGGCAGGACCCCTCGCGCGGTGAGGGTCTCGCCGCCTTCGTCCAGGACTCCCGATTCCCGCAGCACGTTGATCACCATTTCGCACGCCTTCTGCGCGTTCTCCTGCATCATCACTTCAATATCGTATTCGGAGAAGTAAAGCGGCTTTTGAGCCTCTCGTCCAAGGAGGGCGGGACTGGCGCCTTGACCCCTTGCGCGACTTTAAGCTCCGTCTTCAGCAGCTTATTCTCACACTCGAGGCTGACCACCTTTGCCCGCAAAAACTGGGCCTGAGCGGAATCCTGCGAGGACTCCAGGTTTAGAGCAAGTAAGAGATCACAGTAAGAAGAAGGGCCTAGGAGGATTTACATACCTCAGCTGTCGGGCGCATGACGAGAAGCTGCTGAGAAGCCGCCAGTTCACCCTTCAATTTGACCGTCTCGGCGACAGCGGACTCCCTTGACTTGATGGCGTCGATGAGGTTGCGCTCCAGGGTGATGCCGCGGCGCGCAACCTTGTGCGCGAGCACGAACGCCTGCATCTGGACTCTGGCGGTGTCATAAGCAAGAGGTCGGGTGATCTGCCGGTCGAAAGCACGGGCATCCTCCCGGTTGTACAAACCGAAGCCTAGCGCAAAAGCCTCACCGGTAGTCGCGCCTCGCTCCACCCAGTCGGGGAGAACGGAGGAGATTGAGACCCGTTTGGCTTCAGGGTCCCAATGTAGCAGGGGTTGACCTTCTGCATCGAGGAACTTCCCGGCGATGCTGAAGTTCCGATGCCCTTTCGGCACTGGCTTGGCGGGGGCATCAGCGGGGATCTCGGCAACTGCCCCTGCGGCTGTCGCTTCACCGGCAGCGGGAGGGTTCCCAGCGGGGACCTCGACAGCTTGCCCCGCGGGGGTCCCAACAGCTTCCCTTGTGGCAGTCGTCTCGCTGGCGGCGGGAGGGACCTCGGCCGGAGTCTCGACAACGGACTTGCCCTTGTCCGCCGCACTTAACTTCTTGGCTGGAGCTGGAGGAGGGGAGTTGGGCTTCCGCTTTCGACTACTAGGCGCGAATGAGGAGCTGGGATCCTTTCGGCAGGCTTGGGCGGCAGACTTGGCGAGGGCTAGGGTGTTGGCGAAATCCTTGGCCTCGTCGAAGGGTTGGCGGTGTGGAATCTCCCGTTCACATGCGAAAGCCTTAATGATTAAAAGTTCGTGATTTATGACGAAGGGTTGCGCGAGAGTGCTGGAAAAGTACCTTCTCCAGGAGGAACTGGCTGAAGAGTGTAAGTCTCGCCGCAGGAACTGGACGTCGAAGGCTTTCGTCCCAAAGAACTCGACCAGGGAGCTCTCTCGCCCCCCAAGGGAGGGAGGCTTATAGGTAGTCTCGTCGTACTGGATGAGCGAGAGAGGTATGTTTCCGAAAGGACCAGAGACGAAGACGAACCTCTGCGCCCAATGGTGATGTTTGTTGGCGAGACCCTCTGTCTTCACCAACTGCCCGGAAAGAAAGACCGACCCTCTCTTGGCCCGGAAGTTGAACGACTTTTGGAAGACTGGCAGGCTGAATTCAATTCTTTCTGCCCGCATGTAACAGGCGAAAGCCACCAGGATGGCGACAGAGTTGGGGTTGAGCTGGGCCATCACCACCCCGTAATAGCGCAGGGCCTGGCGCACTTCCGGCCAGAGAGGTAGGCGAAACCCTACCTCAAAGTGCTCCAAGGGGATGACGAGCTCCCCTTCTGGTGCGAGGTTTACCCTGTCATCGTTTCCAGGGTTTCACGCGACAAATCTTGGCGGGATGTAGTTCTCGGTTATCGTGAGGAATTCCGCCTGCGTGAGCCGGCAGGGCGGGAAGTTGTGATCCAAGAAGGTTTGCGCGCACCTTGAGCGACCCTCGGTCTCGCCAGGCATGGTGATGAAGGGAGAGAGAAAGAAGGGGTTGACGGGCGAGAGCTCTGAGTTGCAGAGGACAACGCGAGCAGGGTACGGGGGAAGACGAAGCCGCAGAATCAGGAAGGAGTAAATGCGGTGGGCGGAATTACCTATTTATAGAAAGACAAGTAATAATTAGGGAGATCTTATGGGGCGGCGGTTGACAGAGTTTGACAGTTGTCTCTTCGTATTCCACCCCGCCTCATCGACGTCTCTCGCACCTGTAGATAACGAAGAGCTTCCAGGATGGATCCCGGGTAAAAGCAAGGCAGCATATATATAACAAAAAAATGTGCGAGAATCAAGCACTCGACAGATAGATAAAATGGAACACATAGGAAGGTGTCGAGGGGGTCTCGCCGGGCGAGAACCCTACAAACAATAAAAGTTAACAATACTAAACAAATGTCTTGGGGGTAGAACAAGGGAAAGGTAGGATGAGAGGTTGGGGATTGGTAATACGAGATCCTGTGCGGTTCAATATTGCTCTCAGCGCTATCGGCCCCGACCTCGCCTTCCCGATCTCGGCGGCACCCACATGTAGTGATAGGCGGTCTGGGCGGTGAGCCCCTGGTTGGGCAAGCGCAGCTGATCTCGCACTCGTGCAATGTGCCTTCCAGGGGATGTCTGCTCGCGCTCGACCTGGCCCTCCTGTTCGTCGAGAAGGCGAGTGTAGTCCCTCTCAATCACCGACATCCGCCGCTCGGCTGACTTTTCGAGTCTCGCCAACGCCAGCGAGTCGGCTTGGAGCATCGCGACGAGTTTCATCAGGACTTTAGTTGTCCACTTTCGCCGGGTTCTGCCGTTCCCTTCGGCATCAAGGTATTCCTCCATCTCGCTGGGATAGGGCAGGGGCGAGACCGCCTCCTCTTCGTCATTCGCTTCCTCCTCTTCATTCTCTTCCGCCTCTGTGACTGCCGGATCTAGAAAGAGAAATGGGGGGAAGAGATTAGGCAATGGTCGCTTACCTATAATAGGTGGAGACCTCTCGGCAGAAGATCAGCGAGAAGGGCCTTGCTGCCCTTCCGCGCTTTTTGCGCTTTTCCCAAAAAGAATGTGAATCGGCTTGCCCCGTCCCGGACGGTGTCTCACATGCTCCATGGGATTGCTCACGACCAGCTGGAGGGCGACAGTATCTCCTTCCGGCGACGGCCGAGACCCTGCCGCGGGAGCGTCTAAGGCGGTTGTAAGCCCTCCCAGGCGTGAGGGGATGGCCGGCTGCATCATTAGCGGGATCATGGGACGCTGGAATTAGGGGGCTCCGCTGGGTGAGCCTGGGGCTGTCGGTGGCGGAAGCTGCAGGGAAATGAGTCAGCGAGAGAAAAGCAAGTCAGCGAGAGGAAAGCAAGTCGCGCATGATAAATCAACAAAAAATATTACCGGGCTGGATCTGGGTGGTTGGGGTGATGGCCTCCGAGACCAGCGGTGGGTTCACGCCCGGGGGATGAATTAACTCCGTATCTGCCGGAGGGTTCTCGACAGCAGTTTCCGGAACCTGTCAGCGAGAGAGAAAACACGTCAGACGCCGTAAGGGACGACAATACCAAAGAGTGAGGCGAGACGAATACCTCCGGCAGGGAAGGAGGGTTCTCGGCACGATCAAGGGTCAGAGAAGGCGAGGCAGAAACTTTCTTTGAGTGGTCTCGCCTGACCGACTTCGCCTTCCTCTTCTCTGGTCGGGATGACGTGTCGGCCGGCTTCTCGCGCATGAGCTAGGGGGCCACCCCGACACAGTTAGCGCGGGCTCTCGCCTGTGCCGCGACAAGACGGGCTTGGAGTTCTTTCGAGAGCGGCTTCTCCTTACGCTTGGCATACATCTTGACAAACTTATGAGAGATGAAGTGCAAGACGACGACAACAACGATTGTCTGGAAACTGGCCGGGCGGCATATATATACCGGGCCAGGGTGGGGCTCACCCAAGATTCCCTTACAGGTCAGCAAGAGCCTAACGAATATCTAGGGTTGGACGTGTCTTTCCGAGCGCAAGGCTAGCTCGCAAAGAGCGGAGATTGTGTGCAACCCCATATTCGTTGGGTGGGACCAAGATGCCCCAAAGACCCAGATCGGGCTAGCTTTGGGCTAAAACTGGATCAGATAAGTAAGTGGGCTGGAAGGCTCCCGCCCAGGGCAGGCGAAAGGGCTCGCACCTCGGGCCGGCGGAAGCCCTTGGCGTTGAGTGAGGTTTCTCCACTCAACGCCGCCCACCAGCTCTTGGCGTTGAGTGATGCTTCTCCACTCAACGCCGCCCACCAGCGCTTGGCGTTGAGTGAGGCTTCTCCACTCAACGCGGTCCACCAGCGCTTGACGTTGAGTGATGCTTATCCGCTCAACGCCGCCGACCAGCCCTTGGCATTGAGTGATGCTTCTCCACTCAACGCCGACGACCAGTCCTTGACGTTGAGTGATGCTTCTCCACTCAACGCTCCCTCTAGCCCTTGACGTTGAGTGATGCTTCTCCACTCAACGCCCCTTCAGTCTTTAGGTTCCCGCCCGAGGCAGGCGAGAGGGCTTGTGCCTCAGGTCGGCGGGAGGCCATCAGCCCTCGGCGTTGAGTGATGTTTCTCCACTCAACGCCCCCTGTAGCCTTCTCTGTCTCCCTCCCGGTGTTAGCGGGAAGGTTAGCGCTCAAAGAGAGCGGGGTTTCCGCAGAGATCAGTGGAAAGGTTCCCGCCTTGTGGGGTCCAGGGGTGAAATTACTTGGATGCCCCTAGTTCTGCATTTAGCTCCTCAGAACAGCGGAGTTTGGCTATTGACAGACCAGCCCAGGGTATTTTAGTAATTTTAGAATAACGAAATTACGTTTTTTGCAGACCAGATATTGAAAATCTATAAATAGACCCACATGATACCTCAGAAGGCAGATCTTTTCATACTCCTATTTTTCTTCTAGAGCTTTCTGGGGTACTCCTAGCCCAACAATTAGCTTTGGAGGGGAAGTGGTCTGAGAACTTCTGGATTAGAGGTGAGACCTCCCAGCTGAGGCTTAGGGCCAGTTCTTGGTTCTTTATCACTAGTCAGGAGTTGAGGTTTGGGAGAACTAGGTGTCAGCTACACCCCTAGGTCCGAACTCTCATTGAAGCCAGTTTTTGGCTTCAACAGTAGGAAAAAAGGTCACTGAGCAATTCATAGAGTTTGTTAGTTGACTAATAGAGAGGAGATTGCGGGTGAAAGCAAGAACATGAAGAACAGAGGAGAGGGTAAAAGGAACATGGAATGGATCCTTTCCCAACGAATGGGAGATAGCGATCCATCAGCAATGCTCACTTTGTCCCTGCCCGACAGAGGTGTGTAAGACACAAAACCTGTGGCTGATCTTGTCATGTTGTCTGTAGCCCCCGAATCAATGATCCACTGGGAGGTGGGATGGGAGGAAGTTGAGTGAGCACATGCAGGTCCTGATGAGCATAGGAAGAGGAGGCAGAACAACCGGACTGCTCCGCTGGAGGTCCAAGCATCATCCGGCGGTACGCTAGAATTTATTCAGCCGAAAGAGCCAGGGGGCCGTAGTGGAATCCAGAGTGTGAGGAGCAGTAGAGTCTTCCCCAGTGTCCGACACGTGGGCTGATCTGGGCAGAGGAGGCCTGTGCTGAGAGCGACCACCTCCCCGGCCACCACGCGAGGAAGGGCCGCCTCGAGGAGGAAAACCATGAAGCTTGAAGCAAGTATCTCTAGTATGGCGGGTCTTCCCGCAATAATCACAGACTAGGTGATCTTTCTCCGCAGTCCTCAATCTAGTGTCGCAAGCAGGACGAGTCCCAGGCTGAGAAAGAGAGACAAGGGCAGATCCCTCGGTGGTAGAGTCTGGAAGCAGAGTCAGACGACGATCGAATTCCTGTTGGACAATTCTGTACACCTCGGTTAGAGAAGGTAGAGGAGAGTGGTCAAGAATTTGAATGCTGATCGGATCAAAATCCCGATGTAAGCCGTGGAGGAACTCAAAAACACCATTGCGTTCTTCTCGTGCGCGGACAAACACCTTATCTTCAGGAGACACCAGAGTCAGAGAATCAAAATGATCATAATCCTGATAGAGTTGGGTGAACTCCGAGTAGTAGGCCGAGGGGGGTAGGTCACCCTGTCGCAGGAGGAACAACCGGCGACGAAGTTGGTAGATTTGAACAGCATTGTCTCAACCAGAATATGTAGTCTCTGCACGCTTCCAAATATCCGCTGAGTTATCCAAGAACAGATAGTTCCGAGAAATGGACTTCGTCATAGAGTTAAGTAGCCAAGACATCATCAGGGAGTTGTCAGATTCCCACTGAAGCCACTCAGGAGAGTCAAACGCAGGAGCCTTTACCGTGCCACTGACGTGGCAAAATAACCGACGACTTTTGAGAGCAAGAGAGATAGAGCGAGCCAACATGAGGTAGTTGGAATCATCCAACTTCATAGTGGTGATTTGAGGAGTACCATGGTCTGAGGTGACGCGATAAGATCCAACAGAAGTTGGAGTAGGAGAGGCCTCTCCACCGGAAGACATGGTGGTAGAGGACTCACTTCCCGTCATAAGGAAACCCCGAATAGAAATCGATGACGCACCAAAAAAAATCACCAAGGATGCTGAAGGAGAACCACCCTCGTATAAAGAGGGAAGAAGACGAAAGGGACCGCCGACATCGGGAGAATCAAGACTCCATGTCCCTAGAGCACGAAAGAAGAGGAAGAAGAAGAAACGAGAGTCGGGGGATGGACGACGTGGCGACGGGCGACGCGGGAGTCGGCGACGGGCGACGCGGGAGTTGGCGACCGACGATGCGGGAGTTGGCAACGGGCGATGCGGGAGTCGGGGCGTCGGGTCGGCGCTGTGCGGGAGCTGCTGCTGGATCTGGAAAAACCAAAACAAAACCTGGCTCTGTTACCATGTTGAGGGAAAAGAATAATTGCATTCATTCATGACATTAGAGGTTCCCATATATATATATATATATATATATATATATCTGTGTACAGATGATAATACAATAACAACACACAACCCGTTATTCTAACATATTCCAACAGTGATGAATACCAAAATAAGTTCCCGATATATTGGGCACGTCCTCATAAATAGGCGAGTCATACGCTACAATGTCATTATTAGGCTCTCAACTCTTCCTTCTGACATGACTTATCACTATAACATGGAGAGAGTTTTAGGAGTCTGCACTCAAAGGTGAGTATGATTGCATCAATAACTAGGTTTGTGCCCAAGGTGGGGGTTAGAGGAAGGACAGACCACTATAAATCAACGGGTCACTCGTACATCTCTCTATCGATCTAGGGTTGGATCGGACTCGAGTGACATACCACTAATCAGACACTGAACCTTACTGGAGTGAGATAACTTTGTATTAGGTGTCCTGTCTTTTGCGTCCTTGAGGGCATGAGTAGGCACTATGGTGGCCTCTAATTGGGGAGGACTCCTTACGATGTGCCAGTCGGGGGCATGAGCATTCTTTTATAGAATAGTGTAGATATGTTTTTAGTTTATCCCGCTGATAAAAAAAATTTGGCTCTTGAAATTAACTATATATATATATTATACAATCAAATGCTTTCAATTGTATTTATCCCGTTGATTAAATAAAAGGTACCTGAAATTAACAATCTCCTCTTTGGATAAGATCTCTTTGGATAACCTTTGCAGTGCATCCAACTATCTATTAAAATGAACTTGAGAAATTGTGAATTAGTATTTAGATAAATCATAATTGATCGAGGGTTGTGTTTATTTATGTTAGAAGATTAGAAAGGAAAAACTTGATGCGATTTATACTTCCACAATGAGGTAATATATAAGAGTTATATGGATTATTAAACCTAAAACGACGGTGTGATACTAAGCCATATTCACACGTAAAGACTAAATACTAATAACTTCAACACTTGAAAGCATCATAAAATGAAAGGTAATGGGGACATGAGTAGGCTATGTGGGCAATATAGTATCCACCGGGCCCATCTGTGTCACCAGGTATAATCCAACCGAGCACAAGACACAGACGTTGGTTACACAAACCGACCATGGTTATGCTGGATGCTTCAGCAGTATAAATCAAGTCAACCAACAGATGTCATAACACCCCTAGCCAACAACGAAGAAAAATTGAGGTGACTGATGAGTCCGATATTTATAGTATTTTTTCGACTCTTCTGGGGTAGTTTTCACGCACGCGCACTACATCTCGTTCATTATTGCTTATATTTGATTCGATCCGTATTTTACACTTAGTGCACGATTTGGGCCCGTTGTGGTGTGCAATTGCACATTTTCCCTGGGTGTAAGCACATGACGCTCCCTAACATGTTTTATGTTATTTTCCCTTTGGTTTTTTGTGTGCTGGAGGTGTGCTCCAGGCAGTGTGTTGCTGTGCAGGTGGGCAGATCACCAGTGCTACCCTGTTCTTCTCTGGCGGAATCACACGATCATGCGTTTTTCTTCACGCACAATCAGCACGAATCGTGCGATGCTTACATATTCATTTTCTTGTGTTCTGCCCCGGGCCGTGCGATTTACTCTCGCACGGTCTATTTTGCCCGTGCGTGACCAAATTGCACGACCTCACCTTTTTGTCTAAAAAATTTATGTTTTTATTGTCCGTGCATTTTCTTCACGCACGTCCTGCCCCGTTTGCCTGATTTTCAGTGATCTGTTACTAATCGTGCGATTTCTTCTTGCACGGGCTGTTTTGCCTGTGCGCGATCAAAAACGCACGGTCTTCTGCTGGTTCAGGTTGAGGGAGTTCTGGCTGATTATTAATGCATGATTCACGCACGGTCGTGCGTTCAACCGTGCGTGACCCTTTTTCTGACTGTTTACTATTTAAGCTGCAGGACTCCACTCATTTTGGGAGGAACGATATTTTCCCGCGCCTTAGGGTTCCAGTTTGCCCTTTTTCACCGCTCCACCTCAGGCCATTATCTTGAGGAGTTCCGACCAAGCTTGTCTCGCCAATCTCTTGCTAGAGCTTCCTCTCAGCCTCCTCCATCTTCCACAAGTCTCCAATCTCCATTCCAAAGGATTTCTCGCTACTCTTGGAGATTTCTCCGGCGAAGGGTGTAATCAGAGGCTATTGACGAAGAAGACAGTTATATTGGAAGAAAGTGTCAACTCTTCTGTACCCTGGACGACAGTTGAAGTCCGAGCGCGGACGAGGCATGACAACCCTTGATTCCGGTCGTGAAACTTGGATGAGTTTTCGTGCTTCGGTTGTATTCTTCGCTTCTTTTCATTTGTAATTTATTTCTCTTTGGATTGTTGGATATTTGGAAATGTTGTATGAACCATAATTTAGTTTAAATACATTTGTTCATGTCTATGTAACTGCTCTGTGGTTTATGCATGTAAGGAGCGCCCTCATTCTATCTCGTCACCCCCACCGTCGTTTGAGTGCCGCACTAGCAATTGCTAGTGGCGTGTGTTGCGAAGAGGTGCTTGTGACCCTCATCCATTTGTAATCCATTTCACAAGCTCGCCCAATTGGTCATCCACCTTTGCAAAGCGGTGAATGCGACCCACACTAGAGTTTTAGTGTTTTCTTTCTGTTCAACCATCAAAACCAGGCCTAGTATTTTCGTTTTACCTTTATAATTAATTTTCTAAGTAATTGAATCACACACTCACTCTGCGTTCCTCAAGAGATCGATACTTGGAGATATTCTCTCATTTTATATTACTTGTGCGACCGGTGTATTTGCCGAACGCGCATCAGTGACAACACACGAAATACGCCTGGAGGCCGTGTGTGACTAAGGCGAGAGTTGGGAAAATGTCATCCGAGTTGCCTTGGTCACGGACACTCCCCTTCACGTGGAATACTTGCATGAAGACATATAACACAAACATTTAAACAACCACAAGAAATAAAATGACAAACAAAATAAAAAGGAAACAACTATGGATAAAGGCTGCCGACGAGATCGAGCTCAAGATGCAATGAGAGAGCACGAACACTAACAGTGGAGAGTAGAGGGATCAAGCAGTGGAGAGAAAAGACTCAAGAAGTGGCGAGCAAAGGCTCAAGGAGTGGTAAGCAAATGCCTCAATAAGCGGCGAGCAAAAGGCTCAATAAGCGGCGAGCAAAAGGCTTAATAAGCGGCGAGCAAAAGGCTCAATAAGAGGCGAGCAGAAGAGGGAGCCCGACAAGAAGGTAAAGAGCTCGACACGAGAGGAGCACATCAGGATAAGGGCATGACAGGGTTGTTGACGACCAACAATGATAGAAATGCTGACAGAGGATCAACTGGGGGATCTGCAGGATAAGAAGTTCCATCGGGAATGATAGAGGAGAAGCTTCACATGAACGATAGAGGAGAAGAATAATGGAGCCTCCGAGAATCCCGACAGGAAGCAACAGTAAGTCAACAGGAACGCAATCAAGCACCCCTTCTAGAATCAGAAACATCGGAGCATGAACGCATGGAGGTGGAATGCAACGACATGCTCAATTGATGGGAGTAGAAATGTTGACGAGAACAGGAGCCGCTCCCATCGATGAAATCAAAATTCGATCTCATCGACGAGAGCGAAAACGAGACAGTACGATGAGAGTGCGATTAGACCTTGTCGACGAGAACGCGGAGAGGCGGAAATCAGAGAGAGAGAAACACCAAAAACCTTAGGTCGCCAACAAATTAGGGCGCCGAAAAATTTCATGGAGTTGATTCCCACTCTGATACCATGTTAGAAGATTAGAAAGGAAAAAAACTTGATGCAATTTATTCTTCCACAATGGAGTAATATATAAAAGTTACAAGGACTATTAAACCTAAAACTATGGTGTGGGACTAAACCCCATACACACATAAAGACTCAATGCTAATAACTTCAACCATTTATGTATTCACTTTTTTTTTGCATTTTCCCCATTTCTTCCCATCCTCCTTCTATTAGATTTTTAGATTATGTCCCTTGATCTTATAGTCCTTATCTTTAATATTAAGGCTCTATTTGTTTGGGCGTTTCGCAACTCCGTTTTGGGGAAACGCCGCCGGAAGGACGGGTAAACAAATGAACCTCCGGCGGCGTTTGCTCTGTTTCCACCCGCCCGCCTTGAGAAACGCCCCAAAAAGCTCCGTTTGGAGCAGCCACCTCCCCCCTCCGGTTCAAACTCTCCGTTTCCACCCGCCGGATCGACCCGCCACCGCTAAAACAAATGAAGCCTAAATGTACACTTTGTCGTATAGCTTGCTCTTTTTTCTACTGTGGATTATGAGCTGTAAATCCAACATACTGGATTTAGCAACGCTTTCAGAGACCACCGCTTCCCTTAACAATGATACACTAGTTATCCTCGTAATTTTATACCGTGTTAGAATTGGTCTATAGTGACATTTGTATGCTTTGACTTCTTTCATTAATTAAGTTTGACACTTGAATCTAAAAAATAATGGCTTAAATGTTAGGACAATAATATTTTACCTCTTACGAGGAATCGAGGAGTCAAATCCATCGATACTTTTGATCTAAGAATGGCTATGTCTTTAAGCGTAAACTCTTAATTGCGAATGGGCTTCGCCCGTCCATGGAAGCTTTGGGTGTGCACGGGCTCCGTGCGCAAAGTAGCGGTGGACGGGCTCTCCCAGTGCTCATGTGTGCTACGAGGCTTTGCCAGTTCTCGTGTGTCACTGTCAAATCAAATAAATTATCATGACTTTGAAAGGAGAAAGAAGAAAAGAGGAGAGAGAGAGAGAGAGAGGGTCACACGTGATGCTGCAGTGGGCGGGGTATATTTTTTTATTAGATATCAGCTACGAACCGTGGGAGTGTCTTCGAGTTGTGGCACTGTCGCAGTCGCACCCCCCATGTGTTGTCAGTCGTATATATATATAGATACATACATACATACATATATACAGGTGTATACATATATCTATCTATCTATATTAGTTTATGTATCTATTTATATCTATCCATATCTATTTGTGGATCTATTTGTATCTCTCTCTCTATCTATATATCTATATATATGTATATATTCTCCTATTTGGTGTTGAAGCTAAAACTGTGCTCTCATGCATAACTTTAATCGACATAATGCAATTCCCTTTGATGGGTGGATTTAACCTGAGTATTTGAACAGTGGTATTTTCCATTTGTTGACTTCTCATAATGTTAGTGTGCCAACAATTATGCCACAATTTATATTATGTCTTCTCATGAATGCACAAGAATATTGTTGGAAACCATGGGCTCCTTTTTCAGTTTTTTTCCAGCTAGTATTTGAATGCATGGCTCCTCAATCAGTGATATGTTAAGTATTTTAAAGGTCACAAATGGTCTACCCTTGAAGCATTCGTTTGTTCATACTGACATCTCAAAAATGAGTTGTCAAAATTGCTACCTAATATGCAAATTATCTTTTTTAATGCTGATTTTTGGAGAAAATTAGCTCTCACTTAACAGCTGGCTTTTAACATTGTACACTACAAAACAGTTTATAAAATAATCCTTTTTAACAATATACAGTTGTATTTATTTATTATGCGAGTCATTCTTTGTATATCTGAACATAGGTTATATTTATTGCATGTTGAATGCCTAGGTGCATTGGAGCTTATTACGGATGAAAGTAAGGCTGGTGCTTGCTTATGGATTACAAAACGTCGTGGCTTTGAGTATTGGCCATCACCAGAAGAAGAAAATAAGTATATTGTGCGATCACTGAAATCAAAAAAGAGCTCCACTTATGTTCCCCCGTCCAACATTCAAGTACCTGAATTTTTTGAAAAAATGTAAGTGAGACTGTTGAAGTACCTAATATGTGGCAAAATTTCGTGTCATTTAACTTCCACTTATACTACTGGTGCACTACTTCTGAGCAACCTGCTATTTTTTCTAAAGGACCCCTTGAGTTGTCATATGTGACTGTGTTGAAATGTGAACATGCCATCAGTATCGTTAGCAAACTATGACCTTCAGGGTGCCACTCTGGGTTTTACTTTACCACTCTTTTTAGTGAATGTCACGGTTGATTACTCCTTTTACATTCTTAGGGACAGTCCTTTGATTGCTGGAAAATTGAATGATCCTGGAGGGCGGGATCGAATGCTGGTTGAACCTTATGGTGAAGTTGGGGTCATCCTCTTGTTTAGCAGGAGTCTTATTGATGTAGAATATGAAGATATGGTGCATTACTGGATATTTCAGTTGTTAGTTGAGAAGTAAAGAGTGCTTTTGAGTGTCTGATTACTTCCTTTATAGTATTACCACAGAAATTGCTGCTTCATTAATTTTAATTGAAGTGATGAGATGAATCATTTGTTTGTGCCAATCTATAATGGAAGGTTTCCTTCCTTTCGTTTGATTCCTTGCACTGTTGTCCAGTGCATCTCTTCCTTGAATTACACTTTCGTTTTTTTGGATTATTGTTTGGAGATTTAAGAATTCCTTCAGACTTTCCAAAATGATCGTTGAACCGTCAGAGAACAACTCAGTGTTAGATTTAGGAGTCCATTCATTATCCTGCCTATAGCCTTCGCAGCAAGGTCATCGTCTACCAATACATTGATAATCTTTCTAATTCTGAATTTACTCTTACAAGTAGAGCCTGTCACTTTCCTCCACGATATAATCATTAACCTGTATTTCATGCTCCATCGAGAATTCAGAGATCAAAACAGATTCAATTAAATTTGGATTGATCCCTTCAACTGTAACCCCATGGTAGATATCTATTCAGCCTATCACCATTTGCAAAACCAATTTTGATACACGGAAGCCGTATCAGGTATGAACATAGAGAAAACGAGCTGGCATTGCATGAAATAAAATACATAATCGAGAGACAATCTCTCGCCAAGCAACCAGAGCCTGGTTCTTCCAAAGCTCTTGCCAAGCAATGAGTCTGGGTCCTCCTAAGTACTCCCCTCTCCAAAAAGAGGCGAAAAGACAACACTCGAAGATAATATATTACTCGCCCCCTAAGGTTCCTTATATAGATGGAGCCCCCTCACTATAAGAAAAAAATACATAAAGACGCGTGTGTATCAATACAGCAGTCCTGGAAAGCGACCTTATCCCCAAGGTCGACCAAGGAAGGGTCCCATGGCGCGTCGGCGAGACTCGGGCAGATCAAGTGAAACATCAAAAGCTTAGAGGCGTCGTGACGAGCTGGTTACTGCTGATCTGTGGTACATGTCATCGAAACGGGCGTAGAATTCGACACGGGACTACCCGAGAGGGAAAACAATGTCATGCCCACAAAGGATATTATCCTCAAGGTCGAGCGAGGTGCACATCAGTTGGGCCAGGGCCTTGGTCGGAGGCTGGATGCGAGGAAGACTGATGGCTGAAACCCATCCATATCCTAAACGTGTGTCATGGGGCCGGACATTAGGATGACGAGGAGCAGGTAGTGTTGATTTGAAATGAAACCCGATGGGAAGTCTGGTCGAAGTGGGAGAGTGACAAGATGTGAGGGTAGGGTGATAGTGAGCTTGAGAGATGTTGAAAAACAGAAGTTGGAAGATAAGAGGGCTCACTCCCATAGCCATCAAATTAATCCAAATCAACATTCACAATATACTTGTCCTTTCCAATATATATTTCCACATGGTGGAATTAACTTGGTGGCTGCAGCTGATAGAATGTCTGACTTGAAGAGAGCTTGAATTTATAGTATCATGTAGATTAAACTATAAAACCCTAACATGACAAAAGGACGGAAACGTTTGGAGCTCTACAGTCAACTTGTCCAAATTCGGCCACCTTAAAGTTGTCGTTAAATTTTTATAACTTCCTAGTCAAGTTCATTGAGATCGAGCATTATACATGCGTTTGCTTTTTGTTAAAAAGAGTAAACTTGTGTTTGGTCTTCATCTGAGTGAAGATAAAGGTTAAAAAGTATCACGACCCGTCTCGACAATAGTCAGAATGCGCTTCGGGCGGGCCGTGATGCCACAGGCATGTGCTTAAAGAAAACCATGTCTGCTAATAAGGCGGATGCAGAGAATACTGAAAATAGTTTTAAAGTAGTTAATTTAGAGAAAAACAGTTTGATTTTTATTGCAGAAGCTTTTATGGTTTAAAACAGTAAGAGTTTTAAATGCACATGTATTTTGTAAAAATTTATGTTTACAGGTACTACTACAGTTTTCATGCAATTATGATTCACAAGAGAATGCACATGCATTACTTTCAAATTCTAGTACATAAAATATTTTAATAGGCTAGCAGTTGTCCTTGATATCAGAAAAAATGTCTGATTGCAATTATTACATAAAATAATTATTTAACAGTAAAAGAAATGTAAACATAGAACCTGAAACTTATTGCCAAGGTTTTGAAAACCGGACCGGACATCGAACCGGCGGAGGGAGAGGTTCAAGGTTGAACCGGTCCAACCGGTTCAACCGGGGTTGAACCGTTATATATATAATATATATCGGAATAAGGGAAATAAGCATAACATGTATTTTAAAATGTATGCGCGAGGCTCGCCGACCATGAAATAAATATATAATAACATAATTTTTATTTTATACGCAAAAATATAATTGAAAAAGAAATAAAAATGAGAGAATTTGTCATATTTGATCACTTTTTATGCAATCTTTAACAAATTTTATAACTACTTGAAAAAATATGTACTAATTAAATAATAAAGAATGAGATAATATTTGATAAATATGACCGTCACACGTCTGGCTTGGCTGTCAATTATACATTAATATGCATGTGTTTTTATTGTATAGATTATTTTTTATAAATATGTATTAATCTATATGTATATAATGTATTTTAAAAGCATTCATCAATGACCAAATGACTGAGTGGCTTGTTTCCTTACTTGATTTCGAAGTGGTATGAGTTCAAAACCTGCCGCCCCCCTCATTTTCGGTATTAAATTTTGGGCGCCATGGCCCGCCCGGTTTTAGGAAAACCGGTCCGGTTTACGGTTGGGCGGTTCAACCGGCCGGTTTTCCGGGTTTTACCCGGTTCTGAGCGGGGCCGGTTTTAGAGGCTTGACCGGACCGCCCGGGTGACCGGTCGGCGGTCCGACCGGTCGAACCGGCCGGTCCGGTCCGGTTCTTAAAACGCTGCTTATTGCTGATCGGGCTCGAGGACCTGGCGGCGCTGTACGAACTCTAAGGCAATTTCAAAACAAAAAGGAAAAAGCTCAGAACATTGAAATAAGCAGAGTGAACAAGACAAGATACAAAACAGTAATAGAAGCAGAAATGTATGAGTGTACCGGTTTTTCATGAAACAAAACTATTCAATGACAAACAAATAAAAGAGCTAAACAAAACAAGTTAGTTTATTAGACTACTCCGGAGTATAGTCTAATATTATTCATGTAATATGTTGTAAGTTGTGATCGATGAAGGGTGTAGGTGCTATAGCGAGCGCACATTGAAGCTCAAGGATGAAGGAGGAGGCCGAGAGGAGGCTCTGGCTTGAATTTGACGTTGAAAGCTTGCCCGGAGCCCCTCCCTACGGTGGAGAAAGAAGGAGATCGGCGGAACCCTCCTCGGAGATGAAAACGACAGAGAAAAAGTCCAGAATGTGGAATTAGGGCGGAACCTGCGTATTTATAGATTGCAGAAATTATAATGCACACGATCAGTGGCGCACGACCAGTGGTCGTGCGCACTGTGTCATGTGATAGTACGTATTGGCATGGCAGAACCTGGTAAAAAATGGAATCAACGCACACAATCAGTGGCGCATGACCAGTGGTCGTGCGCTAAGGAATCCACTGAGCGTGCGCGTGTAAAAACGCACGATCAATGGCCCTTAGGCATAAATGAGCCCCAAACCAACCCAGAGCACCCACACAACCCATGTACCTGCAGGAAAAACTAACCACTGATATGTGCAGACATTCCAGGCGATCACAATAAGAAGTACAATCAATAAAAGTAACAAAAATACACTACCACGGGCCTATAAGCGCACTTCCAATAAAAATAAAGATTAGATGAAATATATACGATAACGAACTAAAAGTCAAGTGCTAGTGAAAGAAAACTAGCCCAGATGAGTTCGAAAATCAGTATATAAATAGGACTCATCACACATGGCTCACGATCAAATCTGCGTGCAAGTCTTGTCGGAAAAGTAATCCTGCTTGCCGTCGAAAGTCTTTATTTCAAGGTAGCTTACAACCTAGGGGGTGAATAGGTTGTATGACTGATATTGTTAGATTTTAATTTTATCTTTCTTTGTACTGAGTGTGTTGGCAATAATTTGCTTTCAAGTACCTGCACAAAGAAAACAACACAGAAAATCACACAAATTTATAGCGGTTCCCCAAATTTGGGTACATCCACTCTCTTCCCACCTTGCCAACTTCCTGTAAGCTTCACTCAACGCATTTGGACTTAGCCAAATATCTGCACAACTTTTCTATGACTTTGACTAATAGGGCAATACTCAACGAATATAGAGTATGACGTTGAGTGAGTGATACTCACTCAACGCCTATGGACTTAACCATTTTCTGCCCATTTTCTCTTAGGCTTTTACTGCATAAGCCTTACAGCTTTTTGCTGTATGACGTTGAGTGAGTTGACTTCACTCAACGTCTGTGGACTTAGCCACTTTCTTAACTTGCCACTCATTTGGCTTTGACTGTATAGGCTCCACTCAGCGCTATAAGTCATCTGGCATTGAGTGAATGACCTTCACTCAACACCTGTGGACATAGACATTTTTATATCTATCCACACCATAGGTAACAGTTTACCTGACCTAGCCACTTAGGCTATCTGTCCCATCAATGTTGTCAGGACATCCTGCATGTATGAACTCAGGCATGCATCAAATACAACATTATGTATATCATTACCAAGATTGACTTTACTCAAATTTAGGACATTGAGGACAATGGACCCAACAATCTCCCCCTATTTGAGGTAGTCAAAACCCTTAAGCAATTGATTCAATAATGAGTCAATGATATACATAGCACTATGCACCAAGAAGAATTTTAAAAACATATAACTAGAGAATGATTTATAGTTATCACTTTTTACCACTGCAGGGTGAACATTACTATACCTGCTCCCCCTTAATTGCTGCAACCACCCTTTATCATATACTTGTTCATCTTTTCCTCCCCCTTTTTGACTTCTGCTAATAGTTAGCGGGGTTCTGAATTGCTGGAACAGTGTTGGACATGCTCCTCCTTAACTGATGCATTATCTTGAAGAGTCTTCATTTTTTTGAAGAACAATTCCATCTGCAAAAATACAAAGTAATTTGCAACAAAATGAGGAACAACTGAAGCTATACCAAATTTAACATTCCCAACTCAAACTTGAAGGTGTTAAACTTTGCTTCATCTAGTGGTTTAGTAAAGATGTCAGCCACTTGCTTGTCGGTTGGGACAAACTCAAGGTTGATATCTTCACATTCCACATGCTCCCTAATGAAGTGATATCTGATTTCAATGTGCTTAGTCCTGCTGTGAGAGACATGATTCTTAGCAATTGAAATAACACTAGTAGAATCACAAAATAAGGAACTTCTACTTATCTGAAGGTTGTAGTCCTGGAGCTGATGCTGGATCCACAACAACTGAGCACAACAGCTACCTGCTGAGATGTACTCTGACTCTGCAGTTGAAATAACAATATTGGTTTGTTTCTTGCTGCTCCAGGAAACTAGTCTCCACCCAGAAATTGATAGGTGTCAGAAGTGCTCTTCCTATGCTCTTTGCATCCTGCAAAGTCTGCATCTGAATAGTCAGTTAGTTCAAACTCCCAATTCCTAGGGTACCCCGGGCCAAGATCTGGTGTGCCCTTAAGATACCTCAGAATTCTCTTTGCAGCAGAGTAATGAGATTCTTTGGGGCAAGCCTGATACCTAGCACAAATACATGTAGCATACATGATGTCTGACCCACTAGCAGTTAGATAGAGAAGAGAACCAATTATCCCCCTATACAAAGTCTCATCAACAGGTTTCCCTGCCTCATCTTTGCATATGGGCATGCTTGATCCCATATGAGTTCTCATGGTGGAGGAATTTTCCATACCAAATTTCTTTATTAACTCCCTAGTGAACTTAAGTTCACCCATACTGCTTATCTCAAACTTCCCCTGCATAAGTTTGACAAACTTTCTGCAGAGGTTGTTATCAGTAGATCCAAAGATGATGTCATCTACATAGATCTGAATTAGGATGATCTTACTCTTATATTACCTCAGGAATAAGGTCTTGTCTATCTTCCGCTTGAGAATTTGTTCTCAATGAGGAAGCTAGACAAAGTCTCATACCATGCTCTAGGGGCTTGCTTTAGCCCATATAGAGCTTTCCTAAGTCTTTAAACAAAATCAGGTGAGTTAGGAACTACAAAACCTGGAGGCTGCTCAACATAGACTTCCTCTTTTAAGTCACCATTTTGGAAGGCTGACTTCACATCCATCTGGTAGACCTTGAATCTTTTGTGTGCATCATATGCAAGGAACAATCTTATGGCCTCCAGCCTTGCTACAGGGCAAAGGTTTGATCAAAATCAATGTCTTCTTCTTGTCTGTACCCCTTAGCTACCAATCTTGCTTTGTTCTTGATTATAATCTCATTTTCATCAAGTTTGTTTCTGTAGATCCACTTGACTCCAATGACATTATGTTCATGAGGTCTGGGAACCAGCTTCCAGACTTTGCATCTTTTGAACTGGTTCAGTTTCTCTTGCATAGCCATTATCCAGAATTGATCTATGTTGGCCTCTTCAAACTTCTTTGGCTCCACTTGTGACAGGAAGCTAACATACATAGCTGTATTCAGATTTCTTCTTCTTGTAACTACTTCATGGCTTGGTTCACCAATGATTTGGTGAGCTGGATGGTCTCTTAAATGCCTCATTGCTGGAGATAATCTTCTTTCTGCATCAACTTCAAGAACAGCTCTTTGCTGATCTTCATCTGCTCCAAGTGAGTCCGGTGGACCTTCTGGAATATCCACTTCATTTTGTATAGCTGGTTCTGCTTCCTTGATGGTCAGATTGTCCATCATCTGTTCTGTACCTGCAGTACTGGAAGAGGAGCTTGACAACTCCCTGTTAATCATGGTGGACTCATAAAAGATTACATGTACAGATTCTCCTATAACTTGGCTTTGCAAGTTGTAGATCCTATAAGGTTTGCTATGATTGCTATACCCAACAATAATCTCATCAAAGGAATTGACAGCAAAATTAGTTATATAAGACTTTCCATTATGAAGCACATAACATTTACTACCAAAGATTCTGAGATAGATCAAGTTTGGTTTTTTGCCTTTCAAGATCTCATAGGGAGTTTTCTTGTGCCTCTTGGTGATAGAGACTCTATTGAGGACATGACATGCAGTGTTGACTGCGTCAGCCCAGAAATATTCTGGGAGAGATGTGACACTCAACAGGGTCCTACCAGCCTCTATGAGAGTTCTATTTTTCTCTCAACAATCTCATTTTGCTGGGATGTTCTAGGTGAAGAGAATTCTTGATGAATCTCATGCTCTTCACAGAACCTTGTCATGCTATCAGACTGGAATTCAGTCTCATGATCACTTCTGATTTTGACCACAGAGCTGTTAAACTCATTCTGAATTTGTATGACAAACTTAATGAAGGTAAGGGTTTCATTCTTTCTCTTGAGGAAGAACACCCAAGCAAACCTGAAAAAGTCATCAACCACCACAATGGTGTAGACCTTCCTACCAAGACTATGAACTGACATAGGACCAAACAAGTCTATATGCAGGAGGTATATGCATCTCACAGAATCTTTGATTCCAATACCTTTGAAGGAAGCTTTTGTCTGCTTGCCTTTTTGACAAGCAGAGCAAATGCCCTCCTTGGAGCACTTCACATTGAGACCATTACTAACTAGCTCTTGACTGAAGAGTTTGCTAATAAGTCTTATAATTTACATGTGCTAGCCTCTAGTGCCATAGGACACTATAAAAGGCTTTCTCATTTGCCACTAGACAGATAAGAGAGTCTGTATTTAAACATAGAAAGTTCAAGCAATAAACATTTCCACTTCTAGTGCCTGTCAAAATGACCTCTTGGTCATTTGACCCCCTAATTAGGCACTTATCCTTGTGCAAGACAATAACATAACCAAGATCAGAGAGCTGACTTATGCTTATAATGTTGTGTTGCAATCCTTCAACATAAGGTACCTTAGTGATGGTGACTATGTCATTGGTGATCTTACCATATCCTCTTGTTATCCCCCTATCTGAACCACCAAAGATTACTTTGAGTCCATCTTTTACTGGAGTGTACTCCTTCAAATTGCTCCTTGTCCCAGTCATGTGCCTGAAACAACCTCTGTCCAAGTACCATATAGGGGTATGACCACTTGGACTAACCTGCAATATACAGTTTACTTTACCTTAGGACCCCAATATCTATTGGGTCCTAGGTGCATATTAGTCTGAAACTGAACATGTCCACCAGTAAAATTTCTGACTGATGGACTAACCTTAGCTCTGACCACATTAGGATTGTGCCAACAGTCAATGACATAATGACCTATCTTACCACAACACCAATAATCATGTATGTTGTATCTCTTTTTCTGTGTAGGCCTAGCAGTTGGTTTGACTGCAGTCTTGACAGAAGGAAGAGATGCAGCAACCATTTTCTGTTTCCTTTCAGTATGGATTTGACTGAAAGTTAATCTGCTTGCTGGCTTGTGTGGCCTGTGCTGAACCCTATCAGCAGCACATTTCTTTTCAGATAGCGTGCTTTTGATAACATCAGAAAAAACCACATCAAGCAAGCTAACAGACTGACCCTTAGTCATATTCTGTGCTGGCAAGTTCAGAAAACTGGTTGTAGCCACATTTTTGAGAGGGGGGGCTGTAGCACCAAAGACAAATAGTCCATGATGGGCCATTTGAATTTCTTCATGGACAACCTTAAAGGCACTTGCCCTACTGTAGCTTCCACAATGGCTGGGAACATCTTTTGCTGCACTTATGGATGCACCATTCATGTAGTGAGCATATATGCTTTCCTGGTCATACCTATTTGAAGGGAATATCACCCTCTTGACTGAGTTAGGTGGCCTAGATGCCATTGACACAACTGGAACTTTCCCTTTCCCTTTGGAATGGGCAGGTCTTGTGCAACCCTTGAAGCCCAACCCCTTCTTACCCTTTTGTGAGGAGAAGGAATCTATCAAGGGCAACACTGTATTGGGCTGAGAGAACCTGGCCACAATACTTTTCTCCCTCTGGAGCTTTTCTTCAAGATCTTTAATGAGACTATTTTTGATTTTGATAGTCTCCATCTGGATGCCTGATAGGGTTTTCAGTTAACTGAGCTCCCTCATTGTCTGATTCAGCACATCAGCTGTTTCAGCAAGCTGAGAAGCAGCAGCTTGAAGAGACAAAATCTCTTTAGTCTGTTTCTTAGTCAACTTCTTGCATTTTTTAAAGACATCCAGAAGTTCACTATATCTGTCAATCAATTGATTGACATCACCTTCAAAGTCAGAATCATCTTCACCATTAGATGAGTCTTCTGCATCGAGACTTGTCTCATGCCTGGACATAGAACTGGATGGAGAATGTACCTTACTTTGACCAGGCTGATCCTGGCTGCCCTCTTCATCAGTCATTGTCATCAGCCCTCTGCAGCTGTGGTCATCTTCATCCACCTCTGAGTCACTGTCTGATAGTGTCAGAGGGGCCCTGATTCCTATCCTCCCTGGAGGATAGACATCTGCTGTAACAGCTTTGTCTTTAACAGCAACAACAACAACTAGCCCAATATAGGCTTCCTCTTCTTCATACTCAGATGATGATGAGTCTGTCAAGCTTTTCTCTTTCTTAGCCACAAATGACTTTTCTTTCTTGCCCTTGTGCTTTTGCTGAGATTTCTTCTCATTATCCTCTCTTCTCTTCACTGGGCAATCAACAATGACATGCCCTGTCTTGCTGCAGCAGTAACAGATAACATTAGCAGAATTTTGTTTACTGGGTTTAGATCCATACCTGTCCTTGGAGGATTTCTTCCAGTGATGTGCTGAGGAGGAGGGTCTGCTCTTCCAGTGCTTCTTCTTCATCAGCCTATGGAGCTGCCTGGAGAAGACAACAAAGTTCTCATCAGACATGCTGCTGTCCGATGCTTCTGATTTAGAGCAGTCTGAATCAGCTGGTCTTCTGAGAGGAGAAAGGGTCTTTTTCCTGCTTTTGCTTGTGGTTTCAGCTTTGAGAGCCACTGATTTTTTTGGCTTGAGATTTGCAGTTGGTCTCTTCCTCTTTCCTGACAGTTAGCTGTATCTCATAAGAGAGCAGCTTTCCAAATAGGGTGTGAGGTGGAGTGTCACCCAGCTTAGCCATTTCTCTGATGACACAGATCTTTGTGTTCTTGTCTCTGGTGAGAGACATGAGGAGCTTATCATTTAGTTCATAATTACTAAAGACCCTTCCATAGGTTCTTAGCTCATTCACTATCCCGAAGAATCTTTCATAACATGTGGCTATGTTCTCACCCTTGGTCTGTCTGAAGACCTCATACTCCTGGTTGAGCATAGACTTTCTATCATACCTGATCTCCTCTATGCCTTTCATATAGATCACCAGAGTATCCCACATTTCCTTTGTTGTTTTGCAGTGAATCAGATTCTGAAGGGTAGAATCATCAATTGCACTGACAATGACATTTTGAGCCCTCTTATCCATGGTGGCAAGAATGACTTCATCCTTTGTCATCTCATCATATGTCTTGGGTGACTGGATGTTTGCATCCAGGACAGACACTTTCATGAGGATGAAAGGTCCTTCTTTAACAGTTAAAAATATTCTAGGGTCAGCTGCTTGTATAAACAACCCGACCCTCTCCTTCCAGATGCCAAATCCCTCCTTCCTGCAGATAGGAAGCTTCATGGCACCCAGCTCCCTGTAGTTCACTCCTGAACCCATCAGAACAGTCTATAGCTACCTTGAAGATGACTCAGATGGTTAGATCTTTTTTGAGCAACCTCCCTCTGATAACACTTGAAAGTCTTTATTTCAAGGTAGCTTACAACATAGGGGGGGTGAATAAGTTGTATGACTGATATTGTTAGATTTTAATTTTATTTTTCTATGTACTTAGTGTGTTGACAATAATTTGCTTTTAAGTACCTGCACAAAGAAAACAACACAGAAAAACACACATAGATTTATGACGGTTCCCCAAATTTGGGTACATCCACTCTCCTCCCATCTTGTCAACTTTCTATTAGTCAAGGCCCTTCTCCAAACCACTGCTCCAAAGAGCTTACACCTCAGATCCTTCAGGATCTCTCAGTCTCCTCCAAGACCTACAACTCAGCCACAAGGGCCTACAACTCAGTGATCATCAGATCACCTACCTCAGCCCAAAAGCCCTACACTAAGACTGGGATGACAACCCTGCCTCAGATCCACTAGGGATCCTACCTCAGACCCAAAGGTCCTACACTTAGATAGTATTCCTCGCCTACAGATCAGTGATCAATTGACCACCTACCTCAGACTTGAAACCAAGTCCTACAGCTTAGATCCAGTTGGTTCCTACAACTCAGAGAGCTTCACTCTCCTACAACTCAGAAAGCTTCACTCTCCTACAACTCAGACAATATTGCCCTACCTCAGGCTCAGAGAGTCCTACAACTCAGATCTAATAGGATCCTACTGGAGTGAAATTGATTTATATCTATCACAAAGAAATTTCTCTGTGACAGCCCCTTAAGCTGAGTTATCTTAGCTCAAACTATCTTCACAGCTACAAGGATCTTGAGCTGGAAGTATCTAATAGTAAACTGCTTTGTTTTCTCCTCCTTCCCTGGACAGAGTCAGCCCCTTTTTCCTTTCTTCTTTTCAGCTTCAAAAGTGGATCTTAAGTTTAAAGTTTGCTGAACCAAGAAGCAACTTGATCTGCAGAGACTTCTTCCTTGTTTCTGCTTCTCCCTTAGAAGGAAAGCCTTATCTTGTTGGTGTCGATGAAGAAGACACACAACTAACTGAACTTCTTGCAGGAAGACTTCAAGCTTTTTCACGCAGCAATGACGAGGAAGATGAAGTCCAGCCGTAACTTTTTTGAAAATGATAAAGCCCTAAAAGTTGTTGTCGTCTTCCCCACACTCTTCCTTTTGTAGTTCGCCGATCGACGACTCTTAGAAATCAGTGGGGCCCACTTGCAGCATCCAGCTGCACCTTGGAAGAAGACGTACAGTAGCTTCGCGACAAGGTTGGTCGTGTTCTGTAGCTTCTCCGTACTTGATTTGAAATTAGTTGACTTTGTCGATTTTGCAGATTTTGCTGACGTCAGCACATGTGAACTTAGCCAAAATCGAGCATCAGTAGTATAAGCGTTGAGTGAATGAGCTTCACTCAACGCCAAAGTATTTAGACAGTTCTGTCTATCTAGGCGTTGACAGCGTTGAGTGAGCAAGCCTCACTCAACGCCTTGTGTCATAGCCATGTTTTTTATAATTTAGGCGTCAAGCCTCACTCAACGCTTTTTGCCTTAACCAATTCTGCAGCCCTTTCTGCATGCCTGGCGTTGAGAGCGTTGAGTGAGCATACCTCACTCAACGCCTTGTGTCATAGTCATGCTTTTTATAATTTAGGCGTCAAGCTCACTCAACGCTTTCTGTCTTAATCAAGTTTCTGCTTTTTCAGCATCTTTAAGCGTCGAGAGCGTTGAGTGACCACGACTCACTCAACGCTTTCTGCTTTAGCCATATTTTCTGAGTCATGGCGCTGAGAGCGTTGAGTGAGCATGCCTCACTCAACGCTTTTCTGCCTTAGCCAGATTTTCTGCTCCTTGACGTTGACTGAGTAAGCTTCACTCAACGCATTTGGAGTTAGCCAAATATCTGCACAACTTTTCTATGGCTTTGACTAACAGGGCAATACTCAACGAATATAGAGTATGACGTTGAGTGTGTGATACTCACTCAACGCTTATGGACTTAACCATTTTTCTGCCCATTTTCTCTTACGCTTTTACTGCATAAGCCTTACTTACAGTCTTTTGCTGTATGACGTTGAGTGAGTTGACTTCACTCAACGCCTGTAGACTTAGCGACTTTCTTAGCTTGCCACTTCTTTCGCTTTGACTATATAGGCTCCACTCAGCGTTATAAGTCATCTGGCGTTGATTGAATGACCTTCACTCAACGCCTGTGGATACATGCATTTTTCTATCTATCCACACCATAGGTAACAGTTTACCTGACCTAGCCACTTAGTCTATCTGTCTCATCAATGTTGTCAGGACATCCTGCATGCATGAACTCAGACATGCATCAAATACAACATTATGTATATCATTGACAAGATTAACTTTACTCAAATCTAGGAAATTGAGGGCAATGAACCCAACAGCCGTGACCATGACGGCAGACAGATGCCCAGTTAGACGTTACAGTTCAAGGATTTGTTTACAACTATGAATTTGTTTTCAAACTTCATACTTAGGTGATTTTTAACGGAAATAAAAATACGTAAAGTGAGCGATCAGACCAAGAATAGGTTTTACTCAAACAGACATACGAAACCAGACTCGATGACACAGAAGGAACCAAACATCGAGTTTAAGCCTCGCGGGTTTGAGAGGTCAAAGTCAAAATATCAAGAAGATTTATCGAGTAAATTGCAGAGGTAAGTTGACAGGTGTCGGATCAGAGATATCGAGAACTCGCCTAGGTTAAACAAATTCTAGGACACAGTTATCTTTCAAGAAAAACATGCGTTCACTACCAAACATGATATAGAAACACAAAACATATATTTGTTATTCATAATTCGTTACAAGTGCGATCTTCCAATTCAAATGTGTGTACGGTACGAGCGTGATATAACCCAACAATCTTTAAATCACTAGCCAGGAGCCTTAACAATGATCAATCAAATCTATAAATACTCGTGCTCAAACTTACTGTCCTCAAATTATTCATCAAAAGAGGCAAAATTAATCAAAGTGAGAATCCAATTAAAATTTCCTCCTTACACTAACGCATGTCAATTCCGATAGTCTAAACCTTACACTATTAATTTATCCAGTTCGACACTCATGAATTAAATTCATTTGACATATCAACTATGTACAGATGTAGACATGAAATCAAAGAACAGATACAATAAGTTAAACGCAATGCTTGCAAGAGAGAAAGATCTCTACTTGCCTTAAAGAAGCTGAAATTGGCGGTGACAACTAAGCAGCGCAAGCGAAATTAGAAACCCTAATTGGACCTGTACAAGAACAATGAAAGCGACAGAGCAAATTATCATTATGCTAACACAGACAAATATTCGCTATAAAATTGAATCAGATGTAGCTAAGAGATTTACCTCCCTCATGAGTGAGGGGAGAAGAGATTACACGCAGAGACGGAGACTTGGCGGTGTCACGACCATCTCGACAAAAGTCAGAGTGCGCTTCGGGCGGGCCGTGATGCCATAGGCATGGGCGGAAAGAAAGTCATGTCTGCTAAGACAGATGTAGAGAATACTTAAAATAGTTTTTAAATAGTCACTGTTAAGTAAAAACATGTTGATTTTTATATGCGGAAGCTTTTAAAATATGATAGTGAAAAATTTGAATGCACAATTATTTTTAATAAAATTCCGAACACATGTTTTGGATACATGTTTTTTTATATCATGACATGCTCAGATGAATGAACATGCAAATAATACTAAATTTTAGTACATATAATATATAAATAACCTAGCAGTTGTTCATGATACGAGAGAAAATGTCTGATTGCAATTATTACATAAATGAAATATTTGACAGTAAAAGAAATGTAAACATAGAACCTGAAACTTAATGCTGATCGGGCTCGAGTACCTGGCGGCGTTGCACGAACACTAAGACAATTTTAAAACAAAAAAAGAAAAGTCTCAGAACATTGAAATAAACAGAGTGAGCAAAGTAAGGTACAAAACAGTAATAGAAGCAGAAAAGTACGAGTGTACCGGTTTCTCATGAAACAAAACTATTCAATGACAAACAAACAAAAGAGCTAAACATAACTAGTTATTGTATTAGACTACTCCGGAGTGTAGCCTAAAATTATTCATGTAATATGTTGTAAGCCGTGATCGATGAAGGGTGTAAGTGCTATAGCGGGCGCACATGGTTCACGATCAGATCTGCTTGCAAGTCTTGTCGGAAAAGTAATCCTGCTTGTTGTGACCATGACGGCAGACAGATGCCCAGTTAGACGCTACAGTTCAAAGACTTGCTTACAACTACGGATTTGTTTTCGAACTTCATACTCAGGTGATTTTTAACGGAAACGAAAATACTTAAAAGTGAGCGATCGGAGCAAGAATAGGTTTTACTCAGACAGACATACGAAACCAGACTCGACGACACAGAAGGAACCAAACAGTGAGTTTAATCCTCGCGTGTTCGAGAGGTCAAGGTCAAAATATCAAGAAGATTTATCGAGTAAATTGCAGAGGTAAGTTGACAGGTGTCGGATCGGAGATATCGAGAACTCGCCCAGGTTAAACCATCCTCTGACACAAGTATTTTCCAAGTAAAAATGTGTGTTACGAGCATGATATATCAAATCACCAATCACATACTTGCTAATCAAAATTTGTTATAATTATTATCGTGACAATATTGCTCGTTATTAACGCTCTACGACTTTTCAAATTATCCATCTAGAGGGACAAAATCCATCAATGTAAGTTACCATTCATATACGTGTGAATCCAAATAATACAATTTATATAATCCTCAGTATTTGTCAATCACTCCCAAAAATTTTCATCAAACTTCGAATTATACATCAAACGAAAAATCTGTTCATTTCAGTGAATATTCAAGTAAAATTATCCGCGATCACGACGTCAAAGCGAACCAAGGCGAGCGTCGGGCGCATTGACGCTTAGGCGACAAGGCGGACGCCTAGACGAGCACAAGGCAAGCAAGTCGCAAGACGCCAATTTACTCAATTTATTTTAAAAAAAACAAACTATAGACTGTTGTTATTATAATAACCGCAGTCTATAGTCTGCAGACTTTAAAACTGCGGTTATTATAATAACCGCAGTCTATAGTTGACATTTTATAGACTGCAGTTATTATGATAACCGCAGTCTATAAGTATATCGACTGCGGTTATTATAATAACCGCAGTCTTAAAGCCTGCAGACTGTAGACTGCGGTTATTATAATAACCGCAGTCTATAATCGTCTATAGACGGCGGTTATTATAATAACCGTTGTCTTAAAGCCTTTCTGCTAGACTTTAGACAGCGGTTATTAAAATAACCGCTGTCTAAACCTCTTTTTTTTAAACTTAAAACAGAATGTTTACCAAGTACCAAACTACCAAATAAAACACACAGTCACATAAATTTTTTTCTTCATAGCAGTAAGCAGTAGCTTCTGATATATGGACAGTTAGCAGTAAGAAAAACAATGTCAATCTGACAAACTACCAAATACAAAGTACAAACACACAGCCATAGATTTTTTCTTCATAGCAGTAAGCAGTAGCTTCTGATATATGAGCAGTTAGCAGTAGCCAGTAAGAAAAAATAATGTTAATCTACCAAACTATCAAATACAAACACACAACCACACAGATTTTTTTTCATAGCAGTAAGCAGAGCTTCTGATATATGAGCAGTTAGCAATAAGAAAAAACAATGTCAATCAATAGTTCAATACAGCCTTCAGAGAAAGCAACTAATCCTAGCTTATGATATATGAGCAGTTAGCATTTAGCACTTAACAGTAAGAAAAACAATGCTTTTCAGTAGTTGAATACAGAGTTCAGAGAAAACAATAAAAGAAAAGGGAACACAAAAAAATCATAATATAGTATTGTGATCAAATCCAAAATGTCTTCATCCAATGCACAATAGCATATTAACATGAATAATATTTTTAATTTTTTTAAAAAAAAATCATAAAAGATCAACTAGAATCATCATCTAGTAAGTCGTCATTCGCATTGCATGTGTTTGGTTGGTTTGAAGTACTTGTCTTTTGCCCATAATTATCTTCAATATTTTCATCATCATTGGCAAAAAAAATGATCGAAATCTTCATCATCTTCATCCAATAGTTGAGGATTAGCTCCAGCTACACTTCGTAAATTTTGAGGCTCAGTTCCAATAGCTCTCTCTACAGCTTCTCATGTGAGATTATCATCTTCAAAAACTAGTGCATCCTCTGGTTTGTTCATCATCCACTCACTACTCCAATCTAGTTCATCAAGCACTAACGGGTTGTAATTTCTTCCCTTTTCACGTCTTTCTTGGAATCATGTTTGTAGACGATGATTATATTGGATGTATACAAGATCACTAAGCCTTTGATGCTCCAATCTGTTTCTTTTCTTGGTGTGAATCTGAATCAAGATAAATGAAAACTTATTAGTTAATATAAAAATATTAATTTTTATATTGAATATTTGTATACTTACAAACTCAAAAGTACTCCAGTTGCGCTCACAACTAGAAGAAGAACAACATAAGCTAAGTATGCGCAATGCTACCTTTGTAATGTCAACATTCGGTCCTCCATGTGCACCCCATCAATCCACTATTCATTTAAGACATAAATTATTTGATATATAAATAATTTAAGAAAAAAATAAAAACTTAATCAATACTTACTTGGATTTAAGGTGGTTCGTTGCCTAATAGTCTTATGCTTTCCAAAACTATTTCGAGATGTTTTGTAGTTAGTGTTTTGCTCTGCAATCTTATCTTGCAATTCTTGATCGGACACTAGTCTTGCAATAACATCATTGAAAACATCTTGAAATTTCCAGACATCATCTTTATGTTTTTCTCGTATTCAAAATATTTGCTTGGATTTAGAAACAAAGCCGTCTTGTACAACTTTTGCTCCATTTGATTTGTCCACCTATTTCAAAAATATCAATAATCTTTTTAAATAATCTTTCTTTGTTATCAAAATGATCTTTGATTTTTTGTTTAGCTTCTTCCATTGCTACATATACTTCAGACATAGCCGGTCTTTCATCTTCATTTACTAATCGCAAAACAACAATCAGTGACTTTTCTCCTTTTAGGCAATCTCTTACTCCATTCCCAAAAACGGTTGAAAGTATTATTTCAACAACTTGTTTTCCGACTTCAGTTTTTGCCAAATTAGCGACATTCCACGAAAGCGACACAAAAAATAATCCCAGCTTCTCCTCATACTTAAACACACTTTGTAGAGTAAGGAATGATGTTGCAAATCTAGTCACTGGATGACACACTAGATCACCACATATAGTAGTCCTTATTGCATCAAGTAAACGAGTGTGTCTGTAGATGTAATTTGTGATCATCTTTGCCTTTCTTATAATAATTTTGTTCTGTTTTAGCTTGTCTATATCCTCTAGCATAAGATCAATATAATGAGCTGTACACGGAGTCTAAAATAATGTTGGTTTTTTCTACATTAAAATTTTACCAGCTGTCTTGTAATTGGAAGCATTGTTAGTCACCACTTCCATACAAGACATACAACATAAATTTGTAATTTGTATATATTGAAAGTTGTAGTCTTGTACACTATTAACTTGAAATATGAAAATTAGTGAGACTAAAAAATTTATCTGAAAAATGCACTCAGCTCCTATCTCTCTAATCTTACAATCAAGCAACTCGGATAACATTGCGACATCTTGAATATGACTGGATGCATCCACGGAACCCATAAAATAGGATCCTTCTGGATAGTTGACAAGAAAATTGATCAAATATCTCTCTCTCCTGTCTGTCCAATCATCTGATATAAGTGTGCAACCATATCTCCTCCAGTACGCTTGATAAATTGTCTTCATCTCCTTAACTTTATCCTTTGTATTCGATAACAATGTGTCTCTCAAATCATGATAACTGGGGCATTTATAACCATGCTCATACTGTCCAACTGTTTCAAGCATGACTTCAAAACTTCGTGTATTTGCAGCATTGAATGAAATTTCACTCATAGAACCAATCAGCAACATAACTATCAACTCTTTTTTTTCTTCTGCTGACCTAAAATATCTCTCGATAGTCGTCTGTGACGCGCCTTTAGCACGTCTATCATCTACTACATCTTCAGGAGCACGCCTCACATAAGCATCCATAGTGCCCCTTTTTGTGGTAAGTGGATTAATTTTCTCTTTTTGGTACTTGTCCCAGAACTTGGGACAAATGACGATTTGACAGTAGATAATGCCGGATACATTATGTGATCCTGTTGGCTCTCCTTCTTATTCACTCTCATTGTCATCATAAACAGTTAGATGCATATTGTCCTCTTTTTTACCATTTAAAGCTGAATACATCTCAGCTGTTATTTCAGAAGTAGTCTTAAAACACTTAGATACATCTCCATACTCGCCGCATAAGTGTTGTTTCAACCTTTTAATACTATATTTTATCAATCTATCACACAAATTACATTTAACTGTATTTTTATCTTTTATGTCGGGTCAATGACCATATTTTCAACCAGGATCATTTGATTTTGTTTTTCTTTTAGAATCTATTTTGGGATCAAGGTAATTGCTATCAATGGATGAAGTAAGACTGTTGTTGTTTTTGTAACACCCCAGTTTTGCAAGAGGGTCAGTCTGCAGTTCTGGAAAATTTTTTGGGTTTCTAGCAAGAGGTACACGGCCTGCGACACGGGCGTGTCGCAGGGCGTGTTGAGGCCGTGTCGACACTCGGCCCAAGTGTCGACACTCGGCCCAAGTGTCGACACTTTCGCTCGACATTGTGTCGAGAGTAGGGCACACGGCCTGCAACACGGGCGTGTCGCAGGGCGTGTCGAGGCCGTGTCGACACTCGGCCCAAGTGTCGACACTTTCGCTCGACAATGTGTTGAGAGTAGGGCACACGGCCTGCGACACGGGCGTGTCGCAGGGCGTGTCGAGGCCGTGTAGACACTCGGCCCAAGTGTCGACACTTTCGCTCGACAATGTGTCGAGACTGGGGCACACGGCCTGTGACACGGGCGTGTCACAGGGCGTGTCCCGCTTGGTCGACGATCTTCGCTCGACGTTTTTCCGCGGTGTCGACACAAAGCCTGTCGACGGGTGTCGAGACTTGGCACACGTCTTGGGACACGGGCGTGTCCCAGGCCGTGTCACCTCTCAGGATGGTTTCGGGGCCGTGTCGATGGAGCCACACGGCCGGCCACACGGCCGTGTCACTGGGGACACGGGCGTGTCAGATTGAACACGGGCGTGTCGGATGCCCGTGTGCTGTTCCAGGCGCGTCGATTTGAGACGGCGAATGAGGCACACGGCCATGGACACGGGCGTGTGCCAGGCCGTGTTCGGCCCATGTCTTTTTTTTCCAGGCGGATCGTGGTCATTCTCTCCCAGATTTTAGGATCTGACGGTTCAGGACTGTTCTTGGGGATTTAAGTCCGAGAATAGGGTTGAAAACCCTCATTCTTTTCTCCAAGCTTTCTCTTACTAGATCTAGAGAGGAGTGAGAGCAAGGAAGAAGAAGAAAGAGAGTTTGGGCTGTAGGAGGGGTTTCGGTGCTCCAAATCGCGAGCCGAGTCCAGATCCGTGGAGGTTAGATCGTTGCGAAGGTTTTCATCCGGCTTGTTCGCCATGGCGAGGAAGATGAGTCGGAAGGTAACGACACTTCTCCTCTCGGTCTTAGGATGCATGTCTTTAGCATCATTCATTCCTTTCTTTCTTTTTTGGGGCACCAAACTCTCAAATGAGAGGGTTTTGGTTTGCCAAGGTTCAAGAGGAAGCTCCGGGTTGATTGAGTCCGTCCCCGGCATATTTTGCATTAGAGATCCGCTCCGTTAGTGGATTAGGCATGTTGGGTGAAGCCGTTGTCGCGACCGTTAGTCCGACTCAGTGATGTTGCATACGAACGTTAAGGATTCGTAGAAATTTCGTTGCGGCAAGACGCCGTTTGTGATGTAGTGATGTTTTTCCCCTTCTTCTCGAGTGAGTACGTGTAGTCGGAATCGGACAAGGTTAGCTTCTCGTGGCGGTAGATGTTTTCCTTGGTGGACAAGGTTAGCTCCGCGTGAGTTGGAGATGGTTTTCTAGGTGCGCGGGAACGCTGCAGTACAAACGAGGGATTAGGGTGGAATTGTCTTAGTTTGTGATGCGCCAAGGCGTGGCTGTGTCTCCGTGGTCGGCTGGCTATCCCGTAACATGTACGTCATGCGTGGAGAGTATCCCGGCGAGACCAGTCCCCTTCTGTGAGACTGACGAGAATGCCAAGCTTGGGGCAAGCCCGGGCAATGAGGCCATGAGCGGGTGTGGTCCAGCAAGGCTTCTTAGAATCAGTCAGTTTTTGTTTGTTGGAATCCTGACATGAGACGTCAGAGCTTGCAGGCAAGCCCGAGGCTAAGCCCTTGAGCTGGTGGGGCCTTGGCAAGATTTCCATTCGGCGGCCTGTGTGCCGTTTGGGGGAGTTGTGTCTCCCTTTGTGTTTGCGGCTTTATGCCAGTGGGGAAAGATGAGTGCCCAAATGATGTGATGTTGTGCTAGATGCATACGCAGTAGGGTGTCTTGGGTGAAGCCCGGGTGTTGCATTCATGTTACATAAGTAGACCCCTTTTATATTATGTTCAACCAGTAGAGAACATGTATGATGTATGTGACATCCAAGCCTGTTTCTGTAGTTGCTTTTCTTGCTTATGATTATTGCATACGAATTGCTAACTTGCAGGTTGGAGGGGTACCCCGGGTTCCGTTAGGGGCGGCTGAGAGGAGATGTGTTGTTACACAGTTTGAGGTCAGCCTTTGCTGACCCACGTTACTAATAAATTTTACAGGGCAAGGATCGCACGCAGGAGCTAGCTCGCCGGCCAGAAAGGCTTAAGCCTCATGAAATGTTTTTCTTTTGTAGCTCTACTTATGAGATGTTATATGTTTGAGACTCTTGTTGTCTGGCTTGCATGCCGAGGTAGACTAGGAGTGCTAAGCACATTCGTGACTGATGTATTATTTGTTTCTGGACACTTGTTGTAAGGCCTTAAGGCCATTTGTTTTTACTCTTTGGTGGTGGATAATTTCTAGTCCTGTTTTGTTTCCGCTGTGTTGTGCAAAGAGTTTTTTAGCGTGGGTAGCTATATCAACTTTTAATACTAAAGCTGTGGCGTCTGTATGTTGTGGGGCCCCGGCCGGACCCATATTATACGTTCATTACAGGGGAGGTATTACAATTTGGTATCAGAGAGAGGTTAGTTCAGGGTCAACGCTTAGAGAAGTTATCCACATAAGAGTAACGCCGGACCATGTGTGTCCTTATGTTTAAGTCTTGAGATTTGAGACTGAATCCTTGTTTCTTGTTTCTTGAATATTTCAAGCAACGAGGAGGGAACGCCGAGAGCAAGAGAAGAGCTTTCGGCAAGCAGTGCTACTGCTCCAGGTCTTTTGGGCACGGGTGTAAACCCGGCCGACTTCTGCCGCATGCTTTTGGAAGCGATGGTGGCAGCCCAAGCTGCAGCGGCAGCTCAGGTAGCAACCCCTGCTACACCGGACACGACGACGGCCGTGCCAGGCGGAGAGGCAGGCGAGTGGAGCCTTTGGCGGAAAGGGTAGTTGTCGGACATGGGGACCGACACATGAAGTACTTACTAAGTTTCCATCCCCCGTCATTCAAGGGAGTTGGTACGCCAACAGATGCGGAGGACTGGTGGGTTCGCATTCAAGAGCGTTTAAGGGCGGCAGAGACGCCAGAGGAAAAGAAAGCTGAGTATGCGGCTTTCATGTTGGAAGGAGACGCCAAGTTATGGTGGGTGAGCCATAGAGGCCGCCAGTTCCCGGGACGCACCCCGTCAGTGGAGGAGTTTGGGGATGCGTTTCTAAAGAGGTATATTCCAGTTTCTACACGTTTGGCCCTTCAGAGGCAGTTTCTGCATTTAATGCAGCGAGACAAGACAGTGGATGAGTATGTGCAGGAGTTCACCCGTTTGGGTCGTTACGCGGGAACGACGATGACAGATGATGTAGAGAGGGATAACCTCTTCTATCAGGGGCTGAGGGAGAACCTGAGACAACCCCTCATCTCCATGAAGAGAGCGGGATTCAATGAACTAGTTGAGGCCGCCAGGATTCTGGAAAGTGATTTGGAGCGAACCCAACGCCGAAAGGGTTTTACTCCCAAGTAAGGGGAAGGGAAGCCTTCCCAATCTCATGGAAAGTCTGATGGGAGTAGGTGGAGGAATAAGCCTCACACCTCCAGATCTGGTGAGAAGAGCAATTGGACGCTTGGGGGTTCTCACTCTAGGGGACCGCCAACGTGTTACAACTGCGGTAAGGTGGGGCACATAGCTCGTGTTTGTCCCCAAGGAGGAGCGGGGCAAGAGGCAAAGCAGGAGCAGACTGTGCGCTCCGGCCCCAGTGCTGCAGAGAAAGGAAAGATGGCGGAGTCGAGCGTTTCTCGGTTCCAACCGGTGCAACCAATGGCTTACAACCTTGGACAGCAAGAAGCGATCCGTCAAACCGATGTGGTGACAGGTATGAAGAAAAATTTAAGTTTGAATTTTGTGCTTCATACTTTTAGACTTTTGTGTGTGATGTCTATGTTGTAGGCTTCGTATTAGTTTCCGGATACCCCGCTAGGGTATTGTTTGATACAGGAGCATCGCACTCCTTTCTCGCGGAGAGCTTCATCCGGAGAATAGGAGTTGGGTCTTTCTCGTCGGGAGCAGAGCTGAAAGTGCGCATGCCCAATGGGTCATCCATGACCACCGGGGTCAAAGGGCGCATCCGTTGAGAGCTAGACGGAGTTGACTTCGTTTTGGTAGCGGCGATTTTGCCATTGGTGGAGTTCGATGTCATTTTGGGCATGGACTGGCTCGCAGAGCACCGCGCCAGTATTGATTGCCTATCTAAGGTGGTGACCTTAAGGAGAAAAGGGCAGACAGAAGTCAAATTTGAGGGCCTTTGTGGAGTGGCCTGTTCCTTGATTTCGGCCATGCAGTTGGTGCGGGCTGTTAACCAGGGTGGTGTAGCGCTTGTAGCGTTATTAGAGGTTCATCTCTCCCAGTTGACGATTGAGGAAGTGCCCGTTGTGGCAGAGTTCAAGGATGTGTTTCCGGAAGAACTTCCTGGAGCGCCTCCTCGGAGGGAGATCGATTTCACGATCGAGTTAGTGCCGGAGGCTAGGCCGGTGTCACGTCCTCCATTTAGGATGACACCAAAGGAGTTGGCTGAGCTTAAAGTACAGTTGCAGGAATTGTTGGAGTAAGGGTATATCAGACCCAGTTCTTCACCGTGGAGTGCGCCAGTGTTGTTTGTAAAGAAGAAAGACGGTAGCATGCGGCTATGCATTGACTACCGAGAGCTGAATAAATTGACCGTCAAGAATAAGTATCCGATTACTCGGATAGATGACTTGTTCGACCAATTGGTAGGGTCAGTGGTGTATTCAAAATTGGACTTGAAGTCAGGCTATTATCAGTTGCGAATTCGGGATGAGGACATACCCAAGACCGCCTTTGGTACAAGGTATGGACACTTTGAGTTTACGGTGATGCCGTTCGGGCTGACGAACGCACCATCTGTGTTCATGAATCTTATGAATCGGGTATTTCGGGAATACTTGGATTCTTTTGTGGTTGTCTTCATTGATGACATCTTGGTGTATTCCAAATCGGAAGTAGAGCATGAGACTCATTTGAGAGTGGTTCTGCAAGTGTTGAGGGAGAATCAGTTGTATGCAAAATTCTCCAAATGCGAGTTCTGGTTAGAGGAGGTGGCATTTTTGGGCCACGTGATTAGTGGGGATGGGGTGGCAGTGGATCCAACAAAAGTTGAAGCCATTAGATACTGGCCGGTTTTGAGGACCGTGGCGGAGGTCCGAAGTTTTCTTGGACTAGCCGGGTATTACAGGAGGTTCGTGGAGAATTTTTCGCGGATAGCTCTACCCCTCACCTCACTCACGCGTAAAGATCAAAAGTTTGTGTGGACTCAAGAGTGTAGCCAAGCATTTGAGGCACTGAAGGAGATACTAATGACGGCTCCAATCCTAAGTCTACCGCAGGGGACCGAGGGATTTTAGATCTTCAGTGACGCATCGGGATGCGGTTTGGGTTGCGTTCTGGTGCAACATGGAAGGTGATAGCTTTTGGGTCTAGACAGCTGAAGCCTCATGAGAGGAATTACCCCGTCCATGACTTGGAGTTGGCGGCGGTAATTTTTGCGTTGAAAATATGACGGCATTATGTTTATGGTGCAAAGGTGGAGATCTTCACGGATCACAAAAGCCTGAAGTATCTCTTGGATCAAAAGGACTTGAACATGCGGCAACGCAGGTGGGTTGAGTTTCTTGGAGACTACGAGGTGGCGATTCAGTATACGCCAGGTAAAGCCAATGTGGTGGCGGATGCCTTGAGTAGGAAGTACTCGGGGCAAGGGAATTGGATCAAAGCTCATGATGAGCGATTGGTTCGGGAATGGGAGTTCCTTGGTTTGGAATGTGTTGCGAGAGGCGAGTCCAGCGTGGCTCGGTTGAATTGGATTGAAGTGCAGAACGACTTGTCCGATCGCATTCGGGCAGCGACTCAGCTGGATGTGGAGTTTCAACCCTTTGTGTTGGAGGCTCAAGCAGGCGAGAGCAGCGCCTGGGAGATGATTGATGGGATTCTGAGGAAGGACGGAAGGGTTTGTATACCGCAGTTCGGCAAACTCCGTGAGGAGTTGATGTTTGAGGCTCACTTCACAAAGTACTCCATTCACCCGGGCAGTACAAAGATGTACTTGGATATGAAGAAATCCTTTTGGTGGCCGGGGCTGAAGCGGGACGTAGTTTTGTACGTGAATCATTGCCAAACTTGTGCCTTGGTGAAGGCCGAATATCAGAAGTCCGGGCGGGTTCCTGAAGCCCCTTCCAATCCCTGAGTGGAAATTTGATGACATCTCCATGGACTTTGTGCATGGTTTGCCTAGATCGTAGCATGGTAATGATGCTATTTGGGTGATCGTGGATCGCCTAACCAAGGTGGCTCACTTCATCCCAAATCGGAAAGAGGACAGCGTGGAGAAACTGGTGGAGTTGTATGTTCGCAACATTGTGCGACTGCACGGAATTCCTAAGAGCATAGTCAGTGATCGAGATGGACGGTTTACATCCAAGGACTGGAGACTGGTTCAGAAGAGCTTGGGCACGAAGCTAAAGTTCAGTACGACGTTCCATCCTTAAACCGATGAGCAAACTGAAAGAACGAACCGTACTATGGAGGATATGTTGAGAATGTGCGTTCTTGACTTCGGCAAGAAGTGGGAGGATCACCTCTTCATGGTGGAATTCGCGTACAATAACAGTTTTCAAGCAAGTATAAAAATGGCGCCATACGAAGCTTTGTATGGGAGGCGGTGTCGAACGCCAATGTCTTGGGCAGAGGCGGGAGACACCAAAATTTTGGGAAAGGAGGTGGTAGCTGACGCTTGTGAGATGGTACGGACCATACAAGAGCGTATGAAGGTGGCGCAAGACCGTCAAGCAAAATACTTTAATGCTCGTCACCGGAAGTTGGAGTTTGCGGTAGGCGATTGAGTCTATTTGAAGATCAAACCGTTCAAAGGCGTCTCACGGATTCGCCGACTCAAGAAGTTGAGTCCAAGGTTTTTGGGGCCTTTTGAAGTTATCGAACGGGTGGGAGAAGCAGCCTATCGGTTGGCGTTGTCCGCGGATTTGAGTGGATTGCATGACGTCTTCCACGTCTCCGTTTTGAGGAAAGCCTTGGTGGAGGCTAGCGTAGTGCTTGAGCCGGCATCGGTGCCGATTTAGGAAGACTTGAGGACGCGAGTCCTCCCAATTGCTATAGAGGATTCCGAAACTCGGCAGTTGCGGAATAAAGAAGTTAAACTCGTGAAAGTTCGATGGGACAACTGCGGTCGTGAGGAGTTCTCTTGGGAGCGAGAACAAGCCATGCTAGAAGATTATCCAGAACTATTCATGTCAGGTACAATTTAAGTTTTGTACCCTTTTGTTTTGAAATTTCGGGACGAAATTCTGTTAAGTGGGGGAGAGTTGTAACACCCCAGTTTTGCAAGAGGGTCAGTCTGCAGTTCTGGAAAATTTTTGGGTTTCTGGCAGGAGGCACACGGCCTGCGACACGGGCGTGTCGCAGGGCGTGTCGAGGCCGTGTCGACACTCGGCCCAAGTGTCGACACTTTCGCTCGACATTGTGTCGAGAGTAGGGCACACGGCCTGCGACACGGGCGTGTCGCAGGGCGTGTCGAGGCCGTGTCGACACTCGGCCCAAGTGTCGACACTTTCGCTCGACAATGTGTCGAGAGTAGGGCACACGGCCTGCGACACGGGCGTGTCGCAGGGCGTGTCGAGGCCGTGTCGACACTCGGCCCAAGTGTCGACACTTTCGCTCGACAATGTGTCGAGACTGGGGCACACGGCCTGTGACACGGGAGTGTCACAGGGCGTGTCCCGCTTGGTCGACGATCTTCGCTCGACGTTTTTCCGCGGTGTCGATACAAAGCCTGTCGACGGGTGTCGAGACTTGACACACGGCTTGGGACACGGGCGTGTCCCAGGCCGTGTCACCTCTCGGGATGGTTTCGGGGCCGTGTCGATGGAGGCACACGGCCGGCCACACGGCCGTGTCACTGGGGACACGGGCGTGTCGGATTGAGCACGGGCGTGTCGGATGACCGTGTGCTGTTCCAGGCGCGTCGATTTGAGACGGCGAATGAGGCACACGGCCATGGACACGGGCGTGTGCCAGGCCGTGTTCGGCCCAGGTCTTTTTTTTTCCACGCGGATCGTGGCCATTCTCTCCCAGATTTTAGGATCTGCCGGTTCAGGACTGTTCTTGGGGAGTTAAGACCGAGAATAGGGTTGAAAACCCTTATTCTTTTCTCCAAGCTTTCTCTTACTAGATCTAGAGAGGAGTGAGAGCAAGAAAGAAGAAGGAGAGTTTGGGCTGTAGGAGGGGTTTCGGTGCTTCAAATCGCGAGCCGAGTCCAGATCCGTGGAGGTTAGATCGTTGCGAAGGTTTTCATCCGGCTTTTTCGCCATGGCGAGGAAGAGAAGTCGGAAGGTAACGACACTTCTCCTCTCGGTCTTAGGATGCATGTCTTTAGCATCATTCATTTCTTTCTTTCTTTTTTGGGGCACCAAACTCTCAAATGAGAGAGGTTTTGGTTTGCCAAGGTTCAAGAGGAACCTCCGGATTAATTGAGTCCGTCCCCGGCATATTTTGCATTAGAGATCCGCTCCGTTAGTGGATTAGGCATGTTGGGTGAAGCCGTTGTCGCGACCGTTAGTCCGACTCGGTGATGTTGCATACGAACGTTAAGGATTCGTAGAAATTTCGTTGCGGCAATACGCCGTTTGTGATGTAGTGATGTTTTTCCCCTTCTTCTCGAGTGAGTACGTGTAGTCGGAACCGGACAAGGTTAGCTCCTCGTGGCGGTAGATGTTTTCCTTGGTGGACAAGGTTAGCTCCGCGTGAGTTGGAGATAGTTTCCTTGGTGCGCGGGAACGCTGCAGTACAAACGAGGGACTAGGGTGTAATTGTCTTGGTTTGTGATGCGCCAAGGCGTGACTGTGTCTCCGTGGTCGGCTGGCTATCCCGTGACATGTACGTCATGCGTGGAGAGTGTCCCGGCGAGACCAGTCCCCTTCTGTGAGACTGACGAGAATGCCAAGCTTGGGGCAAGCCCGGGCAATGAGGCCATGAGCGAGTGGGGTCCAGCAAGGATTCTTAGAATCAGTCAGTTTGTGTTTGTTGGAATCCTGACATGAGACGTCAGAGCTTGCAGGCAAGCCCGGGGCTAAGCCCTTGAGCTGGTGGGGCCTTGACAAGATTTCCATTCGGCGGCCTGTGTGCCGTTTGGGGGAGTTGTGTCTCCCTTTGTGTTTGCGGCTTTATGCCAGTGGGGAAAGATGAGTACCCAAATGATGTGATGTTGTGCTAGATGCATACGCAGTAGGGTGCCTTGGGTGAAGCCCGGATGCTGCATTCATGTTGCATAAGTAGGCCCCTTTTATATTATGCTCAACCAGTAGAGAACATGTATGATGTATGTGACATCCAAGCCTGTTTTTGTAGTTGCTTTTCTTGCTTATGATTATTGCATACGAAGTGCTAACTTGCAGGTTGGAGTTGTACCCCGGGGTCCGTTAGGGGCGGCCGGGAGGAGATGTGTTGTTACACAGTTTGAGGTCAGCCTTTGCTGACCCACGTTACTAATAAATTTTACAGGGCAAGGATCGCACGCAGGAGCTAGCCCGCCGGCCAGAAAGGCCTAAGCCTCATGAAGTGTTTTTCTTTTGTACTCTTGTTGTCCGGCTTGCATGCCGAGGTAGACTAGGAGTGCTAAGCACATTCGTGACTGATGTATTATTTGTTTCTGGACACTTGTTGTAAGGCCTTTAGGCCATTTGTTTTTACTCTTTGGTGGTGGATAACTTCTAGTGCTGTTTTGTTTCCGCTGTGTTGTGCAAAGAGTTTTTGAGCATGGGTAGCTATATCAACTTTTAATACTAAAGCTGTGGAGTCCGTATGTTGTGGGGCCCCGGCCGGACCCATATTATACGTTCATTACAGGGGAGGTGTTACAGTTTTAGTCTTCAATCTTTCAGCAACATGACATATAGATTGTAGAGTTAGGTCTGAATAATAAAATAACCAGCTAATCTAACTCTTAAGCTAAAGAAATCATTACAATGAACAATTTAAAGAACTATCAAATAAATTGCAATCTGTGATTATTCTACGCAAAGAATAATTTAAAAATCATTTAAAGTATAAAATATAAAGAATTAAAGACCGTTGTCATTTACAAGAATAAAGAAGATAATTTTCATTTGTTCTACTTCTATACAAGACTACAAGTATGAAGTTAGTCAAACACAATTATTGATTATATAAGCACAAATCTTATTTCTAATATTATCTATTTTCTCCGGCGAAAATTATTTCACTCCATTATAGATCTGCAATAAAAAAAATTATTAAGATCAATTCAACATAATTATTATTGTTGGAAGAGCCCAAAGCTTGTATGTATTATTTCAGTATGTAAATACAAGGAGAGAATACAAATATATAGGAGAGAAGAGAGAAGAATAAATCATATACATGATGTGGGACTAAAGAAGGAGGAGGAAAAAATGGGCCATCAAATGGGCCTTTTACATGGGCTTTTCTAATACTCCCCCGCAAGCTGGAGCGTACAAGTCGTATGCGCCAAGCTTGGATAGGCAATGATAGAAGAGGGTACTAGGTAGAGCTTTGGTGAGGATGTCAACAACCTGTTCAGTACCCGGAACATGCTTGAGCTCGATCTTCTTCATGTGGACTTTCTCTCGGATGAAATGACAATCTACCTCAATATGCTTCGTTCTTTCATGGAAGACCGGGTTTTTAGCAATATGTATGGCAGCTTGACTGTCACATAGGAGGAGAGCTGGTGAAGGTAGTTTCACTCCAAGGTCGGTAAGAAGACTCTCAATCCATGTGAGTTCAGAGACCACAGCAGCCATTGCCCGATATTCTGCTTCTGCTGAGGATCGAGCAACCACTGCTTGTTTCTTGCTTCGCCAAGTAATCAGATGTCCTCCAAAATAGGTGCAAAACCCGCTAGTAGATCGTCGATCGTCGAGGGAGCAAGCGTAGTCGGCATCAGAGTATGTCACTAGTGTAGGAATGGAAGATGAGGTTTTGTATACAAGTTCTTGACCAGGAGCTGTCTTAAGATATCTGAGAATGCGTTCCACAGCCTGGAGATGAGAGCTTCGAGGAGAGTGCATATAGCGACTCACAAGTCCCACAGCGAAAGATATATCAGGTCTTGTAACTGTTAGGTAGATAAGCTTCCCAACTAGACGACGGTAATATTCTGGATTTGATAGAAGCGAATCAGAATCTGAGCCCTGAGCACATATTTTGTGATTTGCATCCATGGGAGTGTTCATAGGTTTGCAACCAGAGTAGCCTGCATCATGAAGAAGATCCAGGCAATATTTTCGCTGAGAGAGAACCAACCCATCTGACCGTCTGGCCACTTCCAGACCGAGGAAGTACCGAAGAGGACCCAGATCTTTAGTTTGGAAGACGGAGCTCATATGTAGCTTAACGGCCTGTATGCCGTCCAAGTCACTGCCAGTAATAATGATGTCGTCGCCATATACCAATAGGAGAACCGTACCAGTGGCCTGGTGGCGAGTAAACAATGAGAAGTCAGCCGAGCTGCGAGTGAAGCCAATGTCCCGGAGAGCTTTGCTGAACTTGTCGAACCATGCTCGAGGGGATTGTTTGAGACCATATAGAGATTTGAGAAGATGACAAACCCGTGACTCCCCCGTGGTCTCAAATCCGGGAGGTTGTTGCATGTAAACCGTTTCCTGAAGGTCGCCATTCAGGAAAGCGTTCTTGACGTCGAGTTGAAATAATGCCCACTGACGATGGACAGCCACAGAGATGAGAATGCGGACCGTGTTGAGCTTAGCGACCGGAGAGAAAGTCTCGTCATAGTCCAGCCCCGGTTGCTGGGTGAAGCCACGAGCAACCAAACGAGCTTTGGGGCGATCAATGGTCCCATCAGGAGCATGTTTAATGACGAAAACCCATTTGCACCCAACGAGTTTCTGGCCGGGAGGAAGGGGCACCAAGGTCCAAGTCTGGTTGGCCCAAAGAGCAGCCATCTCGTCTTCCATGGCCGCACGCCACCCAGGATGTTGAAGAGCGTCCTGGACAGAAGTAGGGAGAGAGACCGAGGAGAGCGAAGTAGCCAAGGTCTGAAGAGGTGGAGAGAGGCGATGGAGAGAAACATAGTCCGCCATTGGATGAGCGGTAGAGGCCGACACCGGAGCAGCAGAACACGGAGAAGCCGAGGTCGAAGCCGACTGCAGAGGAGCAACGGGAGGAAGAGGGCGACGAGTATAGACCCGAATGACGGGGGGTCGAGGAGGGTCAAGGGTGGGAGGAGGCGGAGGGATGGTGGGGGGGGGACTGGACGGGGATCACCGGCCGTGGGAGGGAGGGTGTTGTAGGAGGTGGTGGTAGAAGCGGTGGCAAAGGAGGGGGAAGGGTTGATCCTCCCGGAAAGTAACATCAGCCGATACAGAGATCTTCCGGGTGCGCGGAGAGTAGCAAACATAGCCCTTTTGGGTGCGGGAGTAGCCGACGAAAATTTGTTTGGCCGTACGGGGATCTAGTTTGTCAAGAGTAGGGCCCAGGTGATGGACAAAACAGGTACATCCAAAAACCCGGGGGGTGAGGGGGAAGGCAGGTGTGGAGGGAAAAGAAGGCTGAAGGGGGTAGCGTTCTGGAGAACGGGAGAGGGGAGACGGTTGATAAGAAAACATGCAGTGGACACCGCAAAGTTCCAGAAGACTTTGGGAACGTGCATGTGAAGCATGAGGGAGCGAGCAACATCGAGCAAGTGGCGGTTATTGCGTTCGGCGACCCCGTTTTGTTGAGGGGTGTAGGGACAAGAGGTTTGGTGAACAATACCGAAGTTTGCGCAGAGAGTGGCAAACTCGTGGCTAGTATATTCCCGGACATTATCAGAGCGGAAAGTTTTAATGGTGGTAGAGAATTGCGTACGAGTCTCTAACACAAACGCCTGAAAGACACGAGGAAGCTCAGAGCGATCATGCAGGAGATACAACCAAGTAGTACGAGAGTAATCATCAATAAATGTTAGAAAATAACGATAACCAGAAATGCTAGCAACTTTATATGGTCCCCAAATATCAGAATGTATTAAATCAAACGGAGCAGAGCTCCTAGTACAATGAGCGGGATAAGAAGAGCGAGGCTGTTTGCCAATAATACAAGAATCGCATTTAAAAGCAGGAAGAGAAAGGTCGGGAAGCGCCTTCTGCAGGATAGGTAGAGGGGCATGCCCAAGCCGACAATGCCAATCAGACGAGGAAACAGAGGAAAGGGATGTGGGAGAGACATCGAGGAGGTAGAGCCCGTTCTGCAGCCGACCCCTACCAATGGTAATCCGCGTCTGCCGATCCTGTATCAAAAAACCAGAAGAGGTGAAGGTGATAAAGCAATTCATATCAGTAGTAAGACGACCAACAGAGAGTAAATTAAAAGGCGAGGCTGGCACATAAAGAACGGAGCGAAGAGAGCGAGAGGGAGGAAGGAGGAGATCCGCGCAGCCGAAGATCGGGACAAGCGCACCATTGGCCACAGTAATAGACGGGGGGTGAGCAGCGACAGAGAACTGGGGCGGCCGCATGGAAGTGATGTGGTGGGTGGCTCCCGAGTCCAGGATCCAGCGAGAGCTGGAAGAGAGACAGACAGTACCTGCAATGGAGGTGGAGACAATACCTGTATGGGAGGTGGAGGCAATGGAAGCAGAAGGGGGGTTGAGGAGCCCCTGGAGTTGTTGCAGCTGAAGGCGAAGAGCCTCAAGATCCGTACCAGTCGGAGGAGAGCTATCGGTAACAGCAGCAGTAGGCGGGCGAGGAGGGTAGCCATGTTTCTTGTGACAGGCGGCTTCAGTATGGCCATCCCGGCCGCAGTAGGTGCACTTGGGCCGTCCGCGGCCACCACGGCCCCGCCCACGGGAGCCCGTACGGCCACCCCGAGTAAAAGAGGGTTGCGGAAGTAAAGGAGGAAGGGCCTGCTGAAGAAGGGCCGGCGAGGGCGGGGCAGGAGCCTCCGGTGGAGGTGGTACGCGAAGTAACATCGAGCAGACATCAGAGAAGGAAGGGGTAGTAGGTGAAGCCAGAACCTGGGCCCGAATACTGTGCAGGTGTGGCGGGACGCGAGCCATAATCATAGCAATACAAACAGCCTCCTTCTGGGCGCGTTGGGCAGCGAGATCAGTAGTCGCGGGCTGGTGCTGAATCCAGGCTTCCGTGAAAGTTTTAGCACGGGCCACGAAGGAGGTCATGTCCAGAGCTTTGCCAACATCCAAGGCTTGAAGATCAGTGAGGATGTCAAATGAATGAAGTTCATCCCACATGGCTTTGGCGGTCTCATGATACATGATCATCTGGTACGGCTCACCCTCCACTGAGTTCAGGATCCAGGTCTGGACGCGACCGTCATTGCGGAGCCAATCATCAGTAGGAGGGGTTGGTGAGCCCTGGGTAAGGTGACGGACAAGACCCTTGGCCTGTAAGACCCGGCGGACAGAGTGGACCCAGGGAATGAAGTTGGACTTGCCAGAGAGAGAAATAATAGTAATCCGAAGCTCATCGCGGAGTTCGAGAGGAGCCACGTGGTCGGCAGGGGGTTGAACGGTACTGGAGTCGCTGGAGGACATGGCGACTGAGTAGCAGCAGACAGCAGGGCTCGGAGAGAACAAACCGCGCGGCAAACAGTGGGAGAAAGGAGAGCCCGCAGCGGTCTGGAGGTCGCGGCGGTCTGGAGGTCGCGGCGCACTGGAGGTCGCGGCGGTCTGGAGGTCGCGGCGGTCTGGAGGTCGAGGCGAACTGAGTGAGGCCGCGACGAACAGGAGCAGTCCGCGAGAGGAGGCTGCGGCGAGTTGGAAGAGGTCGCAGATCAGTGGAGCAGATCGCAGCTGTTGAGAGCAGAGCTGGAGCAGTCCGCGACAGAGGTCGCGGCGAACTGGGGGCAGGTCGCGGCAGAGGTCGCAGCAAGAGGAGCGCACAGTGGACACAAGGAGAGCCCGCAGCGGACAGGAGCAGTCCGCAAGAGACTGCGGAGAGAGAGAGTCCGCGAGCACAGAGGCTCGAGCGGACAGAAAAAGAGCGAGCTAGAGGGAGCAGTCCGCGAACAAAGAGGCTCGAGCGGACACAAACAGAGTGCAGCGGACATGAAGGATCGTCCGGAGCGGATAGAGAGAGGTGGGCCCCACGAGTCAGAGCAGAAGAGGGCTATAAGAAGCCTGAGGAGGGTGGAATCACGGAGGGAGAGAAGAGGAGCGGAAACAGAAGGGCAGTCCGCACGAGACCGGAGCGGACAGGAAGGCAGTCCGCAGGGTAGCCGAGCGGTCAGGTACAGAGGGGCAGTCCGCAGAGGCGGATGCAGGAAGGCAGGCAGTCCGCACGAGACCGGAGCGGACAGATGCAGAGGGGCAGTCCGCAGAGAGGCGGATGCAGAAGGACAGTCCGCGGATGCAGGAAGGCAGTCCGCAGGAGACCGGGCGGACAGAAAGAAAGACAGGTCGCAGCTAGACGTAACCTCGCTCTGATACCATGTTGGAAGAGCCCAAAGCTTGTATATATTATTTCAGTATGTAAATACAAGGAGAGAATACAAATATATAGGAGAGAAGAGATAAGAATAAATCCTATACATGATGTGGGACTAAAGAAGGAGGAAAAAATGGGCCATCAAATGGGCCTTTTACATGGGCTTTTCTAATAATTATGAATTTATCACTTATTAATCTACATGCACTTAACTTACCAATGATGACATTGACACACTTCTAAGAGCATCAACTATGTCAATTATGTAACACATGATATAGTACCCACATTGAATACTATCCGGTTGTATTGGACACTAAAAAATTAAACAATTGGTAAGTATTTTAATTACAAATTTTTAAATATTTAAAAATTTAGATTACATAAACTCATTTTGGCTATAATTCTATAACTTACCGGCTTGCACTTTAAAACCTTTGGTTTGCGGAAATTTGTATGCCGATCTTTTGCTAAATCCTTAAATACACTTCATAAAATATTAAAAAAATTAGTTTATAGCCAAATTTGAGTTCCAAATAGGAAAATAAGTAAATAACTAATTAATAAACTTATTTTGTAATGACATTTTTAATATCATCACGAATGTCATGACTTAGGGGATCAAGACAATAAACTGTATTATTATCATAATTAATAATAGTCAACATCTTATGTTCTTTGTGAAATAAATGAAAAAATTAATAACTTAAATAGAATAAAAAATGGTAATAATCATTGATATAGAGATACTTCATACTTACAATTTATGCTAGGCCAGAAATAATAAAAATTCTGATTGGAGTTTACTAAGCCTGTTTTTTAGATTATCAACTCTTGTCTTTGAATTAGTCTTGACATAGAGATTATCAAAATAACAAATGACTATTGGATTATGAAAATATACACCTTATTGTATGTAAATTTTTTTAATTGAGAATCTATGTACCTGCAATAAAACATATAAATTCAAAATCAATTTATATATTTTAATTTTGTAATATTTGATATTCAGTAGTCAGTAATCAGTACTCACCCAATGCATGCGAATATGATGTTACTCCAATTTTTTGCAAATTCCGAAAATCGTACAACTCTGATACTTCAAAGTATGTAGTTGTTGATTCAACACCCTCAAATACTGTTGAATCTAATACTAGAGTTATTGCTTCATTTTCATTCATCTTCCTAGTTATGAAACTGAGTAACATAACAATGAAGTCATTTGTAGTCTCCATAGCCCGTGGAAATATAAGAATTAGTATTTTGAACATCAATATTGATTATTGAATTCCTTGATTGCATAAAAGTAAAAAATAATATTATAATACCGGAGAAGGTAAACGTTCATGTGATGTCTCAGGTTCATATGACCTGGTTTCATGCTCCGGCTGAGAATTAAAAAAACAAAAAAATTATTTATTACATGCTCAATAAAAACAGAACATAACATTTCATAAAAGTATAAATAATTAAATATATAAACATAATAATTAATAATACCTGAGAAGCCTGTGAAGTTCAAGTTTTAGCTCCAGCACTAAATATGCGCATAAGTTCTTCCATTTGATTCTTTATATTACTTATCTCGGCTTCATGCGCTTGTTGTTTCTCTTGCTGTTGTTGGCTCCACATTTGTTGTTGTTGTTGTTGGCTGCATAATTGTTGTTGCTCTTGTTGTTGTTGGCTCCATAATTGTTGTTGCTGACTCAATATTTCTTGAACTATAGCTTCGACATCTTCAATGTGAGCTACTGATGTCCTCTGGCTCCGCCTATCATTCTTGAAAAAACTTGTAATGGTGGAAAATTTGCCACCAGCTCTAACTCTGCCCGGATGTTCTTGGCCTAAAACAGAAGCAAGGATGTCATCTATTTCTTGTGACACTGTTTCAGCACTCTGGGACTCTTGGCTCGACAACTCATCCTTAAAATAAGTAATATAAATTAATGCAGAATTAGAGATAAGAAATTATACATTTATATTTCACAAACAATATTACTATTGAAGTATTGATAATTTACAAATGAATAAATGAAACATTTAAATTTACAATTTTAGATGCCAACTCAGCTGCATCTGTACTAATGTATTCACCGGTCTTTCTTTTATGACCGGTTTTTCATAACTCTGCACGTGAAATTGGTGCAGCTGCCCCTTGTTCAACCTTGACAATAAAATAAAAGTAAAGTATCATTTAAATTATTGAGAAAACCAATATGTACAATAAAAAATACGAAAGAGATGTAAAAAACTAATACCATTTTTTTTTCTAATCCAGAATAACCCATTCTGGAAGTAGTATGAAAGGACTTTTGTGTTTTTGCTCTATCTGTATTAACCTTACTTTTCTCCTACATAAATAAATATTTGTTAATACTTATATTGCTTATAAGTTATAAAGATAAAGAATGATATAAAACATTGAATTAAATAAAAAGTTAAGAACACATACCATATATTCTATAGTGGTGCGATGGCCGACAAAAACTCTCCAGTCTTCGGGAGTAATAAAGCTATACTTGACTGGAACATTGTATCGATGCTCCAAATCAACATCTTTTATATAAGTGATAAAGAGTTTAGATTTTCAAGTTCTCCAACTTTTACCCATGCTTTTTAGTAATGCATTGCGATGACCATCAATATTATCAAAATAAATCTGAAAATAATAGACAATATCAATTAAAAATTAACTAAAACATCACAGTTATGTAATCACTATTCACTAATCATTGAAAACAAAGTTACGTACATTTAATTCTGCCCATATTTGGTCTTTAATTTGTTTATCAACTTCCTTTCATGCAACAAATGTAATTGACACATAAGATCTCACAAGAGATACAATAAAACTCATCAATTTATTTGTCTCAGGCCCGGGAATAATGCGGTCATCATCACTCACAGAAATATAAAGCTTTTTCCTCTCTAGACTAAGCTTATTCAATTTGTTCATTTTCATAAAGCCTTTTCTTGACTTTTATGAAGAGCTATTATCAATCATTTTCCTGTAATAAGAAAATCTTAAAAAATCTAAACCATCCAAAAACCATAAACCAAATTAATAAAGTAGAGCAATGACATTGAACTACTACCACACAATCAGTCAATCACACATATAAATATATATGTTACTATGTTAGTGCAATATTTACGCTAATATATAGAGTTAGTATGTTTTTAGGATATCTAATACAAAAATGCACATTGTGTTGTTTATAACTTATACACATTTAGCATAGCCAATACATGAGATTGGAAGATTCAGTGGGTGCCTGCTAGGCGGCTACACAATGTTTATAGTTTATACTACTACTACTAATAAAGACATTATAGCACAGAGATCAAAACTGAGAAAGGTCATAAGAAAAAATATACCGAAGTAAGAATATGAGATTTGTTGAAGAAGAATCTTCAAATCAAAGAAAAGAAGAGCAAGGACTCAAGGAGAGCAGAAACTCGAACAAAATCGTCTTTAGGGTTTTACGCAAAGAGCAGTGTGTAAGAAAAAAAGTCGAGGTAAAACGAGATTTTTACGGTTCATGGTTTAAAATAGATAGTATAGACTGCGGTTTCTATGCCAACCACAATCTATTGTATGATTCACGGTAGAATAGACTGCGGTTTTTTTACAACCGCAGTCTATTCTATGCTATAATAGACTGCAGTGTATATATAACCCGCAGTCTATTCTATCATAGACTGCGGTTTATATATAAACCGCAGTATATTTCCTGTGCCGCAGTCAGGGAATAGACTGCGGTTTATATATAACCGCAATCTATTCCCTGAGACCTAGAATAGATTGCGGTTTATATATAAACCGTCATCTATTCACTGACTGCGCCTCAGAGAATAGACTGTGGTTTATATATAAACCGCAGTCTATTCACATATTTTTTTTTAAAAAAAAGGCGTCTATCGCCTTGTTTACAATTGGGCGCCAGGACGCCTATGCGTCGTCTAGGCGACGCCATGACAAGAACATTCGATACTTCAATTCATATGATATCACAAACAGACAGAGGTGAATTCGTATAATCATAAGAATAGAGCAAGTAATTGAAATTTAATGTTTGCAAGAGAGAGAGATCTGTACTTGCCTTAAATGATCCTGAATCTGAAAGAGCCGGCTGAGCGGCGCAAGCAATGCTAACAATCTTATTTCGAACCTGTACAAGAACTGAATTGAGAAGCGGCGCCAGAAAACACAAACATATCTTAAAACACAATTACGATAGGAGAAAAATCCTGAATCACGAATTATACGTAAATTGGAGCACGCAAGTTCCAAAATAAATTCAAGGAAAGAAGAAAAAGAGGGGAAAAAGAAACTTTTACCAATAGGAACCAAATCCGAGCCTAAGGAGTCAAATTCGTGCAGAAAAATTCTAAGTAGAGAGGGTATTAAGGAAACCCTAAGTGCTCTTCTTGAAATTGCCGGCCAAAACGACGAGGAATCGAAGAAATTAGGGTTGTAAGCCATAAGAGAGGAAGCGGCCACCCCTTGGAAGAAGGGAGAAGCAGAGCTAGCCATGAAGGGAGGAGAAATCGTTGTAGTCAGAGGGAGAGAAGACGAGATCTGAAACTGTCGGTTCCCTAAGAGGAAGAAGGTAGCTGCCTTGCTAATCGAAAGAGGAGAAGAAGTCGATACCGGCTCGCAGAAATGGGGAGGATGAGGCAGAGACTGCCGACCCATAAAGGAAGAAGTGTTGTCGGCTCTTGGAGGGGAAGCAGAAGACGACGCCGATCCCAGAGAAAGAGCAGGAGGAGGCGGAGTAAGAGGAGGCTGCAGAAGGAGCAGGAGGCGTGAGCGCGGAATCTGGATCGCCATGCGGCTTGCGGCTGTGATACGGGATCGGGAAAACGGGATGCGAGATGCGGCTGGGAGAAAAATCGGGAGCGGGTTCAGACAGGAAAACCTTAGGCCGAAGCTTCTTAATGAACGGAGGGGAGGGGGGAGGGGGGTGGGTGTTTGGTTGAGCATTATAGGGAAAACTCTCTTTCTAATTGCGAAAACGCCATAAAGTGTTTCATTTAAATTTTCGGGTTGTTACATTATCCCCTACTTAGGAATTTTCGTCACGAAACTTTCTGAGAAGCTCTCTGAATGGGGACTCTTAGGGCAAAGATTCAGATGACGTTCATTCCAACAAGGTTTGCAGATCAAGGCTTTGGAGTTAACGATGAACACAAAGGAACAGAGAGGAGAATAAGCGCGAAGGCTTATCAAAATCAAGAGAAATGTTGTGGATACTTGCTATGCTGGTCAGATACACGTCCAGAGGGGAAACTCTTTAGATTTAGTGGGTTCGGGCAGATACAAAGGTTGGCTTCAGGAAACACATGAATGTCTTCGGTTAGCTTGAAATTGAGCGGCAAGACTCAAGAATTCGATAGTGAAAAGATTTTTGCACGAAGCGAAGATAGAACATCGAAGAGGAAAATACGCTGAATGACGATTGAGTATCGACAGAAGCGAGTCAAACTGGAGTTGGAGAATCACAAGACAACGCTGAAGTAATTCAGCAGAGCAATTTACAAGGAGAAACTCATTTCTTGCTGACACTTAGAAGCTAACTAGAGGAAAAACAAGAGGACAGAATAAGATTGATCGTTAAGCAGAACAGAAAGACCTGAATACGAATATCGATGACTTGAAACTAGATATTCTAACACCTTTCCTATTGTCATGAACATAAATTATGTAATAATTACAACATTTTCATTGGACAACTCTAGGTAATAATCATGCAAGTGCAATACCGAGATCATGTGCAATGACAAACAAATAGAAAATCCATGTATGTACAATCATTATTGTTGTTCTTGACTTCACACTTGTGCAATGGTTTATGATATGAATACAAATGAATGGATACACATGTCATGTTAAGCGCCCATATCACTTAACATGTCATGCATATTAGGACTCTAATGTCAGCGCACTTGAAAATATTAAACCTCTCATATAATTTAATATTCGCAAGCGGTGTATATACTAGTGAAAATTCATATGCACAAAAATGTTAAGTTTGTCCATAACCCCTTAACATTCGTGTGCATACTACTCATGCTTATGAGTGAGTGTGTGCGTGTTTCAGTCGCGAACAACAGATAATGACAAGTGAGTGAAAAAATGATTTATGTATATTTATTTTTATAATAAAGTTCAAAATATGTAGAATTTATAAAATACTTTATCTATATGTGCTCAACCACCCTCTGATACAAACTGTCACGACCCGTCTCGACAACAGTCAGAGTGCGCTTCGGGCGGGCCGTGATGCCACAGGCATGAGCGGTAAGAAAACCATGTCTGCTCAGGCGGATGCAGAGAATACTGGAAATAGTTTTAAAGTAGTTAATTTGGAAAAAAAATAGTTTGATTTTTATTGCGGATGCTTTTAGGGTTTAAAACAGTAACGGTCCGTTCGGCGCGCAGGTATTGGCTTTCTGAAATTGACTTTGGTCAGAAAATCAATATCTGCATGAATTAGTTTTGTGCAGAAAACCAATTCTGCTGTTCGGCTGCAGGAAGGTATTCAGTGAACAAAATTGGTATTGATACTTAAATGTTGTTCGACTGCACAAAGAAATTGGTTTTCTGGAATTGTAAATTTTAGAAAATAATTTTTTAAAAATTTAAGCATTGTCCACAAAATCATCAAAGTACTTAAAATACTTAAAATGAAAGTACTAATAATCTTAAAGCATCGTCCATAAAATAAAAGTTCCGAAATAGCAACACAACTATATAAAAAGTCAACGACTCATAAATAGAAACACTAAACTATTGATCAAACTACATTCGCAGCCATGCGCCCTTCAACTCGTCCGGGAGTCTCTTAAATATATCACGCTTGACACTATCATGACAGTATTTCCATCGCCCTAAGGAAATCTTGAGAAGATAAATTAGTCATCCGAGTAAGTGCGACGTAGATGTCGTCAACATCACTAGCAGTCATGATCCCCACCGCTCCTTACACCGAGTCAACCAATTTTTCAATGGCCACTGCTACCGAGTCATTTTGTCCAGCTCGCTTTCTCCTCCTTATACTGCTCCCTTCTCCATCAACTCTAGTCCTCTTCTGTGTATTGCTTGTTTTTTCCACCATAGACTGCATATATCTCCTTTGCCGACTCTGTTACGGTCGCAGCATGACTACCAGTCGCTCTATCAGTCCCATACAACACAGCCAAGTCAGACCAATTCACAATCACTTTATCTTTGTAATGTTTCACAGAAAGATGTGCCTGCAATAAGTTAGAATGAAAATATCTCTTAAAACGAGTTTTTAAATAATCAGACCAATATAGATAAGTTACCTTCACATAATTTGCCCAAACTTCCTCGCCGTCAACCTTGACCATATTCATTTCCCAATCCCATCCAAATCCTGATCTGTCTAACATCGCGCTGAACTTGACGTAATATTTGTTCCAAGTTTTGAGACGAGCCATCAAATTTTCCTTGCTTGTCTCAACGCCACAAATGTCTTTTAGCGCGGTTATAGCAGCCGTGAAAGTCACGCTCTTCCACCCGTTTGGTGTTTTATGACCCAAACTATGTTGTTCCAACAAAGCGTTCAAAAGAGTAATGTCCATTTCGGTTGTCCAATGCATGTACGACCGCTCGGTTCTACCACCAACCTTTAGTAAGCTCTTGTCCATGATATGTGATCTAAAGAAAAATTAAAAATAATTAAGTGCAATAAAAACAACTACACTAAGTTCCAAAAATCACATGAGCTTAACAAATAGATAGATTGCACTAAAAAGTAATTAACAAAAAGATAGAGTGCCAAAATCTTACAATAAATAACTAGAGTTGAACTGAACATAAGATAATTGTTTAATGACGACTACAGAAAGAGTTCCAACAAGGTTTACAGTAAACGTCAACATAAGATAATTGTTTAATGACGACTCTGATATTCGTTGAACATATTCATGGCTAGAGTATCCCTAAAGTTTGTCCAGTCTTGCGTAGCTTGTATTGGATTAACAACGTCAACGTAATCATAAAAGTCTTCCCAGGGGTTTTGCTGTAGTATTTCTGAGTCAACCTCATCCAACATTTGCGCCTCATTACGATCCATTGTAGCAAAACTACGCATAAAACGTCTAATGTAACAACTATTGAAATAATAAATCAAGATATATATGAAGATGAGCCATTCTACACTCGAATTCGACACAACTGATGAAATCTGGAGTAAAAAATTTGTGTAAAATGAAGTTTGTGTAGAAAAAACTGTTCAGTATAAACTGAGTTTTGTAAAAAAAAATTTTACACTCTAGTAAACTGAGAAGCTTCAATGCAAGATAACAACAATCAAATGAATTTATGATTATACTCACAAGGGAAATTGATATTGGAAATAATAATATTTCCTATAAAACAAAGAATACTGAATAAAATTGCTGCTGCAAGATAACAGTTTCTCTATACCATTGCTGCTGCAAGATAACAGTTTCTCTATACCATTGCTGCTGCAGTTTTCCTATACTACAGAACAAAATTGAAGGCGCTCATTCTTGCCATAGATCTGCGATCAGAAATTGAAGGCCAAAATTCCAAAAAAAATTGTTTGTCCTGCATCATAGCCAGCCCAACAAAATATGGAAGAACAAAGAAGAAATCAGGATTTTCGATCAATTCTTAAAATCGCAGAAACATGGAAGAACAAAGAAGATAACCTAGATCTGCACGCAGAAGAAACAAAGGGAGACATTGAAATCAAGACTTTCGGCTGCACGCTCATGAAGAAATCGGGATTAGAATGCTCACCTTGCAAAATATGGAAGGAGAAGAAGGAGAAGCTTGGTTGTGCGCAGATCTGTTCTTCTAGGGTGAGAGCGAGCAGCGGCGAAAGCGGCGGGGAAGCTTGGAAAATCCTTTGCCTGAGATCTTTTTCCGGCAAAGAGGAGACGTGGTTCAGCGAGGAGAAGGGTTTGCCAAGGCTTCTTGCGCTGCAGGCGGAGGCGGAAAGAGGAAAAATCCGGAAAACCCACGCGGGGAGATAAGTTTTGCTCGACCGACTTTTTAGGTTTAGAGGAAAACCCGTGGTTTTTGCCTGGAAAACCAAAGTCGGTCCTATTGTAGCGCCCCGAACAATAGAATTGGCTTTCTGGTGGCCAAAGCCAATTCCAGAGAGTCAATTCCTGCGCGCCGAACGAACCATAAGAGTTTTAAATGCACATGTATTTTGTAAAAAATCATGTTTTACAGGTACTACTACAGTTTTCATGCAATTATGATTCACAAGAGGATGTGCATGCATTACTTTCAAATTCTAGTACATAGAGTATTTTAATCGCGTAGCAGTTGTCCATGATACCAGAAAAAATGTCTGATTGCAATTATTACATAAAAAAAATTATTTAACAGTAAAAGAAATGTAAACATAAAACCTGAAACTTATTGCTGATCGGGCTCGAGGACCTGGCGGCGCTGCACAAACTCTAAGGCAATTCCAAAACAAAAAAAGAAAAATCTCAGAACATTGAAATAAGCAGAGTGAGCAAGGTAAGATACAAAACAGTAATAGAAGCAGAAATGTATGAGTGTATCGATTTCTCCTGAAGCAAAACTATTCAATGACAAACAAATAAAAGAGCTAAACAGAACAAGTTAGTTTATTAGACTACTTCAGAGTATAGCCTAAAATTATTCATGTAATATGTTGTAAGATGTGATCGATGAAGGGTGTAGGTGCTATAGCGGGCGCACATGGCTCACGATCAGATCTGCGTGCAAGTCTTGTTGGAAAAATAATCCTGCTTGCCGTGACCATGGTGCCAGACAGATGCTCAGTTAGACGCTACAGTTCAAGGATTTGCTTACAACTACAGATTTGTTTTCAAACTTCATACTTAGGTGATTTTTAACGGAAACAAAAATACTTAAAAGTGAGCGATCGGACCAAGAATAGGTTTTACTCAGACAGACATACGAAACCAGACTCGACGACACAGAAGGAACCAAACAGTGAGTTTAAGACTCGCAGGTTCGAGAGATCAAGGTCAAAATATCAAGAAGATTTACTGAGTAAATTGCAGAGATAAGTTGACAGGTGTCGGATCGGAGATATCGAGAACTCGCCTAGGTTAAACAAATTTTAGGGCACAGTTATTTTTACAAGAAAAACATGCGTTCACTACCGAGCATGATATAGAAATACCAAACATATATTTGTTATTCATAATTCGTTACAAGTGTGATCTTCCAATTCAAATGTGTGTACGGTACGAGCGTGACATAACCCAACAATCTTTAAATCACTAGTCAGGAGCCTTAACAATGATCAATCAAATCTATAAATACTCGTGCTCAAACTTACTATCCACAAATTTTTCATCAAAAGAGGCAAAATTCATCAAAGTGAGAATCCAATTAAAATTTCTCCTTACACTAACACATGTCAATTCCGATAGTCTAAACCCTACACTATTAATTTATCCAGTTCGACACTCATGAATTAAATTCATTTGACATATCAACTATGTATAGGGATGCAAACATGAAATCAAAGGACAGATACAATAAGTTAAACGCAATGCTTGCAAGAGAGAAGGATCTCTTCTTGCCTTAAAGAAGCTGAAATTGACGGCGACAGCTAAGCGGCGCAAGCGAAATCAGAAACCCTAATTGGACCTGTACAAGAACGATGAAAGCGACACAACAAATTATCACTATGCTAACACAGGCAAATATTCGCTACAAAATTGAATCAGATGTGGCTAAGAGATCTACCTCCCTCATGAGTGAGGGGAGAAGAGATTCCACGCGGAGACGGAGACTTGGCGGCGCTTGGATAAGAGAAACCCTAAATCGGAGAGGGTCTTCACATGATTCCCCCAACTGAATCGATAAGCGGCGCCGGAAAACACAAACATATCACAGCTAGACAATTACGATAGGGGAAAAAATCCTGAATCGCGAATTATACGCAAATTGGAGCACGCAAGTTCCAAAATAAATTCAAGGAAAGAAGAAAAAGAGGGGAAAGAGGAAACTTTTAGCAATAGGAACCAAATCCGAACCCAAGGAGGCAAATTCGGGCAGGAAAATTCTGAGTAGAGAGGGTATTAAGGAAACCCTAAGTGCTCTTCTTGAAATTGCCGACCAAAACGACGAGGAATCAGAGAAATTAGGATTGTAAGCCACAAGAGAGGAAGCAGCTACCCCTTGGAAGAAGGGAGAAGCAGAGCTAGCCATGAATGGAGAAATCATTATAGTCGAAGGGAGATAAGACGAGATCTGAAATTGTCGGTTCCCTTGGAGGAAGAAGGTGGTTGCCTTGCTAATCGAAGGAGGAGAAGAAGTCGATGCCGGCTCGCAGAAATGGGGAGGAAGAGACAGAGACTGCCGACCCATAAAGGAAGATGTGTTGTCGGCTCTTGGAGGGGAAGCAGGAGACGCCGCCGACCCCAGAGAAAGAGCAGGAGGAGGCGAAGCAAGAGGAGGCAGCGGAAGGAGCAAGAGGCGTAGGCCCGGAATCGGGATCGCCATGCGGCTTGCGGCTGCGATACGGGATGCGGGATGCGGCTGGGAGAAAAATCGGGAGCGGGAGCGGGTTCAAACAGGAAAACCCTAAGCCGAAGCTTCTTAATGAACTGGGGGGGGGGGGTGCTTGGTTGAGCATTATAGGGGAAACTCTCTTTCTAATTACGAAAACGCCATAAAGTGTTTTATTTAAATTTTCGGGTTGTTACAAAAAGTTATATAATTTCATAGGAAACCATCAATTTTTGCTAGGCAAAGATAGGACCATGAATTGAAACTCATACACAGGAGAAGTTCCTTTTAACTGGATTCAGTGGTTTTATCATGCCATATGTTATAAAAGGAATTTCTCCTATGTATAAATTTCAATTAAGGGAATCCTTTGCTAATAGAATAGCTAGATATTTTTGTGGAGAAAGCGGATGGTAGAAGGTAATTTTTATTTCAAAGTGAAACCTGTCTTATTTGGTGCAATAAGGATATTCCTTTTAAGGTACACCTGCACTTACTGGGCAATGCATTCTTCGAGTAATCCTCTAGATTAGGGCTATTAATAGTTTATGTGAAGAGGCTCCATGGTAATGCAAATCCACCTGGGCAGTATTACCCTAAGGTGAATGCAGAAATATCCAAGAAACTCTTGAGTTAAAGTACTATGTTAAACTTTATTATTATTATTTGATGACTGAGATGGACCATTATTTAGATTGGCAATCTAGTTTGATGAATGCTGAATTCTGTTCAATATCTTACTGGGCAAGCTAAGTTCATCGGATCAATAGCAAGGCAGCATGCACTGGCTCACATGAACTGAATCTATTTAGGATGAAATAAAAATTGTATTTTCTGAAATCCATGGTTCAAATATGTCATGCATATGAACTTGAAACCTTTATTCTTTCAAGTTTAAAATTGAAATGTCCTATTTTTTGTACGTTATCAGGTATTAGTTTTTTCTAATAGTTCTTATTTTCTTTGGCAAAATTAGAGTTGTTCATACTCTTAGTCATGATTTCCGCTCAGCCACTAAAGTTGCGCGCATGCAGTTGAGTTTACCAATTAAACCACAGCATGCACTTGTTAAAATCATTTATGCTGGAGTAAACGCAAGTGATGTAAGTTATATTCTTAAATTCAGTTTGTTCTTCGTTTGCAAACAAGTTTTTTTGTTTGCATTTTTCGTGTATGACATTTCTAATGGTAGATTAGTTTCTTAAAATCACGGTATATATTTCTTTCGTAACAGGTAAACTACAGCTCTGGACGATATTTTAGTGGTGATCCTAAAGTTGCTACTCGCCTCCCCTTCGATGCTGGTTTTGAGGTATGGTGAAATTTGGGCTTAAAGTTGTATTTAGTTATTGAGATCAAGATGATAGGAGATGACCCCAAAGATCACACAAGTCGGCGAGCCCTTGTCGAACCTTTTAGGTTTTCCACTTCATAACCTAGCATTCAGGAGAATAATGCATGCATATATAAATGTATATATGTGTGTGTGTATACATACAAACAGTCGTGCACGGGGGACCCCGTGCGGGGCGACATTTGTCGCGGGGGCGACATTTGTCGCGGGGCGACATTTGTCGCGGGGGCGACATTGGTCGGGGGGGGGGGGGGGGGGGGCGGCGACATTGGTCGTGGGGGACAAAATTAGTCAAGGGCTGTTTTAGGAAACCGAATGTTACACCATCCTCAAATTAACAACTGCCATGCTCTGCCAAAATTGTTTGGCCTTGTGGTCAAGGGCCAGTTGTATTTTTTTTAATTGAATGGTGGCACAAAGGAGAAAACTTAAGAGATACAATCTAATCATATATGTTTGTTGGAGTTTTAAACGAATTTGAAAATGCTGCAATTTTTGTAGCATGGGCCAATAACTATTTTATTTGTCAAATTTAAGCTATAATACTCAATCTATGATGCAGGGATGTCTGTATGCGATGAATTCATTCGGAGAGTATTTCAGTAGTACATGCCTCCCGTCAAGCTCTATTTTTTCTTGTCAACAACAAGTCTTTTCCGAGGAGACATAAACAGAACAAAATACTACATGCCTCTACTGTTATAAGCTCAAAAGAAGAAGAAAATTATGAAAAACTTTGTATATCTTTATTATAGATAGATGTTACACCAGATTAAGCTTTATCTTATTCATGGAGTCGGGTTATTTACATGTCCTCAGGCGGCAGGGTAGTGCTTTGAGACCACATGCTAATATTATGCATTTCCTTCATGTAATTCACAGGGTTGCAAACCTACAGGAATTTGAACTAAATATTCCGAAAAAAAACTGCAGAGGTTGAAATCATTATTGTGGAATAGAAATCAACAATTTTTGAGCCAGACATGAATAAAATGATGAGGTTATACAAATCATGCCTTAATTACTGCAAAAGAAATCCAACATCATATAGCATAATTATGCTAATTTTTTTGTCACACAAAATATGTGAATGTTACCTAAAATCCATGGTTCAAATCCTGTGAAGGTGCAAGTATAGAACAAATAAAAGAACCCATTTTATATTTAAGTTAAACACACATCATCTGCATGGAGACATGGCTCATCTCCTGCAAATCACAGCAAATTAAAATTCATGTCAGAAATGAAAATAAAGAGAAGGAAGTCAAAGTGAAGTAGAGTTTATTGTTATGCCCTAACTAGGAAGAGGATTAAGAGAAGATGATTAGGAGGAAGCTAGGAGAAAGAGATTTTGGGTTAGGGTCGGAGAGTAGAGGAAGTACCGAATATATTCTTGCATACCATCAAAGAAGGGGTCCGGATATTTAATACCCCCGGACCCAAGACGGCCGGCCAAGGGGGGCCTCGGCGGCCCAATGGGGCTGAGGGTGATTTAAGCCCCCACGAGCCATATATTTAGAAGAGGGGGCTGAACCCATAAGGTTCAGCCCACAATAACGCCACATCGTGGCCGCCGACGATTGTAAAAATCAAGGGATGATGTATTCGAAAAAATCAAGGGATGATGTATTCGCTCTTCTAGGAGAGGACGACCGGGAGGGATTTTGGTGGGGCTCAAGGTCGGAGAGGTCCCCTAGCATTCTTGAGCAAAATAAAAAAATTAAAATATGAAATGGAACTACATGTTGACCTGTAGAGACGAATATGCTTGGAAGGTGCATATAGAAGGATGCATGTTGAAGGTGAGCCTGTAGATCTGAAGCTCATCTTAGATTTATAGAGAAAAACACAGGTGGAGAACTTGAGATTTGGAAGCTCGGATCCGAACTGGAAGATAGATCTGAACTGAAATGATGAGGATGAGACAAATAAGAGCAATAGAAGGGCGAAGGGAGACACATACCTCAGTGGTTTTGAGATTCACAACGCTAACCCATCAACGGAAGCGAACAACTGCTGAAATATGGCTATCATGCAACAAATTTTTTTATTTCTGGCAGCCGGTTCTTCCGATTCAGGAGATATCAAACGGTACATGGAGTAGCGGGAGCTTCAGACCAGTAGCAGAATAGCAGAATGAGCTGGGTGGGGGGCTTGCCGAGAGTGAGGGCGTACATCTGGCCGCTGTCGCAGGTGTCGATGCAGAAGCACTGTAGAGTAGCGGGAGCTTCAAATCCGTGCCAGAGAAGGTTGGAAGTCGGTGATGCTGCACCGCTTCCTGGAGCGATCGAAGAGGGAGCGACGACATTGGCGAGGCTCTGTGGAGGAGACTTGCAGAGAGGAGAAGCTATACCTAGGATGAGCTGCCGAGGAGAAGCTCCCACTGAGGATTCTTGTCCAGGAGGAGGCTTTATGGAAGAACACTCTGTAACATCCGCAGTCTGACGCAATTTATTTAAATTGTAGGGTCAAATCGCGAAGGATTTTGATCGAGGCAGCGCGTCGTCGAGGTATAATGTTAGTATGCTTAAATCGCGTTCGTTAATTAATGATTTATGTCAGTCGTAAAGTTTGTGTAACACATTTTAATTTAATAGCGAAGTGCAACACACTTTTGGGGTGCCAATAACAATTCTCATTTTTTTATTCCCCAGCGGTTATTAAAAACCGCACTATGCCGAGGGTTATAAGCCGCAAATCCCCTAAAATGTATCCCGTAAACCATTTCTCACGGGAGAAGAAAAAAACGCATACGCCCCTCCCTCGGCTTCTTTTCTTTCGTGTGACAGACTTTCCACCTCCCGTAAGCCCTAGCGGCGCCTCCCCTTGCTCCGTTCCTGAGCGCAAACTTTCCCTCCTTCCCTTGCGGGCGCCAACAAGTCTTCTCCTCCCTCCCTGTGCCGTAGGGGAGCGGGAGTCTTCCCTAACCTGTGGGAAGCAAAAGTGCCGAAGTTCGTTTTGGTTCCAGTGAGTTTAGTTCCTCTCTAGTCTTCATTTTTCGTGGAAATCCTTTTATTGGAAGTTGATTCTAATGTTTCTTCTCATTTTCCTCTTGCCCTAATTAGGGATTGGAGTTCTAGAACCACCGCGAATCTGAAGTTGGGCGCGTTGTGAGCCATAATCACTCCCACGTAGAGGTACTACACTATGTTGGTCCTTTTTGTTTACCCTAGCAAATTTTTGAGATTTCGTTACCGATAACCCTAAAGGGAAGAATGTGTAAACTAGGTTTATCATGGATTGCAGATTTTTGGTGGCTTCGGGGCAAGGTTTCGGAAATCCGCAATAGTCAGATTTCCTTCGGAAAAGCAAATGTCTCCGCGCCGAGTGTACGAGCGCCGCACCAGTACTGTAAGGAAACCTAATCCCTGTTAGTTAGACGTATCAAAAAGATTATTTTTATGTACGCATGTGTATATTTCGTACAAGCATTTTAATCATGCCTAGCATGGAGTGGCGGTAGGAAAACGGTCGCAGAATTAGTTGTAGGGTAATCCCTTTTTTAAGACCCTAATATCCAGATCATATATGCTAGCGTTAGGCGTAACATCCGTAGTCTGACGCGAAAAAAATTGATATTGTAGGGTCAAGTCGCGACGAATTTTGATCGAGGCAGCGCTGCGTCAAGATACAATGTTACTATTCCTAAATACCGCGTCCGTTAATTTGAGAAATGTGTAAATCGTAGTGGTGGTGTAACACATTTTTTTAAGTAGCGACGAGCGGCGAAATTGTTTGTATTCCAAGGTGTTTGTGTGAGTGGGTGTGCCTATAACAAGTAATAGCAGTAATTAAGTGGTACGGGGGGGGGGGGAGCGGTTATCAAAAACCGCAAAGCCCGTAACTTTAATCACGTAAACCTCAGTTCACGTGAGAAAAGAAAACCGCAGGCCGACAACTTTCCTCCCGTCTTCTCCCATTCCGCACGCAGCGACGCACGAGCCCGACGCCTCCCGCTGCCCTAGCCGGCGGCCGATCCCCCTCCAGAACTCCTCACCGACCTCTCCTCTCTCCTCTACGGGCGCCGGTGGGTGTTCCTTTTCCTTCCTTGGCCGTGGAAGAACCGATTTCAACCCTAACCGGTGGAAGTTGAACGTTTTAGTTCTGGTGAGTTTTATTTCTCTTATCTCCATTCCTTCATGAAAATCCTTTGATTTGGAAGTTAATATAAACTAGGTTTTTTCTTGCTCTTGCTCTAATTAGGTTTTGGAGTACGGAATCCACCGCAAAATTGGAATTGGGCGCATTGAGAGCCTCAATCACTCCCACGTAAAGGTAATACGCTATTTAGCCATTAATTTTGGATTACCCTAGCATTTTGGAATTTTTCCCAGCGAAAACCCTCCGGGGAAAATGCGAGATTTAGGTGTCGTTTGGTTTGCAGATTTTTGGTGACCTCGAGACAAGGCTTCGGAAAGTCCCCAGCAGTTGGATTTCCTTCAAAAAATCAAATGTCACCGCGCCGAGTGTACGAACGTCGCACCACTACTGTAAGGAAGTCTAATTTCTGTTAGTTAGACATAGCAAGAAATATATTTTATATACGCATGCGTAGCTTTTGTACAAATATCATGATCATGCATAGAAAAGTGTGGTGGTAGGAAAACGGTCGCGGAAAATGTGTAGGTTGACACCCTCCTCCAAGGCCAAAGTAGTCAGATCATGAACAGTAACATTAGGTACGAAACCTTTACCCGCGTACATAGGCTTGGAATTTGTCCAACCAAAGGCGTGAATATCCCTTCTAGTCGACCACGAGAAAGTCAAGGGTCACTCAGTAGTACACCAAAAGAGATGTCCCATGCAGAGTAGCATCAGGCCAAAAAGGTCGGTAAGCACACATAAGTCTTTTCGTGTTAGGTAGAGGCGCACTACCTTTCTCATAAGGCATATGGTACTCTATGAGAAGTACAGTCTTGGGAGTTGACTTCCCTTTGAGACAGTTAGTAGATTCGAGACCGTGTCCGCGCGACACTAGAACAATTGAGTTCGTCAGATGGTCTCGGGTCGTCAGTTTCAGATGCGCGTTAGGAGCTACTCTGCCTAGAGCCTTCCAAGTAGATGTGCAGGTTAGAAACCGCCTATAACTCAATTATAGACCTGACGTGAGACAGTACACTAGTTAGTGAACGTCGGGACTTGGGAAAATATAATGAGAGCTCATGAACGTAGAGCGAGTAGGTATGTTGACCAGGGAGCATAGTAAACGCATGCATATAGCATAAAGATTTTAATGAACATAACCATTTTTCAAAAGTTATGCATTCATCATTTAAAAAAAAAATTTTTAGTGTCACTAGAGGAGTTATTTTTCCTTACTCTGACCCCGTGAGCAATGTTTTTATAGGTGACGCAGGTGAGAAACTTCGTCTAGGATGAGCGTTAAGTGGAGTCAGTTTATAGTTGCTTGCACTTTCAGTTTTCTCTTTTTCAGCATATATTTGTAATTGTGGACAATGTACCTTGTTAATGTTTTATATGTCTTGTATCAGACTTATTATATTATTTCAGAATTTCAGTCATTTCACTTCTATTTATGTTTAGTGGCTCTGTGAATCCAAATATCAGGTACGTGGTTACCCTTAGTTTACTTTCTTAGCTTCCGTTGTAAGTTTTAAAATTCTTAAGAGTTGTTTCTTTTTACCTGCTGCATACTAGTTTTAATACTGTTTCATAGTTCTCTTTATATCGCTGATCCGGCCGGATGACTGATTATTGTAAAACTAGGAAGGGGTGCTACATTATGTACGAAACCTTTACACGTGTACGCAAATTTGAAAATTTATCTAAGTTAGGGCGTGAACGTCCCTTCTAGCCGACCACAAAAAAAGCAAGGGTCGCTCAGTAGTATACCAAAAGTGATGTCTCAAGCAGAGTAGCATTAGACCGAAAAAGGGTCAGTAAGCACGCATAAGTCTCCTCGTGCTAGGTAGATGCGCACTACCTTTCTCATGGGGCATATGGAATCATATGAGTAGTAGAGTCTTGAGAGTTGACTCCCCTTTGAGACAGTTAGTAGATTCGAGACCGTGTCCGCGCGACACCATAACAATTGAGTTCGTCAGATGGTCTCGGATCGTCAGATTTCAGTTGCGCGTTAGGAGCTACTCTGCCTAGAACCTTTCAAGTAGAAGTGCAGACTAGAAGCCACCTAGAACTCAAGCATAGACCTGATGTGAGACAACACACTAGTTAGTGAATGTCGGGGCTTGGGTAAACAAAATCAAAGTTCATGAACGTAGAACGAGTAGGTCTGTTGACCAAGAAGCATTGTAAGCGCATGCATGACATCTAGCACAATGATTTTAATGAAGAAAACTATTTTTCAAAGGGCATGCATTCATCATTTAAGAAAAAGTTTTTAGTGTCACTAGGAGGAGTTATTTTTCCTTACTCTGACCCCTCGTGGACAATGTTTTTACAGGTGACCCAGGTGGGAAACTACACATAGGATGAGCGTCCGTGTGGTTTCAATTTGTAGCTATGTTCCTTTTTTGTTTTCTTCCATTCAGTATACACTTGTAACCTTGGATATTGTATTTGGTTAATGTTTGAAATATCATGTATCAGACTTATTATGTTAATTCAGATTTACAGTACTTTCATCTTGATTCATGTTTAGCGGCTCTGTGAATCCAGTATACTGGTACACGGTTACCCTTAGTTTTCTTTCATAGCTTCCGTTGTAAGTTTAAAATTTTAGCAGTTTCTTCTTTATACCTGCTGTGTACTAGTTTTGATACTGTTTCCTAGTTCTCTTTATATCGCTGACCCGACCGGACGATTGATTATTGTAACACTGGGAAGGAGTGTTACAAATTGGTATCAGAGGCGAGGTTTAGGATCCCTGGACCCAAGAAAGATTCACAGAGCCATAGGAGTGTATAAGAGTAAACACTTGTTAGTAGAGTATTTAAGTTGCGTCTAAGCCTAGTTTTTCGCAAAGGTATGAAATTATTTGTCAAGCCAGATTTCCCAGATGCATGATAAATAATCATTTTCTTTTATATGTTCTATCAGGCACCACGAGTCAGTGAACCAGGTGAATCTTCACGTCAGGACCCTGTTCCTAACGCTGCCATGGGAGATGTTGATGTGTCACAGGTGCCACCAGTTCCAGCAGCTCCAGAGGGCACTGACATAGCGTCCCAGATTGCCAAGGCAGTCACTGTAGCCTTGATGGAGTTTCAGAGAGGACTGGCTGCACGGTTTCCAGCTCCAGTGCAAGTACCCTGGAGCGCTATTTGAGGAACTTTAGAGAGCTCCAACTCTCAAACTACAGTGGGGATGAAACCCCGATGGACACAGACGATTGGATAGCAAACACCAGAGATCTGTTGAACGTTATGGAGTGCTCGGAGAACAAGAAGGTTCCTGTGACAGTTTTCCTTCTCCGGGTGAGGCAAAGGTCTGGTGGGACAAGTACCGGGCAGATGACCCTGCAGGTAAATCGTCATGAAAATTTTCCTCTTATTTTAGAAAGTGGTACATTCACTATAAATGGTATGACCATACTTTTTGGACAGGTAGTACGTCAGATATATTTACGTGAGGCGAGTTTTTTAGAGCTCTTGCAAATTGGTTCGTGTCTCCTTCCGCACGATGAGGTCTTCAGGAGAAATATCTTAGGCACTACTAGGGGGACAAGACCGTTACTGAGTACGAGCGAGAGCTTACCCATCTGGCTCGTTATGTGGGCGTGATGCAGGGAGATCGGGCTGAGAAGTGCAGCCGCTTTGTAGATGGCTTGCGTGACTCGTTGAGGCAGCCGTTGATGACCATGATCAACGCTGATTACAGGAGCTTAGTGAATACGGCTCGCAGGTTGGAGGCTGATCAGCAGAAAGTACAGAAGTGAAACAGTTTTCGCACGAAGCGGTCTCAGGATTCGCATCAGTCGCAGCAGAGCAGGAATGACCAAGGGAAGAACTGAAACAAGAAACAGAAGCCTGATGCTAAGAAGAGTGGTCAGTCTGGAGACAGGAGCAAGGACTACCCCCTTGTCCTAGGTGCCAGCGTCGCCATCCAGGAGAGTGCTTGGCCAATGCTAGCGTGTGTTACAAGTGCCGACAACCTGGACAAATAGTTCGTTACTGTCAGGAAGTTGGTGTGAATCAGGTAAACCGAAGCCTAGTTTGTATTCTTGGTATTTATTTTATTATGGTAAATAACAGGTGTAACTCGTTCCTGCAGTCAAAGTTCGAGGTTGGTGGCCCAAGCAGAGTAGACAAGGGCAAAGCGTTGATGATCACTGACGGGAGGCCACAACAGGGTCGAGATTTAGTGCAGCGCATAGCGTATGAGCTTGGCCAGCAGGAGGCAAAGGATCGGGAGGATCTAGTGACATGTAAGTGTTTAACTTTTTAACAATTTTATTTAATCCTCCGTAGTGACACTCTCATCATCTTTTGTAAATCATTCATGTAGGCATCCTTATGATTCATAATTTACCCTCCAAGATTCTGTTCAATACGGGCGTCTCACACTCGTTTATCGCAGAATCTCTAGTGCGTAGGCTGAATTTAGAAGTCTTTCCAGAGACAGTACCGCTGGAAGTCATGATGCCGAATGGATCCCTTCTACAGACCAGAGATAAATGCATGGCACCAGTGAAATTTGGTGATACCGAGATTATTGTAGAAGCCTTGCAGCTTCCTATTGCTGGTTTTGATATGATCTTTGGAATGGACTGACTTTCGGCAGTCAACGCCAGGATTGACTGTTGGGAGAAGCAGATACAGTTTGAGGGCCCCAACCAGACTGCGTTTACCTTCCAGGGCTTGAAGGGAGTGGTGAAGATGATTATCTCCTCAGTTCAGGCTAGAATGTGCATCTTGAAGGGTTGTGAAAACTTCTTAGTACTGATGAATGCAGAGGCTAAGGCTGACTTGTCAGAGGTACCGGTGGTGCAGGAATTCCCTGATGTCTTCCCGGAAGAGCTCCCCGGTGCCCCTCCAGATAGAGAGATTGAGTTTCCGATAGACCTACAGCCTGGGGCTACACCGGTAGCCAAATCCCCCTACCGGATGACTCCAAGAGAACTAGCGGAGTTGAAGAGCCAGTTGCATGAGTTGCTTGACTTGGCCCTTATACGCCCCAGTACTTCACCTTGTAGTGCTCAAGTACTATTTGTGAAAAAAAGGATGGTAGTATGAGGCTGTGTATAGACTACCGTGAATTGAACAAACTGACAGTAAGGAATAAATATCTGATTCCCAGGATTGATGATTTGTTCGACCAGTTGGTGGGATCGTGCACTTTCTCCAAGTTAGATCTGAGGTCGGGCTACCATCAGTTAAGGATTCAGGACGTGGATGTTCAGAAGACGGCCTTCAGTACCAGATATGGACACTTCGAGTTCGTGGTCATGCCGTTTGGGTTGACCAATGCCCCTTTAGTATTTATGGACCTGATGAACAGGTATTTTGGGAGTACTTGGATCGTTTGTTATCGTCTTTATAGATGATATTTTGGTGTTCTCTAAGAGTGCAAAATATTATGCCGCACACCTGAAGATTGTATTGAGCACCCTCAGGAAGAACCAGCTGTATGCCAAGTTTACAAAATGTGAGTTCTGGTTTTCAGAGATTGCATTTTTAGGCCATGTCATCAGTCAGAAAGGGGTTAGTGTTGATCCGAAGAAGATAGAGGTCATTAAGGATTGACCAATGCCGACGACAGTCTCAGAGGTTCGCAGCTTTTTGGGTCTAGCTGGTTACTACAGGAGATTCATCAAGGACTTCTCAAAGATAGCCTTACCACTGACTTTCCTCGCCATGAAGGGTAAGGGCTTTGATTAGACAGTTGAGTGTGAGTTGGCTTTTGAGGACTTGAATGACAGGTTGATGATTACACCGATCTTGAGTTTACCATCAGGGCCCGACGGGTTTCAGATTTATAGTGATGCGTCAGGTCAGGGTTTGGGCTGTGTCCTCACGCAGCATGGAAAGGTCATAGCCTACGCCTCGAGACAGTTAAAGGTGCATGAGAGGAATTATCATGTGCATGACTTGGAGCTTGCAGCGGTCATCCATGCTCTGAAGATTTGGAGGCACTATCTCTATGCAGTGCGTTGCGAGATTTTCACCGATCATAAGAGCCTCAAGTATATCTTTGATCAGCGGGAGCTCAATTTGAGGCAGCGCCATTGGTTGAGTTTCTATCGGACTACGACGTAAACATTCAGTACCACCCAGGAAAGACGAACGTTGTAGTCGATGTCCTTAGCCGTAGAGGTTCATGTTTTTCCCTCCTCACTCAGCAGAAGGAGTTGGTGCGAGAACTGGAGAGACTGGACATCATCGTTGTGCCACGCTGTAGTTTTGGTTTTGCAAGGTTGAGTTGGATGGAGATTACATGTGACATCGAGGATAAAATCAGGACAGCTCTACCCTTAGATCCAAGGATGGCAGAAAGTTGGATCTCGGCGCAGACGGGTAAGAAGGAGAGGTTCACTATTCATGACGAGTTACTATTGCATGATGACAGGGTGTGTATCCCCGATGTTAGTCACCTTCGCGATGACATTCTATTTGAGGCGCATAATTCCAGATATTCTATTCATCCGGGCAGCACGAAGATGTATGCAGATCTCAAGAAGGTAGTCTGGTGGCCAGGCTTGAAAGGTGATGTTGCTGACTATGTAGGGAAGTGCGAGACTTGCAAGCTAGTTAAGGCCGAATGCCAAAGGCCTGGAGGCAAGTTGCAGCCGCTTCCCATTCCTGAGTGGACTTTTGAGGATATATCCATGGACTTCATCCATGGTCTTCCAAGATCGCAGAGTGGGAATGATTCCTTATGAGTTATAGTGGATCTGCTCTCTAAGGTCGCCCATTTCATTCCTCTTAAGAAGACGGATCAAGGTCCGAAACTGGCACAGTTATACATAGACGAGATAGTTTGATTTCACGGTGTCCCCAAGACTATTGTTTCAGACCGAGATGACAGGATTACCTCCAAGGAGTGGAGATACATTCAGGAGCGATTGGACACCAAGTTACATTTCAGCACCGCTTTCCATCCCTAGACAGATGGACAGACTGAGCACATAAATAGGATTTTGGAAGATTTGTTACGGATGTGCATAGTGGACTTTGGAGGGAAGTGAGAGAAATATGTCACCCTTGTGCAGTTCCCCTACAATAACAATTTTCAGACTAGTATTGGGATGACACCATTCGAGGCTCTCTATGGTAGGCGTTGTCGGACACCGTTGTGTTGGACGGAAAGTGAAGAAAGATCTACCATCAGGGAATCATGGATTGATAAGACCACTGATAGGATCAAGCTCATTCAAGAGCGTATGAAGACAGCTCTGGATCGCCAGGCCAAGTATCATGATCAGAAGCACAGGTCAGTAGAGTTCAGTGTTGGAGACTACGTTTATCTGAAGGTCAGACCAATCAGAAGAGTCTCTAGAATAAAGCGGATGAAGAAACTGAGTCCCAGATTAGTTGTTCCTTTTGAGGTACTGGACCGAGTTGGTGAGGTTGCATATAGGTTGACCTTACCTGAGAAATGAGTGATGTACATGATGTATTCCACGTCTCCTATTTGAGGAGGGCAGTCAGAGATTCCAGACAAATCATCAGTACCGAGGAAGCACCAATCGAGACAGATCTTAGTATTGACATTAGACCAATCAGAATCGTGCATTCAAGGATACAAAAGCTTAGGAATTGAGAGATTCGCATGGCCAAAGTCCTTTGGATGAACTGTGGCCGTCCAGAGTATACTTGAGAGCGAGAGGATGAGCTGAGGAGCAATGCAGATTGTACGTTCCTCTTTGATTCAGGTATGGTTACAATTTTCGAGGACGAAAATTTCTGTTAGGAGAGGAGACGCAATTTATTTAAATTGTAGGGTCAAATCGCGAAGGATTTTGATCGAGACAGCGCGTCGTCGAGGTATAATGTTAGTATGCTTAAATCGCGTTCGTTAATTAGTGATTTATGTCAGTCGTAAAGTTTGTGTAAAACATTTTAATTTAATAGCGAAGCGCAACACACTTTTGGGGTGTCAATAACAATTTTCATTTTCTTTTTATTCCCCAGCGGTTATTAAAAACCGCACTATGCCGAGGGTTATAAGCCGCAAAGCCCGTAAAATGTATCTTGTAGACCATTTCTCACGGGAGAAAAAAAACGCATACGCCCCTTCGTCGGCTTCGTTTCTTCCGTGCGACGGACTTTCCGCCTCCCGCAAGCCCTAGTGGCGCCTCCCCCCGCTCCGTTCCTGAGTGCAAAACTTCCCTCCTTCCTCTGCGGGCGCCGACAAGTCTTCTCCTCCCTCCCCGTGTCGTAGGAGAGCGGGACTCTTCCCTAACCTGTGGGAAGCAAAAGTGCCGAAGTTCGTTTTTGTTCCGGTGAGTTTAGTTCCTCTCTAGTCTTCATTCTTCGTGGAAATCCTTCTATTGAAAGTTGATTCTAATGTTTCTTCTCATTTTCCTCTTGCCCTAATTAGGGATTGGAGTTCTAGAACCACCGCGAATCTGGAGTTGGGCGCGTTGTGAGCCATAATCACTCCCACGTATAGGTACTACACTATGTTGATCCTTTTTTGTTTACCCTAGCCAATTTTTGAGATTTCGTTACCGATAACCCTAAAGGGAAGAATGTGTAAACTAGGTTTATCATGGATTGCAGATTTTTGGTGGCCTCGGGGCAAGGTTCCAGAAATCCGCAGTAGTCAGATTTCCTTCGGAAAAGCAAGTGTCGTCGCACCGAGTGTACGAGCGCCGCACCACCACTGTAAGGAAACCTAATCTTGTTAGTTAGACGTATCAAGAAGATTATTTTTATGTAAGCATGTGTATATTTCGTACAAGCATTTTAACCATGCCTAGAATAGAGTGGCGGTAGGAAAACGGTCGTGGAATTATTTGTAGGGTATTCTCTTTTCCAAGACCCTAATAGCCAGATCATATATACTAGCGTTAGGTACGAAACCTTTACACGTGTACGCAAGTTTGGAAATTTATCTAAGTTAGGGCGTGAACGTCCCTTCTAGCCGACCACAAGAAAAGCAAGGGTCGCTCAGTAGTATACCAAAAGTGATGTCACAAGCAGAGTAGCATTAGACCGAAAAAGGGTCAGTAAGCACGAATAAGTCTCCTCGTGTTAGGTAGAGGTGCACTACCTTTCTCATGGGGCATATGAAATCTTATGAGTAGTAGAGTCTTGTGAGTTGACTCCCCTTTGAGACAGTTAGTAGATTCGAGACCGTGTCCGCGCGACACCAGAACAATTGAGTTCGTCAGATGGTCTCGGGTCGTCAGATTTCAGTTGCGCGTTAGGAGCTACTCTGCCTAGAACCTTTCAAGTAGAAGTGCATACTAGAAGCCACCTAGAACTCAAGCATAGACCTGACGTGAGACAACACATTAGTTAGTGAACGCCGGAGCTTGGGTAAATAAAATCAAAGTTCATGAACGTAGAACTAGTAGGTCTGTTGACCAGGAAGCATTGTAAGCGCATGCATGACATCTAGCACAAAGATTTTAATGAACAAAAATATTTTTCAAAGGGCATGCATTCATCATTTAAGAAAAAGTTTTTAGTGTCACTAGGATGAGTTATTTTTCCTTACTCTGACCCCTCATGAGCAATGTTTTTACAGGTGACCCTGGTGGGAAACTACGCCTAGGATGAGCGTCCGTGTGATGTCAGTTTGTAGCTATGTTACTTTTCTATTTTCTTCCATTCAGTATACACTTGTAACCTTGGATATTGTATTTGGTTAATGTTTGAAATATCATGTATCAGACTTATCATGTTACTTCAGATTTACAGTACTTTCATCTTGATTCATGTTTAGCGGCTCTGTGAATCCAGTATACAGGTACGTGGTTACCCTTAGTTTTCTTTCATAGCTTTCGTTGTAAGTTTAAAATTTTAGCAGTTTCTTCTTTATACCTGCTGTGTACTAGTTTTGATACTGTTTCTTAATTCTCTTTATATCGTTGACCCGGCCGGACGGCTGATTATTGTAACACTGGAAAGGGGTGTTACACATTCTGCCGTGGAGGAGGAGATACCGTCAATTTGAAGGAAGTAGTTGTCGCTTTTTGGTGGCGTGATTGCAGCGGGGAACAGTCGAGGAGGCAAGATTTTCGGCTTGTACCTTGATGTGAAATAAAGAAAGAAAAGAGGAAATAAAGTAAGGAAGAAGGAGAAGTCTAGCGGAAAACTCAAATGACCGAAAAACTCATGAAATTTGAAACATATAAAGGCATTTGGAGGGTATTTTTGGTGACAAAATGTTACACCATTTCACTTTGGCATTTGTATATATGTATTTACATATGTACATAAATATATACATATATATACACACATATATATACATACACACACACACACACATATATACATATATATACGAGCATCTTCGCACGGGCTACGCCGTGCTCGATGCTCTCGGGCGGCCTTCGGCCGCATCCAGGCGGGCTTCGCCCGCCTCCGCACGGGCTTCGCCCGTGCTCGATGCGTTGATGCGGGCTGCGCCCGCATCAAAACGGGATGTCCCGGTATCAAAGCGGGATGCACTCACATTAAGACGGGCAGTGCCCACAATATATACATATGAGTACTCAAAATGACCATAAAAAAATATAAATCAATATACAATTTTTATTTTATATAAAAAAATTACGTTTTGTCGTAAAAATATTAATTTCACGCAATCTCTCTCCCGTTTTTTCTCTCTCTTCCCCATCTCTCTCCCTTTCTCTCTCCCCTCTCTCCGCCCCCTTTCTCCTCTCCCTTCCGCCAACTCTCTCCCTTTCTCTCTCCCTCTCTCTCTCCTCCCCTCTCTCTCTCTCTTTCTCTCTCTCCCTCCTCTCTCTCCCAACTCTCTCCCCCATCTCATGCTCTCTCTCATGATCCAATGGCTCTTGTTTAATCTATGGTGTGCCTCCAAATACCTATATTGTTTTATATAATAAGATATATATATATATATATATATGAACCTAGGAGCCTCCCGCTGAAGTGAGATCGGCGGAGGCGTGGACCCGATCCCACAACTGAAAACAGGTGTGGGCGGTGGGTAAAGAGGCGTCCAAAATTGTTGCTTGGAACGGATTTTGCAAAAGTGGTGGTGAGCAGCTCCAAATTATCCCAAGCCAAACGGAGCCATAGTTTATTATACTGCAAATCTATAATGAATACATGCATACTTCCAAGTGGTTAAGAACTCCTCTATACAAATCACTGCAGAAGGAGGAAATGTCTACTTATACTGCAGGAAATAAAACAAAGGAAATAGACAACCCAATGTAATACCAAATAGACATGTCTTAAATTTAGAGCAAAGTCACTCATGCCTCAGCTTAGTAAACTTCCTTGATTATTCAGATTTCTAAAACCCCAACATAAATGAAAAAGATCTACACTGCAAATCTGCAACACATTGACAGTGAAAAAAAAATTAAGAAACTAAGTTGTATAATCCCTGTTGTGGCGCATAACAGCAAACATCATATTCGAAAATTACCCCAAAATTTCTATATCCCTGGAGAAAGTGTGAATAATCGTTGGTTTAATGTGAGGAAAATGATCTCATGTTGAGGAAAGTTGCAGGAAGGCAATGAAATTTAATTTAAAAGCAGAAAAATTGATCTTACGGGTTTGGGTAACCGAGCATGTCATCGCTTGCCTTCCTTTCCCGAAACTTATTCTTCTTCTCGCCATCCGGCGTCGAATTGAGGGCAGCAAAGACCGCAGATGCAGAAAGCAAGAGCGACATTAGGAGGAAGGGGATCAGCTTCATGGCGCTTTCCGGCCAACGACTAACCCTAGCTTACTGTTTTGTACACCGGCCGGAGAAATTTAAGTAGATTTCCCGTCGGAGAGCCGAGCCGACGACGACGAACTGCTGTCGCCCTGCTGCTGCTATACAATTCGACTTTAGGCTAGTAGATCGTGCAAAGTACACGGAGCGGGTGCGGCAGAGGCTTCGAGGTCGGGTTCGAGTTGCGGAAGCTGCGGCGGCAAAATCCCTGGGATGGGGAGTAGACGGAAGGGAAGCGTCGGCAGCAGCAGCGGGAAGCGGGGGCGGCGGCAAAATTTGGAAGCGGCGGGGAAGCCTCGACAGAAGCAGCGCCGGGGCAGCCAGGGCAGCAGGTGGTCGGCCTAAAAATCTGGAAGAAGATGAGGAGTAGAAGAGACAGCAGCAATCGCTTAGGGTTGGATTTGTTCTTGCCGGCGAGGGAAGCTGTAGGCGGAGCGGCGGGGAAGCGGTAGACGCAGGGGAAGCGGCAGAGGGAGGGAAAAAAACAGGGGGATGTGGAGAAGACGGAGAGGTTAGAGGGAGTTGAAACGGGCGATGCCTAAATCTGTGGAGGAGAAGCGGTGCAAGGCCATGTGTATATGGCGAGCGGGAGACGCGCATGAGCGGCGGGAGAGAAGCGCTGGTGCAGGGGCACGCGTCGGGGAAGGCAGCGGAAGCGAGATATGAGCGGCGGCGGGGCAGGCGTCGGGTCGGGAGACGAAGCGGACGTGCGGAGGGCAAAAACGTGAATGCGAAAGTTACGGACGGGGGGTCGAACAGTTCCCTTAATCTAATAGTATAGATATACACATATATACATATATATGTACACACATAAATACATATATAAATACATATATATATATATATATATATATATATATGTATGTGTGTATATATATCCATGTATATATGTACACACACACACATAGATATACATATATACTATTCTATACTATTCTATAAGCCAAAAACATGATTTGGTGCAACATTCTGTATTCCTTTCTTACCCCCTGTTCCTCTAAAATCTGCACTCACAATTTTCAAATTAATTTAAATCTTATGTCTATTATAGTCAATTTACATAACCCCCGCGGCTCTTCTTTCGCTTATTCCCGAGTCCTCCATTACTCATTCCCGTCGCCCTTATCTACCTCCTGCATGGAGCCGTAGTTATCCCGACCGGCTGACCAGGAAACCCTCACGACTCCTCTTCCTCAATCCATTTCCCGACATGCGACACAGATCCTCTCCATCTTCGTCAAGCCCGTCGCAACTCCAAAAGCCCGGAGCACAAAGGCTCAGATCATTACTATATATGTATATATATACATATATATATACAAACAGTCATGCACGGAGGGACCCCGTGCGGGGGCGACGACATTCGGCGGAGGCTGTGATATTCAGCAGGGGCGACAACATTCGGCGGGGGCGACGACATTCGGCGGGAGCAGCGGCATTCAGCGGGGGCAGAGACATTTGGCAGGGGCGACAACATTCTACGGGGGAGGCGACATTCGGCGGGGGCGGCGACATTCAAGCGACGACATTTTGTAGGAGCGGCGTCATTCGGCGGGGGCGTCAATATTGGGCGGGGGCGGCGACAATCGATGGGGGAGGCGACAATCGACGGTGGGCGGCGACATTCGGCGGGGGAGGCAGAGACGGCGGCACTCAGCTGAAACGGCGACACTCGACGGGGACGACAACACTCGACGGGGGAGGCGATGCTCGACCGGGACGGTGGCACTCGGTGAGGGTGGTGACATTCACCAAGGTCAGTGCCGACATTGATAAATGATAATGCTCTTGTGTGACTGTAAATGAGGATTGAGTCGAGTTCAAATGATTCCGAGGAATTAAAGGACAAATCTCTGTATGAATCTGCACAAAAAAAGAACATTAAAAGGTACAAAAAATCATCAGATTTAACATAAGATGTACCGATGTAAAACTTCAATGAAACCTTCAAAAACCAATCAAAAAGTAATATATATCTATTCTGTCTTCTTCACCAATCATGATCTCCTCTCAATCACTGTACTATAGCCCTTAATCGACTATATTGTCTAAGTGATCGTACAAAACTCCCAAAGTTAATACATAGCAAATGATCATCCCTTAAAAAAAGTAATGCTCCTTCTGGTTGCGGAATTAATGGTTAGGGGCATGCTTTGAGTATGCAAAGTAAGAGTTGACTGTTATTAAGAACTGATCGGTCTGGAAATGGAATTTATAAAGTACCAAATAAAAAATGTTGGAAAAAGGTCATTTATTGCAACAAAATCAAGAAATATGTGAAAAAATATATTGAAAATGAGTTAATAAATAATAAAGTATCTTTTGAAATCTTGAGATTGTGAAGATTATGTTTTAAAATAGAAAACATTTTTAAAAAATTAGTGGACGAAGCTAGAGAGGAACAATGTTTTAAATATAAGAGTATTACAAAAACATGAAATAAAGCGAAAAATACAGAAAAGAAGAATAGAAAAACAAATTGTAAGTAGGAACATAAATCCGTTGTTATCAAAATTTACTATGCGTTTTGAAAAAATTCATTTTTGCAGCCATTCACTTTGAAAAATTTGTTTAAAAGGAGTATTGATCATACGTAAAGCATTGGAGAAGAACAGGCATATGTGAGTAAAAAAAACATAAGTCACCTAGCGTTGAAGATATTGCTCGAAAGTTCTCGTGATAGTGCTCGAAACTTCTCATGACAGTGCTCGATCTAGAGCGAGAACATTGAAGAATGATGATAGCCACAACCTCTGCGAGAAAGAGGAAAATCTAAAATGTCGGCATTGGCCTCGGTGAATGCAGGTGAAGCTGTCCAAGAAAGATGTGATTGCAACTCCTCATTCTACTTTTATTTGATTCTAGAGAGGGATGGGAGAAATTAAAGCAAGTGGTAAGTTTATTTTAGGCCAGCTCTTTGCATGTGAGTTGTCTTGTCAGTTGGCTTGTCAATTTTTTGCTGTGGTTGAGAACTTAGAGCAGAGTTTGCTTGCTGCAGCCGTTTTTGGGGAGTCATGAAAGAGAATTGGAGGGCTAAGTTGGTGGGAAATAGGAATTTATAGTAAAACCATATTTTTTTTTGAAATGAAGAGAGGATAGGAGGGGTATTTTGGGGAACTGAATCTTACACCATTCATAAAACCGGGTCCCCTTATAGTATAATAAATATATATCTATATATATGTACGAGTGTCCGACACGGGGCTCCGCCCCTATGGCTACGCGCCACAGTACCCAGCCGGCGACGTCGGGCTTCGCTCGCCCATGATGGGTCGTTGCGGGCTACGCTCGCATCAATACGGGCTGCGTCCGAATCAAGGCGCGACAATACCCGGCCGACGACGATGAGCTACCCCCACATTCGCCCCGACTGTGCTCCCTTTCGAGCGAGCTACGCCCACATTTGTCCGCAGCCAGGCGGGCTTCTCCCGCTTCCGCACGGGTAGCCCAACACGGGGCTCCACCCGAATGCAGCCCGACACGGGGCTCCGTCCCTACGACCAAGCGAGTTAGTACCCGACTAGCATTACTGGTGATCCAATGATGGAATGGAGCCGAGAAAACACGGGTTGGAAGGGAGGAGCGATGGATTTCAGAGCACGGCAACAACCCCTAGGCAAAAACGAAAACAAAAAGCTTACCAGCAATCAAAGTCGGAATGGAGCCGAGCAAGCACGGGTAGGATGGGAGGGTGCGAGGGATTTCAGAGCATGTTGGAAATCGTAACACTAAATAAGGGATCACAAAAACTCGTTGACAAAAAATTCACTTGTACTCACGGAGGTCGCATTTAGTGGAAGACAAAAGCTAAAATAACATTGAAATATAATAGTTTACCTGCTCTCATGGAGGACACATTGTTTGAGTCTAACTATAGCAGGACTACAAATCCTACAACAAAGAATTGATCCAAAAAATATAAATAAAATGCTAATGTTATGTCCAATTGAATACATTAAAAATTTATTTACCTACTCTCATGTTATATCCAATGTTGTCACCTGAAGTTAAAGAAGCACAATACAAATGAGTTATTGCATCAAATTTTTTAGAAGTGCCAACTTGTGCAGTTGTGCTGACAATGACTTCAAATTTTTTATAAGTGCCAACCCGTGAGTTATTCCAGCAATGACTTACAATTTTTTATAAGTGTTTTATATAAATTGAATATATGCATGTACGCATCAATATAAATGAGTTATGTCCAATGTTGTGAAGAAGCTCGATGCAGCTAGGTTAAATGACAACATCAAGTTGAAATAGGAGTTCATGAGAGCATAAAGAAACTTATTTGTCTGATGAGGAGTTTCAGACTAATGTTGGAATGACAAAAGAAACATTTTATTGAAGGCCAAGGAAAGCAGGACATACCGAAAAAGAAATTTGATCTCTTCTAGGCTCGAATATATTTAATGTTAAAATTTTAGAAAGCACAAATAAATTAATCACCAACCTAAGTTTCCCTTTTCGGAAGAATTGGCTGGCCGGCACTGTATGTGACTTACATGCATTTCATCAAATACCTTGAGGGCATGAAAATTGTTGCATGCATTTCACAAAATAGCTTGAGGGCATGAAAATTGTATCAACTAATTAAGAGAGAACATGGGGCAAAGCTCAATGTATCCAACAATTTTCGCAGTAGATGTCGGTCCTAAGGGGGAGAAGATCTTGTGGGAGGGAATGGAAAGAATAATGAATTTGAAAGAGAAAAATGGCAAAGCTCACTATATCTGATCTTGGTCATCCAACCTTCCTGTAAACACATGAATTCGTTGCTTAATGAGTATCACTTGATTTCACTGCTGAAGACCAGCTAAACATTGCTCCATTTTTAGATCCTATAAAGAGAAAAGGAAGTAAGCTAAAAAGGTGTACATACAGTTTGATCCTGCAGAGGGAAATTGAAGAAATGTTGGCCAACGAAGTGAGAGCTAGAGACAGGAGAGGGAAGGAAGGAGATAACCTTTTTTTAATCGACGATGGCGCAGTGTTGGGTGAGAGAGAATGGAGAGTCGAACTGATGCTGTCAAATGGCACAGTGAAGGGGGCGAGCGGCGATGGCGCAGTGAAGGGGGTGAGCGGGAATTTGTGCTATGGTGTCGGGAGAGTTGTCTTTGGGTAGGCGTTAGAATGAAATGAAATGCAGGATTTCAATTAGGTCGAGGGGGGAAGCAGCGAGAGGAGTAGACATGGCGAATATGTGGATGATGAGAGGATGCACGGAGGAGTATGGGCTATTTGGATTCAAAATAAAGCCTAATGTGGCCTGTGGGAGGAGATAGCTTTCAGCCGGAAGAAGCGTGGGGGTGTGGGTGAAACAGCTGGCGGGAGACCTGATCAAAAGAAAAAAAATAGAAATTAGGATTCAAATTAAAGTAGCTTGGATGGTAGAGATTAAAAGATTGGGCTCTATTCAACGGTTTAGATGTGGCCCAAAGTACTTCTTTATAATATATAAAGATATGTATATATATTTTAAAATGCAAGCTAACATAATCTCACCGGGTGGTGACTATATCCGACCGAATGGCTGATTGGCTTATATGGTGTGTGCCCAGATGGATCTTGAGATAGAACGAAAAACCCTAAGGGTCTGTTCGGCGCGCAGGCATTGACTTTGGTCAGAAAACTAATATCCGCAGGAATTGGTCTTGTGCAAAAAACCAATTCTGTTGTTCGGCTGCAGGATGAAATTCAGTGAACATAATTGGAATTGATATCTATAAGCTATTCAACTGCACAATGAAATTGACTTTCTGGAATTGACATTTTTAAAATTTATACTAACAAACACATAAATCATGTGTACAATAAAATATCCCTGCCTCCACATTACAATCCTCTGGATACCTTCAACCATGAAATTAAAAATACTAATCATGACATAATGTAATTATAGTCAAGGCATGTACTAAATAATGTAATTATAATGTAACATTTTTCCTACACCCTCCATGCAATCATCAATATTTGACGTTAGGAACAAGTGATTCAATCTGCAAGAGTTATGGAAGGTAATGGCAGGGCAAAAAAGCTTCGATTAGGGTATGTCAAAGGAATTTTATACTTGTTGGAAAAGCCCACTTAACATTAGGCCCATTTGTATAGCATTTATTGTTTTTTCTCTCCTCTCTTTAGTCCCACATTATGTATAAGACTTTTCTCTCTCTTTCTCTCATCTATATATATGTACTCATTCTTTGTATTTGTATCAAGTGGACATATATACAAGGTTGGCTTTCTCCATTTCTACATGGTATCAGAGCCAGGTTCGACTCTCCTGCGGACTCCCTCTACTGTCCGCCCAGCAGCCTGCGGTCTCTGCGGCCTCCCTTGTCCAGTCCGCACCCTCTAGTCGCATCTCTCCTGCGGCCTCACTTTTCCTGTCCGCTTCCTCTTCCGTGGATCCACTTCGTCCCCCCCCTCTCCCTTTCTCCTCAGGCCCCCTCCTTTTATAGCCATCCTGTGGGGTCCACTGCTTTCTCTTGTCCGCTGCGGCCTCCTCCTGTCCGCCGCGACCTCGGCGACCTCTCTCCTTGGTCTCCTTCATCCGCCGTTCGCGCTGCGTTCGCCAGCTCGTCAGCTCGCCAGCTCGCCAGCTCGCCAGCTCGCCAGCTCGCCAGCTCGCCAGCCCGCCTGCCCGCCAGCTCGCAAGTCAGCCCCGGCGTGTCCTCTCTTATCAGTTCTCTCCTGTCCGCCGCGGTCTGACTCAGACCGCCGCGACCTGAACCAGCCCGCATCATCATCCAGCTCGCCGCGACCTCATCCAGGTCGCCGCGTCCTCTCCCAATCCGCTCTCTGTTTGCTTCCTCTAGCTGCTGCCTCCAGTCCGCTGCGGTCTCCTCCAGCTCGCTGCGGCCTCCTCCCACTCGCTGCAGCCTCCTTCAGCTCGCTGCGGCCTCCAGCCCGCTGCGGTCTTCTCCAGCTCGCTGCGGCCTCCAGACCGCTGCGGTCTTCTCCAGCTCGCTGCGGCCTCCAGCCCGCTGCGGTCTCATCCAACTCGCTGCGGCCTCCTTCCAGCTCGTTGCGGCCTCCTTCAAGCTCGCTGCGGCCTCCATGTCTACCTCTGCAGACTCCGTCGGTACGGCAGTTCCTCCTGAACGCCCGTCCTCTCTACCAGAAGTCCGAGACGAGCTCCGGATCACCACAATTTCGCTCAATGGCAAGAAGAACTTTGTGGAATGGGCACACTCAGTTCGCCGTGTCCTTCAGTCCAAGGGATTCCTTCATCATCTGACCCAGACCGTTATTGGTGTCCCTACTGAGGAGTGGTTACGCAATGATGGGCGTGTGCAGACTTGGCTCCTCAACTCTCTTGATGGCGAATCTTATCGTCTGGCCATGTATCATGAGACGGCCAAAGGCATGTGGGACGAGCTACACACCCTCTACTCCGGCAAAGATAGTCTCCACCATCTCTATGATATCATCACCGCTCTCCAGGCCCTTGACAGCAGTGACGCCACCGACTTGACATCCTTTGTTGCTCAAGCCCGGTCTCTGGTTGAGGCTTGGATCCACCATCAGCCTCCCACTCTAGATCTCGCTGCTCAACGTACCCAGAAGGAAGCTGTGGGTATCGCCATGATGATGGCCCGGGTACCCCCTCATCTTCACAGTGTCCGGGCTCACATCCTCTCCTCTACTGTTACACCGTCCTTTTCCGACGTGTGCTCCATGCTTCTCAAAGTCTCCCCGCCTCCGGATGTTCCCGGACTTCCGTCTCCGGCTCTTGTTCAACAGGCACCTGCTCCCTTACTACCTCTTCCCCCCTCTGCCCGTGGTGGCCGCTCTGACTCTCGCGGCCGGGGTCGCGGTGGCCGGTCTAGGCCTCAATGCTCGTTCTGTGGTAAAGTTGGTCATCTTGAGGCCACTTGCTTTCGCAAACATGGCCGTCCGCCTCGTCCACATGCCTCTGCTGCTACTACCGACTCTGCCTCCTCTCGTACTGAGCTCGACGAGGTTCGTCTTCAGCTCCAGCACCTTCATGGCTTGCTCAGCCGTCCGCCTGCCTCGGTTGCCTCTGCTGCCTCTCTCTCCAATGAAGGTATCGCCTGCCTCTCCTCTGGCCCGCGCTGGATCCTTGATTCTGGTGCCACTCATCATATCACCTCTGTTAAGCCACCACAGTACTTGTCTTCACCTCACCCGAAGTACATTACTGTTGCTAATGGAGCGTCGGTTCCCGTCTCTGGATGTGCTGATATTTCTCTCACCTCTTCTCTTCTCCTACGCTCGGCTCTACATGTTCCGGGCTCTCCTTTCAATTTACTCTCTGTCGGTCGCCTTACTACTGATTCTAATTACTCAGTGACATTTACTTCTTCTTCTTTTCTCATACAGGATCAGCAGACGCAGACTATCATTGGTAGAGGACGACTGCAGAATGGACTCTATCTCCTTGACGACTCTCCTACTGTCCTCGCATCTACCTCCTCTTCGGATTGGCATCGCCGTCTGGGACATGCTCCTCTTCCAGTCCTCCGGAAGGCCCTTCCTGATGTCACTCTCCCTGCTTTTCGTTGCGACACATGTATTTTGGGCAAACAGCCCCGTTCTTCTTTTCCCCCTCATTGTACTCGGAGCTCCGCTCCTTTTATTTTAGTACACTCCGATATATGGGGTCCGTACAAAGTTACTAGTATTTCTGGCTATCGCTATTTTCTTACTTTTATTGATGATTACTCTCGCATGACATGGTTATATCTCCTTCGGGATCGCTCTGAACTTCCCCGCGTATTCCGGGCTTTCATCCTCGAGACCCGCACTCAGTTCTCTGCGCCTATTCGCACTATTCGTACAGACAATGCGCGGGAGTACACCAGCCATACGTTTGCCACTCTCTGCTCTGAATTCGGCATTCTTCACCAAACCTCCTGTCCGTACACTCCACAACAGAATGGTGTCGCCGAGCGCAAGAATCGTCACCTTCTTGATGTCGCTCGCTCGCTTATGCTTCAAATGCAGGTCCCCAAACCGTACTGGAACTACGCTCTCTCCACGGCTTGCTTCCTCATCAACCGCCTCCCGTCTTCCGTCCTCCGGTATGCTACTCCCTTCAGCCTCCTCTTTCCCACAACTTCGCCTTTTCCTCTTCCACCACGGGTGTTTGGGTGTACCTGCTACGTTCACCACCTCGGTCCATCCACGGACAAGTTGGACCCTCGTGCCACCAAGCAGATCTTTGTCGGGTACTCGCGCACTCAGAAGGGTTATGTATGTTATTCGCCTACTACCCGCAAGGTTACTGTCTCGCCTGACGTAACTTTCCGTGAAGATCTTCCGTTCTTCCCTGCTCCGGATATCGCTCTGCCTCCCGCTCCCGTCGTTCGTCCTATCATTCCTGCTCCTCACTCCTCAGCCTCTCTCCCTTCACCACCTCCGGTCCGTCCACCACCCCCGGTTATCCGGGTCTATTCTCGTCGCTCTCCTCATTCTGTGGCTCCTCTGCAGTCGGCTTCGCCCTCTGGTGCTCTGCTCCCTGCTGCTCCGGCTCCCGTCTCCACCGCTCATCCGATGGCGAACTACGTCTCGCTCCATCGCCTCTCCCCCTCTCTTCTTCACCTTGCCACCTCCTTATCTTCTGTTTCAGTCCCTAACTCTTTGCAGGAGGCGCTTCACCATCCTGGCTGGCGGGCTGCCATGGACGAAGAAATGACGGCCCTTTGGGCCAACCAGACCTGGGTCTTGGTTCCCTTACCTCCCGGTCAGCACCCGGTTGGATGCAAATGGGTCTTCGTTATCAAGCATGCTCCGGATGGCACTATTGCCCGTCTGAAGGCCCGTCTTGTGGCCCGGGGCTTCACACAACAGGAGGGCCTCGACTATGAGGAAACATTCTCTCCGGTGGCCAAGCTTAACACTGTCCGTGTTCTTCTCTCCGTCGCGGTACACCGCCGCTGGCCTCTTCATCAACTTGATATCAAGAACGCCTTTTTGAATGGCGACCTTCAGGAAACTGTCTACATGCGCCAACCGCCCGGGTTTGAGACCACGGGGGAGTCTCGGGTCTGTCTTCTCAAAAAGTCAATTTATGGTCTCAAACAGTCCCCACGGGCGTGGTTTGACAAGTTTAGCAAGGTGGTTCGGGACATGGGGTTCACTCGGAGCTCTGCAGATTTCTCCCTCTTTACCCGACACCGGGCCACTGGCACCGTTCTTCTGTTGGTTTATGTTGACGACATCCTTCTCACTGGGGATGACTCAAAGGGGATTCAAGACGTCAAACAACACCTGAGCACTGTTTTTCAGACTAAAGATCTGGGGAAACTTCGCTACTTCCTTGGTCTCGAGATCGCCCGGCGGCCGGACGGGTTGGTACTCTCCCAACGAAAGTACTGTCTCGATCTTCTCAAAGATGCTGGTCAGTCTGGTTGCAAGCCAGCATGTACCCCGATGGAGGCAAATCACAAATTATGCGCTCATGCTTCGGATGACGATTTGCTACTTCCGAACCCGGAATACTATCGACGCCTTGTGGGCAAGTTGATCTATCTAACAGTCACAAGGCCAGATATATCATTTGCAGTTGGGGTTGTCAGTAGGTTCATGCATGCCCCCCGGGCTTCTCATCTCCAAGCGGTTGAACGGATTCTCCGATACCTTAAGGGAGCTCCAGGCCAAGGGCTGGTTTACAAAACCTCCGACTCTGCTCCCGCATTGGTTGCCTATTCTGATGCCGACTATGCGGGTTCCCTGGACGATCGAAGGTCAACTAGCGGGTTCTGTACGTATTTTGGTGGGCATCTTATTACTTGGAAGAGTAAGAAACAAGCTGTGGTGGCTCGTTCCTCTGCAGAGGCTGAATACAGATCGATGGCCTCAGTTGTTTCAGAACTCACATGGCTTGAAAGTCTCCTCACTGACCTGGGAGTAAAACTCCCCTCCTCTGCTGTTCTATTTTGTGATAGTCAAGCCGCCATACACATCGCAAAGAATCCGGTCTTTCATGAGCGCACAAAACATATCGAGGTTGACTGTCACTTTGTTCGTGAAAAGGTTCAACTGAAGAAACTTGAATTAAAGCATGTTCCAGGAACTGATCAAGTTGCCGACATCCTCACAAAGGCCTTATCAAGCACTCTGTTCTACCAATGTTTGTCCAAGCTGGGTGCATATGACCTATACGCTCCAGCTTGCGGGGGAGTGTTGGAAAAGCCCACTTAACATTAGGCCCATTTGTATAGCATTTATTGCTTTTTCTCCTCTCTTTAGTCTCACATTGTGTATAGGACTTTTCTCTCTCTTTCTCTCATCTATATATATGTACTCATTCTTTGTATTTGTATCAAGTGGACATATATACAAGGTTGGCTTTCTCCATTTCTACAATACTCATAATTGGTTATAGAGAGGATATAAAGTTGCATCAAGCTCAAAGGAGTCTACTGATTTATCTTTTTCAAATGTCCAATATCAAAACACACATCCAGCACATAACTCAAACATACCACATGTCACTAAGTCATGCTTAAGATATAGGTATTCAAATGGGTTTGTAAAATTTAAATCTGAAACCAGATAAACAACATCCATTAAGAAATCAACTTGTAGCAAGGAGAAGGAAGAGGAGGAAGAAGAGGAAGAGGAGGAGGAAGAAGAAGAAGAAGAGGAGGAAAACCGCAAATAAGATGATGAAGAAGATGAGGAGGAGGGGAGTTACCGGCAGTGAGCAACGATTTAGGGCACGGGAGCAGGGTCGGGGCACGATAGCGGGAGCGAGGTCGGGGCACGGGAGCGGGAGCGGGGTCGTGGCATGGGAGCAAAAGCGGGGTCAGGGCACGAGAGCTGGATCGAGGTCGGGGCACGAGAGCGGAAGCTGGGTCGGGCCACAGGAGCAATACTGCACAATATCGAGGGGGGAGATAATTTTTCGTGGATTTAGGTTTTAGGCTAACTCAAAAACCCGTGGGTTTTCCCCCCAAATCCAATACCCGTCAAATTTTATCCCTCCGAATGCCAGAATTGGCTTTCTGGAACCCAAAACCAATTCCAGAAAGCCAATACCTGCGCGCCGGACGGATCCTAAAGGTACGCTCTCCTCTCTCTCTCTCAACATGGTATCAGAGGGGTTTGTTCCTCGGCACCGTCTACCTTAAGGCTCGGCGATGTGTTCCTTCGGCAGTGTCATCTGGATCTCTCAGTGGAGGGGGTTCTTCTCGCAGCAGCGTCGTCGTCAAGTCCTCGTTGCAGCGCCGTCGCCGGGTTTATTGCGTCGTCTACCCGGGCGTTGATTCCTGTGGTATCAGAGGCGTCGTCATCGAGTTCACGTAACAACATCGTTGTCGCCTGTTCCGCAGTTGTCGTCGCCTGTTCTGTAGTTTCCTCATGCTCTCTTGCGCTTATTCTGTCCGTCTGCTAATCTGCGGAAGTTTCCATCTCCAAAGTGTTGCTGCTGCTTCCTCCTGTCATCCAGGGTTGCTAATCTGCGGCTGTTTCCTCCAGTCTTCCTGTTTTTTTTTTCAGGTCTGCGCTGCCTGTTGGTTGTGCTTCCTGAAGGGAGCCATTCTTCCTGCCTTTCTAGTGTGTGCTCGTATGAAGGACAAATTGAAGAGTTTAAATGCCTCTGAAGGGGTCGTTGATCAACCTAAACACTATAATGGAGGAAGTTCTAACATGGACATCAATCAAGGTGTTATTCACATCAAGCTCAATGGGAGAAACTACCTCCTATGGGCTCAGTTTTTGAGGATATTCATCAGGAGCCGTCAAAGACTCGGGTTTATCACCGGATCCAAGCCGGCCCCAAGCAAGATTGATCTTCTGTATGAGAAATGGGAAGGTGAGAATCTGACTGTGATTAATTGACTTGTAAACTCTATGGAACCCAAGATTGCTAGTCAATTTCTATTCTGTCAAACTGCGAAAGAAATATGGGTGCTAATCGAACAAAATTATTCAAAGGACTTAGCTTGAGTATATTAACTCCAGACTGAGTAGATCCACATGACATGGATGAGTGATTTCAAAGAATATTATAGCAAATTGACCCATAAATGGACATAAATTGATCAATACTCTGCTATCCAGACTAATGAAGACTACAAGATTGAACTTGTGCAACGGAGGGTGTTTGAAATGTTAATTGGTCTCCCTCCCGATCTTGAATTTCAGAGAGTTCAGATTTAGGAAGAGATTCTGTACCTGATCTGGAAACAGTGTCCCACTATTGAGGGGAGGCAAGCCGTATAAACTCCCTTCGTTTAGATGTTCATATTGGTCATGAGAAATCTGCCCTCGTTGTTGTGTATAAGAAGTGACACTCAAGGAATATGAGACAAGAAGATAAGAGTAAAATGAAGTGCCCTCACTGTAGGAAGAAAAGACATGAGAAAGAAAAATGTTGGGATCTTCATCCTCACTTAGTTCCTTCAGGCTTGATTCATGGTTCAGATGAGAAATACATGAGATCCCAAACAGCTATGTATGGCGATTTAGAGAACACTGGATATCTTCTGGTGAAAAACGAGAGTTTGACTAGAGAACTCAAGGCCCTGAAAACCAATGTGGCTGGAAGATCATCTACTACTGACTTGACGGGTACAGTTGCTCATGTTCACACAACCTCTGTGTCCTCTAAAGGACCATATTCTCCTTGGATCATTGACTCGAGGGCTTTCGACTGTATGACCGGATTTTCTGTGGCGGTTTCTTCTATTTCTCCTGCATCTGTTAATGTGAGACTCGTCGATGGATCCTCGACTTCAGTGATTGGTAAAGGGATTATTCATCTTTCTCCCTCTGTTTCTCTCAAATATGTGGTTATTGTTCTCTCATTCCCCACAAATCTATTATTTGTGAGCAATTTAACTTAACAGTTTAACTGTTATATCACCTTTTTCTCAGGATATGGTGAGTGGGAAGACGATTGGTGGTGGACATGAATCAGGTGGTGTGTATGTCATGTACAACGGTCACGCTCTTGGTGCGCAGAAGTCTACCAATCCTGATCAGTTGAGCCTGTGACAATCTTGCACTGTAGAACCAACTATGCTCCTAGCTAGAGTCAAAGTGTGAAATGTTTTGTTTTGATTCATTCTGATGTCTGGACATCTCTTATTTGCTCTGTGATTGGTTTTCAATACTTTGGTTCTTTTATTGATGACTACTCACGATTTACTTGGGTGTACCTTAGGAAAAGGAAAAATGAGATTTCAGAAATATTTCGTGTATTTTATCATCATGTGCAAACTCAGTTTAAAGATAAAATTAAAATTCCTAAAAATGATAATGAAGGTGAATATACCTGTAGTGATTTTCAGAGGTTCTTGGAAGACCATGACATTATTTTCCAAGCTTCCTGTCCGGGGGCCCCTCAACAGAATGAGGTAGCCGAAAGGATGAATCGCCATATCATGGAGACTACTCGTTGTCTGTTGCAAGAGATGCACGTCCCTTAGGAACTATGGGATGAATGTGTCCTCACATCCGTCTATCTAATTAATCGGATTGTCACATGTACATTGGAGGGGAAGTACCCCCTAAAGCTTTGCTGCCCAAGCATGCCCCTATTCAATCTTCCTCTTAAGATATTTGGATGTGTTGTATTTGTCCATATTGTGGGGCCTCATAAGGATAAATTAGGCTCTCAAGTGATAAAATGTATATTTGTGGGATATACTGCCAACCAAAAGGGGGTATAAAGGTTTATATCAAAAGATATTACCTTTTTTGAATACACTCCCTATTACTCCGATGAGGGCAAAACTGTTACATTACAGGAGAAGAGCAAAGATGAGAGTGATATGATGCCACCCTTACCTGTGCTGGTTGATGTGCTTGCCTCAGACAAGATGGATATTCCAGTTATAAAGGAAGCTCCCACCAATGACCTTCGTGTATACAGAAGGAGGAAAGATCTTCAAGTCTACAGGAGAAGGCCAAATAAAAATATTGGACAAGATTGTCACACTCATGCTCCACCACCCAACACCACCTCGCCAGATCCAAGCACCAACACCACTCAAGAGATCACATCTGCGCTTCAAATTCATAATGGTCGTACTAGATATCCTATTAACAAGTATGCTGAGTATCATTCTATCTCTTCCTCTTTGAAAACATATCTTGCCTCTGTTTCCTCTATTTTTTATCCCTAATAGTTTTTCAGAAGCTAGCTTGAATCCTCACTGGATGAAGGCTATGAAGGAGGAGATGGATGTCCTACAACGTCAAAAGACTTGGAAAATTGTCCCTATCCCTCATGGACGTCATCCAGTTGGATGCAAATGGATATATATACTATTAAATTTCTTCAAGATAAAACTCTTGATAGATATAAAGCAAGATTGGTTGCTAAAGGTTTCACTCAGGTCGATGTAATTGACTTTCAAGAGACATTTGCTCCTGTTGCTAAACTGAACTCAGTTAGAATCTTATTGTCGATTGCGGCTTATAAGTCTTGGACTTTGCACCAGCTGGATGTAAAAAATGTCTTCCTCCATGGTGAATTGGAGGAATAAATATATATGACTGCCCCATTAGGCACGAATGTTCCTAAAGGACATGAGTGTCGCCTTAAGAAAGCCTTGTATGGTCTCAAGCAGTCCCCTCGTGCCTGGTTTGCCAAGCTAAGTGACAAACTCTTGAATCTAAATTTCACTCGTTGCACCTCTGATCACTCAGTCTTTGTCTATAGAAATCAGGAATGTACCACTATACCTATTTATTAAAGGCGCAAGGCGCACCGATGCGCAAAGTGACCTTGGAGCCTAGGCGTAAGGCGCAGACGCGCGCCTGAGGCACGTGAGGCACAAAAATGAGGGAAAAAATAAATTGAGCGAATTGCGCCAAATTCGCCGAAATTGGGCGCCCAATTCGCCGAAATTGGGCGAATTGGGCGCCCAAGTGCGCCTAGGGGTGCCTCGAGTGTATCTAAAATCATGTTTTTGCCCATCATAATTTTTAAAAAAAAACACCTTGAAAGGCCCAGGCGCGTCTTTGGCGCGCCTGGGAGCCTGTAAGGCGCGGGCCTGGGCGCGACTGGGGCACATCGCCTACCTCAGCCGTACTGAGGTGCGGCGGGCTGCACCCGGCGCCTCAGGCGCGCCTAGGCGCGCGCCTTGACAACTAAGCACTATACTCATATTATATGTAAAATTGTCGATGATATCATTATTAGTGGGACTGATGACCACCACATTAATTTGGTAAAAGGGGAATTGACATCTGTCTTTAAAATCAAAAATTTGGGCTTCTTTGATACTTTCTCGGGATTGAGATCGCTCGTTCTGCTGGGAAGATTATGATATCCCAACACAAATACATCTTAGACCTTCTTAGTGACGTTGAATATTTAGGAGTCAAACCTGTGGAACCTAACTATGACATTCACTAGGAGACTTCTCCAGATTTAGAGAGGAAGTTAGAATTTCAGCTTATTGTGGGAAAGTTGATTTATCTGACAATTTCTAAACCCGACATCTCCTTTACTGTTGGCTTGGTTAGTCAATTCATGCACAGTCCTAAAGTTTATCACTATCAATCAGTTCACCAGATTCTCAATTACTTAAAAAGGGTCCTAGGAAAAGACATTATCTATCAAGATCATGACCACCTTAAGGTCCACGGGTACTGTGATGCCGATTGCGCAGGTTCTTCTCTGGACAGAAGATCTACGAGTGGATATTCTATCTTTGTTGGTAGTAACCTTATTTCCTAGAGAAGTCAAAAACAAAATGTGGTTGCTCGTTCCTCCACTAAAGCTGAGTATTGTGCCATTGACGTCACTACATATGAACTCATCTGGGTTAAATCTATCTTGGGAGAAATGAGTTTCCCTATTCAGGAGGTCATGCACCGTTACTATGATAATCAAACTGCAATTCATATCGCCAACAATCTTGTTTTCCATGAGAGGACAAAACACATTGAAATCGATTGCCAATTCGTGCAAGACAAAATTAAGGATAAAACTGTTACTTTGGTGTTTGTGTCATCTGGAGATCAACTTGCTGACATTCTCACAAAAGCTGTTTTTGGTAAATCACTTCATTCATACTCCTTCAGGCTCGGGATACTGGATGCTTATGATGTTAGCTTGGGGGGGGGGCGTGTTAAAATACAAGCTAACATAATCTCACCGGGTGGTGACTATATCCAACCAAATGGTTGATTGACTTATATGGTGTGTTCCCGGATGGATCTTGAGATAGAACGAAAAACCCTAAAGGTACGCTCTCCGCATCTCTCTCTCAACAATATATATATACATACATACACGAGTAGCTCCGCACAGGCTTCGCCCGTGCTCGCTGACTCTTAGTGGGCTTCGCTCGCAATCAAGCGGGTTGTGCCCGCATTCGAGCGGGATGCACCCACATATGAACACTAACTTTTATTCAAAACATATACATATGAGTACTTAAAATGACCGTAGAAAATATGAATCAATATTTCTATTTTTATTTTGTAGAAAATATAATTTTTTACCTAAAAAATCAATTTCTCTCTCCCTCTCTCTCTCTCTTCTCTCCCCCTATCCCTCCTATCCCTAAATGTAGGGATAGGAGGGATATAAAGATTCTCTCTCCCTCTCTCCACCTTTCTCTTCTCTCTTTCTTTCTCTCTCTTCATTGGATGCCTGAGATCAAATGTTTGGCACATATTGGATGGCTAAAATATATACATTACAACTCCAAACTACTTCTTTAATGTCGTTATATATATATATATATATATATATATATATATATATATATATATATATATATATATATATATGACAAGGTAATCAAGTGATATGGTCACGTCTCACTTGTTCTCGAGGTCTTCTCGTACTCAAGTTACAGCTGAGAAGGAGCCATGATTTTGACATTTCCAATCTTATCCCTTATACGTTTAATCCTGGTCCCATGCAACAATTGATCATACTAAATCGTACCTCGACATGACAAATGTTTGATCAATTTCGTTCGTGGCCGGACCCTGAAATTAAAAGAACGCAAGAAAATTTAGGATGTTACATGAGATACATTGATAAAAATGTATTTTCTTCCATTGCTAACAAAGATATCTTGAAATCCTTCCAGAACATGAAGAATCGAAGAAGAGTGTTGTAAGCAAGAAAACAATCTTATTTAGTTATTTTATTCATTTAACATGTCTAATTTTTGTAAAAGTATAGTTGTTTTTTTTCTATTTGTCAAAAAAATTATTATTATTTTATTGAACGCACACACAAGAAAATTCTTCTGGATCCACCACTAAGGCTAACTAATTTTCTTAATTCATTGGCAATACAATTTGTAAAGAACATTTCTATTCAAGTTGTTTTTGAAGCTTAATATTTTCTTAATAATTTTTTTAATTATTGTTCTAATGTATTTTCCCGCTCTCTCCATTTTCCCTACCATGAATGCTTCTCTTTTGGATTTTTTTTATTCTACATTCCGGATGCTTGCATGTTTTTTGATATAGGAAATGTAAATGTCTTTACAAATGTTTTAAATAGAATTTGGAATTAAAGAAAGTAGGCAAGACAATTTGATCAACGAGTTAACCTTTGTTACTGTCGAAACAGGACTGCAAATGAATTGTATTACTTGAATAATAAAAGCCCTCTATATATAGAGGGTAATACATGAGGGAACAAAAAATAAACTATAAAAAAATATTAGTTCTAACACTTCCCTTCAAGTTGGACATGTAATGTTCTTCATGCCCAACTTGCTAATAATCTACGGAAATATTTTTCACTCAATGCCTTGTTGAGGAAATCTGCGAGTTGTCCCTCCGAGTGAACGAAAAAGGGTATATACAATCCCTTTCATGATATTTTCTTTAATGAAGTGTCGGTCAACTTCAACGTGCTTGGTGCGGTCATGCTGGACAGGGTTTCGAGCAATGCTGATTGCAGCCTTATTGTCACAATACAAATTGAAGGAGTCGGTTTCCAAAAAACCAATATCATTCAAGATGAACGAAGCCACATCCCCTCATATTTACCATGGGCCATGACTTTAAACTCAGCCTCCGCACTAGAGCGAGTCATTACATGTTGTTTCTTGATTCTCCAAGTGATCAAATTAGCCCCAACAAAAGAGCAATATCCTGCAGTAGATCTTCAATCATCAACTGATCCGGCCCAGTTTGCATCGGTATATATTTCAATTTTTAAGTGATCACTAGGAGAGAATAAAATTCCCCTACCAGGTGAGGTCTTCAAATACCTCAAAATTCTGTGCACAGCATCAAGATGTTTGACTTTAGGGGAGTACATATATTGACTTAGAACTTCTACTTCATATGAGATGTTAGGATGAGTATGAGATAGGTATATCAGTTTACCTACCAACTTCCGATGACCAGAAATATCTTTCACTAAGGGTCTGTTTGGGACAGCTCTGGCGGATTGAAAAGCTGCTGTCCGGATAGAGCTGTTTTGAAATAGATTTCTGGGGAGCAGTTTTGAAAAGCTGCAGAGTGTTTGGGTGTTATGTGCAGAAGTGCGCTTTGAAGAGCGATTTTCTCTCTTTTCTGTTTGGAGAAACAGCTTTTGGAAGCTGTTTTTTAAAAAACGAAAATACATAAATATTTAGAAACAACTGATAACATGCGTCTTTTACATAGTTATAGCAAATAGGAAAAAAAAGATCTTGCAACATCCGGCGACTCCTTTTTTCAATCATTTCGATCACCTGTTCAAAAATAAATTGATATGAATCAAACTTTTGATATTTTTAAACCTTTCAATTTTTAGTAAGCGTTGGATCGAATTTTTACCTGCGCGCGCTGTATATCTCTTCGGCAATGTGATCTCGTACTGTAGACATATGTTCTTCTCCATCAGCATCACGCATATCGCTTTCAATTTCATCATCTGTCGCAGGTTCCTCAGCCTCTAAGGGAACGAAAGAAGACTCATCAGCATCACAAGCATTAAACTCAGGGTCCCAGCGAGAAGGATGTCTCCGAATGAAGTTATGTAGGGTCATTGTCGCTAGCACAATGGAACGTTGTTTTTTGAAGTTGTACTGTGGCATTTTGCTTAAAATGTGCCACTTCTTTTTCCACACTCCAAACGTTCGCTCGATCACACTGCGAAGAGATGAATGCGCCTTATTGAAATGTTCTTGCCTTCCTTGTACTGACCGACTCCCACGGGCAAAGTCAGCCAAGTGATATCTTGTTTCTGGATACGGCTTCAGATAACCCTTTTTTAACGGGTAACCAGCATCCACTAAATAATATTTACCTGCATTTATTTGGTTTGTTAAGCAGGTAAACAATATGAAATACAAACAATTAGAATGAATGCAAACATATTGATTATGATACCTTGTGGGGGATGCGGAAAGTGCAATCTATCGTCGGACAATGCCCGTGCAAAGATGCGACTGTCATGAGCAGATCCTTCCCATCCAGCGAGGGCAAATGTAAAGCACAAGTTAAAATCACAGACTGTCATGACATTTTGGGTCGTCGTGCCATGATGTCCTATGTACCGTACTTGATCTTCTACGGGTATCCTCGCATCAACATGTGTACCGTCAATGGCACCAACGCAATCCTTGAAAAATGGCATGTAACGAGGATCATACCTTATCTCACCCGGAATCTCTCTGAATTGACAGTCAGTAGGCTTTATAGCATCAATAGACAGTAACAGTAGAGATCTAAGCCCTTTTGAAAAATATCTACTTATTGTTTCGGTCGAGTGCTGGAACCGTTCTTTCGTCAATCTAACGGAACCTCCTTGTGCTAAGATATACAATGTAATCCCTAGGATTTCTCTTGAAGACATCCGCTGTGATCCTTGAAGTTCAACATCTACTTCTAGTTTATGGAGTAAATCTATGAAAATTCGTTTAGACATCCTAAATGCGTCATGTATTCTATCTGGATGTCCTTCTAGTAACTCTTTGATCCATTTCGAACCAGTTTGGGTAGATGTCGTGCATGGACGGGTATCTCGAACATGATAATTCATCCTCTCGATCGATGACATAACTACACTGCAGTATTCTATATACTGTCTCCGCTCTGGCGAAAGACTGGTTGAATCACCAGAATCTTCAGAGGAGGAGTCATGTGCTTCCATTATTAATACCTGCATTCGAAGCATAATAAAACATAAACATTATATATATGCGAAGATGATAACAAAAAAACTATTACAAAATTGCGCTAGTAGTACTCAAAATAGATAAACGACATTGAAAATTAAACATAAACATTATAGTGTTTTACATGCAACACATAAAAGGAGATTTCGATCAAGGTAAACTCGTATCACTGAGCCCTCTTCTCGTACGCCTTCATAATCCACCAAACCCTCATATCTTCTGGGATACTCATGAAGATCTCCCTAGTGGTCTTGTCTCTGATGTGCTCGAGAGCAAAGTAATATAGATCCAGGTTTGCCCGTAGCTCTGGGCTGCTGGAAATCAACTCCACAACCTCTTTGACCGTGACAACTGGCGGCGGCTTCAATGCTAGAGTGGATTGATGTAAATCTGACATCAGAGAAATTGCCACTCCTTTATTCCTCCCTATCTTCCTTTTTTTACTTGCCGAAGAGGACGCATTCCCAGGAGGTGTTGTAGCTCCCCCGTACTCTTCAGGTCCACCTTGATTGTTCTCCATGTTATCTGCCACATCATCGTCGTCCAACTGTATCCTCCCCACATCAGGTGGCAAACTCCCAATTGAAGGAGCCCAAGAGTCTTCTCCAGTTGCGACTACCTGGCTGAACATAGTATTCAATTTCTCCTCCAACTCCGGTGCAATACCTCCGCACCGAAATTTTTTCGCCGCTGGAACAACCTGTTGCAATCAATGTATCAATGTTAAAATATGGAAAAATATGAACTCATTTACTGAAATGAAACTTGAATTTGATCGGACCTTAATCTTCTCTGCCCACCATTCCTCTGAGGCAGCAATAGTTCTCTTCTCTGGATCCCAGCCTAAACCAGTCTCACCATGTTTTAGTTCCTTCCATAACTTCCAATCCTTTTTCAGATGATCCCATTTATTTTTCATCTGCATTCGATCGTAGCTTTTCCCCGTGCGTTCTTTAAACCCTGTAATCAGATTTTTCCACCCTTCTTTGCTGAAGTGGGTGGTTGGCCGATTCCCCAAACCAATCTCTTTGATGCAGAGATCACAAAATAAAGTCACTTCACCTGACTCCCAACTCGCTACGATTCCTCCTTCCTTTGGTTTTACCATTGTACTATAAACTAATCAAATGAAAATAAGAACTACTAATACTACACATGTACAACCCAAAAAAAACACACAACACACATACACATTCACACTCATACACATACACACACACAGACATAATACATACCCAAACACAAAAAAAAAAAACACAACCATACACTTTTCTTACACATACCCAAACCCAAAAAAAAACACACAACCACACACAACCATACACACCCATATACACATACACACAAACACACATAATACACAAACACACACATACAAGCATACACTATTCTTATACATACCCTAAACAAAAACATACAACCCTAAACAAAAAAACATACACACACACACAAACAAACATACATACATACACACAAACAGAAATACATACACTTCTCATATGCAACCATACACTTCTCATATGCATAGCCAAACCCAAAACAAAAACATACAACCCACACATACAAACACACACATACAAGCATACACTATTTTTATACACACATACAACCACACACACTCATATACACATACACACAAACACACTTAATACACAAACACACACATGCATACATGCATACACTTCACAAATACATACAACCCTAAACAAAAACATACAACCCTAAACAAAAAAAAAACACACACACATAAACAAACATACATACACACACACACACACACATGCATACACTTCTCAAATACATACAACCCTAAACAAAAACATACAACCCTAAACCAAAAAAAACACACACACACACACACAAACAAACATACATACATACACACAAACACAAATACATACACTTCTCATATGCAACCATACACTTCTCATATGCATACCCAAACCCGACAAAAAAAACACCACACACACTCATATACACACACACATAATACACACACACACATACACACACACACACAAACATACATACATACACACAAACACAAATACATACAACCATAAACAAAAAAAAAATCACACATTCATATACACACACTAATCATATTAAAAAATTGTGTATGAGAGAAGGAACTTGGTATACCTAACCGGAAGAAGAATCGCTGGAGAAGGAGGAAGAAACCCAAACAGGCGGCGGCTAGTACTGGAAGAGGGATCGGGATGAGTCGCCGCGGGATCGGGATGAGTCGACGCGGCGGCGATCGGGAGAAGGCGTCGGGATGAGTACACGCGGCGGCGTCTGCGAAGAGGGATCGATGAGTCGCCGCGGGATCGGGATGAGTCGCCGCGGGATCGGGATCGGGATCGGGAGTCGTCGCCGCGGCGGCGTCTGCGAAGAGGGATCGGGATGACGACTCGGCGGCGTCTGCGAAGAGGGATCAGGATGGGGAGTCGTCGCCGCGGGATCGGGATCGGGAAAGAAGCGGAAGAGATGGATCGTGAATGGGGCAGACGCGATTTTTCGCGAAAATGAAACGCAGGGGGTGGACTGCTTCCTAAAAATAGCTCCCAGAGCTGTTTTTTGAAAAGTGATTTTGTTAGGGAGCTGTCCCAAACAGATCCAGTACCTGCTCTGGCGGCTGGAAAAGAGCTTCTCCAGCCGCCAGAGCTGTCCCAAACAGACCCTAACTCCCCATCATCACATCCAAGTTTATGGTTCACTTCAATAGGAGTATCGACAGGATTGCAACCACTCATTCCTGTCTGTTTTAATAAATCAAGGACATACTTCCGCTAGGAAATATGAATACCATATTTTGATCTTGCTACCTCAATTCCTAGAAAATAATTCAACTTACCCAAGTCTTTCACTTCAAATTCACTAGCAAGTTTGAGTTTCAGGGCACAAATCTCATCCATATCATCACCTGTAATAACCATATCATCAACATATACAACTTGGAGAACCACCTTCATCTCTTTTCGTCTGATAAATAAAGTGTGATCAGCGTGACTTTGAGTATACCCCAGTGGGATCATGACTTTGTGAATTCTCCCAAACAAAGCTCTCGGAGATTGTTTTAACCCATATAGAGCTTTTTTCAATTTACACACTTTCCCTTCAGAGCCGATAAGGACAAGAGCTGGAGGCATCGACATCTAAGTTATCAAAGGCGCAAGGCGCACCGAGGGACAAAGAGCCCTTGGAGCCTAGGCGTATGGCGCAGACGCGCGCCTGAGGCACGTGAGACGCAAAAATGGGGGGAAAAGGAAATTGAGCGAATTGGGCGCCCAATTCGCTGAAATTGAGCGGATTGGACGCCCAATTCGCTAAAATTGAGCGGATTGGGCGCCCCATTCACTGAAATTGAGTGAATTCGCTGATTTTCAGCGAATGGGCGCCCAATTCGCTGATTTTCAGCGAATGGGCGCCCAATTCGCTGATTTTCAGCGAATGGGCGCCCAATTCGCTGATTTTCAGCGAATGGGCGCCCAATTCGCTGATTTTGCGAATGGGCGCCCAATTCGCTGATTTTCAGCGAATGGGCGCCCAATTCGCTGATTTTCAGCGAATGGGCGCCCAATTCGCTCAATTTCAACGAATTGGGCGCCCAATTGCGCCTAGGGGTACCTCGGGTGCGTCTAAGATCATGTTTTTGTCCATACAATTTTTTTTAAAAAAAAACCTTTAAAGGCCTGGGCGCACCTTTTGTGCGCACGAGCGCGCCTGAGGCTCGCTTGGGCGCGCCTGGGGCACATCGCCCGCCTCAGCTGTGTCGATGCGCGGCGAGCTGCGCCTGATGCGCCCGGCGCCTCAGACGCGCGCCTTGACAACTATGATCAACATATAGACTTCCTTTTCCAACTCGCTGTGAAGGAAATCATTCTTTACATCTAGCTGTTGAAGGTCTCATCCTTTACATGAGGCACATTATAATAAGACCCATATTGTATTCATTCTTGTCACAAATTGTGCCTTGAATCTCTCCACAATACCTTCAGAGTTCTGTTTTACTGTAAAAATCCTCCGAAAACTAACTGTCCTTTTGTCAGGAGGGAGATTGACCAGGTCCCATGTATGATTCATTTTTAGAGCCTACATTTCCTCCATCATCGCCTTTGTCCATTTTGGATAACCAAGTGCCTCCTGCCATGTACTGAGAACAAACACAGAAGAAAGAGAAGCGATGAAGGCTTTATGGGAAGAGGATAAAGAGGCATATGACACATATTTAGATAACGGATGTTGAGTGGATGAGCGTATACCTTTTCAGAGGGCAATAGGTAACTCCAGGGTTGCCGCAGACAAATCCGGTGGTTGCTCTGGTATTATGGGATGCGATTGAGTGTTTGATCTTTTACTTCTTTGAGTGTACACCTGCAACTCCTTTTCTTTGGGAACATCTTTGGGAATATCCTCACTCTCCCCCTGAGTGATAATGTATGGAGGAGGAATAGGAAGATGAAGAGTAGGACTGTAGAAGCACTCACTTCCAAGTTTGAAAACTCTCCCTGAAGTGAGGACTCATAATAGGAGGTACTCTCATGAAACGTAACATCCATGGAGACAAATGTTTTCTTGCTTGAAGGATGATAACATTTGTACCTTTTCTGTGTAGTGGAATAACCAATGAACACACAACGAATGACACGAAGATCAAGTTTTGTTTGAGTAATGTTATGAATATGAATAAAACATAAACTCCCAAACACACCGGGTGCAAGAATAGTAGGAGGGATACCTAGGGTATGAAGAGGAGTGCGATTGTCCAAATGTCGAGACGGTATACAATTGATGAGGTAAGCCGCAGTAAGAATGACATCACCCCAATAGTATTTTGGAAGAGACATCGTAAATAACAAACATCGTGTTACTTCAAGAAAATGATGATTTTTTCGTTCAACAACATCATTTTGTGCAGGAGAATGTACATAAGTGGTTTAATGAACGATGTCATAACCACTCAAATAGTTTTCAAATTTGGTATCCATATATTCACAACCATTATCACTGCGAAAAATTTTAATAGTGACACCAAATCGAGTAGAAATCATTTTATGATTTTTTTGGAAAAATGGGAACGCTTCATTTTTACCATACATCAAATAAATCTACGTAGTGCGATAAAAACAATTAATAAATGTTACAAACCAATGATAACCAGAGATCGAAGCAACATGACAAGGGCCTCTGATACGACCCCGCCTGGCGCTGGGCTGCTCGCAGGGCCATCTAACCCAGGATCCATAGCCAGCCGGCAGCCGGTCGCACCAGGCCCGCGGGCCATACACCCCAACCCGTCTCCAATGCGGGACCCAGGCTGCTCACTTGACGGATCCATAGCTGGGCGCCACGTGGCGGGTTGTTGAGGTGGGGGCTCGATCCCCCAACCTCCTAGATAAGACTCGCTTCCGCAGAGTCTGCTCACCAACTGAGTCGCGGCTCAGTTGGTGAGCAGACTCTGCGGAAGCGAGTCTTATCTAGGAGGTTGGGGGATCGAGCCCCCACCTCAACAACCCGCCACGTGGCGCCCAGCTATGGATCCATCAAGTGAGCAGCCTGGGTCCCGCATTGGAGACGGGTTTGGGTGTATGGCCCGCGGGCCTGGTGCGACCGGCTGCCGGCTGGCTATGGATCCTGGGTTAGATGGCTCTGCGAGCAGCCCAGCGCCAGGCGGGGTCGTATCAGCCTCATACATCATTATGAATAATATGAAAAGGTACAACAAAAGGCTTAGACACGTGATTGAAAGAGATACGATTATGCTTAACATGTTTACAAATATCACACATAAAAGTTTAAAAAAAACTGAGAAATTACGTCTGCATAGTAGAAATCGAGGGATGACCCAAGCGACGATGTCAGGTAGTCAACTGAGGAAGTTGGTGAGCATGAAAGGCCTGAGAAATAACAACAACAAACATGTACAATCCATCACACATCCTACCAGATCCAATCACCCTCTTTGTTTGCAGGTCTTGAAAGACACAGTGAGACAGAAAGAAAGTGACAGAGCGGTTCATGAAGTTTGTAATATGACTCACATATAAGAGGTTGTGAGTAAAAGAATGGACGTGAAGGGCAGATGCTAAGGTAAGAGAAGAGCAAGTGATAGAGTCTTTTCCTGCAATAGAGGAAATGGTTCCATCAGCAATGCTTACCTTGTCTCTGCCATACAGTGGTGAATATGAAACAAAACCTGACGATGATCCAGTCATATGATTTGTGGCTCCAGAATCAATGATCCAATGAGTGGCAGATGATACAATAACAGAGTGAGCACTTGGACTACATGAATTAGCAAAGAACAAGGATGGACTAGGAGTGGGCTCCGAGGATAACCCCTCCGTCATGCGACGGAGAGTCATCATCTCATCAACAGAAAAGGTCCCAGGGAGAAGCAGAGGCTCTGAGATTTGGCCCCTTGAGGTACTATCATCAATGAACTCAGTTGGGTGGGCAGAGCGAGGAAAGCTAAAATTTGAGTGGCCGCGACCACGTCCACCACGACCCCCACAGGAGCCATGCCACCTCTCGATGGAGGGAGCCCATGCAATTTGAAGCAAGTATCGCGAGTATGCCGACCCCGACCACAATAATCACACATCAAGTGATATTTGTCCGAGGGTATGGGCCTACAGTTCTGAGGAGTGGTACCTTCAGAATGAGAAGCTGCAAGAGCAGAACCACTAAAAAGAACCTCTGAACTCCAGGGCTGACGTCAGTCATATTCCTGCTGGACAGTACTATAGGTCTCTGACAACGAAGGGACTGGAATGCGGCCAAGGATCTGAATAATAATTTGATCAAAATCCGGTGTAAACCATGTAGAAACTCAAACACCCTATTCTGATCTTCATGAGCACAAACAAGAAAAGCATCAGCTGTGCAAACAAGGTCGACGGAAGTAAAATGGTCATACTCCTGATATAACTGAGTGAACTCCAAATAATAGGCAGACGGTGGTACATCACCATGTCGAAGTAGAAAGATCTTTCTTCGTAGCCGAAAGATCTGTGCAGTGTTGCATTTCCGGGAATAGGTAGATTCAACACGACTCCAAATATCTGCAGTGGTATCCAAGAATATGTAATTTTTTCAATAGCCTCTTGCATGGAATTAATCAACCTTGACATAGCCAAAGAGTTCTCTGATTCCCATTGAGCCCATGTAGATGCAGTCCTCTCTAACTCCTTAATAGTCCCGTTAACATAGCCAAACAAACGACAACTCTTAAGGGACAAGGCAACAGATCGAGACCATGATAGATAATTTGTTGTATCAAGATGAATCGTGGTGATCTGAGACGCTGTATGATCATGCCCAACCCGGGTAGATCCAACGGGTTGTGATACTTCAGGAGAATCAACCACGCCAGACATACTGAAATCGAAGAACAAAGATGTGCCAAAAAAAATTTCAGGCTCCAGAAGATCGCCGGAAAAAAACCGATACCGGGAAAAAACAGACACCACCAATAGGATCGCCTTGGATCCTAGAACAATAGATCCTTGAGTGCTGAAGTCAAAGGAAGCATGGAGGAGGAGGTAGAGCCTTTTCATGAGAGAAAGCAAAGGGAGAGGAAAGTCTTAAGATCCATGATATATGGAGATCTAGTGGAGCGATTAATTGATCCCCCTAGTAGAAGGTAGAGAGAGGAAATGTGAAACTTTTCTAAGAAAAACGGGCTACATCGGGCGGTTACCGGAGAAGTGGCCATCCGGGGCACCAATCGGCCCGTGCGCCGATCAGGCGAACTATGCCACCCTCAGCAGCGGGGCTGCGACAGTTGGGCTGCGGGGATAGAGGGGAGGTGGAGGGAGAGAGGGGGGCCGATGGTGGTGAGTTTGATGGGCTGCGGGATCAAGCGGAGAAGCGGACGCGGGATCGAGCGGAGAAGCGGACGCGGGATCGAGCGGCGGCGGCTAGGGCATATCGTGCTCTGATACCATGTCAAAACGGGACTGCAAATGAATTGTATTACTCGTCTAATAAAAACCCTCTATATATAGGGTAATACATCAGAAAAAAATAACTATAAAAAAACATTAGTTCTAACAGTTCCAAAGAATCTTCTCCTGAATTAAAACTGCTCTGAATTGTTGTTATCATTTTCTACCTGTGAAGAGGTGGAAGGGAGGGTGGTGGGCTCTGCTTTTCTTCACACTGCACTGTATTGAACGATTAGTGACTACATGTCACACATTATCCTTGATATTTTAAGGTGGGATCTATCTTTTTTAATCGTAGTCTACTCTTGTACCAGGCAGTGGGTTTGATAGCAGCTGTTGGTGAGCATGTCCCTTTGAGGGTTGGCACTCCTGTTGCAGTATTGACCTTTGGAAGCTATGCTGAGTTCGTACAGGCAATGCATCTATAGTTCTTGTTCTATCCCTTCTGTTCACACTCTCCAAAAACTTGATAAGTTAAAAATTTGCTTCCCTTTTCCTTTTCAGGTTTCAGCAAAGCATCTTCTTCTAGTTCCAAGACCAGATGCAGAAGTTATCGGCATGCTGTCATCTGGTTTGACAGCTTCACTTGCTTTTGAAAAGGTCAGGTTACCTTTACTAATTTAATGGTTAGGATGATGTTGTTATGGGTTTATTGAAGCACTTTGTGTTCATTGTATCTCTATTTCATGTTACTTCTAAAGCAATTCAGCTTATTATCTTTTCTTGCTATAAAATTATCATGATGCTTTCAAAATGAAAAAAAAATCATCATGGTATTTCTAGTTTCCTTTTAACAACTCTTTTACGTCATTTGCGTCTTTCACACCGATTCCTGGTGCTTTCTATAAATTTTTGTTCTCTTCTTGCAGGCTGGAAATCTAAAATCCGGAGAAGTTGTTCTAGTTACTGCAGCTGCAGGAGGTACTGGACAATTTGCGGTTCAGGTCAGTGGCACTCTATTAATTCCTAATACAAGAATATTATACCTTTTTATTAGTATTTGTTGAGGAGAAAAGTAAAACCAGGATAAACAAAAGGAGAGCAGTACCCTGATTGTGGGGGATGTTGATAGCAGCTTTATTATCACAATAGATTCAGATTGGACCATCACACTTCACGCCAAGGTCCTTCATGACCGACTGAATCCACAACCCTTCACATATCCTCAGTGCCATGACACAGAACTCTGCCTCTGTGCTGGATCTGGCCACAACATGTTTCTTGTTCCTCCAGGTCGCCAAATTTCCCCCAGCAAGAGAGCAGTACCTTGATGTTGACCTCCGGTCATCAACTGAAGTTGCCCAGTCCGCATCATTATAGACCTCTACGGTCAATGCCTCGTTGGATGAGAACAAAATTCCCTTGTCGGGAGAAGACTTAAGATACCTCAGGACCTTGTACGCAACATCCAGATGATGAGATCTAGGTGAGTGCATGTACTGACTAAGGACCCCCACATCATAAGATATATTCAAACGAGTGTGAGAGAGATAGATAAGCTTTCCCACCAGTCGTTGGAAGCCCGATATGTCATCAACAACATCTCCTCCATCCCTTCCTAGTTTGTGATTGACCTCAATTGGTGTATCTGCTGACCTGCACCCAAGCATTTCAATTGTCTCAAGCAAGTTGAGAACATAATTTCTTTGAGATATAAAGATCATATGTTTGGTTCTGGCTACCTCAATGCCAAGAAAATACTTGAGGGGATCAAGGTCCTTCACTTCAAATTCCTTAGTTAATCTAAACTTTAGAAGTTCAACATCTTGTGTATCATCGCCGGTTATTACTATATCATCCACATAGACAATAAAAGCAGCCACTTTACCCTCCTTGTGTTTCACAAACATGGTGCGATCAATATTTTTTGTTTGTATCCAAAAGAAATCATAGCCCGGTGAAATCTCCCGAACCATGCACGAGGAGATTGCTTCAGGCCATACAAAGCTTTCTTCAACCTGCAAACTTTCCCTGCCGACCCTTCTTGAATAATACCAGGAGGCAGGGACATATAGACTTCCTCCTCAAGATCACCTTAGAGGAATGCGTTCTTCACATCTAACTGAAGGAGACTCCATCCTTTACACATATCACATGAAAGCAAGATCCTGATGAAGTTCATTTTCGCAACCTACGCAAATGTCTCCTGATAGTCGATACCAGCTGTCTGCGTATACCCTCTAGCCACCAATTTGGCTTTGTATCTGTAGAAAGAAATAGTTGGTGCAATATATTCTTCCTCAAAGGGGCTATATAAAGAAAATACATCAAGACACCCAACACCGATAGGCGGTGTGGGACTAATACTCAACAATAGAATAATAATAACTCTAACACTCCCCCTCAAGCTGAAGGGGGACCCTACAGCTTGAACACAACATAAAACGTAAGGTACAAGAAGGATGGCAACGTGGGACAAAACAACAGCCACCGAGGCACAACCGCGTGTCACCGGGGATACTTCAACCGGGCAAGAGCCACACGACGTTGGTCCACTAAACCGACCATGACTACGCTGGATACACTCGAGCGGAAACTAGGTCAACCACGAAAGACCACACCAACCCTACCAAACCTTAAGAAAACGACAAGAAGACGCAAACAACATACGAAATTGACCTGGGGGCCATGTGTGACTAAGGCAGGAGTCGGGAAAGGGGCTATATAAAGAAAATACATCAAGACACCCAACACCGATAGGCGGTGTGGGACTAATACTCAACAATAGAATAATAATAACTCTAACACTCCCCCTCAAGCTGAAGGGGGACCCTACAGCTTGAACACAACATAAAACGGAAGGTACAAGAAGGATGACAACGTGGGACAAAACAACAGACACCGAGGCCCAACCGCGTGTCACCGGGGATACTTCAACCGGGCAAGAGCCACACGACGTTGGTCCACTAAACCGACCATGACTACGCTGGATACACTCGGAGCGGAAACTAGGTCAACCACGAAAGACCACACCAACCCTACCAAACCTTAAGAAAACGACAAGAAGACGCAAACAACATACGAAATCGACCTGGGGGCCATGTGTGACTAAGGCAGGAGTCGGGAAAGAGGCATCCGAGTCGCCGTTATCACAAACACTCCCCCTCACGTGGAATACGTGCATGAAGGCATAGACTATGCCTGGAGGCCGTGACGCACACTCCCCCTCACGTAGACCACGTGCACGTGTGGAACCCTCGTCGGGTACATGAACTCAGATCACGTGGAGGAAGGCCGAAATCGTAACGAGACGCAAAGCGACACAAAAACCACAAACAACAATAACAACTGAACCAAAAACATTAAAACTGAAACCCTAAAATAGAGAGCGGCCGAGCAGCAGCGGCATGCAGAGCAGCCAGAGAAGAAGAGAGCAGCAGCGGCACGGAGAGGATGCAGTGCCTGGCAGCCGGAGAAGAAGCAGCTGTAGCAGCAGCAGGCCGGAGAAGCAGCGGCAGAGCAACATCCATGTCGGAGAAGAAGAGAGCTGCTGCAGGTGCAGACAGAAGCCGGAGAAGAAGAAGCGGTTGTAGCAGCAGGCCGGAGAAGAAGAAGCGGCAGAGCAGCAGGCCGGAGAAGCAGCGGCAGAGCAGCATCCATGCCAGAGAAGAAGAAGCGGCTGCAGCAGCAGGTCGGAGAAGATGAGAAGCGGCAAGAGGCGCAGCTGAAGCAGGAGGAACCGTCGATGTCGCAGAGGAAGCAGCCCAGGGCGACGACGATGCAGAGGGGAGCCGACGAAGCCGTCGGGATCGTAGTCGAGGAGCAGCGACGCCAATCGGTGTTGCAGAGGCGTCGGGAGAAGACGAACTAGATGTCGACATCGACGATGTCGGGAGAAGCATCCGTCGGGAGAAGCTGTACAGGGAGATCTGAGCCGCTCATGTCGACGGGATCAGAGATCAACTCCGTCGACAGGAGCGGGAGCAGCGGGTGTAAACCCTAGCAGCGCGCGGGGCGGAAGCACGGGCCGGGTGCGGGATTTAGGTCGGGACGGGACCGAGGGGGGAAGAGTAGCTGATCGGGAAAAAAAATTTAGGTCTCAGATCTTTTGCTCTGATACCATGTAGAAAGAAATAGTTGGTGCAATATATTCTTCCTCAAAGGGGCTATATAAAGAAAATACATCAAGACACCCAACACCGATAGGCGGTGTGAGACTAATACTCAACAATAGAATAATAATAACTCTAACAGTATCATTCCACAAGGCCTTGAGAATTTTGCTTCACAGAGAAAACCACTTGCATCCCACAACTGTCTTTCCCTTAGGAAGATGAACGAGCTCCCAAGTATGATTCTTGTCAAGGGCTCTCATTTCCTCCAACATGGCTGTCTTCCACTCGTTATGCTCAAGAGCTTCCTGCCAAAACTGTGGATAGAAATGGAGGCCAAGGAGGTGACAAATGCTCTATGTGTAAGAGATAATGAGCCATAAGTCACAAAGTGAGAAATGAGATGTTGAGTAGAAGCAGAACTATCTCTGTTAGTACCTGACGATGGATCGGATGATGGCACAGGTTGAATAGCAAGAGCCTGAGTGTTCTTGCCCCTCCTATGACGCGTGTAGACCTGCAGTTGAAGAGAAATCACCGGGTTTCCAGAAGTAAGTGGGGGCACCAGAGGAGTAGGGACGGGAGGTGTCACCATAGATGGAGTAGTGGACGGAGGAGGCAACATAGACGGAGGAGGAATAGCCAGAAGAACAGAACTAGGGGAACTCACTTCTGTATCAATAGTCTCCCCCTGAAGCGAGGTCCCATAATAGGCTTCTGACTCCCGAAAGGTGACATCCATAGTAACGAATATTCGCTTGGTAGCAGGATGGAAGCACTTGTTGCCTTTCTGAGTAGGGGAGTAGCCAATAAACACACACTTCAGGGCGCGGGGATCATGTTTGGTCCTAGGATGAGTGTTGACAAAACATACACATCCAAACACACAAGAAGAGAGAGAAGTGGGACAGACCCCTAGTGTGATAAGAGGGGTGTGAAACCCAAGAACCCGCATAGGAAGACGATTGATGAGGTAGGCGACGGTGCGAACAGCATCACCCCAGTAATACTTCGGGAGATGCATCTGAAGGAGACATCTAGCCAGCTCAAGAAGGTGCCGATTCTTGCGCTCAGGTACTCCATTCTAAGCAGGGGTGTAAACATAGGAGGTTTGATGAATGATACCCAGGTCACTCAGATAGTTCTCAAGGCGAGCATCAATGTACTCACGACCGTTGTCACTATGCAATATTTTAACGACAACACCATATCGAGTAGTGACCATCTTATGAAAGCGTTGAAAAATAGAGAACACCTCACTTTTATGTTTCATTAAGAAAACTCAGGTACAACGAGAGTAACAATCAATAAATAAAACAAACAACAATGAACCAGAAATAGAAGCAGTAGAGCCAGGGCCCCAAACATCAGTGTGAATGACAACAAAAAGAACCGAGTTACGAGGAGACATAAGAGGAAGGGTACTAAAATGATGTTTAGCCAGTTCACACACATCATAATGAAAAACATTAAACAAAGTAGAATATATAGCAGTAAGCAACAATTTCATAATAGTGATAGGGGGATGTCCTAGCCGACAATGCCAGGAATCTAACTCAGAGGGACGAGTAGCAAGAAGAGCTTTGGGAGGCCGAGCGATGCTGGATGAAGTGGAGGCAACGGGGTCAAACACATAGAGCTCGTTGCACAGTCTACCATAGCCAATCACCGTCCCCGTCTTCTGGTCCTAAAAAACACAAGAGGTAGGAAAGAACGTCACAGAGAAATTCATAGAGTTAGTCAGATGACTAATAGACAAAATATTGCGAGTGAAAGCAGGAACATGAAGAACATTGTAGATAGTAAGGGAGGAGCGTGAAATGGATCCTTTCCCTGTGATGTGAGATAACGATCCAGCAACAATGCTCACTTTGTCCCTTCCAGACAGAGGGGTGTAGGACAACCTGTGGCAGATCCTGTCATGTGATTTGTAGCCACAGAATCAATGATCCACTGAGAGCATAGGTGGGAGGAAGCAGAGGGAGCACCTGTCGGGCCCCAGAATCAATGATCCTGTCATGTGCATATGAAGAGGAGGCAGAACTGGACGTCTCAGCAGGAGGTCCGAGGATCATCCGACGGAAAGCCAGATTTTATTCAGCCGAAAGAGCGGGGGGGGGGGGGGGGGGGGCCCGCATTGGAATCTAGAGAATGATGAACCATGGTTTCCTCCATAGCGTATGACAAGTGGGTTGATCTCGACAGAGAGGGTTGATGCTGAGAGCGACCACCTCCGCGGCCACCACGAGGTGTAGGGCCGCCTCGAGGGGGAAAATCATGGAGCTTTAAGTAGGTGTCTCTAGTATGGCGGGCCTTCCCGCAATAATCACAGACTAGATGATCTTTATCCGTAGTCCTCAATCTCGTGTCACGAGTAGGACGGGCACCAGGCTGAGGAAGAGTAACAAGAGTAGATCCCTCGGTAGCTGAGTCTGGAAGAAGAGTCTAGCAGCGGTCGAATTCTTGTTGGACAAGTTTGTACACCTCGCACAAAGAAGGAAGAGGGGAGCATCCAAGGATCTTAATACTGATCGAATCGAAATCCCGATGTAAGCCGTGAAGGAACTCGAAGATGCGATTACGTTCTGCTGTTGCTTGGACCAACACCTCATCTTCAGGAGACACAAGGGTCAGATAATCAAAATGATCGTACTTCTGATAGAGTTGAGTGAACTCTGAGTAGTAAGCTGAGGGAGGACGATCACCCTCCCGCAAGACGAACAACCGACAATGCAGTTGGTAAATCTGAGCTGCATTGCCTTGACACGAGTAGGTAGCCTCTGCACGCTTCTAAATATCCGCTGCAGTATTCAAGAACAGATAGTTCCAAGCGATGTTCTCCGTCATAGAATTAAGCAGCCGCGATATCACCAAGGAGTTCTCAGACTCCCACTGAAGCCACTCAGGAGAGTCAGACGGAGGAGCTTTCATCGTGCCACTGACATAACCAAACAACCGACGGCTTTTGAGGGCAAGAATGATAAAGCGAGGCCACGAGAGGTAATTGGAACCATCCAATTTCATAGTGTTGATCTGAGAAGTGTCATGGTCGGAGGGAACACAACAAGATCCAACGGAAGCCGGAGTAGGAGAAGCCGCTCCACCGGAAGACATGATGGTAGAGGAATCACTTCCCACTACAAGGAAATCCCGAATAGAAATCGGGGATACCCTAAAAACAATCACAATAATGAACAAAGAAGGAGGGCTGCCCTCATAGAAAGAAGGGAAAAACACACATGCCCAAAGAGGGGCAAGAAGATCAGAAAGGGACCACCAGAAACAAGGAGATCAAAAAAGCATGTGACCGGTGGCCCTAAAGCACGAGCGGGGGGTGGCGGAGGTGGTGTGGAGGGGACGGAGGCGGAGGCGGAGGCGCGGCTTCTGGAGAGGAGGAAGAGCGGAGGTGGAGTCGCGGGAGACATGGCTTGGAGGCTGTGGCTGGCGCTGGCGAGCAGCGGGGGGAAGCGGACCGGATCGAGCGCGGAAGGGCGGAGGCGGATGCGCACGACTTTCCCGAACCCTAGGGATGCGGCTCTGATACCATGTTGAGGAGAAAAGTAAAACCGGGATAAACAAAAGGAGACTCCCGTATGTATATACACACATGATTACAACACACGTCCTAGCACCGGACTACATAAAACGAAAAAATACATTAAAGGTAAAACCAAAAATATTCCAACAGTATTGTTATTTCCTCGACTCATTTTCATTATGCTCATGATTCCTCTAAAATTCCTTAAGGCTTTACAAAGTAACTTTAATTACATGGTTGTAATTCTGTCTCCTTCTAAAATTCTTACAGGCTTTCCCAGATAAATTTGTCACCTTTGAAGGGCCCTAAATATCAGTAATTAAGTAAAAAAAAAGTTTTAAGGAACAATAAGGTTTTGAAACTAATTTTAATAGTATCAAATGTTAAATATAGCTGCATTTACTTTGTTAAGATGCTTTCTTTGTAATTATAATCCTCTTCATTTAAAGTCATTTCGTTTTTATTTTAATTACTATTAAAAATTTTAAACTCCCTTTTTGGTTATTGTGGAACATTGACTTAGCGTTGGCAAAATGTTTGTATTTCCTTATGATTAAACCTAGGTGATTTTATTAATCTTTGCTTTCCCTTTTTAGCTGGCAAAACTAGCTGGAAATAAGGTCGTAGCAACTTGTGGTGGTGAAAGCAAAGCTGTGCTTTTGAAATCTCTTGGAGCTGATCGCGTCATAGATTACAAAAAGGAAAGCATAAAAGATGTAGGTACCTCCTTTTTTCTGTGTTCTTAAATTATTTTGTAGTTGAGATCAAAGCAGTGTGATGAAAAGCAGTAGGCTACGTGCCCTTTTTTGGTTACATTATCAAAATGTTGCCGTTGTTTGAAATTCAATTTGGATAATTCATGGTGTTGGATTTGTAAAAAATTTTAAAAAGAAGAAGCTTATTGTATTTACTTTCCTTAGCTATCATTAGTTGGTAGTTAAGGTTTTTCCGTAGGGTGATGACATGCTAAATTCATAGAGAGAAAGTGATGCGGAGCAGAGACGAGGACGAGTTTTGGGCCCGTTCGGGGCTGATTTAGCGACTTACCATATATGTCGTGCCCGGACCGCTGATCCGACCCCGCGGTTGCGTCCGGAATGTCGTCGCGAGTCAGATTCATATATTAGTTTATTTTTATTGGTTTATTTTTCATGTATTTTAGTGGTCTCTCCCACCTGCCAATCATAGTCGTTGATAGGGATGTCCTATTGTCTTGTTTTATTATAAATAGTGGTCTAAGAGGCTGAACCAAGACATTGCAGAATTTGGAGACTTCTATTCCCGGATTCCAGCGATCACTCCCCGGTACCGACGTCGTGGAACCCTAGGTGACGACTCCTAGGTGCTCGTCTTCCCCCCTAAGGTGCTCCCTACCCTTGCCTTCATTTTCCACCCATCAAACCCCCGTTTCCATCCCTACAACCCCCCGAAACAGCACCCTAAACAGCCCGACCGGCTGTTTCCTGCAAGCAGCCAGCCGCCCTCCCGCTGTGCAGCCGCCAGCCCACCGCCGGCCTCCTCCCCTTCAGCGCCTCCCCCACCCAGCCCGTCGACCACCATCCCCTCCTCCTTCCTCCAGCCCGACCGCCGGCTGGCCCTCCTCAAAACCTGGCCACCATTTAGCCACCTTAAGCCTGACTGACCCCTCCATCATCACCCCCTTCGTGGAACCACGCCCAAATCACCATAATTCTCTAGATCCATTCAGATCTGAGAATTTCAGCCCCGATCCGTTATTTCCACCACTCGTACGCGTTCCATTTTTGCCCGGATCCAACCCAAAATAGCGGATCCATCCCTCCCCGGCCCGGATCTACTCGTACGTGGCCGGATCTACCCTTTTCTCACCAGATCTCATCATTTACCGCTGAGGACAGCCATCACCTTCATTTTACGTCGCCGGTTCCACCTTCGATCGCCGATCTACACATCCAGACCCTAATTCTTCAGTGCTTCGGTTCAGCCCGCTACTTTGTGAGTTTATTTTGTGGTATTGGATTATTTGAATTACATTTTCATTGGTGAATAAATATATGTGCTGTGATTCTTACTCGTAGAAATTGTTTCGGCCCGCTAATAATTTGCAGGAGGAGACATTCGCGGCGTGCTTTGCTTTGGCCCTCCGAGCGGAGGAAGCCATTATAAATTGCTAAAATTAAGTAGTTGTTTTCAATTTCAAATATTTGCGTGCAGTTAAAACTATCATTGCTCAAATTTATTTTTCGAGATATCGACGATTACATTGCATTTAGTTTCAGATTAGCGTGTCACCTTTGCACTATCACCTAGCGTCGTAGGTTTTGTGCACCCGTAGCCTACCCCTACATCAGAAAGTTTAAGAAAATTTTAACTTTGTGTGGAAGAAATTTAATTTAAAAATAGCATTACTAAAATTGCAATTCTTGTTATATTATTAATATTTATTTTAAAGAAGAGGGTAGCGGGGGCTTATATAATGACCCAACCAACAATATATGAGGTCTTATTTGCTTTGGTTCATCCAAGTCCATATTAAGTCGAACCACTATGTTTTATCATTTTTCTAAGGTGGTCTACGAGCATTTTCCAAGAAGTCACTATTACGGTTCATGTTGCAGCGCTTCCTTATCTCATCGGAGGTGGTGGTGGCAGAGATTCCAGGGAGCCAAGCTCAACCTATGGAGAGTGCGAGGAGACGAAGGAGGGGAGTGAAGCTCAACCCTAACCATAACAGTGGATGTGACGCAGGGGGGATCTATAAGCGGCGGGAAATCGGTGACCTAACACTACATGCTATGCAAAAGTCTGGCGGTTAGATCACAAATGGATAATAAATAAAACATCTCACGCAGATAATTCAATGTCAGTCGAATAATTAATTAGGGCGAAACGAGCTTAGACTTTTCTCCGCATGGAGGGCCAAAACTAGAGCACGCGGCGAATAACTCCTGCAAATCACAATAATTATTCAAACAAACCACACAATACAATGTATATCCGAGTAAATATAAAATGTCCTACTCAATAAATAAATATTGAAAATAATAAGCCAATACAACAAAATCTCATCAAATAGTGGGATGACCAAGACACTGAAGAATCTGGAGCCGGAGATGCGTGCACGGCAATCCGAGGTGGAATCGGTGGCGGAAAATAGCGTAGGTGGTTGTCCTCGACGACGGGAGGCGGGATCAGGCCGGAAATGGACAGATCTGGCCACGTAGGTATACATCCGGGCGAGTAAGGGTAAATCCGACAATATGAGATCGGATCTGAGCTGAAAATTTCCAGATCTGGGCTGATCCGGAAGGGGAAGGCTATTGGAGGTGGTTCCACGAGAGGGGTGGTTGTGGGGAGGAGCAACTGGCTGCGGGAATTAAGGTTGGCTGTTGGGGAATGGGGGGGGGGGCTGGTGGTGCAGGGAGGGGCTTAGGAGGTGCGGTGGTGGCTATTGAAGTAGGAGGGAGCGGCGACAAAGAGAGCGGAGGCATGAGGGGGCGGCGGCCTGCAGTGAATGTAAAGGGGCGGGCGGCTGCATGGCTACAGGAAAGGTTAAAAAAAACTATAGAGAATGAATAGTGAAATTAATTAATCAACAGTGGAGGAGAATTGAAATAGGGATGTTCTGTACCGCAAACTGTGGCTGAATTCTCGGGGCTGAGGGCGGCGGCAAGGGGTTTTGGTTGGGGATAAAGTGGGCTAGGGTTAGGGGGTACCTTGGGGAGGAAGATAGGCACCTAGGAGTCGTCACCTAGGATTTCATGGAGTCGACACCGTGAAGGGATCGCCGGATTTCGGGATTTCTGTTCTCCAAAATCCGCAATGACTTAGATCAACCCCTAAGACGTCTATTTATAATAAATAGAAGATTAGGGCATCCCCCATCAACGATTATGATTAGTCGGAGATGAGGCTACCCAAATACAACAAAATAAATGCAAACATAGTGAAATAATATATCAAATCGATTCGCAACGCGAATCCGGACACATCTGCGGAGTCCGATCGTCGACCCGGGCATGCCATATATGGAAAGTCACCAATCAGCCCCGAACGGACCCAAAACTCATCCTCCACTGCAAGTTCTCGTCTCTGCTCCGCATCAATCTCCCCGGCTTGAAACAATTCATCTCCTGATGAATAGGGGTCGGAATCCTCTCGATGTTTGCCATGTAAGACTCGAAGAGGGCCACCAGAGGTCGTTCAAGTGTCGTCGATGGAAGAATGTCCTCGCCAATCAACTCCCCCTGACTGAAAAACTGTCATCTCCGGTGAATGGAGACAACGTACTGAAGTCGAAATCTAGGGGCGAGTCGATCGAGCTCTGTTGCAAGTAGTCAGGTGTCACCAATGTCTGTAGTAGGAATGCACTGGTGGAGTCAGGTCTTCATGAAGCTCTCTACGCTTAACTCACGAGTGGTGGATCCCGGTGCGATCGGCGGCGCCGTAGGTAGAACCAAAGAAAACGAGTCCCCAGGTGGGTGGGTTTTAGAAGTAGGTGAGTAGTGGTGGCCATCAGACGTATGCGAGCTATGAAGTTGGCAAGGTAACGGAAGTGGAGGTGTGGGCGGATGGAAGTCCCCACTGCTTGGGTCCACATACTAGCGAGACTCGTAATACGACGTCATATCCTCAACACTAAATACCAGGTGGATACCCATACTTGCAAGGATATCAAGATCATAGGTGTTTGTTTCGATTCGTCTTATGGTTATATAGGGATCCATTCGCCTAACACTCAAGCTTTTAGCAAACCTCGCACGGAGCCTCATAACGCAGATTCTCACCATCACCTGCTCGCCTTCATGAACTACCCGCACTTGCCAATGAACATCCACATTTGATTTACAAAATTTATTACCAATATGGATTATTCGTCGGACCGACTCATGACACACTTGCAAAATAATGAACTGACAACACAACAGACGCATGCAAATGACGAAGAAACAACTCAACGGACTCATGCAAATGAAACATGATAGTCACTACATGCCTGCTACGGGAAAGTCTAATAATGATCGGGACGTCTCTAAAATATGGTGGCCTATCAGGAGGCTCTCTCGGTGGAGTGTCGAAAAACTCATCACGTGTGTGACGAGTGTTTAGATGACTGCTTGAGACACATATACTCAAGTATGAACTCGTAGCCAGCCAAATGTCTCTCAGGGAACGTAACACATCTGGGGGCTCATCAGGAGGTGTGTATGAAAAGTCATCGCGGATGAGACGACCACCTGAGTGAAAGTCGTGTCCACCGATTAGAAAACGTGACTCTCGAGTGTGGTGCGTGTTCCCGAAAAGAAAGAACTCGTCTGGTGGGTCAGCAGGTGGTGCGTCCCAAAACAAATCGAGTGTACGATGCGCCATAATGCATGCCCTCAAATTATGAGTATGCTCAAGCGTACTCAAGGAAGACCCTACATACGTTATGCTCCATGCAAGATCAACTCTCTGGGGCAAGGCTATAGATGATAACAAAAGAGACGTCAATAACTCAAAGCTCATAAATAAGCGTCTCACCTGAATCGCATATTCACCAATATGTAGCGGCTCATTAGGAGTCTCAACAAGGGGGGCATCGTAAAACTCGTCACTAGGGTCATGATCCCCCATGCGAGTACCATCGTAAGGGGTCGTGTCCCCGTGAATGGGTGACATAGTCACTGCGAGATCAACATCAAGCTCTGGGCTCTCGGTCGTGATGTGACTCAGGGCAATGACAACGGGAGAGCAACATAGAGCTACACTCAAGAATGGGTCTGTGGGTGTAGTGTCAAGAATTGGGTCTGCGGTGAAGGTGTTAACTAACCCGGTGCATGGTAGAAGAAGAGGTGTGGGTGAGGGACACCATACCGCAGACTCAATAGGTCGGTCAGGCTCACTCTCAATTGGGGTCGCAGGAGATGGGTCAAAGACAAGAGATAGATCACTCACTGGGCTAAGCACCTCACTGGGGTGAGAGCAATCCGCCTCGTGTATTACTTCTGTCGTGGCTGACATGATATTGGTAGGCGTCATGGTGACCTCAGCTTGGGAGGGACTCGTACTGCGGAGGTCGGGGTGAGAATCTCATCGACCAGCTCTTGCGGATCTTAATGACTGTTCATAACGAAGGGCGAGCTGATATGTCTGCTCGAGGGACTCCTAGCTTTGATAAACTACCTTAGTATGAATGTCAGATCGAAGCCCGGACCGAAATCTGGTAGTGGCCATTGTTGGGTCCTCTCGGAGATCGCTCATCACAACTAACTTATCAAAACGATCCCTGTACTCAGTGACAGACATGGATCCTTACTGGAGGGAAAATAATTGGTCGAGCAAGCGACTCTGATATGACTAAGGCAGATACCTCTGACACAATATACGCTTCATGCACGCTTAACTAGTGATGCGACGAATACGATCTCGCTCGCGGGTCCTCTCAACGCTAGCCCAATAAGCCTTCGCCTGATCTAAAAGTCTAATTTTCACAAACTTGACGCGATGCTCACCGAATACCTCAAAACGATCAAGATAATACTCCATATCCACGAGCCAATAACTGAAAGACTCGGGACTCGATGAGCCGTCAAAGGAAGGGGCAGCAGTACGAAACTGACTCTCAAAATCTCTCTCAGAACTGATCCGGAAGGGGAAGGATATTGGAGGTGGTTCCACGAGAGGGGCGGTTGTGGGGAGGAGCAACTTTTTGCGGGAATTAAGGATGGTTGCTGGGGAATAGAGGGGGCTGGTGGTGCAGGGAGGGGCTTAGGAGGGACAGTGGTGGCTACTGAAGTAGGAGGGAGCGGCGACAAAGAGAGGGGAGGCGTGAGGGGGCGGCGACCTGCAGTGAATGTAAAGGGGCGGGCGGCTGGATGGCTATAGGAAAGGTTAAAAAAACTATAGAGAATGAATCGTGAAATTAATTAATCAACAGTGGGGGAGAATTGAAATAGGGATGTTCTGTACCGCAAACTGTGGCTGAATTCTGGGGGCTGAGGGCGGCGGCAAGGGGTTTTGGCGGGGGATAAAGTGGGCTAGGGTTAGGGGGTACCTTGGGGAGGAAGATAGGCACCTAGGAGTCGTCACATAGGGTTCTCGGAGTCGGCACCGTGAAGGGATCGCCGGATTTCGGGACTTCTCTTCTCCAAAATCTGCAATGACTTAGATCAACCCCTAAGAGGTCTATTTATAATAAAGAGAATATTAGGGCATCCCCCATCAACAGCTATGATTGGTCGGAGGTGAGGCTACCTGAATACAACAAAATAAATGCAAACATAGTGAAATAATATATCAAATCGATTCGCAATGCGAATCCGGACACCTCTGCGGAGTCCGATCGTCAACCCAGACACGCCATATATGGAAAGTCACCAATCAGCCCCGAACGGGCCTAAAACTCGTCCTCCACTGCAAGTTCTCGTCTCTGCTCCGCATCAAGATGAAGGAGAGGAAAACAACTAGAGAGGAAGACACTTTCATAATTTCTTAAAGGGGTCCACATGCATAGAATTGCATGATGCCGTAATCGTAATGAGTCTAAACATTTGGACTTCTATAAATTAACATATGCTGGACTCAATGATTTGTTAATTAAAAATCGTGACATGCATTGACACAGACATACATTAAACATACATAAAAATAAATAACATGTGACCATATCATCCTAATTATCCTTCAAATTTTTCTTGTCCTCAAGTTTGAACGAAGCTCGAACAATTTGATCATCTGACTCCTTAATTTCCTGCCAGAACATCTCCTTGTAGTGTGTTGTTGTAGTTGGGGCTACATCGAGCGACAAGTCGTCATTGTACTCACAAATGTCATGAAGGACTGTCGGGATCTGGTGTCGTAGATGCCCTTGCTGAGAGGAGGCTACTAACCATAATATTTGGAATTGGGGCAAGTGTGACAGGTGGTTGCGGACGGTCTAGGGCCACGAAGAATCTTGCTGACTGTGAGTTGTGGTGATTGGAAGCGGCATCGCCAGTTGTGGGGCGATCACCAGAAGAAATGACTCAAGAGGGGTCGGCGAAACAGGTGGTTGGAGAGGAGGGCGTTGGATGGAGTAGACAGAAACTGATGGTGATGATGCCTGCTACGTGAACTGCGAGAGGGAAACAATCAAAGGCAATGATGGGGCAACATGACATGTGGAGATTGGTGGGTTTCTCCTTGTGCTGGTTGGATCGATGCCTGCTCTGACAGAATCGGGTCCCCAAATTATTCGATTTTTGAGTCTATCAATACTGATAGTGAGTCTTGAAATTGCGGCTTGATGCGACGTCAACATCTCAGATATCTTATGGAACATCTAACGAATGACATTTTGCCCGTCTGAGCTCATTTCCCTACTGAAGAAATTAATAAATCAATTAATCTGATAAAAAATATAATTAATTAATAAAGTAATCATTGTCTTGGGAGGCAATTAATTAATATCAGCCCTGTAAGAAATTTATCATGCTGCTGGAATGTACCACCGTAGAGGCTCGGGGTAACAACTGCGTTGAGCTTAATAGAAGGGTGAGGGATGCTTGATATAGTAGCCTTTGGGATTGATTGATGTGGTCGAAATCGTGCGGCTCAATATATAAAGCCAGTTCAATTGATGATTGACATGGTAAAAATAATGTGGCTTGAGAAAGAAGGCTTGCTAATGTTAGGAATTCTGTGTTCGAAGGAGAAATCTCAGTGGTTGGCGAGTGCGATAGAGGAGTGACAATGTGAAGTCCCTCTGGAAGTATGGCTACTCGATCAACAATCCCCGGCGACCTAGGAGAAAGGTTCGCAGGCGATCCACAGAGGAACACTTGCCCTACTGGTTTCTTCGTGGGAGAGGAATGTTTGTAGATAGATCATGGATGTCCTCACAACTGAATGAGTGTAGCACATGGACGATGTGTAGAAAGATGCAACAGGATGACTCTGATGTCGATGAAAACAAGGGGAACATGTCAATTTTGTGGGTAGGTGAATGTAAAGGAGCGACAGGCTCTTACACCAAGTGGTTACAGACTAATCCATACTGTTTAGTTATCTTGTCAGAGGTAGTGGTGGCGGTATAAATACAAGGAAGTCGAGCTCAATCCACAGAAAATGCGGGGAGAAGGAAGGGGAGCGAAGCTCAACCCTAACTTAACCTTAGAAGGTTGAGAGGAAAAGAACTAGAGAGGAAGATACTTTAGTAATTTCTTTTATAATCCATTCATGACCTAAGGGGTTATATATATAAAATTACATGATGCCATAATTGTAATAAGTTAGAACATTTTGACTTATATAAAATAATATATGCTGGACTTGATGATCTAAACATTAAAAGACATCACATGCATCAACACAAACATAAAATAAAAATTCATAAAAGTAAATAGATAATTGGTCGTGTGAGACCATATTAGTTACCAATACTAGAATTATTCCCTCCCAGAGCACACCTAACTGTGAAGTTCTTAACAGAACACCTTTTGCTTTACATAGACACTTTTGATATTTATGGTCCAAATTATTATTTAGGCTCAATAAAATTTTCCTCCAATTTTGATATGAGATTTTGATCATTCTGGCACCCCCACCCCCTTTTACTTAAAATTCTCTTGTCCTAGAAGTTTGTTATGAGCTATCCTTTTCTCTTGGCTCTCCTCCCCAAAAACATTCTCCTTTTAGATCGGACCGCTCACATCTAAGTTGAGATTTGTAGGCTCTTCGACTTCTGCTTGGTTCGTCCCGGAACCACACATCGTGCTACAAGAGGTCTAACTCTGATACCATTTGTAACAACAAATTCTATAATTCATGAGGTATTATCAGCTCTGGTTCATCAAAGCACGTATTAAGATGAACTACGGTTTTTTTTCAAAGGTGATGTACAAGCGTGCTTAGCTATAGAGTTCTTAAAAGAGCTCAATTACTTGCTTTGAAAGGACACGTTTGATATTTTTGCTCCAATTATCACTTAAACCGAATAATTTTTTCCTCTGAGTCCTATGTGTTATTCAATTCATTGATGATCTCCTTTCACGTCGAAGCCATTCATCCCAAAGTTTGTAATTCTGGAGCATGCCATTTCAAAAGCTTGTCATTCTAGAAGTTTTCCAGAGGCCGTCCTTTTCTTCTCTATATTTTTTTTGTTGTAGTATCAAAGGTTCCTTGCCCCCATTAGCTTTATGCTCATCTTTCTTTATTTCTATGTCTTAAATTTACATACATTTCTCTACCTCCCATCTTGCCTTTGATCCCTCTCTCTCTATATATCACTCATTCTCTCTCTCTCTGCCTCCATGTAGATTGTTATGTTCGATTCTAATGAGGATACAAAACACCACTCAAAGAACTCTTATTAAGATTTGCTTAGGGTTGGTTCTCGTTATTGATAGTTATAGCATTGTCATTTCGATGATAAAAGACGTTGCGCCGAACTTAACTTTTCTTTTCTTTTTAGAAAAAGTTTCGAAATCATCACAAACCTCATATTTTCCTTTTCTATTGCAATTTTTCGATTATTATATGATGATTTCTTAACTTTCCTTATCTATATTGATAGAAACAAATATACTCTAAATGGCATCTCTTATGTCAATGACACAAAAAGGAGATGAAATGAATGACATTAGGATATAAATAGAATATAATGAAATAAAGGCACTTGAAGGTTTCCTATAAAATGAGGCATGGAATGGAGCCACTACGAAATTCCTGGTGTTACGGAGTAAGCTTCAGACTCATATTGTTCATGGGTTGAGAACGAGAGTTGAACTTTATGAGGTCGAATCTCCCATTGTTCTTCAGTGGTAGAGTGGTTGACCGTTAACTGTCTGGTTGTACGTTTGGATCCTACTTGGAGAGATTTGATTCTGTCTTCATGAAAGAATGAATAATTGAATGAAAGGGATGGTTTGATGGAGCGATTTGAGTCATTGGATACATATAAGTTAATCCCTCTTATTTATGCCCACTACTTATTGGAATAGGGTATCAAGAGTTAGATTTCCTCATTAAATCTGCTCGGTCTTGCGCGCAACAGTTTTGATGCTTGATGCATTCCCTTCGGAGGTGCTGACTCCTCCTTCCACCGCTGCTTTACTCCCATCTACCTCCAACAATTACCCAATAGCCTTCATTGAACCTCTACGCATTTCTACCCTCGTCAGGTCCCTTCATTTCTCCCGACCATAGTTGCAACTGCTCTTCTTAGCGCCACTGCAAACCATTGCCCCCTTCACCGACCACTTCTTCCGTCCCAATCCTTTTAGGCCTTTGTCCTCTTCCCCGCTCCACTGAGAGTCTCTATTCCCTCATACCACCACCTCTTCACCATAGCTCCACCACCAAGTCTTCCTTGCCCCTTCCCCAACCTCCACGATCTTCCTCCCTCTCCCTCAGCTCTATCCAGCCCTCCTTCGGCCCCTACAATCTTCACATTGAGCCCACCTTTCCACTAAAGTCCCTAAAATCCTCGAACCTACAAATCCTACAAATCCCATTGACTCCCCATTAAATTGCACATTTGGTCCTACACATTGCTCTCAATAACACCCAAATCTATCCCCCATGTCTCCTATGCATCCGACCTCGCCTTGATAAGTACTCTTAACTAGTTTTCATTTTCGCCACATTGTACAAATATATCCATTTATTTTTAGTAATATTTATCCTTGGGTTTTTGCTGCGCTCATTCAGTGGACGTATAATTTTATGTTCCTTGCACTTTAATTTATAGCACTCTCATCCATTTGAAATTATTACTTGCTAGTTCTGATTGAATTTATTGTAATCAATTGTGATTGTTTATGCCAATTTTAAATTTCTGTTATTTACTTAATTGCTCATCAGGTATTTGCATGTTGAAACATATATCTGCATCACATTAGTGGTAGGTTAGTCGTGATTCCATTTTGCATCTGTTGCTTGCCTGGTTGCATTTATTTAATGACTTAGTTTCTCATTTTTCAGGTTCTGAAAAAAGAATTTCCGAAGGGTGTTGATCTTGTATATGAATCTGTTGGAGGACAAATGTTTAATATATGCTTAAATGCGTTAGCAGTCTATGGGAGACTTATCGTAATTGGAATGATTTCTCAGGTGATTAATTTATTCGTTTTCTATGTTACTAAAATTTAACTTCTCTTATTTGGTGGCATAATATTTTGGCATTCTTCAACTTTTAGTTTATCGATTAATCAGTTGTAGTACTGGAGGATTTATTTGTTTGCATTATTTAACTTTTTATTATTATTGAAGATAATGTCATTGTGTGACAAAAGTAGCTAATGATTTAATAAATTTTTATTTTATAGAAATAGTTTGAATGCCATTTATCAAAGATAAGGGAATTGAAATAGAATTATGTGCTTTGGACATGCACATTGGAGGGAAAAAGTGCACATTAGAAGAGTAGACTAAATTATATTGAAGGATTAAGATGAATAGTTGTAAATCTAAGATAACATAGGTAACAATCGGTCAAAATGATTCATGAGGAATATTCTAGAGGGAAAAATAGAACCTATATCTTCGTTAGGGAAAACACCCTTTTATATGACAAATAAAGGGGGCCAATACAGTAGTCCCCAAGCAATTTTAGACAAATATACACAGTCTGACTAACTTTTAGACTTCCCCACAGCATGAAGTATATATATCAGTCATGCCCAACTTAACACACATCGGAGGAGGCATGAAGAGGTTTAATGAAAATGTTCACATATTGCTCTTTAGAAGTAACAAACAGAGTGCATACTCTCCCATTGAGAACTTCCTCTCTGATGAAGTGACTATCCACATCTGTATATGTGATTCTCTCATGGAGCACTAAGTATAATTTGGCTATATAAATCACTTATTTGTTGTCACAATAGTACAAATGTACAATACATAGGAATATCCTTCATTATAATTCTAAGCCGCTTCAGTTCACAGGAAGTTTGTGCCTTATCATGGTATTCTACCTGATGTGGATCAGCTATGTCATCCGCATAACTAGAGTCAAAATATGCCTTATTAAGTAGATGACTAGTTATTTTGAACCACTGACCCTTACCAGGAGATCTCTTAATATACTCCAGTATCTTCATGGTTGCATCAAGATGACATTATTTAAGAGTACTCATAAACTATTTGACTCTTTCTAACTACAAATGTAATGTTTAATCTCATTACAATGAGGTCAATGAGCTTGCCAACCAGGTACCTATAATGAGTAAGTGGTCTCTGGAAGAAGGTCAATGAGATACTTCCTCTGAGATAATAACTTTGTTGCATATCACAATCTCAATTGCAAAAAAAGCATAATGGTACACCCATTCTTTATATGCAAAGTTTTCACACAAATAATCTTTTTTTTTCTTTTATTCCATTAGTGCTATTATATGTAAGAATGATTCCGCCCACATAGACCGCAAGAACCACAAAAGTTGTGATGGGGTCTCCCACAATTTATAGGAAATCCGGGCTGTGGTTAAACATGGTCCCATTACCCCCACCAACTAGGGGGTTGGTAGTAACCACCGCGCGCGTCCAATCCATGTGCAATCCGCGCGCGCGATCCCATAATACGCGCGACCAACTGCCCGTGGCCGGCCATCCGCCGCCTCCGCCCGAACGGCCTCCGTGAGGCCGGCGCTCGGGCGGCCTCTGCCTGGCCGGCCTCCGTGAGGCCGGCGCCCTGGCGGCCTCCGTGAGGCCGGCGCCCTGGCGGCCTCCGTGAGGCCGGCGCCCTGGCGGCCTCCGTGAGGCCGGCGCCCTGGCGGCCTCCGCCTGTCCGGCCTCTGTGAGGCCGGCACTCGGGCGGCCTCCGCGCGGCTGGACTCCATGAGACCGACGCCCGGATGGCCTACCCCTGGCCGGCCGGCGCCGGGCGGCCTTTGCCTGCCCGACTCTCGTGAGGCCGGCACAGGCGTCGCCCAGTCGGCCTCAATGAGGCCGGAGCCCGGGTCTAGGCGCACCCCATCCCAGCCGGATTCCTGCTAGTACCCGAAGTCTAGGCGCACCCCGTCCCCCCAGCCAGATTCAAACTTCCAAACATTGAATCTTACGACGGGACCGAGGATCCCCTGGAACATGTGAACCACTTCATCACCGTTCTCCAAATTTACAATTCTTCCAACCAGCTCCTCTGCCAGGTGTTCCCAGTCACGCTAAAATGCCAAACCAGGACATGGTTCCACTCCCTTCGGGAAGGAACAATTTGAAACATTGCAGAATTGACTCAGCAGTCCCTTGACCAGTTTGTTCCTAGACGGAGGATTGTAAATGACCCTTCTCATATTTCAGAGATCCGTCAAAATGAAGGGGAGACCCTTAAAGAGTTTTTCCGTCGATTTACGACCAAGGCAAGCCAAATACCTGGAGTAGACCCCAAGCTCATGCGAGGAGTCTTCCTCGGAGGACTCCGCCCCAGCATATTGTACTCCGCTTTGATGAGGGATACGGCCCCTAGTTATCCTCGCGCATAAAGTAGAAGCACAAATTGTGGCTAATGAAGCCATTGAAGCCCATCATTGACAATTTGATGGAGGAGCAAAGAGGAAGAGAGAAGAACTGGCCCCGCCGACCGTAGGATCGCCGCAGGGACCTCCCTCCCAGAGCCACACAAGAGTACACGTCACTCAATACGTTGCTTGCTAACATGCTATATGCAATCCAGGATGATCCGGCACCACGAAGACCAAGATAGATCCTAGATGGAAAGGGGGATCGAACAAAGTATTGTGAGTTCCACTGGGAACCGGTCACACCACCGAAGAATGTGTCAAGATAAACGATGAAATCGAACGACTCATTAGGTAAGGCGTCCTCGGAAGGTTCCTCTAGGATCAGACTCGAAGCCACTAGGCACAGCCAAGGAGGGAGAAACCACCTACGTAGCAGGAAGCGCAGGGGGGGAGACAGGTAGTCAGAATAGTGGAGACTATCTCTGGTTTCTCCTTTGCCACTGCCAATTCTATTGCTCAGCCCCTGGGAGAGAGGAGAAAGCACGACCAGCAAAAACGATAAGCTTTGAAGATGAAGACCTGAAGAGACTACCCACACCACATCAGGACCCACTTGTCATCAGCGCAGAGATCGGTGATCCCAGTTTTCACGTCAAGCGGATACTGGTAGACAATGCCAGTTCAATGAATGTCATATTCATGCCCGTTCTTCGTAGCATGAAAATATCAAAAGAGAGGCTCTAGCCAACTTCTGGGCCCATCTACGGTTTCAGCGGCGGACCTGTCCCGGTCAAAGGCATTATCGTTCTCCCAGTCACCCTGGGGAAATTCCCGAAGCAGGTTCCTCACAACGTCCTGTTTGTGGCAGTCAAAACATAATCGCCCTACAACGCTATCTTTGGCCGACCACTCCAAATCACTTTTGGGGCGATTCCGTCCATTCCACATTTGGCAATGAAGTTCATCACCCCCGCAAGCATCAGAGTTGTAAGTGAAAACTAGGAAGCCGCTCGCACATGCTACCTGCAGCAGATGCAACCTAGACAAGGAGCAACTATGCACCTTGGAGCAACCAACGCCTGAGAAGCATGTGAAGAAAAGCTTGGAATCAGGCAGAAATGCCCTGGATCGAATGTTCGCCCTTCTCCCCCGCAGTAGGTCATGGCGTTGCCAGGGCAAGCCCCCCTCGCTTTCGCCAAACAGTCGGTAGGGTCTACCCCTCGCCATCTCCGAGGTCTTGCTCCAGTGACCTCTCACTACCCCGGATCAAAGGTTCACCCTTCTCCCCTGCGGTAGGTCACAGCGCCGTCAGGGCCCGCCCCCTCACTGTTGCCCAGGTTCGAAGGTTCGCCCTTCACCACCACAATCAGTGACACCCCCCGGTTCGATTGTCTTGACTTCTACCCGTTTAGAAGTGTCTGCCCTTCACCATAGTAGGTTGAGACGTCGTCCGGGTCTCGTCCTTCAAACGCCAACCAATCAGCGACATCCCCCAGCTCGACGCTCTGACCTCTCACTAACCGGCTATAAGTGTTCGCCCTTTGCTCTAGTAGTAGGTTGAGACATCGCATGGGTCTCGTCCCTCAACAACGAACATCCAAAAAGAAGATCATAGTCACACACAAAGTGAAGGTGCTAAAACCACCCAAGCTCAAAACAAGGCTCTACGCCAGAAATATCTACATACAAAGATGTGATACGAAGAGGGCATCGAAAATGTCGCTAATAAAAGATACTATAAAGTACGAGTACATAAACTAAAATACATATACAAAGTCTGCCACACAGCGACAGAAACATACAAATAGAACTAACATGAAGTACATGTGCAAAGATACAAAAACGAGACCACTACTCACTCATTACATCAACATCAGAATCGGAGCCCGAGCCTTCGTCTTCAGAAAGATCATCAAAGCCAAGGCTAGAAACGTCGCAGGTAATCCGAACTTTTTTCTCCAAACAACAATCTGCTCAGCGGTAAACGAGGAGCGCAGATGCGTTGGCCGACCCTGCACACAACGCCTCGGTACCTGTTAAGAAAAACATGTCAAATTACGTGAAATAAAGATGCAAAAAAATGTCAAAAGCCCGCACAAGCAAGCCCAGGAAGGACCACCCTGCAGCACGCACGACGCGAAGGTGTGCCCCGCGCGCAGTATGCGGGTCCACCGCGCGCGCACAGTGCACGGGACCTTCCCATACGAGCATGAGTAGAGTACGGGTTCACTCGCGCGCACGTAAGGGCCCGCACGCGACTGCTCCACGCGGGGAATTCCGCGTGCGCGACTGCCCCACACAGGGGAATCCCGTGTGTGCAACCTGCTCGTGTACATCTCGCTCGGGCGCGCCTCACCCGCGTTTTTCCTCTGGTCTCTTTTGAGCCTTACCTTGGCATTTCTTCCGCCTCCACCTACGTTTTCCGGCTCCCCTTCATCCGCCACCACCATGGTTGCGACAATTCAGTCTCACTCAAAAGTCCCCGCTCTTCTCCCGCTCAGGCTCTGAACACCGAGGACTTTGGGGGGCAAATGATGAGGTCTCCCACAATTTAAAGGAAATCTGGGGTGCGGTTACCCATAGTCCCATAACCCCCACTAACTTAATGGGTGGTTATGAAAGTAACCACCACGCGCTCGATCGGCGCACTCGATCCATATGCGATCCACCCGCGCAATTCCATAATACGCACGACCAACCGTACGTGGTCGGCCTACCGGGCCGACAGCGACCTCCGTGAGGCCGACGTTGGGTGGCCTTCGCCCGCCCGACCTCCTTGAGGATAGCTCTCGATAGGGCTCCATGAAGCCGGCGCCCGGGCGGGCTCCATGAGGCCGGCGCCTGGCAACCTCCGCGAGGCCAGCGTCCGGGCGGCCTTCGCGAGGCCGAGGAGGGCGTCACCCGATCGAACTCCCTGAGGTCGGCGCCCGGACGGCCTCCGAGAAGTCGTCGCTCGGGCGGCCTTCGCCCGGTCGGCCCTCGCGAGTCCGACGCAGGCGCCGCCTGATTGGCCTCCGTGAGGCCGGTGCACGGGCGGCCTGCGCCCGGGCAGCCTCCGTGAGGCCGGCGCCCGAGCGACCTCCCCAACCGGCCTCCTCAGGGTCCTTCCCGGTCGGCTTCCCGGTTGGCCCTTCCCTATCGGCCGCCCGGTCGGTCCTCTCTGACTGAATCTCCCCCGGTCGCCCTCCATTCGACCACCACCGTCTGATCGCCTTCCCACTATCACCGCCGTCCATTACGTGGGTAGCCATCCACGTAACCACTAGTGTAACCACCTTTAATTGTGGGTATAAATATCCGAAATTACTACGGCCTACGAATAACAAAATTATAAAAATAATACGCATCTTAAAATATTTTGGAAACGGTCTGCAATTAGTAATTTGGGTGATTATGATCTGCGGATAACCACATAACTACTGTAAACACCTCTAGGGCCTATAAATAGGACCTCATACCCCCTCTCATTCTAACTTTTTTCCTCTCAGTTTTCTCCTCCCACAAGCCAGAGCTCTGCCAAAATCCTCCTACGAGCTGCCTCCCAAGCTTTGAAGATCTGTCAGAGCCCGCGACGCTCCTAAGTGCGAGGCATTTCGCCAGCCTTCCTTAGTAATCGTTCCTGCGCGTAAAGCATTCCACCAGCCTTCCTCAGCGATGCTGTTGCGCACAGCCGCCAACGCTTAATGTCAGGACAAGGACAACGAGCATTCTCCTTCATCAGAGAAGACAAAGACAGAGTTTTGCGAGTGGTGGCATGTCACCCTCCGAGTAAGCTACATTCTTTCTCAGCCCCCAAGCTGTAACGAGGAGTTGTCTATCGCCCTCTATTTTCTCCAAAACCTTGTAAAAACAACAAATAGTGAAGTTTGATAGGCACCAAACCGGTCACGTGTTTTTTTACCTAATTCATGGGTTTTCCACATTAAAAATCTGTTTATCCATTTCTCTACTTTTTCTTTGGCTGATTGCGCGCTCGACCGCTCTACGAGCTAAGACAGCCAAGTTTAGTCCGGTCTATCGAGAGCTTCGAGTGACCCGGAACAAGTTGTATTTTCTTTCTCACAAAGATTTAATAATCTCCATGGCTTCAACAGAATCCAACAATGTGAATGGTCTGATTGAACTTGTCAAACTATTTTTTGGGATCTGTTTGTCGCTATATATGACCGTCTTTTGTTTACAAACTTTACACTCCCCTAAAGCAATATTTCTTGGAGATTTCTTCATTTGTATTGTTTCCATTAGAGTGTCATATAAGAAAATAAAATTGACATCAAGTTTGAATATATGCCAATCCTTATTCACTACTATTGAGAATGTAACTCTAAAGAGCTAATAGATGTGGCGAGAGAAAATATCGAAGAAGTCAACCCCAAATATCTGGGTAAAGCCCTTAGCAACGTGCCATGTTTTGTACTTGTCCATCTGACAAGAATTCAATGACGATGATCCCTCTATATCCGGGAACAAGAGTCCAAGTATCGCAGGATTGGTGAGCAGACATCACATACATAGCTTCCTTCTCATTTATAACTATCTTTCATCACACAATGATAATAGCTTCCATGTATTAGTAAGGAACGATAGTGGATAACAAATCCAATGCAAATATATTGCAAGAAGCTTCGAAATACTTATAAGATACTACACTGGCATTGAGGTGTTGTGTATTAGGGTTTAGGGAGAGAGACCTCCGGAGAAATGGGATGTCGGCTTTGGAATTGTTGGATGAAACTTATCATATCTCTAGTCGTATGACTAGTAGAAATGGAATAAGCTACTTACCTTGAGTGGCAGTACATATGCTATTTGAAGTGGATGAAACAGAAGAGACCCCGGCAAAATTACTTGGAAGTGGTAATAATGGCCTTTATGTCAGTTAGAGGTAGGTACCTGTCAGTGCCACATGCAGAGAAGGGAGCTTGTAGCTAGCTGCGCAAGTAGTTCAGTTTGGGTCTGGCCCAAACCAAAAAGGACTGGCCATTTTATTCCCCTAATTGAACTGAACCTGAACTGATAGGTTTAGCTTAATAATCAGGGTGGTTTGGGGAAGTTTTTGATTTCTTATGTAAACCTGAAATAACTCATTTTTACTTTTATCTTATTCTTGGTTTCATGAATCACTAGATACAATCTTGAGATTTGTGTCTCTAATGGTAAATGTAGAAGTAGAGAAACCTCCAACCTTGTATATACTTCTTGAATGAATAATTACAAGTATGAATACATTTATATAGGAAGAGAGTAAGGAGAGAAGATCCCAATCCAAGATGTGGGACTAAAAATAAGAAATAAATGGGCCTTATAAATGGGCTTTTACACGGTCTTTTCTAACACTCCCCCGCAAGCTAGAGCGTACAAATCGTAGGCGCCAAGCTTGGATAAAAACTGATAGTATAACGGTCTGGAGAGAGCTTTGGTCAAAATATCGGCAACTTGATTTGTAGCAGAAACATGCTCCAGGTCTACCTTCTTTGACTGAACTTTTTCCCGAATAAAGTGGCAGTCAACTTCAATATGCTTTGTGCGTTCGTGAAATACCGGGTTCTTGGCAATATGTATTGCTGCTTGACTATCACAAAATAGGATCGCCGGTGATGAGAGACGGACACCCAAATCTCCCAGAAGGCTCTCAAGCCATGTTAACTCGGACACTACCGAAGCCATGGCCCGGTACTCAGCTTCAGCAGAAGATCTAGCAACCACATTCTGTTTCTTGCTACGCCAGGTTATGAGATGACCACCAAAGTAGGTACAGAAACCAGATGTAGATCGCCTATCATCAACAGATCTTGCATAGTCAGCGTCCGAGTATGCAACGAGGGATAGTGATGTGGATGGCTTGTACAGAAGCCCTTGTCCTGGAGCGTTCTTGAGATACCGAAGAATGCGCTCGACAGCTTGAAGATGAGATGTCCTAGGAGCATGAATAAATCGGCTCACGACTCCAACGGCAAAGGAGATGTCTGGTCGAGTATCTGTGAGGTAGATCAGTTTCCCAACCAGGCGTCTGTAGTATTCCGGATTTGTAAGTAGCTCATCGGAGTCAGAACTATGGGTCGAGAGCCTGTGATTAGCATCCATTGGAGTATCTGTAGGTTTGCATCCCGAATAACCAGCATCATGAAGAAGATCCATACAATACTTCCTTTGAGATAATACAAGGCCATCAGGCCGTCGTGCAACCTCAAGCCCCAGAAAATACCGTAGATTACCAAGATCTTTGGTCTGAAAGGCGGAGTTTAATTGTTGTTTGGTATGTAGTATTCCTGTAGTGTCATCTCCAGTGATGAGGATATCGTCAACATAGACAAGTAGAATCACAGTTCCGGTTGGCTGGTGTCGTGTGAAGAGAGAGAAGTCAGTCGAGCTCCTAGTAAAGCCAATATCGCGGACTACTTTGCTGAATTTGTCAAACCAGACACGCGGGGACTGTTTGAGACCATAAATGGATTTTCGAAGATGACACACCCGAGACTCCCCCGTGGTCTCAAACCCGGGTGGTTGATGCATATAAACAGTTTCCTGAAGATCACCATTGAGAAAGGCATTCTTCACATCCAGCTGATAGAGAGGCCAATGACGATGCACAACCAAGGAAAGAAGAACCCGGACCGTGTTCAATTTGGCCACGGGAGAGAAAGTTCCCTCGTAATCAAGGCCGTGTTGCTGAGTAAAACCCTGGGCCACGAGGCGGGCCTTCAGACGCTCAACAGACCCATCCGCGGTATGTTTGACAACAAATACCCACTTGCAGCTGACACAGTGTTGGCCAGCAGGAAGGGACACGAGATCCCAAGTCTGATTAGCCCAAAGAGCCCTCATTTCATCCTCCATGGCCGCCCGCCAGCCGGGGTGTTGAAGCGCCTCCTGCACAGTGTTAGGAATAGAAATCGAGGAAAGAGAAGAGGCAAAGGCGTAGAGAGGGGGAGCGAGCCGGTGGAGAGAGACGTAGTTGGCGAGGGGATGAGCCGTAGAAGCAGGAGCAGAATCTGCCGACGCTGGAGTGTCACTGGGAGCAGGGAGCTGGGGCAGGGAACCATCCTTGGAGCCGCGACGAGTATAGACACGAATAACGGGCGGAGGAACTTTGGGAGCAGGAAGAGAGGAGGGTAGAGAGGAAGGTGCCGTGGGAACCGCAGGGCGAGGCAGAGCAGGAGAGGAACTCGGGGAGGAGGAAAGTGAGTGAAAGGGCTGGTCTTCGCAGAAGGTGACATCCGCGGAGACAACCGTCCGGCCAGTGGAAGGGGAGTAGCAAACATACCCCTTTTTAGTACGGGAGTAGCCCACAAACATATATTTGGCCGCACGAGGAGCGAGTTTGTCTAGTGGAGGGCCAAGAAGGTGAACATAACAGACGCACCCAAAGACCCGTGGAGGTAGAGAGGTGGGTTTGGTAGTATGATAGAGGAGGTCGAGAGGAACGGCAAAATCAAGAACAGAAGAAGGGAGCCGATTAATGAGATGACAGGCTGTGGAAACGGCGAAATTCCAATATTCAATTGGAACCTGCATTTGAAACATGAGGGAGCGAGCAACATCGAGTAAATGACGATTCTTGCGTTCGGCCACCCCATTTTGTTGAGGGGTATAGGCACACGAAGTTTGATGGATAATGCCAAACTCGGTGCAGATGGAGGAGAAGGCGCGCCCTGTATATTCGCGAGCATTATCAGTGCGGAGGATTTTGAGGGGGGTGGCGAACTGCGTACGGACTTCAGTAACAAAGGCACGAAAGACAGTTGTAAGCTCAGTACGATCATGCAGTAAATAGAGCCACGTAGTACGCGAGTAGTCATCTATAAAAGTGACAAAATATCGATAACCATAGATACTAGGGACCCTGTAAGGACCCCATACATCAGAATGAACTAAGGATAACGGAGTACTACTCCGGGTACAAGTAGGGGGAAAAACAGAACGGTGGTGTTTGCCGTAGATACATGATTCACACGAAAACTCCTGTAATGGAACATCAGGAAGAGCCCGCTTGAGAATCGGAAAAGGAGCATGGCCAAGGCGACGGTGCCAGTCAACAGACGAGACGGCGGATAGAAGAGTGGGTTGAGTATCCAGGAGGTAAAGCCCATTCACCAGCTGCCCCCTACCAATGATACTCCGGCTGCGACGATCCTGCATAAGAAAGGAAGAAGGAGAAAAAATTATTGAACAGTCAAGGTCGTTTGTCAGGCGACTAACGGACAGCAAATTAAAAGGAGAGCCCGGAACGTGAAAAACCGAGGGAAGAAAAAGGGCCGGGGTAAGTTGGAGGGCAGCAGCACCAGAAACCGAGAGGGTGTCACCATTGGCCACCGTGATACTCGGGGGGTGAGCCAGCTGGAGATATTTGGAGGGCTTCTGGGAAGTAATATGGTGAGTAGCACCGGAATCAACGATCCAGTGAGGGCTGGGAGAGAGACAGGTTATACCTTCCGCAGAAAAGGTCGCAACCGAGCCGGAGGAGCGGCTAAGAACACCCTGGAGCTGATGGAGTTGGGTGCGGAGCTCATCAATATCATGTTGAGTAGTGGAGGCCGGAGCCATGGCAGGAGCAGGAGCATCAGAGGAAGTGGCAGCGAGGTGGGGAGGGAACCCATGCTTGCTATAACAGGTGGCCTCCAGATGACCACCCCGGCCACAATATGTGCATTTGAGAGACGAGCGGCCACCACGACCACGGCCCCTGGAGGGAGGCCGGCCACCCCGAGTGGAAGAGCCACGAGCAGGAGGTGGAGTGGGAAGAAGAGGCTGTTGGAGAAGAGCAGGGGCAGAGCCGGAAAGGGCCTCCATAGGAGGCGTAACTCGAAGTAGCATGGAGCAGACGTCAGACAGTGACGGAGTAGTGGTGGAAGAGAGGATCTGGGCCCGAACACTATGCAGGTGAGGCGGAACCCGGGACATCATCATCGCGATGGTAACAGCCTCTTTCTGGGCCCGTTGAGTAGCAAGATCCGTGGTAGGAGGTTGATGTTGAATCCATGCCTCAGCAAGAGTCTTGGCCTGAGCAACAAAGGAAATCATGTCGCCAGGAGAACCAGGAGCAAGATTCTGGAGGCTGGAGATAATATCATAAAGGTGCTGAAGACTGTTTTGCCCCGAGTAAAAGGAGTGGAGCTCTTCCCACATGGCCTTGGCCGTATCATGATACATGGCCATCCGATAGGGTTCGGTGTCCATAGAGTTGAGGAGCCAGGACTGGACCCGACCGTCATCTCGGAGCCAATCATCCGACGGGACAGCAGGGGTAGCCCGAGTCAAGTGGTGGAGAAGACCCTTCGTCTGCAGTACACGACGAACAGAGTGGACCCATTCAACAAAATTGCGTTTGCCCGTCAAAGAGATAGTAGTAATGCGCAGTTCATCGCGAAGTTCAGAAGCTGGAGGGGCCTCACGGGCTGGTGGAGCAGAAGTAGCAGCAGAGGCGTCGGAGGACATCAAGCTAGCAGAAGAACTAAGCCGGGCGGCTTGACCAGGGAGGCCGGGCGGCTTGGAGAAGAAGGAAGCTGAGCGGCTTGACCAGGGAGGCCGGGCAGCTTGGAGAAGAAAGAAGCCGGGCGGCTTGACCAGGGAGGCCGGGCGACTTGAAGAAGAAAGAAGCCGCTCGGCGAGCAGAAGGAGGTCGCGCGGCTAGGAGAAGAGGAAGTCGCTCGGCTAGCAGAAGGAAGCCGCTCGGCTAGCAGGGAGGCCGGCGACTTTGGAGAAGAAAGAAACCGCTCGGCTAGCAGAAGGAAGCCGTGCGGCTAGGAGAAGAGGAAGTCGCTCGGCTAGCAGAAGAAGGAAGCCGGGCAGACACGGGAAGACCGCACGGTCAGAGAGGGAGACCGGACGGGAGAGAAAAGGGAGAAAGAGTGGACCCCACGTGAGAGAAGGTTATAAAAGAGGAAGAAAAGAAGAGAAGAAGGGAGAGCAGAGGGGAAGATAGAGGAGAAGCGGGTAGGGAGGAACAGGCCGCCGGAAGCGGCGGCTTGGGCAGGAGGGAAACAGGCCGCGCGGTCAGCAGGGTGACCAGGCGGTTAGCAGGCAGACAGGGAGACCGGTGCCTCTGATACCATGTAGAAGTAGAGAAACCTCCAACCTTGTATATACTTCTTGAATGAATAATTACAAGTATGAATACATTTATATAGGAAGAGAGTAAGGAGAGAAGATCCCAATCCAAGATGTGGGACTAAAAATAAGAAATAAATGAGCCTTATAAATGGGCCTTTACACGGTCTTTTCTAACAGTAAACATAAGTACTCTGATGTATCCCTATCACGCGACACATGCTCGCATCCAACAATTTCCAACACGAGGAAAAAACACTATACGTGCCTCTTATTAATTGTTCATATAGTGGTTGACATGATCAACATAAAAGAACACCCTCATAAAGCCACTAGTCTAAAGAGTTATCATTCAATTCTTGCTTACATTCTGAGTTATATCTTGATTGTATCTTTCAATACATACCATCCTCTCGTTCCCCTTAAGGATCTATGTATCTATTGGCCTCTGGGCTCGACTAACGAGTCACCCGCATAGACCAACTAGTCAGGACTTATTATTTGATTTATTCCACGGTTGGGTCAGACGATATATCCATCGAAGTATGAAATTGTCTAAGAAATGAAGGAATTTTATGACTTACATGTTTTTTCAATAAGATACTGAAGTCAAAAAGAATGTCAGACCAATGAAGAGAGTTTTTTTGGTACATTTGTATAAGAGTAAATGAGATGTACAAAATTGTATTAATTTCAGAGGAATTAAATTGATGAGTCATATCATGAAATTCTGGGAACGGGTAATTGAAAGAAGAGTAAGACGATAGACTAACATCTCGGAGAATCAATTTGGATTCATGTCAGGGCGGTCGACCATGGAAGTTATACATCTATTAAGGATACTCATTGACAACTATCGAGAAAGAAAACAAGATTTGCATATGTTCTTTATTGATCTTGAGAAGGCTTATGATAGAGTTCCAAGAGAGGTATTATGGATAGTCGTAGAAAAGAAAAGTGTAAATGTATCATATATTGACATAATCAAAGATATGTATACAAATTTAGTGACAAGTGTGAGGACATCTGGAGGATTAACACAGGAATTCCCTATGACCGTTGACTTACATCAAGGTTCAACTTTAAGCGCTTATCTCGTTACCCTTATCTTAGATGAGCTCACCAGACATATCCAAAAAGCAATACCTTGGTGTTTATTGTTTTCGGATGATATCGTTTTGGTTGATGAGACACGTGAGTGTGTAAACGCAAAACTTGAATCTTGGCGAGACCCTTTAGAAAAGAAGGGTTTTAGGTTGAGTAAGGAAAAGATGGAATATATGGAGCTTAAATTTAACAGTACAAGAAGGACGAATGACTTTGTTATTAAGTTATGTGATCAAGATATTAGTGAGTGTTTTAAATATCTTGGATCGATAGTTCAAAAAGATAGAGGTATTGATAAAGATGTGGCACATAGAATCCAAGCGGGTTGGTTGAAGGAGAGGCGCGTCTGGGATCTTATGTGATCGTAAAGTACCACTAAAACTTAAGAGCAAGTTTTACCGTACTACAATTAGACCCGCGATGCTCTATGGCTCTGAGTGTTGGGCAGTGAATTGGGTACATGAGGAAAAAATGGGGGTTGCGGAGATGAGAATGCTTAGGTGGATGTGTGGACACACGAAACTGGATAAAATTAGGAATGAATGTATCAGGGATAAGACAGGAGTAGCACCAATTGCAAAGAAGATGTGAGAAGCTCGACTAAGATGGTTTGGACACGTACAAAGGAGACCATCAGAGGCACCTGTTAGGCGTTGTGAGAGTCTAGTCACTAGACATGTTAAACGAGGGAGGGGTAGATCAATAAAGTCTTGGAATGAAACTATAAGGAAAGACATGTTGTACTTAGGCATTAGTGAGATTATGACAAAAGATAGGGCACAATGGCGACAAAGGATCCATATAGCCGGACCCACTATAGTGGGATAAAGGCTTGGGTGTTGTTTGTTATTTTATTCTTACATTATATGTCTCATATTGTATTGACATATTTCATTACCTATCAATGCAATTTACACATTCCCATGTTAACTAGCATATTCCTCTAATAAAACTTCCATCTGGAACATTCACATAATCATTTCATGAGGGTCTTTATTTCATAATATTTTCATACTTGAATTATAATACAACTTAATTCCTAGGATGAATGAACATAGTTTTTTTAACTGATTCCTAGGACGAATGAACATAGTTTTTTTAACTGATTATGACATCACTTTAAGCTATTTGTTACATTATCTACTTGTGATATGTCTAACTAAGATCTTGTGATATGTCTAACTAAGATGAAGTGAATTTCTTGCATCGACGTCGGCATCTGTAGAGACGACACACCGGCATGGTTGTCTAGATTATTCTGAAATCTATACAAAGTTCTTCTCCGATCTACGATGAAAATGTCGTAATCTCCTCATTTCTCCAATCTGCGCTATGAACCCTAAATGAAGTCAATACACGAATCAAAACAAAACTGTAATTAATTTCCTTTCTCTTATGATTGACTGAAATCTTAAAAAAAGAATGTCTACTAGGAGAAAGAGGAAGCTATTAAGTGAGATAATGAAAAAAAATCTCACATTACCCTATGAGCTGGATCCAACAAAAAAGGAGAAGTTACGACTGTTGGTGAGTGAGGAAAAGAAATCGCCAGCAAAACCGGTGTAACTGTGAAGAAGGCATCACATATTGATGCGCTATCGGCAAGTGCACCGGTCGCACAAGTAATATAAAGTGGAGAGTCTCCCCAAGTATCAATCTCAGAGGAATGCATGTTGGGGCATGCGTTTCGATTGCTTAGAAAATCAATTATAAAAATTTTAAAATATGGAAATTTGGTTTGGTTTGAGTGATTAGCGCTAGAAGAAATAAAACTACAACTTCGTGGGTCGCACACGCCGCTTCACTTGGCGAATGGATTATACAGGCCGTTAACACTGTTTGGCTAGGCGGATGGACAAGAAGGCTAGCGGATGGGGTGGAAACACCAGTGGATTTGAGGGTCGCAATCACCTTGTCACAACGCTCACAACTAGCAATTGCTAGTGTGGCAACAACTATCACAACGCTTATGGAATGGAAATGGGGTGTAACCTCCACACATACAAACCACAAAAAGCATTTCAAAGACATAAAATTAGCATTAACATAAAGAGGTTCATGTGTACACCATCTAAATGTGAGGGAAGAAATATTCAAACTACAACAAGAGGAATAAAGTGCGTGAAATAGAACCAAGTCTGAAGGCTCATTGAGGATTCTCGGGAGGAATCGACGGGGCGTCACTCCGCGTCATTGCTCGGTCCAGAACTGACGTCCGGGGTACGAGAGGTCTCCCACCTCCTCTCACTTTACCCGTCTTCTTCGGTAGATCACTTCTTGGCCGCGTCTCTAGCAAAAGACCTCCCTTGGTGCAGAGAGAAAAGCTTCAAATCCCTTCTTGAAGGCTCAGGGTGAGGGAGGCGGCCTTGGGAAAAGCCCTAGTGGAAGGAAGATGAAGGAAGCCCAGAGCTCCTCCCTAAGGTGGGCGACGATACAGGGCGGAACTGGAGCGTCTGGCGCGAAACAGGCGAAAGTCTCGAAACAGGGCAACAATCTGCGCTTAAATACCCAATTCTATAAAAAATGAATTCGCACGGTTGAACGCACGACCGTGTGTGCGAAACCGTGTGATATTTAACGAGAAAATTTCAAATAGGTTGATGGTCCGCCCGTGCGATTTTTACTCACGCACGGTTGAAACAATCATGCACGAACAAAAACGCACGGGCCGGGACAGACTACTATATTATCCGGCCAACCAGCAGCTCGTGCGATTTTCTCCTCGCACGGTTGAAATCAACCGTGCGTGGAGGAAACACACGACCAATAAAAATTATATTTTTTTTGGACAAAACAGGTTACTCGTGCATTTTACTCTCGCACGGTTGAAATTGATCGTGCGTGACCAAAATGCACGAGCGGTGGCTGACCACTGATTTTCAGCACAATGATCTCGCACAGGCAAAACAACTCGTTCGCGAAGAAACATCTCATCCAGGGCGAGGAAACGCACGGACAAAATGCCCGTGCAGGAAGGAAAAACGCACGACCGTGCAAAATATACAGAATTAATCAAGGGATTGAGCTCTGCCCCCGTGTGTCCAAAACCATAACAAGAATAGAAAAAACACAACGGCGAGCACCATGCGCTTACCACCAGCAAAATAGTGCGCACTTGCACATCACAACGGGCAAAATGTGCACTTAGTGTGAGAATGCGGAACTATGTGAATATGAGCGATAATGAACTAGAAGTGAAGTGCAAGTGTGTGAAGTTGAGCCCAGATGAGTCCGAAAAACCCTATATAAATTGGACTCATCACATATCTACTAGATTCAATGAAGAAAGATAATCGACTAGGTACAACGACTGAGGAAGTGTCGGCCTCTGACTGTGTGGTTGATTGAGTGGACAAAAAATCTCCATCAGCTGTTGGTATGAAAGTGGGAGAGGGAGGCCCTCCTGTGTGCGCTCCATGAAGGAGGGGCAACGACTGCGCCCCAGTCGACGAAAGAAGAAGTGGGTTGCTGCGAAACAACCTCCTTGCTTCCACAGAAGAAGAACCCTAGATCGTGACTCCTATCCCCTTGCAACGTGAGGTGTCGGTTTCAACTCGGGAACGACTCGTCGATCCGAAAAAGAATGGCATCGCTTGACTCGGGTGGAGGAAATAACCTGCCCGTGGGTGGGTGATTTAGTATATATGATTAACAATTAGGTTTTATTTATGTTACATAAACGTCATTGCTCACTGGAATCTTATTATCTTAACATGAAATGCTCTTGCGCCTTCTAGGTTGAGTAAAAAATCAGGTCGTAAAATTCTCCATTAATAAAAAAATGTTTATTGTTATAATTATTGTGTAAAATTAGGAGTTACAAGCATAATACCTCAATCTATGGTGGCGATAATGACACTAATATTGTACAGACCCTGGAATTTAAAATCTGTATGACGGGTCAAATTTTGGATGTTACATGGTAGTTGTAATTGAGACTGTTTAGGGGTTATGGCCTTTATGGAAGGGGCAGTAGTGGTTATGAGTAGTTGTAGAGTAGTTATTTGGTAGTTATTGAGTAGTGAGTGGGAGCTATTATAGTTTAATGGAGTGAGAAGGTGATGCGGCACAGGAGTCCACCTGCCCGCCACCTTGGCATCACCACCAAGGGGCCCACCTGGAGTCAGCACCATGCGGCTTTATCAGGCCCGCGGGCCGTACACCCCAACCAGCTCTCCGCCATGGCATCACCACCATGCGGCAGGTTGTTGAGGGCAGGGCTCGATCCCCAGACCTCCTAGATAAGAGGCATTCACCAGCGCTCTCATCACCAACTGATCCGTACTTTTATGATGTGGCACAGGAGTCCACCTGCCCGCCACCTTGGCATCACCACCAAGGGGCCCACCTGGAGTCAGCACCATGCGGCTTTATCAGGCCCGCGGGCCGTACACCCCAACCAGCTCTCCGCCATGACATCACCACCATGCGGCAGGTTGTTGAGGCCAGGGCTCGATCCCCAGACCTCCTAGATAAGAGGCATTCACCAGCGCTCTCATCACCAACTGATCCGCGGCTCAGTTGGTGATGAGAGCGCTGGTGAAGGCCTCTTATCTAGGAGGTCTGGGGATCGAGCCATGGCCTCAACAACCTGCCGCATGGTGGTGATGCCATGGCGGAGAGCTGGCTGGGGTGTACGGCCCGCGGGCCTGATAAAGCCGCATGGTGCTGACTCCAGGTGGGCCCCTTGGTGGTGATGCCAAGGTGGCGGGCAGGTGGACTCCTGTGCCGCATCAGAAGGTAGTTATGATTTATGAGCAGCGTGATGACAGGGAAAGATAGTTACCTGGATTTGAGACCAAAAATCCACAGAATTGACGCCGTGGGATAACTGCTAGAGCCCAAAAATTTGTCAAAATTCTGCGATCCAGAATTCAGGCCCCCGGGTTCCTATTTATAGGCAAAGTAGCCTGGGGAAACCACTGTGGATGATCTAGATTTAATGGACATAAATTTATTATTTTACATTACATAAAATCACACACAAAAAAGAAAAATACATAATATTATCCTGTTACCGCTCTAAATGTGACTATAGACCCTATCCCTACAGGATCGTGATACTAGCAAAAATTTTAGGAACATTGAGCTGTTTCTTTATTTGTTTTTCATACAAAATATTCGCATGTTATATTCTGTGTTATGATTTTGATTTTAGAATGGTATAATAGTTTGCTTTATGATCCGCAATATTATCAAAAAAGGAGTGTTTGCTTTTGAAGGATAGTGTCTGGTTCAAGATGAGAATGCTATTAAAACTCTTGTGCTGTCCTTGGTTATATGAAATGTTTTCCATGCGTGCTGAAATTTTAGGAACATTGAGCTGTTTCTTTATTTGTTTTTCATCATTAATCCTTACCCTATCTTTGCAATTATTGATTGGTTTTCATATGCCAATTTTTGTCTGAATCAAGTGGTGTGCATTCAGTATCAAGGAGAACATGGATGGACTCCGGCGAGCTACACCGGTCTTTGCGAAAAAATTCTAGCAAAAAGCCAAACTGTGGTATGTTATTAATGATATCAAACGTGACTTTTTACTTTAGTAATTGGTTTATTTGAGAACCTCTAATTGCTCATTATGTTACTAACCGTAGTGAAATCATTAACCATGTTTTGATATATATATATATATATACACACACACACACACACACACGAGTGCCCGACACGGGGCTACGCCCCTACGGCCAAGCGCGACAGTATCCGGCCGCGACAGCGGGGTTCGCCCACCCCTGGCTCGATGCTCTCGAGCGGCCTTCGGCCGCATCCAGGCGGCCGACGACCGCCTTCGCACAGGCTTCACCCATACTCGATGCGTCTGCGGGCTGCGCCCGCATCAAGGGGGGCTGCACATCAGAACAACTGATTTATTTTGCCAGCATATTGTGTCTATTTATCTGTGTAAATAAATTTTCTTATATTTTTTCCAATATTACCGGCCAGCAGCTTGAACAATTAATAATGCCATATTTGTCAATGATTAAATTTAGGTTCTATTGAAATTTATTTTTATTTCATTTATTCAAATCAAACAAAGTCTAACCATAACCATGACTACCCTCCCGCAATACGGAAATTTTTGTGACCACAAATTACATCAAAAAGGACTTTTAAAATTTTAAACTCATTTTCTCTGGACTTTCCCGCTGTGTCAATTGCTTTTTTTTATCCCACATCGCGGGTTTAGAATTCTGTTTTTGGGTATAAATTGTTAGCAATATTAGGGTTTATGTTATTTGTCCTTTGTTTGTCCTCTATATAAAGAGGACCTCTTTAATGAAATCTCATATATGATTTTTCCTCCCGCAACATGGTATCAGAGCCCGTGCCCTAACTTTCCGACTCGCCTGCGCTCCCGCTCGCCAGCGCGTCGTTCGCCAGCCCGCCGCTCTCCGCTCCCGCTCTCCAGCCCGCGTCTCCCGCTCGCGCCAGCGCTCCAACTCGCCTGCGCTCCCGCTCGCCAGCGCGTCCTTCGCCAGCCCGCCGCTCTCCGCTCCCGCTCCTGCTCGCAGACGACTCCAGCCCGCCGCTCTCTCCGCCCTTCTAATGGCGCCAGAATAGTGCTCTTCCTTCCTCTGGCGCCTCCTGCCCTTGTGATGCTTGGATGGCTGGTTCCATTGCCGGGAATTCCTCTGGCGCCTCCTGCCTCTTGATGCCCTGATTTCTTGGGTTTCCTCCCCTTCCGGATTTCTATTCCGACATCCTCTTCCTCTCAGGATTTCTATTCCTGTGCTATGGGATCTAGTGGAGCGGATTCTCTCTCTCCCTCTACCGGTGGTACTCTGGTTCCTCTTTCTGCTGGTCCTCCTTCGTCGGCCTTCTACCGTGGAACCACCGATCACAATACCTCTCAGATAACTACTATCCGACTTGATGAATCCAATTATCTCTCGTGGTCCCGTTCTATTACCCTGCACTTAAAAGTCGGCGTCTCTTTGGCTATGTCTCCGGCCACATGCCGGAACCTGATCGGACTTCTCCTGAATGGCCGCAGTGGGAATCCGAGAATTCCTTGGTCATGTCTTGGCTAATCAACTCGATGCAAGAGTCCATTGCCCGCAACTATCTTTTTCTTGACAGTGCTTCTGCTATTTGGTGTCGTGCAGAGTCTACATACTCTCGCCGCGGCAATGCTGCTCAGATCTTTCAGCTTCGCCGCCAGATCAGCTTACTCCGTCAGGGTGACCGTCCTCCTTCAGCGTATTACTTAGAGTTCACTCAGCTTTATCAAGAGTATGATCATTTTGATCCTCTTGTCTTTGTTAGTCCTGTTGATGAGGCGATGGTTCGGGTCCGGGATGACCGCAATCGCATATTTGAGTTCCTTCATGGCTTGCACCGCGACTTTGATCAGATCAGTGTTCAGATTCTGGGGCGACTGCCGATCCCTTCCCTTTCTGAGGTCTATAGCATCGTGCAACAGGAGTTTGATCGTCGTCAGACCCTTCTTCCGGACCCTGTGCCAGACGGCTCTGCTCTGGCTGCTACCATCCCCTCCCTTCTTGGCACTCGTCCATCCCAGGATCCCAGGTTGAGGGGCTCAGATAAGGATCACCTACTCTGTGATTACTGTGGCAAGAGTCGCCACACTCGGGATACCTGCTTCAAGCTTCATGGGTTCCCTGCCCCGAAAGGGGGTGCCCCGCCTCGTGGCGGTCGTGGCTCTGGCCGCTCCTCGGGTCGTCATGTTGTCTCTTGTGCGGCCCATCTTACTGATGATACTGCCGATGTTTCTCCTGGCTACTCTAGTACTGATGCCCCTGCCACCCATGGTGTTTTTACTGCGGATGAGGTGCTTGCTCTTCGACGCCTGATGCATGGTCTTTCTACGGAGCCTTCTGCCTCTTCCTCCTACGCTCATACGGGACTGTCAGGTGCTCATTCTGTTGTTTCTTCTCCGTTTACTCAATGGGTCATTGACTCTGGGGCCACGGATCACATGACCGGGTCCTCTACAGGTTTTGTCTCCTATACTCCTCTTTCTGGGCGTGATAAGGTGAGCATTGCTGATGGTTCTCTTTCCCCCATTGCTGGCAAGGGAACCATCCCCTGCTCCTCCCTCACTTTGTCATCTGTTCTTTACGTGCCTTCCTTTACTCGTAATTTGCTTTCCATTAGTCATTTGACCAACTCCATGCATTGCTCTGTGACCTTTCTTCCGTCTTCTTGTGTGTTTCAGGACCTGACGACGGGGAAGGTGATTGGCTCTGGTAGCATGGTGAATGGACTCTATGTGCTTGACTCTGGCGCTGCTTCCTCTACTCTAGCTCTTCATTCCAGCACTGTTCATCCTTTGTACTCCTGACACTGTCGCCTGAGACACCCTTCTCTTTCTGTTTTGAAATTGTTGTTTCCTGCAATGTCTGCTGCCTTTTTTGAGTCTTTTGTGTGTGATGTCTGTAGTGTCAACAAACATCATCGTACTTCATTTAAACATGTTTCGTTGCCTAGTTCTATTCCATTTGCTGTTATTCATACTGATATCTGGGGCCCCTGCTCGGTCCCTTCTATTTCCGGTTGTACGTGGTTTGTTACATTTATTGATTGTTTCTCACGCACTACCTGGTTATATTTGATTCGTCACAAGAGCGATGTGTTTTCTGTTTTCCGACAATTCCATGCCATGATCTCCACTCAATTTCAGTCCCACATTAAAATTCTTCGCAGTGACAATGGCCGCGAATACATGGATTCACAGTTTGAGTGCTACCTTGCTGATCACGGCATCCTCCACCAGACTACCTGTGCGTATTCCCCTGCTCAAAATGGCGTTGCTGAGCGGAAAAATCGTCATCTGTTGGAGGTTGCTCGGTGCCTATTGTCCACAATGCATCTCCCAAAATTCTATTGGGGATATGCCGTCCTCACTGCTGCATACCTCATCAATCGGATGCCCTCACGTGTCCTCGGAAACTCTACTCCTCTGGATACGCTTGGTGTGCCTCCTACTCGCCTTCCTCCTAAGGTGTTTGGTTGTGCTTGTTTTGTTCACATCCATCATCCTCGTCCCTCCAAACTTGATCCTCGTGCCCTCATGTGTGTCTTTATTGGTTACTCCCCTACGCAAAAGTGGTACAAGTGTTTTCACCCCCCTACTAGGAAGGTGTTTGTTAGCATGGATGTCACTTTCCGTGAATCCGAATCATATTACCCTATGTCTGCTCCCTCATCCTCGGGTGTTCCCTCCGTTTCTTTGCCCGTACCTCCACCATATCCCTCACTTCAGGGGGAGTCTCTACCAGTGGAAGTGAGTCCTCCTCTACCAGTGGAAGTGAGTCCTCCTATTCGGGGCCCTCCTATATCCTCACCACCGACCTTGCAGGTATATACTCGGCGTATAAAGAGGACAAGCACACACGAGCCTGCTATGTTGCCAGAACAGTCAGTGGATCCTGACTCAGGACCTTCTGATTTACCGATTGCTCTTCGCAAAGGTATCCGGTCTTGTACCCGCCATCCTCTATCTAATTATGTATCTTATGATTCTCTGTCTACCTCCTACAAGGCCTTTGTCTCCTCTCTTGCTACTTCTATCCCTGTGTCATGGCAACAGGCTCTTGAGGTCCCTATGTGGCGAGAGGCAATGGTTGAGGAAATGAAGGCTCTGGAGAAGAACCATACATGGGATCTTGTCCCTCTTCCCTATGAAAAAAAACCTGTTGGGTGCAAGTGGGTGTTCTCTGTGAAACAGAATCCACAAGGGATTGTTGAGAGATGTAAGGCACGGTTGGTTGCAAGGGGTTATACCCAAACCCATGGCATTGATTATCAGGAGACGTTTGCCCCGGTTGCTAAAATGAACACCATCAGGGTATTGGTATCTGTTGCTGCTTGCAAAAATTGGGATCTTCTGCAGCTGGATGTGAAGAATGCCTTCCTCCATGGTGACTTGGAGGAGGAGGTCTATATGTCTATTCCTCCTGGCCTCACTCCGGCTGGTGTTGAAGGGAAAGTTTGTAGATTGTTAAGGGCTCTATACGGACTGAAGCAGTCCCCAAGAGCTTGGTTTGGCCGGTTCCATAAGGCGATGGTGTCGTTTGGATACTCTCAGAGCAATGCTGACCATACGTTGTTCATCAAACGTAGGCTTGGGCACATTACAGTTCTCATTGTGTATGTTGACGACATTGTTATAACTGATGATGATCATGAAGAAATTCAGAATCTGAAACAGAAGCTTGTCAGAGAGTTTGAGGTCAAGGACCTAGGAAAACTCAAGTATTTCTTGGGAATTGAAGTTGCTAGATCAAAGCAGGGGATCTTTATCTCAGCAGAAATACATGTTAGATCTCCTTGAGAAGATGGGGATGAGTGGGTGCAGACCTGCTGATACTCCGATTGAGGCAAATCACCGATTGGGGCGTGATGATGGAGAGGAGATTGAAGATATTTCAGGGTTTCAAAGGTTAGTGGGGAGGCTGGTATATCTGTCTCACACTCGTCCGGATATCTCCTATACGGTGAGTGTCGTGAGTCAGTACATGCATGCTCCAAAGACACGACACATGAATGCGACACACAGAATTCTTCGGTATCTCAAGTCTTCATCAGGAAGGGGAGTTTTGTTTTCCCCGAGTTCCGACCTAAAGATTGAAGTCTATACTAATGCTGATTGGGCCGGATCTGTGGATGATAGGAGATCCACCTCTGGATATTGCTCTCTTGTTGGGGGTAACCTTGTTACTTGGAGAAGCAAGAAGCAACAGGTTGTGGCACGATCTAGTGCGGAGGCTGAGTTTAGAGCTATGGCCCATGGGGTCTGTGAAGGCTTGTGGCTTTGGGCCTTATTGAGCGACCTTGGTCTCGTGGAAGAAGGACCCATCCGCCTGTATTGTGACAATAAGTCATCCATCAGTATCGCTCACAATCCGGTTCAACATGACCGGACAAAACACATCGAGGTGGACCGACACTTTATCAAGGAGAATATTGAAAGAGAAATCATATGCACACCCTTTGTGCCCTCCAACGAGCAACTTGCCGACATTCTCACCAAAGGATTGAGTGGGAATTCATTTGACCAGATTGTGAACAAGTTGGGCATGGTTAACATTACACGTCCAACTTGAGGGGGAGTGTTAGCAATATTAGGTTTATGTTATTTGTCCTTTGTTTGTCCTCTATATAAAGAGGACCTCTTTATTGAAATCTCATATATGATTTTTCCTCCCGCAACATAAATAATAGGAGAGGGAGGGTCATTTGAACTTTGACACGGATTGTGCGGGGTAATCTTAGCGGGCTGGGACAGAGCGGGCTTTAGCTAGGCCTTTTGGGCAAGTATGCAAAAGGGCAAGTATGCATGTGCAATTTGCTTGTCGGTTCCCACCAATTTTAAATTTTCACAAAATGTGAAGGGTAAAATGGTACCCCCTACTATCCTAGGTGTAGGAGCTCTATGAAAATCTAGACGGACTGTCCCGATTGATTGGAAGATCGGACGGCTGATGAATTATGGAGACAGATCAGACGGCTACAGGAATTTCGAACTCATGATATTTGCAAGCCACAGTATTTTTTATATATAGTAGATATATATAGATATATATATATACAGTTTTCTTCTCCTCGGTGAAAGTGGTGCTTTATATTAATTGATAATTATTACTAATATGATAGCATTGCGTATCGTGTATATTTTGGAGCAAGAAAAGTATTGTGGTGTAACATCTACTCATTCACTATCTGAGCTTATTCTTACACTAATTCACACTCCGTACCACACAATAAGCTAAGGGTTGAAAAATTGGGGAAAGAAGGCAGCACTACTATTCATTCATTTCATCAAAAAGTGGTTGTTACATTGTTGAGTGAGAACTCTATTTATAGGTCTTCATAAAGCAATAAAAAAACGTACATTAATAGTGAGGTTCATAACCCCAAAATTCTGCTGCCCTTATCTTGTCTAACCCCTGGTCTTATACGGCTGCAACTTTATCCTACTTCTTTTCGGCTGCTTTCGGCTTGCAGGTTCCAAAGCTATTCTTGACATGTATACTCTTTTATTATTATGTTCTCCCCCCTTTTAGTTGGTGGAGCTACCCACTTCTGTCTGGTGTTTCTTTCTACCGCTATTTGGTTGCATGGGCAAATGCCAGGGTGGGGGCGCAAGGACAATTTTGTGAATACAGCCGACTGCCTAATCATGCTGCTGAGACCATTCTATATTAAATTTCATGCACGTGAGATGTAAAATAATGTCATCATGGTACGCCTCTTTGCCGTTGTTGATTGAAGGGAAAAAATGCTCTGTAGGTTTAGCCTATCCTGTTCTGGAGGAGATGAAAAGATCCATCAGGAGCCGAGATATTTTAAAATCAGCTTGATAAAAAAGTACCTCCATGTTCTTCTTTTAATCCTTCGGCTTGCATACCATTAATGTTCTTATAGATCGGTTGGTGTTCACCTTTTGTTAGATTTACCACACCCTTAATACCTTGATATTCAACACCACTGCAAGCTAATTATATAAGCATCAATAATCCCAATGCACAAAGAACTTACACAAAAGCTTTTACAAAAAAATGGTCTTGATGAACCATGCGCTAATTGACCGCCAGAAAGAACAAATGGGTGATAGTAATCTTGGTCTGATTTTCTCTTATAAAGTGATAATATTTCTTAATGTTTTTGATCTTCTTATGGAAGACTAGATTTGAAGTTATATGAATAGGTGCTTGATTATTGCAAAGGAGAGATATTATTCTTTGAACTATTGTTCTCGAGATTATCTCTAGTCGAAGTAGTTAAAGGTCATCGTCTGCGCTCTAGGTCTAGAGTGAGTTTTAGTTCTTTATATCATAAGCTGTTTGACCTCTTCATTATGGCAGCATATAAATATTAATATATTATCTTATTATAAGTTTCAATACTTCCTCTCAAGCTGGAGCCAAGAAATTCTCTGTGGCCAACTTGTCTCGAATGTACTTGATATGATCATCTGTTAAAGCCTTAGTGAATATGTCTGCTAACTGGTGATTTGTCATCGTATACTTTGTTGAGATCACTGCTTGTATAAGCTTTTCCCTTACAAAGGGGTTGTCTGTTTCATTATGTTTAGTACGTTCATGAAACTTAGAGTTTGATGCAATATACATGTTAGTATTATTATCACACATCAACTTAACAATACTATTTCCAAGATAATCCAATTCTTCTATTAATTGCTTAAGTCACACAAGCTCACATGTAGTATGAGTCATAACTCTATATTCTAATTTAACATTCGTTCATGCTATGGTATGCTATTTTTTTCTCTTCCAGGATACAATGTTTTCTCCCACAAAGTCATAATATCCCATTGTGAGCCTCTTATCAAAAAGTGATCCAGCTCAATCTGCACCCGAGAAGATTTTTATCTCAAAATTCCTCCTATCCTTATATGTAATGCCTACTCGGCTACTCCTATAATCTCCTTAAAGTATCTTAGGATACATATACTGACATTTATGTGAGGAGTCCTTAGTGTTGCTATAAACTGACTAACCACGCTGACAAAAAAGTCAACATAAAGTCTTGTAATAATAAGGTAGTTTAGTTTCCCAACTAATCATCTATGCCTTACTGGATTCTCAACCAAGCCCCCTTCTTTTTTTATCAATTTAGTATTTGGATCTATTGGATTTTCAACATGTTTGCATCCAAATGTTCCTTTATTATTCAGGAGGTCCATAATATATTTCCTTATCATTAAACGTATGGCTGAAGAGGTACGAGTAACTTTTGTACCCAAAAAAATATTTGAGTTTACCCAAGTCCTTAGTTTGAAAATGATCTTGAAGATATATATTTAGTTCAAAAATTCTTTTGTTGTCTCCACCAGTGATCACAATATCATCCATGCATACCACAAGAATAATATCCCCCTCTTCTGTGTGTTTATAAAAAAATAGATGACCAACTTTACATCTATGTAGCCCAAACTACTCTAGTGTGCTTGGGAATTTTCCAAAACTGGCTCGGGGTGATTGTTTGAGTCCATATAATGACTTCTTGAATTTTACATACCAAGCTACAATACTCTCTGAGCAATGAAATCAGGTGGTTGCTCCATGTAGTCTTCTTCCTCATTGTCACCATGAAGAGAAATATTAGTGGAAGTCCAACTGGCACGAGACCAATGATTTATTGCATCAAGTAATTGATAACATGGATAGAGGTCATTTTAGCAATCAGAGAAATTGTTTCGTCATAGTCTTTCCATAGGTTTGAATGTATCTCTTTGCAACCCTTTTGCTCTACAGTCGAGCAATGGGCCCATCTGGATTCATCTTAATATCATACACCTATCTGCACCCAATGGTGGATTTTCCTTGAGAATACATCCTTACATGTCTCTCACGTGAACAATCTTAGGAACAAAAATAAAAGATAAAATAGTAAAAAATATGTGATATCCGGGAGATAGAGTCATAAGGAACATACCTTGTGATAGGATTGTGAGTACAAGTCTGATTATCTTTACAAAAAGGCTCAGACTACTAGTAGAAAAACCCCTCGACTTCCCAATAAAATCTTGTTGAGGTTTTCAATGAGGATGATTTGAAGTGAGTTATGCTTAGAACCATAGTCACTAGTCAAGCAGGAGGGAGACCTCAAGCCTAATAGCATTAGGAAAAGCTAAAGGCGCGTAGCAAAGAATGAATACAAGAGGAAGACATCGCTCATGCCTCAGGAAAGAAGGGCAACTACTTAATACTGTAATATTCAAGAAATGGGAAAAAAGCAAGACAACTCAGGAGTGTGATCGGACCTCAACAACAAGGGGTTACGTGGTGGTAGAGATGAGGATGGTGGGAGAGATGAGTGTGGTGTAGAAACTGTACAATCATTGAATATGTCCCTTCAAAATATTTGTAAATGACAGGGGATCTCTGTGAGAGATGCTCCAAATGTCCTTTATTAAAATCTGAATGTATGGTGGCCTCAATATTAATGGGAAGCTTGACATGTGTAGATTCAAATGTCATATAGGAAGAAAAATCATAATTATAAGCGCGTGGATGATGTGAGGAAGCTTTGCCAAAGTAAGGTGTGGAGTCAGAGAAGGTTACATCACGACGCACAAAATATCTCATGAGGCTATAACACTTATAACTTTTTGACTACGCAAATATCCCAAGAAAATACATTTAGTAGCTTTTGGGTCAAGTTTTTCCAAGCCTTCATCGGAGTTATGGACAAAGCTAATGCATCAAAAAATATGTGTAGGAAGCGGCAATAAGTTTTTATAAGGAAAAAGAACACAATATGGTAGGGCGTGATTGAGAATAAGGAAGACATCCAATTGATTAAATGACACACAGTCAAGACAACATCAACGCAATATGTTTTTGGGACTTTCACGTGGAACATCATAGGTCGAATAACTTCAAGAAGATGACGATTTTTTCTTTAAGACACATCATTTTGTGTATGAGTGTGAGGGTAAGAAATCCCAAGTAAAATGCCCTGAGTCGAAAAATAATCAAGAAACAATTTGAATTGTTTATATTTTATAGCATTATCACTCCTATGAGTTTTGATGGTGTTATTGAACTTATTTTGAATTTCAGCACAAAATGCAATGAAAACTTTGTGTAACTTAGATTGAATACCCATGTAACACGAGATAGATTATCAATTAAAATAACAAAATATCTACCTTTTAAAAAAGTAGTAAGACATGGATCTCGTACATCACTATGAATATATTCTTAAGAACTCTTCACTCTACTAATAACTCAAGGGATTTGACACGTCGATGCTTCCCATACTTATAAGACTCGCACTCTAAGTTGGATGAATTAGAAAGTTGGGGAAACATTAGCTTCATTTGGCAAAGAGATGGATGACCATGTCGGTAATGCAGCTTCAAAAAGGACGTAGATGTATGACATAATAAAAGAAGCTATGTCATGGTAGTACAATTCACTATATTCAATCCCTGTATCAGTTGTCCTCATTTTCAAATCTTGTATAACACAAGAAATGGGAAGAGAACTCATAAAGCAATTTAAAGCTTTGGTAAGTTTACTGAGAAATAAAAGGCTCAACGGAACTCTAAGAACATAGAGTGTCATGAAGATTTAAGCTGGGGTAATGGGGTAGTGATCCCGATATTATTGGCTTGAGCAGTGAAACTATTAGCACGACGAATGTGAGGAAAAGATGAATTAGTGACAGTACACATTTTAGAGGAAAAACATGGATTACCTATCATTTGATCAGAGACCACCTGAGTCGATGATTCAACTATGGGAGGTAAAGGAAACACAAGCAGTGAGATTTTCTGAGTTAACAGAAATGGTAGTGGGATTAGGTAACCAAGTCTGATCTTGAAGGATTCTAGCGTACTCTTCTTTGTTGATGGATAATGTATGATATTTTGGAGGTTTAAAAGTATCATCTTCCCCACAATGATAGCATTTTGTATGTCCCCTACCTATTCCACCACGAATCACTTTTTCTCTGATTTCCCTTGATATGTTGGATAACTAAAGCAGAGTGTTCAATTCCAACATTGCTACTGCTAAAAGTCTACTAGATACACTAAGAACCCTTAAGAAGGTTTCTGCAATGGTCATCTTTGTAATATCTCCCAAAACATGTGATCAAATTGTTTCAAACTCCAGAGCAATGCCTCCTATGAACATCTGCAGCTGCTCTCGTTGTTGTTTCATAACTTTGAGATATGTGGAAATTAAGTGAGAATTTTGTTTTTCAACCAGTTTACTGAATTCACCAAAGTATTTAGACACAAACTTGGAACTCTTCTTCAGATTATTTATCGTCTGTGATAGGCCATAGGTTCTACTCAATTTACTGCTTCCTGAGTACAATAACGCCAAATGATCACATGCAACCTTACTGTCATGATGGGTGACTAGATTGGAAACAAATATTTCAATGCGGTATCAGACTTACCAATTTGAGTATCTTCTTGATCCCTTGTAGCAAAGCCAACAACTCCAATGATATGAGAGACTTTAGTAAGATTAGTTTTTTTCCCGCACTCGATAAGTATATGAGGACATTATTCTTCCATTGCATGTAATTTTCAATACATCTCAGCTTTTTGGTGGTAATATGGCTAAGGGTACCATTTGTTATTAGAAATCTATGTAATTTCACTCTCATCAGTCCTGTTAAACATCTCAGAGGAAATGTCAAAGTGATCGGTAGAAGCCAAGGTGACAGGGATTGTGGATTGAGGGCGGACTGACACTTATAGGATCCTGCACGAGTCTAGATACGCTGGAGGCAGAGATAGGATCGTCAATCGACGATCCGAGCAGGTAGTGGTGTTTAGAGCGATGGCGGCATAATTTCATATACTTTATTTATTTTATGTATTTTACTTCATATAAATTTAGTAGTTTTAGTTCTAGACTTTTTTGGCCGTCCGCAGTGATTCTTAGTAAATGAATAGGATTCTAGGAGCTTGTTGGAAGTGGCGGGGAAAAATAAATGGTTTAATTAATTCAGCATAAAGGAGTCCCCTATATATATGAGGGGGGTTACATACACTACAAATAACATAAACCCTAGGGATGCAAGTGGTTTGGTTTGGGTCGGTTTGGACCCAAACCGAAAAGGTTCGGTTATTTTTTCTCCAAACCGAACCAAACATAAACTGACCGGTTTGGTTCAATTGTCGGGGCAGTTTGGGGCGGTTTTTGGTTTTAAAAATTCCCTTAAATTATAAATTATTTTAGTTATGAAATTCGATCATGAACCAAAAAATAGACTTGGAAGCTTAAAGATTGGGTTCTCACAAGTCACAACACAATAACACCTACCTCCACCAAGTTAGCTCTTACTTTAGCATAATCGTAACCTCCCTCCCTCACTGAGATACATAATGTTCAGATTTACCATATACCTACCAGTTTTATCTTAAGATGAGTCCATGATTTATTGATCTTGCCGAATGCACTTGCATCCAACTCTCCATAGAATATTTCTTAATGATTTGAAGCCCATAAAAGAAAAAAAAAGGAATAGTAAGGAAAATAGGTAATAGGAGTAAATGGGTAGTTGTAGCTTGTCATGATAAATTAATTTTTTATGACGTTTATATTGGCAGCCCGGTTTTGGATATTGGCAGTCCAATTATAATAGCAGCCCAGAAAATCGATAATGGCAGCCCATTGGCTATAGGTAGCCCAATTTTTTTCAAAAGCCATACATACTGTGCATTTTTTGCACATATACACGCAAACTGAAAATACTCCTATATACGTGCATTTGTAGGAAAAGTGTTCAACAGGAAAGTTGTAGATTTCGTCTAGATCTACAACTTCAATGTTGAACACTTTTTCAAAAACTACACGTATATAGGAGTATTTTTAAAAGGCGCAAAACTGGGTGTAACTATTGTGAATTCGTAATAGTTACGCCCAGGTTATTTTAGGGCCCAAAACACGCCTTGTACGTACATTTTTAGGAAAAGTGTTCAACACGAAAGTTGTAGATATCGTCGAGATCTACAACTTTAGTGTTGAACACTTTTTCTAAAAATACACATATATAGGAGTAATTTCAAAAGGCGCGAAACTGGGCATAACTATTGTGAATTTATAATAGTTACGCGCAGGTTATTTTCGGGCCCGAAATACGTCTTGTCCGTGCACTTTTAGGAAAAGTGTACAACATGAAAATTGTAGATCTCGTCGAGATCTACAACTTTGCTGCTGAACACGTTTTATAAAAATGCACGTATATAGGAGTATTTTCAAAATGCGCGAAACCGGGCGTAATCGAATTCGCATTAGTTTCGGCCAGGTTATTTTTAGACCCAAATACGTCTTGTCTGTGCATTTTTAGGAAAAATGTTCAACACGAAAGTTGTAGATCTCAACGAGTATTTTCAATTTGCGCGTATATGTGCAAAAAACGAGCAGAACGTTTTTGGGCTGCTATTAGCGGTCATATTATTTGGGTTTTTTATTATTTTCATGGGCTGCCAATATCCAATGTCGGGCTGTCAATATAAACACCCTTTTTTAAGGTATTGTTTTTAATTAATTTATTTATTTTTTAATTTATGGATGACTTGTTGTATGCATGTTTTACATATTTAGTATTTGCATGGTCGTAATTTTTTAAAACATAAGTACATAACTGTAATAACATAACTTCTCGATTCGGTCTCGTTTTCTCGATTTATTAAAATCAAAAATCGTACCAAACCGAAAGGGGGCGGTTATCCAAAATGAAAAACCGCCCCTAAACCGAACCAAGCAGTTCAGTTTGAACTTCAGTTCGGTTCTGGCGGTTTGATCGGTTTTCATTCTTTCATGCACGCCCCTAATAAACCCTCATATTACATTAAAGCCTATTTCTCTAACACTCCCCCTCAAGTTGGGCGTGTAATGTCCGTCATACCCAACTTGCCCAGTATTTTGTCAAAGGAGCTCGAACTCAGCCCCTTGGTAAGCACATCTGCAAGTTGCTGGTTTGATTGAACAAAGGGAATACTCACAATTCCCTCAACCATGATTTCCTTAATGAAGTGTCTGTTGATCTCCACATGTTTTGTACGATCCTAATTGGACCTGCGCACTCCACACCTAGGTCCTTCATAATCAACTGGATCCAGAACCGTTCACACATCTCAGGTGTCATTGCACTAAACTCGGCCTCATTACTAGATCTGGCTACAACGTGTTGTTACCCGCCCAATCCGCATCAGTATAAACTTCTACTGTCAATGCCTTGTTGGGTGAGAACAGTATGCCCTTACCAGGAGAATATTTAAGGTACCTCAGGACCCTATAAGCAATATCAAGATGGTGAGATCTGGGTGTATGCATGTACTGGCTAAGGACCCCCACAATATTAGACATGTCCGAACGAGTATGAGATAGATAAGTTTCCCCACTTGTCGTTGAAAACTTGGTATGTCATCAACAACTTCTCCGCCATCCCGTCCAAACTTGGATTGACCTCAATTGAGGTGTCAGCAAGTCTGCATCCTAGAATTTCAGTCGTCTCAACTCTCAAGCAAATCCAGAATGTACTTTCTTTGTGATATAAAGATCTCACGTCTGGATCTGGCCACCTCTATGCCGAGAAAATACTTGAGGGGTCCAAGATGCTTCACTTTAAATTCCTTAGCCAACCTAGACTTTAAGTGTTCAATCCCCTATGTATCATCTTCGGTTATCATTATATCATATACATAGACAATAAGAGCCGTCAACTTGCCATCCCTGTGTTTCACAAACAAGGTGTGATCAATGTTGCCCTACATGTATCCAGAAGACATCATTGCCCGGTGAAATCTCCCAAACCAAGTTCGTGGAGATTGCTTCAAGCCATATAAGACATTCTTCAACATGCAAACTTTTCCTGCTGACCCTTTTTGAAGAACATAAGAGGCAGGGACATGTAGACTTCCTCCTCAAGATCACTGTGGAGAAATGCGTTCTTCACGTCCAACTGATTGAGACTCCATTTACGCGGGACATGAAAGCAAAATTCTGATTGAATTCATTTTTGCAACCGAAGCAAATGTCTCTTGATAGTCAATACCAGCTGTTTGGATATATGATGCAGGGTAGGGACGACAAGGGGTGAACTCTCGAATGCAAACCTATATGCAGTGAAAATATGGATAATGCAAGATAAGGTCCGCGCTAGCAATTACAGTTAATAATTAATTATTATAACAAAATGACAGAGGCACGTGCAGTTGCAAATAATTAATTAACAGAGAACAACTAATAATTGTACAAATGAAAGAGGCACAAATAATTTTAAGCGTTTACAGAAAAAGTCCCGCAAGTAGTATAACTGATGAACTAATTAGCAAAGTAAAATAGACATCCACCACAATATAAGTGCCGAAATGAACAACAGTAAAAGACGGGACTTTATACCACAATTCAGACAAGCAGGCGGCGACAGTGGCGGTTGTTGGAGGCATACATGGGTGCGACAACATCGAGGAGGGGGGCGGGCGGGGCTGATATGAAGTGGAATCCACGACACTGTAATGGGGGTGCTGGAAATACTGTTTAACTGGAATTAGTGGGAAAGGTTCTCAGTGGGGCTGAATCGGGTGTAGAAATTAGGAAAGGGGTGGAACACGGCGGTTTGTGGACTGGGGTGACGGAAGGGAAAAGAATGTGAGGCTTCCGGCTGTTAAAGGAATCAGGTGGAAGAATCAGGTGAGGAGTGGGGAAGGAATTGTTCGGCCGGCTACAGGGAGATGGGGTGGATTCCAAAGGCCCCGCTCCCGCCTATGTCCGCTGCCTCACCTCTCCCCTCCGGCCTCCCCTCCTTAGATCTCGGCGACCTCCTTCAACCCATTCCCCATCCTCACTGGTAGCCCCATACCCTTTCCTAAGCCCTCTCATCCCCTGGCCATCCCGCCACTTCCTCCCTCACCCCTCACCCTGAACCCGACGAACCTCACAGCCTGGTTCCCCGTCCTACCGCAACCATTCCCCGCCTCTCGACCCACGCCCTTCCCTAGTTCATCCCGCTGCTCCCTCTTTCCCCAGCCCGAAGGCCCTAGCCTGGCCATCCCTCCGCCAGATCCATACACTCCATCCCCCGACCCCCAATCCTAGCCCCCCCCCCCCCCCCCTCCATCTTCTCCACGCTGTTTTACCCATTCCACCGAACCAGAAGCTACTCTCCAGCCCCAACCACCGTCCCTGAACCTCCCTGCGGCCCCTCCGTGGATCCATCATCAATCTGAGGACGCTTCCACCATCGTCCCTTCATCCCAACACTAAGCCGCCACATGTAAATCGAGGCGTGAGGGTTTTATTTCTCTTGTTTGGATTCTTTGGTCTTGAATTATTGTCTCGGGCTTGTTAACTCTTACAGGTTATTGTACTTCATTTGTTGTTTTATTTGCGGGACTCATTCAACGCACTTGAATGGAAATGACGTCTCATCTCATTGAAAAATTATAAATTGTTTCAATAATGCAAAATTGTTCTTTAGGGCTTGACTAAATTTCATTACTTGTTGATGGTCTTAATTTGGACTTTTATCTCATGATCGCACATGCACTGCATTTAGATTGCATTTTCATTTGTTGAGTTAGGACATTTGTGTTGTCCGCCGTATGTAGACTCGTGTTGCATCATTTTCTTTGTTCTGTATAAATATATATGTGCTGGTTACACTGAATTAGTTTTAGCGGACAAACCAAACTGCTCATGCCTTTAACAATTCAGTAGTAATTGTAAGAACCCAAAATTCCATCCTAAAACCAATTGGTAATAGGAGGGGCCTAGAGCCTTATAAGGCCATCAAGTTCATATTGGATAACTGATGTGCGATTATTATTGTCAACCAATCATAAGAGCAAACTCAATCAAATGCAGACTACAAAACAACAGACCCTACTCAGACAAAGTTCAGGTATAAGCCAATGAGTCGCACTAGGAGGAACTCCAGCACACCCTGTCATGTGGGTATCAAGTGGATAGTAGAGGCCTCGAAGCTAGCTTTTCTCTAATACCATGTAAGAACTCATGAATCCATTTGATATCAATCGATAATAGGAAGAAGGGTCCAAAGCCTTATAAGCTATCAAGGTCGTTTTGGATTACTGGCATGAGACTAATATTAACCAACCCTCAGGAGAAGCTCATCGAGATACATGTCACACAATGATAGCCAAGGTCGTAAATGCCGAATGTCGCTGATATGTCGAATTGAATTTTTAATTGTTTGATGCTGGAAGTCGGGGACATATTTGGAATGTTTTAAAACATTGAGTTTTCATATATAAAAAAGGCAACCCGGTGCACAAAGCATCCCCGCGCAACGAGGGTCTGGGGAAGGGTTCCACCAATGAAATGTAGGCAAATTTTATCCTGCATTTTTTTGCAAAAGGCTGCTTCCAGGATTCGAACCCGTGGCCTCAAGGTCACACAATAAATAAATATATGTGTTTTCATATCATATAAATAACTAAATTTTTTTATATGTATAATAAGTATGATTATATGTTCGAAAAGTAAAAAAATTGAAGTAACAAGGAGAAAACGGTGTGACATGTATTTTCCGAAATAAAATTGAAGAGCATACAAAATAAAATATTAGTTGCATGTACGAATTGATATATTGTAAAATATATTTAATATTATACAATAATTTTACTGTAGAGAAAGATCCAAACCTTGTATATACTTCTTGAATCCCAAAAACGAGAATGAGTACAAATATATAGGCGAGAGAAGAGTAAGATCTAGCTATACAAATAATGTGGGACTAAACACAAAATCCTACAAAGGGCCAAGTTAATGAGACAATACATTATTTTTTCTAGTATTCTCTAACACTCCCCCGCAAGCTGGAGCGTACAAGTCGTAGGCATCAAGCTTGGACAAGAACTGATAGTAGAGATGTTGTGGTAAGGCCTTGGTGAGGCAGCAGGAACACGTGTTAACTCTATCTTCTTCAACTGAACCTTCTCCCGAATGAAATGACAGTCAACTTCAATATGTTTTGTCTGTTCATGGAAGTTCGGATTCTTGGCAATGTGTATAGCAGCTTGACTGTCGCAAAATAAAATGGCAGGTGTGGAGAGCTTGACTCCTAGATCATCAAGGAGATCATCAAGGAGACCCTCAATCCATGTGAGCTTAGATACAACTGCTGTCATCGATCGATACTCGGCCTCAGCAGATGAGCGAGCAACCACAAACCGTTTCTTGTTGCGCCGTGTAATAAGATGTCCTTCAAAGTAAGTGCACTATCCACTTGTGGAACGACGATCATCCAACAAGCTAGCATAATCAGCATCAGAGTATGTAATCAGAGATAAGGGATACGAAAAGGGCTTGTATACAAGTCCTTGTCCAGGAGCAGTCTTCAAATATCGAAGAATACACTCGACTGCCTGAAGATGAGAGATGCGTGGCTCATGCATGAATCGACTGACAACTCCAACAGCAAATGATATATCAGGTCTCATAACATTGAGATATATCAGCTTTCCCACAAGACGAAGATAATACACTGGATTCGGAAGAATCAAATCAAAGTCTTAGGCATGAGCACAAAGCTTGTGATTGATATCCATGGAAGTATCAACAGACTTGCATCCAGAATAGCCCGCATCATGAAGTAAATCAAGACAATACTTTCTCTGAGATAATACATGCCCATCAGGTCTCCGAGCCACTTCGATACCAAGAAAATATCAAAGACTTCTCAGGTCATTTGTTTGAAACACAGTCTCCAGATGTTGTTTGATCATCCATATTCCTAGAAGATCGTCTCCTGTAATCAAAATATCATCCACATATACTAACAGAATCACTGTGCCTATTGGACGATGACGAGTGAACAGAGAGAAGTCGGTCGAGCTCCGAGTGAACCCAACAGCACTAACGGTCTTACTAAATTTATCAAATCATGCCCGAGGAGATTGTTTGAGACCATAAAGAGACTTCTTCAAGCAACAGACAAGAGACTCCCCCATGGTCTCAAACCCGAGAGGTTGTTGTATATAAACGGTCTCCTGTAAATCGTCATTAAGAAAAACATTTTTGACATCTAGTTGGTGCAATGCCCAGTGGCGGTGAACCGCGAGGGAGATCAACACACGAACAATATTGAGTTTTGCGACTAGAGAAAAAGTCTCATCATAATCCAGACCTTGTTGTTGAGTGAAACCACGAGCTACTAGACGAGCTTTCAAACGGTGAACCGTCCCATCCGGACCCTGTTTGACGGCAAACACCTACTTTCATCCCACACAAGATTGTCCAGGAGGAAGCGGGACCAGATCTCACGTGTGGTTTGCCCAAAGAGCAGACATTTTCTCGTCTATAGCCACCCGCCACTCGGGATGTTGGAGAGCCTCCTGCATAAAATTAGGGGTGGAAATAGTGGATAAAGAAAGTGCACTTTGTCGGAGTTCCGGAGAGGCGGTGAAAAGAGACATAGTTTGCCATCGGGTGGGCAGTGGAACCCGTTGCCGAATCCGCAGGCTGCAAAACATCATTAGAGGAGGGCATCTCCCGAAGGGTAGTAGACGAAGAAGGACGTCGAGTGTACACACGGATGATAGGTGGTTTAGGTGGGATTGGTGTGGGAAGGAGAGGTGGAAGGTTTGAATGAACAGGGATAACAGGCCGCGGAAGAGGTGGCGGAAGTGGAGAATCAGCTGGTTGAGAATAATATGGCTAATCTTTGAGGAAGGTGACATCAGCAAAAGTAACAACCTTGCGATCCTTAGGAGAAAAACAAATGTTGCCCTTCTGAGTCCAAGAGCAACTCACAGACATATATTTAGTGGCATGTGGAGCAAGTTTGTCAGTGGACTGACCAAGATGATGAACAAAGCACATCCAGGCAAACACGCGAGGGGTGATGGAGAAAGGAGGTTTGGAGGGAAAAAGAAGATTGAAGGGAACCCCAAAATTGAGAATAGATGAAGGCATGCAGTTAATAAGAGTGTAGGCGGTAGAAACCGCAAAATTCCAGTACTGTTTGGGAACTTTCATTTGAATCATAAGAGAGTGGGTGACCTCAAGTAGGTGACGATTCTTGCGTTCAGCAACGCCATTTTGTTGGGGGGTATAGACACAGGAGGTTTGAGGGATGATCCCAAACTCAGCACATAGTTGTGCAAAGGCATGACTAGTGTATTCACGGGCACTATCGGTGCGGAGGGTTTTAATTATAGTGGAAAACTGGTTGCGAGTTTCAGTGAAAAAAGTACGGAATACACCAGGTAATTCAGAGCGGTCACGAAGGAGATACAGCCAGGTCACCCGAGAGTTGTCATCTACAAATGTGACAAAGTAACGATATCCAAAAACACTAGCAATTTTGTAGGGTCCCCAAATTTCGGAGTGTACTAGATCAAATGGAGCAGGACTCCGAGTAGTATGTGGTGAGAATGTAGGCCGATGATGTTTCCCATAGATACAAGACTCACACGTGAACTCTTGGAGGGACACTTCGGGGAGAGATTTTCTGAGTATGTTTAGAGGAGCGTGACCAAGACGTCGATGCCAATCAACAGAGCTAATAGAGTATAACACCGTTGGGGGAGAAGGGTCAAGGATATAAAGACCATTCGATAAATGCCCTTTTCCGAGGATAGTGTGCGTCTTGCGATCCTGCACAACACACAAGTTGGAAGAAAAAATTACATCACAATGAAGATCAGTAGTGAGACAACCAATAGAGAGAAGGTTGAAAGGAGAGCCCGAAACATGAAGGGCAGAGCGAAGAGTAATGAAGAGAGTAAGTTGAATAGCTGCTGCGCCAGAAACAGGAATGGTGTCACCACTAGCAACAGTGATGAACTCGGGATGCACAGAGTTCAAATATTGTGGTGGTTTCCGTGAGGTAATGTGGTGAGAGACCCAAAATCCAAAATCCAGGATGAGTTATGAGCAAGGCAGGAGGTACCACTATCGGAAATAGACACCACAGAGCCCGGAGTACAGCTGAACATCTTGCAAGGAACAATCCGCAGCGGTCACGGTGACAACGCACCAGCGGCAAGAAAGGCCCTGACCAGCGCTGTATGAAAGTCTTCATCGGTCGCGGTGACACCACACCAGCGCCAAGAAAGGCCACGACCAGCAGATAAAAGAGAGCACGCAACGGATAGAAACAAGTTGTGGCGGTTAGAGGCAGACCACACCAAGATCAAAAATGACGAACAGGAAGCAGGCTGTGCGACTAGAAGCAAACCACAATAAGATCGGTAGAAGCAGTCCGCGAGACAGTTCACAGCGGTCACGATGACAACGTACCAGCGGCAAGAAAGGACCACGACCAGCGCGGTAAGAAACAGTCGTCAGCGGTCATGGTGACAACGCACCAGCGGCAAGAAAGGCCACGACCAGCTGATAGAAGAGAGCCCACAGCGGATAGAAACAAACCGCGGCGGTTAGAGGCAGGCCGCACGAAGATCAAGAACGGTAAACAGGCACCAGACCGTACGGTTAGAAGCAAACCACAACAAGATCGGTAGAAGCAGTCCGCGCGAACAGCCAAGTCGAGCCGAGAAGCGGGAAGCAACAAAGAAGACGGCAAGAGAAGAGCGGCAAGGCAAGAAAGAACTCCTTGAGATAAGAAGGAGACCGCGCGACAAGGAGAGAACTTGAGGCCAGATACAAGTCGCAGCGGGAAGAACTCCTTGCGACAAGAGCAATAAGATTCCTTGCGACAAAGAGACCGTGCGGCAAGGAAAGAGGCCGCAGCGATAAGACCGAGAAGAGGTCGTGCGACAAGAAGAGAAAGGTGGTCGCGGCGGACAGAGACAGGTCGCAGCGAGTAGAACTAGAGGCCAGACATATAGATCTAACCGCAGGAAGGGGGGAAGACGCAGCGGGTAGAGAGCAGCCCGTGGCGGTTAAGAAAATCTAACCGCACGGGAGTGGGGTCCACGTGTCGGAGGGATGAAGGCTATAAAAGAACGGAGAAGAGAAAGAGGAGGTGGATCCACGGGAGAGAAGAAGGAGGCGGTTAGAAAAGAAGGAAGCCGCAAAGCAGTGCGGTTAAGCAGTAAAGCAGGCCGCCCGGTTAACAGGATGACTGGGCAGTTAGAGAGAAAACAGGTTGGACCGTTTCGCTCTGATACCATGTAGAGAAAGATCCAAACCTTGTATATACTTCTTGAATCCAAAAAAACAAGAATGAGTACAAATATATAGGAGAGAGGAGAGTAAGATTTAGCTATACAAATAATGTGGGACTGAACACAAAATCCTACAATAGGCCAAGTTAATGGGTCAATACATTATTTTTCCTAGTATTCTCTAACATTTACTATAAGAACACTAAATTTTAATTAAAGAAGATTTAAAAGCTATTTAATTGATTATAAGTCTTTCCAAACTTAATAAATTTATGTTGAAAACATAAGAAAAATTAATAAATGTATTGAACTTTTAGTATTTTCTTTGAAATATGAAATAAGAAAATATAATATGAAATAATTGTTGGTGTTTCTACAGTGATCTGGAAGTAATCAAGCAGTTGGTCTCACTATCAACGCGATATGAGCCTATATGATCACGCATAAGAACATTTGGAGAAGTTGGGAGAAAGATTGTGTTGACCTTACTCATATTAGATATGAGTAAATGGACAATTCTATGACTCATTGGAGTTGGGTCGGATTGGCTAAATGTTTCTTAGATATTGTTAATATTGTATGGAGCATGTCGGCATGACTTCATATGACGACATTATGAATGTCGTCGAGAAGGCTTGCACTTAATATGTTTATCGGTTTGTATGTCGTCGAGACTACAAGAAGATATTATGAATATCATCTAGTAGTCAAGACGACACCCGATAGATCCTTCTTGTCTGAATATACAAGACGATATTGTGAATATCGTTGTGTAGTCAAGAAGATATTATGAATATCGTCGAGTAGACAAGATGACATGCCGATAGGTCTCTGTTGTCTAAACATACAAGACGATATTATGAATATCGTCGTGATGTCAAGATGACCCGACCAATTATCAACATTGTGTATATCGTTGAGATGATGTGTGTATCGTCGAGATTGTCTCGACGACATTTCAATTCATTACGGCGACATTCCTTGCATACTCCAATTAAAGTCTTGGGTCTGTGGATAGCAAAGGCACACATCCACATTTATATCCTTGGGGTATAAATAGGCAGACGATTAGGTTTTTCACTATGCCCCTTTTGAGATCAGACGAAAAAAGTTTTCCCGAGATCCGCGAGACCCAGTTCTGGCCGTCGCCGCCTCTCCTTGAATGAATCTAGCAATTCGTGGAGATGTCGAGGGCATTCCTTCTCCAACCTGGATCTTGTTGGACAAGACCATGGGGTTCTCCAATGTTCGTGTGGACTCTGTAGAGTCGCAAATCAATTTCTGCGTGAACTCAGAGAGACCTAGCCACTGTTTTCGATTCTGCATAGGTAACTTCGCATTTGCTGTGTTTTACTTCTTGATTAATGATTTTTGCAAGATCCTGATCTAGTTAGGGTTTTCTTGAACTCTATTTTGATGCGCACATATCATGTGCAAACCCCTGTATAAAACCCAACAATAATTTTATAAAATTTATTGTAAGAGTAACACATATTCAAGCAATTGAAACTGTTAGAAAAGCCCATTTAAGGGCCCATGTTGTTCCTTATTTTTTCCTCTCTCTTGTATTAGTCTCACATCATGTATTAGGATTTTTCCTTCCTTCTTCTCCTATATAAGGGTATGTATACTTGTAACCATTACAAAGTGAACATATATACAAGGTTGGCTTTCTCCATTTCTACATGGTATCAGAGCCAGGTTCTGAAGACCCGTGCTTCCGCTTCCGCTTTCTCCTGCGGACTCCTGCGGACTCCTGCGGACTCCTGCGGACTCTTGCGGACTCCACTTTTTGTCCGCCCCTGCGGCCTGCGACCTCCTGCGGCCTCCCTTTTCCTGTCCGCTGCCTCTCCCTCCGTGGAACCACCTCTCCTCTGCGGCCTGCGAAAGTGTGTCCACATCTTCTAGCCGCTTCAGTCCTGCGGCCTCCCTTGTCCAGTCCGCAGCATCTCCTCCCGTGGAACCACCTCTCCTCCCGCCTTCTCCTTCCTCCTCTGGCCCCCTATTTATAGCCAACCTGTGGGGTCCACTGCTTCCCCTTTTCGCTGCGGCCTCCTCTTGTCCGGCGCGCTCCCTCGCGGACTCCCTCAACCGACTCCGCACTCTCTTGCGGCTTGCTCCTGTCCGCTGCGGACCCTCTTCTTGTCCGTTGTGCGCTCTTCTCTCTCGCTGCGGACGCTCTCTTTTTTTAACCTTTTCTCTCCGTGGGACCACCTTCTTACCCGTCCGCTACAGCCTCTCTCCTAGTCGCGGCCTCTCGTCAGCCCGCTCCTGCGCTCTTTGCTTGATCGCAGCCTGTCTCGCCTGCGGCCTCTTTTCTGTCCGCCGCGGCCTCCCTACTCGTCGCGGCCTCCTTCTTTGTCCGCTGCGGCCTGTCTCTGTCCGCGCGGCTTCTCTCTATCCTCTGCGGTCTGCCCTACTCGTCTCAACCGCCTCTAGTCCGCCGCGGACTGTTCCTGCTCGCTGCCGGCCTCCCTTCTGCTAGTCGCCCGGCCTCGTCTCTGTCACCGCATGGCGCCTGCTGCTTCAGCTGTCACCTCTGTTGTGTCCTTCTCTACGGAGGGTATCACCTGCCTCTCTCATCATCCTTGTTGGATCGTTGATTCTGGCGCTACTCACCATATCTCCTCTCAGAAGCCCCCAGTATATCTCCAAATGCCTCATCCTGCTCGCATCACTGTGGCCAACGGTGACACCCTCCCTGTCTTTGGCTCCGCTGATCTTCAGCTTACGCCAAACCTTTCTCTTTCCTCGGTTCTTCACGTTCCGGGTTCTCCCTTCAATTTATTATCAGTTAGTCGTCTCACACACGACCTTGACTGTTGTATTACATTTTCACCCTCTTCTTTTCTTATGTAGGATCGCTGCACCCGGAGTACCATTGGTCAGGGGCAGCTGGTGAATGGGTTGTACATCTTGGATATCCCACCAACTCTTCTCTCCACCATCTCTACTGTTGATTGGCATTGCCGCCTTGGACATGCTCCCCTTTCGATTCTCAAGCGGGCTCTTCCTGATATCTCTTTACAAGAGTTCTCCTGTGAATCTTGTGTCTACGGCAAACAACACCGTTCCTCTTTCCCCTCTGCCTGTACCAGGAGTACTACTCCCTTGTCGTTAGTTCATTCTGATATTTGGGGTCCTTATCGGCTCCCTAGTATTTTTGGCTTTCGGTATTTTGTCACGTTCATTGACGATTACTCCCGTACCACGTGGCTCTATTTCCTACATGATCGCACTGAACTTCCCTCTGTCTTTCGTGCCTTTTTACTTGAGATGCGTACGCAGTTCGCCACTCCTCTCAAAGTCATTCGCACTGATAATGCTCGGGAGTATACGGGTCGTGCCTTCTCCGATCTCTGCACAGACTTTGGTGTCATCCATCAAACTTCCTGTGTGTATACCCCTCAGCAAAACGGGGTGGCCGAACGGAAAAATCGTCATCTTCTCGATGTTGTCTGCTCTCTTATGTTCCAAATGCATGTTCCCACCAAGTATTGGAACTTTGCTGTTTCCACCGCCTGTCATCTCATCAACCGCCTTCCCTCCTCTGTCCTTAATTTTGCCTCGCCTATCCAACTCCTCTATCCCTCCATCCCCTCACCTCTCTCACACCACGGATCTTCGGGTGTGTTTGTTATGTCCACCTTCTTGGCCCTCCTTCCGACAAACTTGCTCCTCGGGCCGCCAAGTATATGTTTGTTGGCTACTCCCGCACTCAAAAGGGGTACGTCTGCTACTCTCCTACTACCGGCAAAATGGTCGTTTCTGCAGATGTCACCTTCTGCGAAGACCAGCCCTTCCACTTATCCGGCACCACCTCGTCTTCTGCTCCCTCGTCTTCTGCTCCCTCTCTTCCCCGGCCCGTTGTCCCGGTCACGCCATATGTGCCGTCTTCTTCCTCCTCTCCCCCCGTTCCTCCTCGGGTTCCTCCACCGCTCATCCGTGTCTACTCTCGTCGCCCATCCATGGATGCTCCCGTGACCCAGCTCCCTGCTGCCAGCGATAGCTCGGCTGCGGTCGATCACGCTCCCGTCTCTACAGCTCATCCCTTGACCAACTACGTCTCTCTACATCGGCTCACACCGCCTCTCTACGCTTTTGCCACCTCCCTTTCCTCTATTTCTCTTCCTAACAATGTGCAGGAGGCGCTTCACCACCCAGGATGGCGGGCTGCTATGCACGATGAAATGCAGGCTCTCTGGGCTAACCAGACCTGACTTGGATCTTGGTGCCCCTTCCTCCCGGCCAGAAACATGTTGGGTGTAAATGGGTCTTCGTCATCAAACATGCCCCCGATGGGACCATTGATCGACTCAAAGCTCGTCTTGGTTGCTCGTTTCACCCAGCAGCAGGGGCTCGACTATGACGAGACTTTCTCTCCGGTCGCTAAGCTCAACACGGTCCGCATTCTCATTTTTGTTGTTCCATCGTCAATGACCCTTATTTCAACTGACGTCAAGAACGCTTTCCTGAATGACGACGATTCCAGGAAACTGTTTACATGCAACAACCTCCCGGGTTTGAGACCACGGGGGAGTCACGGGTTTGTCCACCTTCTCAAATCCCTATATGGTCTCAAACAATCCCCTCGTGCATGGTTCGACAAGTTCAGCAAAGCTCTCCGGCAATTGGCTTCACTCGAAGCTCGGCTGACTTCTCATTGTTTACTCGTCACCGGGCAACGGGTACGGTTATCCTATTGGTATATGTCGACGATATCATTATTACTGGAAATGACGTGGACATCATACAGGCCGTTAAGCTACATCTGAGCTCCGTATTCCAAACTAAAGATCTGGGACATCTTCGGTACTTCCTTGGTCTGGAAGTGGCCAGACGGTCAGATGGTCTGGTTCTCTCTCAGCGAAAATACTGTCTGGATCTTCTTCATGATGCGGGCTACTCTAGCTGCAAACCTATTAACACTCTTATGGATGCAAATCACAAACTATGTGCTCAGGGCTCCGATTCTGATTCTCTTCTACTTACAAATCCAGAATATTACCGTCGTCTAGTTGGGAAACTTATCTACCTAACAGTTACAATACCTGATATATCCTTCGCTGTGAGACTCGTTAGTCGCTATATGCACTCTCCTCGAATCTCTCATCTCCAGGCTGTGGAACGCATTCTTAGATATCTTAAGACAGCTCCTGGGCAAGGACTTGTATACAAAACCTCATCTTCCATTCCTACACTAGTGGCATACTCTGATGCCGACTACGCTGGCTCTCTTGATGATCGACGATCCACTAGCGGGTTTTGCACATATTTTGGAGGACATCTGATTACCTGGCGAAGCAAGAAACAAGCATGTGGTTGCTCGATCCTCAGCAGAAGCAGAATATCGGGCAATGGCTGCTTGTGGTCTCTGAACTTACATGGATTGAGAGTCTACTTACCGACCTTGGAGTTAAACTATCTTCACCAGCTCTCCTCCTTATGTGACAGTCAAGCTGCCATACATATTGCCAAGAACCCAGTCTTTCACGAAAGAACGAAGCATATTGAGGTAGATTGTCATTTCATCCGAGAGAAAGTCCACATGAAGAAGATCGAGCTCAAGCATGTTCCTGGTACTGAACAGGTTGCTGACATCCTCACCAAAGCTCTACCTCCAGGCCGTTCTATCAGTGCCTATCCAAGTTTGGCGCATACGACTTGTACGCTCCAGCTTGCGGGGGAGTATTGGAAAAGCTCATGTAAAAGGCCCATTTAATGACCCTCTTTCTTATGTTTTCTTTCTCCTCCTTCTTTAGTCTCACATCATGTATATGATTTATTCTTCTCTCATCTCTCCTATATATTTGTATTCTCTCCGTACAATTAGATACTTGAGTAATACATACAAGCTTTGGGCACTCTCAACAAATATAAGTGATTTAAACATATAATCAATGTTTTGAAAACCGGACCGGAGATCGAACCGGCGGAGAGAAAGGTTCAAGGTTGAACCGGTCCAACCGGTTTAACCGGGCTCGAACCGTTACATATATATAAGACAATATTAGAAAAAAATAATTAACATTATAAAATTTATTTGCATATATATTTATTATTTGTTATCATTATATTTTGGTATAAATAAAAATAATATATTTACTATCAACTCATGTCCAAAATATAATTTTATTAAGATAAGTTAGTATATAATACATCATAATATTTTTTACAAATAAATATAATACTATATTTATAAAAGTTAATAAAATTAAATATGGGTATTATATTAATTAATATTTAATATGAATATTAATGTTATATATAAATAATATTTTGTATGTATTCACAAAAGCAAGCTGGCCAAAATGGTTGGTCCTATGCAGTCAATATTGAAGGTTCAAGGTTCGAATCCCAAGATCACCTTTGATTTTATAAATTTTTGAAGCCCGGCGGGAATTATTTGACCCGCCCGGTTACAGGAAACCGGGTACGGTTCCCGGTTTGCCGGTCAACCCGCCCGGTTTCCCAGTTTTCGGGCGGTCCTGGGCGAAAGCGGTTTTCATATCCGGATCGGACCGGTTTTGGGTCCGGTTGACGGTTCAACCGGCCGGTCCGGTCCAGTTTTCAAAAGGTTGCATATAATGCTAGTATGTTAATATAACATAAAATAAAATAGCAGACTATGTGTTTAAAAGTCGTGTATGACTATATTGGAAAAAATCTATTATGTCAGCTTATATTTTACTAAAGGACGGTTTATTTTATTTAGAAAAAAATGTCTTTTCCCTTAGAAAATGATATGTTAGAGAAAATTTAAAACATTGATGACCGTTCCTACTTAGAAAAGTTAAGTGGTATAGAGATACACCCTAGTAAGTCACACTGGGAGGAACACATTCAATAATGATGACAATGGGCTGCATCGATTGTCAGAAGTTGAACCATGGTGGGAGTGACCCCAACATAACAACTACATCTGGAAGAAGATGAGGCTGGTTGTTATGGTAGAAGTGGTCGATGGCTTCAACAACATCGAGAGGTCATGTGCAACTTCAATTTCTCGTGGATTCTTTACGAGAGAGCGGCTAGTAGCCTTTGCTAATAACTCTTGATAACTATGCCCTAATACCAAGATTTTGTAGAACCAGGTCTTACATAGAACCTGAGGGAGGAAATGTTCTAGGTTCCACAGGTCCGATTAGGGCGGACTGGTTGAATTAATTTTATTAATAAATATATTTAATAAAATTACTAATAGAATATAAATACTAAAAATTATCAAGTTTTTCTATGAAATATATTATATTTCAATATTATCTCATTATTGCATTTAATTTCTAACTAGATAAGTAATAAATTATCAAAATTTTATAGAAAAATATTTTTTAAGTTGATATTTTATAGAATGAAGGACATTTTGGATATTATGGCTTGCTTTATAAATATTGTTTATATGTATTATAAACTATAATTATACTCACACACACTGTAGTTCTGCATATGCTTTATCTGTAGGTAATATCTCTAATTCTATATGTAGTTTCATTATTCAATAGATAAATTCAATGGCACGGTCTGTTTTTTGAAACTGTCTTCTGTGTCTGGGTTGATGGTTCGACTTGCCAGTTCATCTCTTTCAAAATAAATTTGGGTAAAAGCAATTTTAGTTGTTGTCTTGGACCGGCTAGTGGACCGGTTCAATCTATCGGTTCAGTCCAGTTTTTAAAAAAATGTCTAAGACTTGGTGCATATGAACAGAGGAAAAATTAGGTTAAATGTATTTGATGAATGAGATTGCCCAATCAAGTCATTTAACTTGATTCTCAAAACATCATAGTAGAATGCACTTTGAATACGATGAGGGGATCCAATCATCCTATAACTTGATGTGATGAGAATAGACCCTGAAGGATTTTCGATATCTGTGATATGCTCGAGGCCAGTAATCCCCATCATTGTTTGACGCTAGACGAATGTAGGGAGTGTGTAAATGTGCCCTAAATAAACTCTAATGTATTAGTGTGTTTGTGATGTGTTGTTGGGAAAATCTAATAATGATACAATACACAATCAATTATCCGACAAAGAGTCACAATAAATACTGAAATTACTAAAGGAGTCCATAATCATTCACATTTGAGATTATACGTTAGAGAGCCAAGCAAGATTTAGTGAATTAAGGTAGAAAACTCTTTAATTTAATGCCCTGAGAATAAACTCTGCAAATAGAATAAACCTTGATAAATAAATGCGAAATAAATCCAAAATTATCTGTTTGTTCACCAAATATACAACAATAAGTGAATAAACTTCAAATTGGAACTTATCCGAGTAACCAAAGTCCGGGGAAGTGAAAGGTGGCTCCGTGGCTGATTTGAGGACTGGATAGCGCTGTAGTTTTCCTGCAGATAGTTGGAAGTTTTCCTACTGTAGTAAGGGGTAATCCAGGGTTTTGAGGCTAATGTGGTGATTGGGGAACAATAGTGTTGTGGGGAAGGAGAGGGAAGGGTTGTGTATGTGGTGGCTGGGGACTGGGACGAGCAGTTTCCAGGTGTCAACCAGTAATTTTTGGCTCAGGCAGAGGTCGTCTTGGCAATTTGAAGGGGAAGTGAACTTCTTGGAGGCTCTGGGTGTTAGGAAATGGCCAATTGAAAACCACATTCAACATTTTGAGGGGAAACGTGTGCTGAAATTCAGAGGAAACACACAAACTCACCTCCAATTGACTGGATGGATGGGTGTTGGACAGGGAGTGACATCTGGATGGGGAAAGGGAGGATTTGGCTGGGCCAGAGGCAGTTAAACTGCTTAAGGACAGCAGTTTGGATGTGGTGTTAATGGAGGGACTGGGTGGTTATCATTTGGTTATGAAGATAAGGAGTGGATATAGTTGTAGTTAATAATTATTAGTGTAGTTATGTTGGCAATTGGTGATTTTCTTGGGGGGGGGGGGGTGGCTCGCCGAGTCGCCGGCACTCTGACTTGTGATTTTCAGCTGACGGAGGGGGTGTAGAGTGACGGCGGATTGCCAAGGGAAGGAAGGAGGTGGTTGTAGGCTTCGACACCTAGAGTTCCACGGAATCCACACTGTGGAGAGATCGCAAGAACCCGAAAAAATCCAAATTCCGCAATATCGGAAAATTAACATAAAGCCACTAAATTTACCTGAAATAAAAATAAAAAAATAAAAGTACATAAAAATATGTCGTCGTTGCTCTGAACGCAACTACGGACACTAATCGTCTATCCGATGATCATATCTCCGCCTTCTGCGTATGAAGACTCGTGCATACTCTATAAGTGTTGGCACTCCCTCGATCCGTGATCACCATCACTGTTTCTACTCTATTCAGCTGTAACTTTGATTTCCAGAAGGCAAATGTAAAAGGAATTCAAGCGATTTTGATTGGGAGCTTTGCTTCTTAATCACAATGCTGCTGGTTTTTTTGGACGTTTCCTTAGTGTGCAATTATCTTTTTGGACTACCCCTCTACTTCTCGTCTGCTTCAAAATTAAATGGATAAAAGATTTGTATGACTTTAACTGAATTTGATTGTCCAATTATATTTCATATTTGTGATTCAGGGCATATGGCTTCCTGTAGTCTCTCATATTTTGCCTCCGCCTTTATCATTATTGACTTCATTGCTAATATTATGAAATAATTTGTATTTTGAAACTTCGGTGGAGTACTTATTGGTTGTTGCATTGTTTTTTTTAAGGTTGGCTACATTTTAGTGTTTGTTGAATCTCATTTATAATCATTTATTCTGCAGGTTGGATTTTTTCTGAATAACTATAGTCAATTTTTGAATGAGCATCTTAACAAGCTCTTTGATCTTTACTCTTCTGGAAAACTTAAGGTATTTTCTGTCTGTAATCAGACACATTACTACATTGAGCTTGTTGGTTCTGATATTTTTATTTGGAAAACTTTTGTTTTGGAGTTTGATTTACCTGTCAAGCTTCTCAACCTTGTTTGATACGAGGAGAAAATATTAAGTTGCAAAATTTTTTCAGAGTTAGCTTTACTTGTTAATCTTCTTGGTGGAGATTGTGTCACACAATGGTCTACACAACAATCTGTAACGCCCCGGTCTATTGTGGGTGCGCTACAGGTCTGCCTACCAGTGACCCCAAACCGTCTCCACGGATCTGATTGGCTGCAACCGCTATTTCCAATGGAGGGTTGTTGAGGCCGGGGCTTGAACCCCAGACCTCCTAGATAAGGGAGATCCAAACTAGTCCTCATCACCAACTGGGAGGTCTGGGGTTCATTGTTGAGGTCGGGGCTTGCATTGGTGATGAGGACTAGCTTGGAGCTCCCTTATCTAAGAGGTCTGGGGTTCAAGCCCCGGCCTCAACAACACTCCAGTGGAATTAGCGGTTGCGGCCAATCAGATTTGTGGAGATGGGTTGTGGTCACTGGTCTGCAGACCTATAGCACACCCACAGTAGATTGGAGGGTTACCCTCATACCCAGGCTTGAAGGAAAAGAAATCATCAGGATTAAGTGAGTGTACAAAGTAAAGTGTTATGGACCCGCATTTGGTCACGTAATCTAGTTTATATTTTTATTACGCGCATTTTATCCTCTGTGTCTAAGCGCAAGGAGGAGACATTTTGGGAACCCGTTGTTACTCTTGTTAAGGTCGATTGGGGCCAAGAGAAAAAGCAAGCAAGCTATTATCAAATTCTCTATCTCTCTCTACCCTTTATACTTTTCGCCTGTAACCCTACCTTTCTCTCTCGCTTGCATAACCCGCTGCACCCCGTCAGTCGCTCACCCGCGTGAAGTCCTAGCTTTCCGATCTCGTCGCCACCACGCCTACGTAGCAGCCGCCAACCTCCTGCAACTTACCCCTCCTCCGCCATATGACCTCCCGTCTCACGCCATGCCAACGCCCCTTTCCGGCCTCGGATCCGCTCGCAATCGACGACCCGTATCAATTTGGTATCAGAGGGAAGTCTCCTCTCTGCCGCTGCAAATGCAGATCTCGAGCCCTCTACTTCTGTTGTGGCCAATGCCTCCTTCCTCGATAAGTGTCGACCCCCCAGCAGCTCCGCCCAGGCGGCTCCGCGTCGGTCGCTTTCCACCATCCCTCATCCAGCGCCCATGCTACTCAGATCCTCCATCGACAGGCTCTCTTTGTTTGCGGCCTTTTCCGGGCTACTACCTCCACCGGTACTTCCTTCCTCTAACCCCTCTGGCCCCGACAACCCTCCATTTTCTCCTCCGGCCATGGACGAACCACCCACCCTATCTCAAATCTTTGAGTCACTCGCAAAGCTCCTAGAGGATAACAACACCGCACTCATTAGTGCTGTCACTGCCCAACTAGTGATTAACCGACTAGTCTAACCAGCAACAGGCTCCTCCGATGATGCGCCAATCCTGCGAACCCCGCCCGAATTTTTACCCCCGAGACACAAAGGGCAACGGTGTGCCACAAAACATGCAAATGAACTTTCCAATCTTTGGCGACCGCGAATACCGTTTGGCCTGGCTCTTTCGCTGTGAGCAGTACCCCCAATCAGGGCGCCCTTTGGGAAGAATGACTCAATGTGACTTCTTTCCATCTGATGGGCTCAGCCCAACTTTGGTTTTCCCCACTGCAACGGGAGAAATTGTAACACCCCTTCCAAGTATTACAGAAATCAGCCGTCCGGCCGGGTCAGCGATATAAAGAAAAATAGGAAACAGTATTAAAACTAGTAGCAGCAAGTAATAAAAATCCATACTGAACAGATTTAATACTTACAGCGGAAGTAAAAAAAAAACTAAGGGTAACCACATACCTGATATCTGGATTCACAGATCCACTAAACAAGAATGGAATTGTAATAACTGAAAATCTGGTAACAATAATAGTCTGATACAGGTTATATAAAATATTAACCGGGTACATTGTCCACATCTACAAGTACATGCTGAAAAACGTAAACTGAATGGGAAAAGTACTACAAACTGACACCACCATAACGCTCATCCTAGACGTAGTTTCCCACCTGGGTCACCTGTAAAAACATTGCACACGAGGGGTCAGAGTAAAGAAAAAATAATTTCTCCTAGTGACACTAAAACTTTTCTCATATGATGAATGCATGTCTTTTAAAAAAGATTTTGTGCATTAAAAATTATTTATGTTGTATGTTATGCATGCCTTCAGAACACTACCTAGTCCAAACATCTCATATTCTAAGTTCGTGACTTTCAGTTCACTAACCCAAGTCCCGGCGTTCACTACTGGTATACTGTCTCACGTCAGGTCTATACTTGAGTTCTAGGTGACCTCTAACTTGCACATCTACTAGGAAGGCTCTATGCAGAGTAGCTCCTAATGCGCAAAATCTGAAACTGACGACCCGAGACCATCTGACGAACTCAATTGTTCTAGTGTCACGCGGACACGGTCTCGAATCTACTAACTGTCTCAAGGGGAGTCAACTCTCAAGACACTGCTACTCATAGCATACCATATGCCCTATGAGAAAGGTAGTGCGCCTCTACCAAGCACGAAAAGACTGAAATGTGCTTACTGACATTTTGGTCAAATGCTACTCTGCTTGGGACATCTCTTTTTGTGTACTACTGAGCGACCCTTAACTTTCTTACGGTCGACTAGAAGGGACATTCACGCCTTTCGTTGGACAAATTCCAAACTTTCGTACACAGGTATAGGTTTCGTACCTAACATTACCAATCCTGATCTGACTACTTGGGTCTTGGAGAAGAGTGTCATCTTACACATTTTCCGCGACCGTTTTCCTATCACCACAACTTTTTATGCATGGTTATGATATTTGTACAAAACCCTACACATGCGTATATAAAGTATATTATTTGTTATGTCTAACTAACAGAAAGTAAGTTTCCTTACAGTGGTGCTGCGGCGCTCGTACACTCTGCGCGGCGACATTTTCTCTTCCGACGGAAAATCTGACTACTGCGGCCTATCGAAGGCTTGACTCGAGGCCACCAAAAATCCTGCAAACCAAGCAACACCTAAACATCGCATTTTCCCCTTAGGGTTAACGTTGAAAAAAAATTCCAAAATGCTATGGTAGTCCAAAATTAACGGCTAACATAGCGTATTACCTTTACGTGGGAGGAATCGATGCTTCCAAAGCGCCCAACTCAAATTTCGCCGTGGAATCCGTGCTCCAAAACTTAATAGGGCAAGAGGAAGAAAACCTAGGTTAGACTAACTCTGAAATCGAAGGATTTCCCCGAAGAAATGGAGAAAAGGAAGAAATAAACTCACCGGAAACGAAACAATTCCAAGTTCCACCGGTTAGGGTTGAATCCGGCACTTCCACGGCTAAGGAAGGAAAAGGAATGCCCACCGGTGCTCGTAGAGGAAGGAGGAGTGGTCGGAGAGGAGTTCCGGAGGAGGATCGGCCGGCGGAAAGCCTCGCGGGAGGCGTCGGCTTCGTCCGGTGACCTTGCGTGCGGGAGACGGAGCGGAAAGAGGAAAATCGGGTTGCGGTTTTCTCCCGTGAGGAATAGATTCGTGCGGGATTTATTTACTGGCTTGCGGTTTTATGTATTAACCGCATGAGAGAGGGGGAGAAAATGCTATTGGCACCCCTACACTAATTCTCTTGAAAATTAACTCATTTTCACCGCGCGCGTCACTAAAATAAAATGCGTCACGCATTTATTATTAACGCACTTAACGAACTATCGGTCGCTACCAATAAGGAGAAGTAACAGTATACCTTGACGGCGCGCTGTCTCGATCAAAATCCGTCGCGACTTGACCCTACAAATAAATAATTTTTCGCGTCAAATTTTCGGATGTTACAAATCTCCCCTCCTAACAAAAATTTTCGTTCTCGAAAATTGTAATCATACCTGAATCGAAGAGAAAAGAATAGTCTGCATTGCTCTGAAGCTCATCCTCTCGCTCCCAAGTATACTCTGGTCTGCCACAGTTCATCCAAAGGACTTTGACCATGCGAATCTCTCTATTTCTGAGCTTCTGTATCCTTGAATCCACTATTCTGACTGGTCTAACCCCAATACTAAGATCTGTCTCAATTGGTGCTTCCTCGGTGCTGATGATCTGACTAGGATCTCTGACTGCTCTCCTCAGATAAGAGACGTGGAATACATCATGTACACCACTCATTTCCTCAGGTAAGGCCAATCTGTAAGCAACCTCACCAATTCTTTCCAGCACCTCAAAAGGACCAACGAATCTGGGGCTCAGCTTTTTCATCCGCTTTATTCTAGAAACTCCTCTGACTGGTCTGACCTTCAGATAAACGTAGTCTCCAACACTGAACTCTACTGACCTGTGCTTCTGATCATGATACTTGGCCTGGCGATCCTGAGCTGTCTTCATACGCTCCTGAATAAGCTTGATCCTATCAGTGGTCTTATCAATCCATGACTCCCTGATTGTAGGATCTCTCTTCACTTTCAGCCCAACATAACGGTGTCCGACAACGTCTGCCATAGAGGGCCTCAAACGGTGTCATCCCAATACTTGTCTGAAAACTGTTGTTGTAGGAGAACTCCACAAGTGTAACATATTTCTCTCACTTTCCTCCAAAATCCAAAATGCACATCCGTAGCAAATCCTCCAAAGTCCTATTAGTGCGCTCAGTCTGTCCATCGGTCTGGGGATGGAAAGCGGTGCTGAAGTGTAACCTGGTACCCAACCGCTCCTGTACGTATCGCCACTCCCTGGAGGTGAATCTGCCGTCTCGGTCTGAAACTATAGTCCTGGGAATACCGTGAAGCCGAACTATCTCGTCCAAATATAACTGTGCCAGCTTCGGACCTTGATCCGTCTTCCTAAGAGGAATGAAATGGGCGACCTTAGAAAGTCGGTCAACTATAACCCACGAGGAATCATTCCCACTCTGCGATCTCGGCAAACCATGAATGAAATCCATGGATATATCTTCGAATGTCCACTCAGGAATGGGAAGTGGCTGCAACTTGCCTCCAGGCCTTTGGCACTCGGCCTTAACCAACTTGCACGTCTCACACTTCCCTACGTAATCTGCAACATCTCTCTTCAAGCCTGGCCACCATACTAACTTCTTGAGGTCTGCATACATCTTCGTGCTACCCGGATGTATAGAATATCTGGAATTGTGTGCCTCAAATAAAATATCCTCGCGAAGGTGACTAACATCGGGGATACACACTCTGCCATCAAACAACAATAAATCATCCTGAATAGTGAATCCCTCCTTCTGTCCTGACTGCACTGAGCTCCAAATCTCTGCCATCTTTGGATCCAACGGTAGAGCTGTCTTGATTCTGTCCTTGATATCGCAGGTAATCTCCATCCAATTCAACCTTGCAGAACCAAAACTACTGCGTGGCACAACGGTAATATCCAGTCTCTCCAGCTCTCGCACTAACTCCTCCTGCTGAGTGAGGAGACAGAAACATGAACCTCTACGACTAAGGGCATCAGCTACAACGTTCGCCTTTCCTGGATGGTACTGAATGTCTACGTCGTAGTCTGATAGAAATTCTAATCATCTGCGCTGCCTCAAATTGAGCTCTCGCTGATCAAAGATATACTTGAGGCTCTTATGATCAGTGAAGATCTCACAACGCACTCCATAGAGATAGTGCCTCCAAATCTTCAAAGCATGTATGACTGCTGCAAGCTCCAAGTCATGCACTGGATAGTTCCTCTCATGAACCTTTAATTGTCTCGAGGCATAGGCTACGACCTTTCCATGTTGCATGAGAACACATCCCAAACCCTGACCTGATGCATCGCTGTAGATCTGAAACCCGTCAGGCCCTGATGGTAAACTCAAAATCGGTGCGGTCATCAACCTGCCCTTCAAGTCCTCAAAAGCCAACTCACACTCAACTGTCCAATCCAAGCTCTTACCCTTCCTGGTGAGGGAAGTCAGTGGTAAGGCTATCTTCGAAAAATCTCTGATGAATCTCCTGTAGTAACCAGCAAGACCCAAAAAGCTACGAACCTCTGAAACTGTCGTCGGCCTTGGCCAACTCTTAATGGCCTCTACCTTCTTCGGATCAACACTAACTCCTTTCTGATTGATGATATGGCCTAAGAATGCAATCTCTGAAAGCCAAAACTCGCACTTTGAAAACTTGGCAAACAACTGATTTTTCCTGAGTGTGCTCAAAACAATCCTGAGATGTGCTGCATGATCTTCTGCACTCTTAGAGAACACCAAGATGTCATCTATAAAGACGATGACAAAACGATCCAAGTACTCTCAAAACACCTTGTTCATCAGGTCCATAAATACTGAAGGAGCATTGGTCAGCCCAAACGGCATGACCACGAACTCGAAGTTTACGGGAAAGGGGGTTTGCGGGATTTTATTTCCTGCGGTTTTTATGTGTTAACCGTATGAGAGAGAGGGGGGAGAAAATGTTATTGGCACCCCAAGGTTCTTTTTCTTACACAATAACTTTATCCTCACTGCGCGCCACTAAAAGAACGCGTCACGCACTAAAATTGATGCACTTAACGAACTAATGGTCGCTATCAAAAGGAAAAGTGACATTATACCTTGTCAACGCGCCGCCTCGATCAAAAATTCGTCGCGACCTTCCCCTACAATTTTAAATAAAAACGCATGTCAATTTACGGATGTTACAAATCTCCCCTCCTAACAAAGATTTTCGTCCTCGAAAATTATAGTCATACCTGAATCGAAGAGAAAAGAATAGTCTGCATTGCTCTGAAGCTCATCCTCTCGCTCCCAAGTATACTCTGGTCTGCCACAGTTCATCCAAAGGACTTTGACCATGCGAATCTCTCTATTTCTGAGCTTCTGTATCCTTGAATCCACTATTCTGACTGGTCTAACCCCAATACTAAGATCTGTCTCAATTGGTGCTTCCTCGGTACTGATGATCTGACTTGAATATCTGACTGCTCTCCTCAGATAGGAGACGTGGAATACATCATGTACACCACTCATTTCCTCAGGTAAGGCCAATCTGTAAGCAACCTCACCAATTCTTTACAGCACCTCAAAAGGACCAACGAATCTGGGGCTCAGCTTTTTCATCCGCTTTATTCTAGAAACTCCTCTGACTGGTCTGACTTTCAGATAAACGTAGTCTCCAACACTGAACTCTACTGACCTGTGCTTCTGATCATGATACTTGGCCTGGCGATCCTGAGTTGTCTTCATACGCTCCTGAATAAGCTTGATCCTGTCAATAGTCTTATCAATCCATGACTCCCTGATAGTAGATCTTTCCTCATTTTCAGTCCAACACAACGGTGTCCGACAACGTCTGCCATAGAGGGGCTCGAACGGTGTCATCCCAATACTCGTCTGAAAACTGTTGTTGTAGGAGAACTCTACAAGGGTGACATATTTCTCTCACTTTCCTCCAAAGTCCAAAATGCACATCCGTAGCAAATCCTCTAAAGTCCTATTTGTGCGCTCAGTCTGTCCATCGGTCTGGGGATGGAAAGCGGTGCTGAAGTGTAACCTGGTACCCAACCGCTCCTGTACGTATCGCCACTCCCTGGAGGTGAATCTGCCGTCTCGGTCTGAAACTATAATCCTGGGAACACCGTGAAGCCGAACTATCTCGTCCAAATATAACTATGCCAGCTTCGGACCTTGATCCGTCTTCCTAAGAGGAATGAAATGGGCGACTTTAGAAAGTCGATCAACTATAACCCACAAGGAATCATTCCCATTCTGCGATCTCGGCAAACCATGAATGAAATTCATGGATATATCTTCGAATGTCCACTCAGGAATGGGAAGTGGCTGCAACTTGCCTCCAGGCCTTTGGCACTCGGCCTTAACCAACTTGCACGTCTCACACTTCCCTACGTAATCTGCAACATCTCTCTTCAAGCCTGACCACCAGACTACCTTCTTGAGATCTGCATACATATTCGTGCTACCCGGATGTATAGAATATCTGGAATTGTGTGCCTCAAATAGAATATCCTCGCGAAGGCGACTAACATCGGGGATACACACCCTGCCATCAAACAACAATAAATCATCCTGAATAGTGAACCCCTCCTTCTGACCTGTCTGCACTGAGCTCCAAATCTCTGGCATCTTTGGATCCAACGGTAGAGCTGTCCTGATTCTATCATTGATATCACAGGTAATCTCCATCCAACTCAAACTTGCAGAACCAAAACTACTGCGTGGCACAACGGTAATGTCCAGTCTCTCTAGCTCTCGCACTAACTCCTCCTGCTGAGTGAGAAGGGCGAAACACGAACCTCTACGGCTAAGGGCATCAGCTACAACGTTCGCCTTTCCTGGATGGTACTGAATGTCTACGTCGTAGTCTGATAGAAACTCTAACCATCTGCGCTGCCTGAAATTGAGCTCTCGCTGATCAAAGATATACTTGAGGCTCTTATGATCAGTGAAGATCTCACAACGCACTCCATAGAGATAGTGCCTCCAAATCTTCAGAGCATGTATGACTGCTGCAAGCTCAAAGTCATGCACGGGATAGTTCCTCTCATGAACTTTTAGCTGTCTCGAGGCATAGGCTACGACCTTTCCATGCTGCATGAGAACACAGCCTAAGCCCTGACCAGACGCATCACTATAAATCTGAAACCCGTCAGGACCTGAAGGTAAACTCAAAATCGGTGATGTCATCAACCTGTCTTTCAAGTCCCCAAAAGCCAACTCACACTCCACCGTCCAATCCAAGCTCTTACCCTTCCTAGTAAGGGAAGTCAGTGGTAAGACTATCTTTGAGAAATCCCTGATGAATCTCCTGTAGTATCCAGCAAGACCCAAAAAACTGCGAACCTCTGAAACGGTCGTCGGCCTTGGCCAATTCCTAATGGCCTCCATCTTCTTCGGATCAACACTAACCCCTTTCTGACTGATGATGTGGCCTAAGAATGCAATCTCTGAAAGTCAAAACTCACACTTTGAAAACTTGACATACAACTGGTTCTTCCTGAGTGTGCTCAAAACGATCCTGAGGTGTGCTGCATGATCTTTTGCACTCTTAGAGAACACCAAGATGTCATCTATAAACACGATGACAAAACGATACAAGTACTCCCGAAATACCATGTTCATCAGGTCCATAAATACTGAAGGGGCATTGGTCAGCCCGAACGGCATGACCACGAAATCAAAGTGTCCATATCTGGTGTTGAAAGCCGTCTTCTGAATATCCAAGTCGCGAATCTTTAACTGGTGATAGCCTGACCTCAGATCTAACTTGGTGAAAGTGTTCGATCCCACCAACTGGTCAAACAAATCATCAATCCTGGGAATCGGGTACTTGTTCTTTACTGTTAGCTTGTTCAACTCACGGTAGTCTATGCACAGTCTCAGACTACCATCCTTCTTCTTCACAAAAAGCACTGGAGCACTCCATGGTGAAGTACTGGGGCGTATAAAACCCAAATCAAGCAACTCCTGCAACTGACTCTTCAACTCTGTTAGTTCCCTTGGAGCCATCTGATAGGGAGATTTGGCTACGGGTGTAGCCCCAGGCTGCAAGTCTATCGGGAACTCAATCTCTCTATCTGGAGGGGCACCAGGGAGTTCTTCCGGGAAAACATCGGGGAACTCCTGCACCACTGGTACCTCTGACAAGTCAGCCTTAGTCTCTGCATTCATCAGTACTACGAAGGTTTCACAACCCTTACTGATGCACCTTCTCGCTTGGACTGCAGATATGATCATCTTCACTACTCCCTTCAAGCCCTGAAAAGAAAATGAAGTTTGATTGGGGTCATCAAACTGTATCTGCTTCGCCCTACAGTCAATCCTGGCGTTGACTGCCGAAAGCCAGTCCATTCTAAAAATCAGATCGAATCCTGCAATAGGTAGCTGCAAAGCTTCCACTATAATCTTGGTGTCACCAAACTGCACCGGTACCCTGCACCTATCTCTGGTCTGCAGAAAGGATCCATTCGGCATCATGACTTCCAGCGGTACTACCTCTGGGAGGATTTGTAAATCCAACTTACGCACTAGAGATTCCGCGATAAACGAGTGTGAGGCACCCGTATCAAATAGAATCTTGGAGGGTAAATCACGAATCATAAGTATGTCTACATGAATGATTTTCAAAAAGAAAAGAGTGTCACTACGGAAGATTAAATAAACTTATCAGGCAAAGTAAACACTTACCTGTCACTACATCCTTCTGCTCCTTAGCCTCCTGCTGACCAAGCCCATAAGCTCTGGGTTGTACCAAATCTCGACCATGTTGTGGTCTTGCATCAGTAATCATCAAAGCTTTGCCCTTGACTGCTCTGCTAGGGCCACCAATCTCATACTTTGACTGCAGGAGCAAATTACACTTGTCATATACAGAAAATTCATAAATGTACAAAAATACAACAAGGTTGATTACCTGATTCGAACCACCTTCCTGACAGAAACGAGCTATGTGTCCAGGTTGACGACACTTGTAATACACGCCCGCGCTGACCAAACACTCTCCTGGATGGCGACGCTGACACTTGGGACAAAGGGGGTAGTCCCTGCTCCTGTCACCAGATTGACCATTCTTCCTCGCATCAGGCTTCTGCTTCTTGTTCCAGTTCTTCCCCTGGTCATTCCTGCTCTGCTGCGACTGATGCGAATCCTGAGATCGCTTCGCACGGAAATTACTTCGCTTTTGAACCTTCTGCTGGTCAGCCTCCAGCCTGCGAGCCGTATCCACTAAGCTTCTGTAATCAGCATTGACCATAGTCATCAGCGGCTGTCTCAACGAGTCACGTAAACCATCCACAAAACGGCTGCACTTCTCAGTCTGGTCTCCCTGCATCACGCCCGCATATCGAGCCAGATGGGTAAGCTCTCGCTCGTACTCAGCAACAGTCCTGTCCCCCTGGAAAAACCTAAGGTATCTCTCCTGTAGATCTCGTCGTGCGGAAGGAGGCACGAACCAACTCGCAAGGGCTCTAGAAAATTCGCCCCACGTAAGCATGTCTGGCGTACGACCTGGACAAAAGCATGGTCATATTATTTAAAAGGAGAACATATCACTTCCAAAAATAAAAGGAATTTTCATAACCATTTACCTGCGGGATCATCTGCGCGGTACTTGTCCCACCAGACCTTTGTCTCACCTCGGAGGAGAAAAACTGTCAGAGGAACCTTCTTGTTCTCTGGGCACTCCAAAACATCCAGCAGGTCTCTGGTGTTTGTCACTCAATCATCTGTGTTCATCGGGGTCTCGTCCCCACTGTAGTTCGAAGGTTGTAGCTCTCTAAAGTTCCTCAAATAGCGCTTCAGGGTCATCTCCACGGGCGCTGGGGCAGGAGCTGGTGTAGGGGCTGGTACTTGTACTGGAACTGGAAACCCTGCAGTCAGTCCTCTCTGAAACTCCATCAAGGCAACAGTAACCGCCTTGGCAATCTGAGACGCTATGTCAGTGCCCTCTGTAACTGCTGAAACTGGTGGTACCTGTGGCACTGCAGCATCTCCCCTAGTCGCGTTAGCAACAGGGTCCTGACGTGAAGATTCACCCGCTTCACCTACTCGAGTTGTCTGATAGAACATATAAAAGAAATCTGATTATTTATCAAGCATCTGCAGAATCTGGCTTAGTAACTTTATTTCGTACCCTTGCGAAAACTAAGGCTTAAACGCAACTTAAAATACTCTACTAACAAGTGTTTACTCTTACACAATCCTATGGCTCTGTGAAAACCTTCTAGGGTCCAGAGATCCTAAACCTGGGTCTGATACCAATTTGTAACACCCCTTCACAGTATTACAGAAATCAGCCGTCCGGTCGGGTCAGCGATATAAAGAAAACTAGGAAACAGTATTAAAACTAGTAGCAGCAGGTAATAAAAATCCATACTAAACAGATTTAATACTTACAGCGGAAGTAGAAAAAACTAATGGTAACCACATACCTGATATCTGGATTCACAGAGCCACTAAACAAGAATGGAATTGTAATAATTGAAAATCTGGTAACAATAATAGTCTGATACAGGTTATATAAAATATTAACCGGGTACATTGTCCACATCTACAAGTACATGCTGAAAAAAGTAAACTGAATGGGAAAAGTACTACAAACTGACACCACCATAACGCTCATCCTAGACGTAGTTTCCCACCTGGGTCACCTGTAAAAACATTGCCCACGATGGGTCAGAGTAAAGAAAAAATAATTCCTCCTAGTGACACTAAAACTTTTCTCATATGATGAATGTATGCCTTTTAACAAAGAATTTGTGCATTAAAAATTATTTATGCTGTATGTTATGCATGCCTTCAGAACACTACCTGGTCCAAATATCTCATATTCTAAGTTCGTGACTTTCAGTTCACTAACCCAAGTCCCGACGTTCACTACTGGTATACTGTCTCACGTCAGGTCTATACTTGAGTTTTAGGTGACCTCTAACTTGCACCTCTACTAGGAAGGCTCTATGCAGAGTAGCTCCTAACGCGCAAAATCTGAAACTGACGACTCGAGACCATCTGACGAACTCAATTGTTCTAGTGTCACGCGGACACGGTCTTGAATCTACTAACTGTCTCAAGGGGAGTCAACTCCCAAGACACTGCTACTCATATGATACCATATGCCTTATGAGAAAGGTAGTACGCCTCTACCAAACACGAAAAGACTGAAATTTGCTTACTGACCTTTTGGTCAAATGCTACTCTGCTTGGGACATCTCTTTTGGTGTACTACCGAGCGACCCTTAACTTTCTTACGGTCGACTAGAAGGGACATTTACGCCCTTCGTTGGACAAATTCCAAACTTTCGTACACGAGTATAGGTTTTGTACCTAACATTACCAATCCTGGTCTGACTACTTAGGTCTTGGAGAAGAGTGTCATCCTACACATTTTCTGCGACCGTTTTCCTATCACCACAACTTTCTATGCATGGTTATGATATTTGTACAAAACCCTACACACTCATATATAAAGTATATTATTTGTTATGTCTAACTAACAGAAATTAAGTTTCCTTACAGTGGTGCTGCGGCGCTCGTACACTCTGCGCGGCGACATTTTCTCTTCCCACGGAAAGTCTGACTACTGCGGCCTATCGAAGGCTTGACTCGAGGCCACCAAAAATCCTGCAAACCAAGCAGCACCTAAACATCGCATTTTCCCCTTAGGGTTAACGTTGAAAAAAAATTCCAAAATGCTAGGATAGTCCAAAATTAACGGCTAACATAGCGTATTACCTTTACGTGGGAGGAATCGATGCTTCCAAAGCGCCCAACTCAAATTTCGCCGTGGAATTCGTGCTCCAAAACCTAATAGGGCAAGAGGAAGAAAACCTAGGTTAGACTAACTCTGAAATCGAAGGATTTCCCCGAAGAAATGGAGAAAAGGAAGAAATAAACTCACCGGAAACGAAACAATTCCAAGTTCCACCGGTTAGGGTTGAATCTGGCACTTCCACGGCTAAGGAAGGAAAAGGAATGTCCACCGGTGCTCGTAGAGGAAGGAGGAGTGGTCGGAGAGGAGTTCCGGAGGAGGATCGGCCGGCGGAAAGCCTCGCGGGAGGCGTCGGCTTCGTCCGGTGACCTTGCGTGCGGGAGACGGAGCGGAAAGAGGAAAATCGTGCGGGATTTATTTACTGGCTTGCGGTTTTATGTATTAACCGCATGAAAGAGAGGGAGAGAAAATGCTATTGGCACCCCTACACTAATTCTCTTGAAAATTAACTCATTTTCACCGCGCGCGTCACTAAAATAAAATGCGTCACGCACTTATTATTAACGCACTTAACGAACTATCGGTCGCTACCAATAAGGAGAAGTAACAGTATACCTTGACGGCGCGCTGTCTCGATCAAAATCCGTCGCGACTTGACCCTACAAATAAATAATTTTTCGCGTCAAATTTTCGGATGTTACAGAAACCACTCCTATCATGGGAGGATTTCAAATTCAGGTGTACGAACGCCTCGTCCCACCCCTTCGCAACAATCCATTGGGCATCTCATTTTTCTTCGGCAGACCGGCCCAATCGATGAGTGCCTCGAATAGTTTTAGGTCCACCTGGCCCGGACCTCAGTTCTTCCCATCCAGCAGGTGCCCATCTTCACGACGGGACTCCATGAGCGCCTCTACATGGACCCGGAATTTCAGGCCCCTGCAGATTTGTCGATTGTCATGAGCTTGGCTCAAGAAGCGTCTGTTGTTGGATCGCCCATATCTCCATCCCCCTGACAACAGGGGGCCTAGACGCATCCCTCACTCACTGTCATCACCCACAGACAACCTCCTAGCTCAGGGCTGCTATGCTGACCGTCCACCCACCGTCCGTCGACTGTCTACACAGAAGATGACCGACCGTCGTCCCAAGGGCCTCTGTTACAACTGCAACGAGCCATATTTCTATGGACATTGCTGCAAGTGCCTCTTTTGGCTGGAGGTGGACGACCCTTCTACAGAACGAGATGCTGACACGGACACAGGAGATCTGGCGACCTCCACCACCATTGAACAAGCTTGAGGGCAAGCTTGTGGTCGGAGAGAGAGGGGAGATGTTATGGACCCGCATTTGGTCACGTTATCTAGTTTCTATTTTTATTACGTGCATTTGATCCTCCGTGTCTAAGCTCAAGGCGGGGGGCATTTTGGGGACCCTTTGTAACTCTTATTAGGGCCGGCTAGGGCCAAGAGAAAAAAACAAGCAAGCTATTATCTAATTCTCTATTTCTCTCTCTATCCTTTATATTTTTCTCCTGTAACCCTACCTTTCTCTCTCGCTCGCGTAACCCGCCTCACCCCGTCAGCCGCTCGCCCGTGTGAAGCCCTAGCTTCCCGATCTCGTCGCCACTGCGCCTCCGCACGCAACAACCTCCGACCTCCTGCAGCTCACCTTGCCTCTACCATAGGGCCGCCCGTCTCACACCAGGCCAACGCCCCCTCTCGGCCTTAGACCCGCTCGCAATTGGCGACCTGTATCATAAAGCTTGATGAGAAAGTGGTAATCCAAAAATATAAGGTGAGGCTCGTTGCTAAGGGGTACTCACAATGACCAAGGAGAGATTACTCAAAGACCTTTACGAGACTATCTGAATTATTCTTGCTTTTGCTGCCAAAAGAACCTTTCAAATTCATTAGTTAGATGTAAAATCTGCTTTCCTTAATGGAGATTTAAAAGAAGTTCTAGTATCACAACCCGAGAGGTATGAAGTTAAAGGAGAAGAAGATAAGGTTTGCAAGCTTAAAAATGTTGTATGGACATCAACAAGCTCCGAGAGCCTGAAATTCTCGTATTGATAAGCACTTGTCCAACAATTTTATGTAAAGTCCAAACAATCCATTTTGTTATGTAAAACACTATCTAAAAAATCAATATGTAATAGTATGTATATATTTGTATGATTTATTGGTGATAGGGACCATGACGCTTGGTCACATCTCATAGAGGAGCTCCAGGACAAGTTTGGGATGAAAGATTATAAACCTACCTCAACTTCAATTGCCACTGGTGAAAAGTCTAAAAGGGTGATGAAAAAGAGAAGGTTGATGCAAAGTATTATAGAAGCATCATAGGCTCCTTGATGTACTTAACCAATACTAGACCAGACATTGAATATGTTGTAAGCATTGCTTCCCGGTTTAAGAATTCACCAAACAAAACCCACATGGTACTGGTTATGTGCATACTAAGATACCTCTAGGTGACCAAACACTACGGGTTAATCTATATATGAAAAAAAGAAGATTTAAAAGATATGAGATCAATTCTGATTTCGTTTGCTCATTTTATGCATCCTGGAGCTTTTACGACTCAATTTGACTTGATCGTCAAAAATCACTCTAATGTTGTCGGAATCGTACGTGGACGACTTCGTTGGACTCATACTGTTGTTACTAGTCTAACGAAACAACTGAGGTCAATTTTGAGGCCGTTTGCTTGATTTCACCTTTTGAGATAATTACGGTACTTAGAAACTGCGTCTGAATGCCATATTCTCTGATATTCATCGAAATTGAGCGCGAACGATTTTGTTAAATTCGTATTGACTTTACGAGCCTAACGAAACCGATTGAGGTCGATTTGAATTTCATTTGCTCGATTTCATCTTTTTGAGTAATCATGTTATTTAAAACTTTGCATCAAATTCTATGATACTCATTGGAATTGAGTGTTGACAGTTCTGTTGGTCTCGTATTGACTTTACACGTCTAACAAAATTAACTGAGGTTGATTTTGAGGTCATTTCCTAGATTTCACTTTTTGGGGTAATCGCGTTACTTAAAATGAAGTTTGGACTTTAAATTCTCTGATACTCATCGGAATTGAGCACGGACGGTTTCATTGGTCTCATATTGACTTTACGAGTCTAATGAAATCAATTGAGGTCGATTCTGAGGTTTTTTCTCAATTTATGAGAATAACTGCAAGTTCAGGTCATAATCGGGTAATGAGTCATACTCAACTAGACCGCTCATCCCGAGTCAATTGAACCAACTAGACTTCCTAGACTGTTCCATTGAAAAGTGAGATGCTATAGTACAGACCCCCGCGGTTACTACCACTGTCAATGCATTGTTTCATTGGCAGGATCTAAAAAACACGACCACACGGTAAGAATTTTACCGGGCAGTTTAATGATTTGGTCATGTGACTACTAGATAGTAAATTGCGAGGATGTAGGAACATATAAAATTGATGTGAGGGGCATGGTAGAGGAACATAAGATGGTTCCCTTGTTAGCAATAAAGGAGAGATTCATTGGCGGTGATGACTTTATCACAACCTGAGAGGGGGTGTATGTAAGAGGTAAAATTTTACGAGGTACCGGTCATGTGATCAGTCGCACCAAAGTCGATGATCCACTCAGAAGGGGTGTTGAGGTGGATTGGTTGCTCGCAGTATTGGCAGTTGTGAAGGTAGCAGTACTAGAGGGTCCTTGAGCGAGTAGAAGACGGCGCAGAGTATCCAGTTCATCCGTGGAAAAACCGTCAGTGGAAGGTCGACCGAGGTTTGCATCAACAACATGAGCAGTGGAAGAATGATTGAGTTGGCGAGAACCTCCACGCCCATGACCATTGCCTTTTCTTGACGGGGCAAGGCGATGGTATATGCGAAAGCAGGAGTTCCGAACCTGACCTTGTTTTTGACAGTGCTTGCACATCGAAACAGGTGGAGCACGCACATTCTAAGGAGGAACTCGTCCAATACCAGCAAGGGCAAAGCGATCATGCCCCTATCAGAATTGAGAGAATGATGGGGATACTCGTCCCGAGACCATGTTGAAGGCTTCCCAAAGTGAGGGAAGGGGCTGGAGGTTTAAGACATGTGCGAACTGTGTTGAATTTCATAGTAAGGCCTATAAGGAAGACATGAAGACGATAATGCTCCTTGGTTTTTAGAGTCGGGGTGTCGACAGTGCATGCGAGAGTGAAGTGTAACGGCCCAAGTCCGCACAATTCACAAGACTAGCTTTTCATGAATAGAACACATCTTTATAAACTTTTTCATTCATCACAATGAGTAGAACCACACGTCCAAGTCCAATCCAGAACAAATATCTACAGACATATTTACCCACAATATTTATTATTTTTGTTTGTTTATTTACATTCCCACGATCAACATATTTTCCAACACAATATAAAAGGAAAGATATAACAAGACATGTTTATATATAACACTATAGTGTATATTGCCACAAAACGAAATCAACGTCATGATTTCAAGCACTTCATATCCTCCAAGCAGTACACTAACGGTGACTGGCATGCTGTTTTCCTTTTCCTAAAAATGTGGAAAGATAAATCATTAGTCTTTTAGAAAGACTAAGCAAGACTTTATCTGCTTTCCTGGCTGTAATCAACATTGGCCTCATAGCAATGTTAGCATAAATCAGTATCAAGATTATGTTTATATGGAAACATGTAAACTTCATGACGAATATTATATCAAAAGAAAGATACATCAGGAAAACAGGTTAGCAATCAATGATATTATTTATCTCGTTTAGCAAGATGGTGTTAAGGGTATCTGTACCATATCAGTATTGAGATCTGTCTTTCAGTCTTGGGCCCAACCCTTTTGAGGTTTCTGTGTCCAAATCAGTACGTTCATCACGCGTCTATGCCTTTCGGCCGACTGATTTGGCATTTGTGAACATCATTTATGTACAAGGAAGTTCATTATACCCTTAACAACATCATGTGTCGACACATTGATAAATACATGAATATAAGAATGGTTATTTACAATATTATCCCCTCAGAAATTCATTCGCCTGTTTGCCTTTGCCAAGGCCATACATCATAGCGAGTATTATTATCAATGATTTTATAAGTCATAATATCTCAAGACATAAGAATTTAATGGCCAGTAAACAAATTTGCATAACATAGAGCATAAAGGAAGAAGATAAAGCTCACCGGCACGTTTTCCTGTCCAGTGTCATGCCCAACGTCATCGTCATGCCTATCATGAGATGCCATCCTTCGCAATAGCTGTTTAGGAACCTTATCAGTAGGGCAATAACTACAAGACCGACTCATGCAATAGCCCTATATGATAAATTGCACTGCGTAGTGCTAGCCCACCGCTTGAAATATGGACATTAGCAACAACAAAAGGTCACTCCAATACCCAACCAGCATAATTATCCAGGTGAACGCATATAGGTTAGTAATATAAGCACTGTGGAAGATCGGTTAGAACAAAACGAGAACAACAAATGCAAACATCTCTTCCATCAGCTCCATATAAATTCCGAATGTCACTTCACCAAAGAACGACCCAAACTCCAGTGACATGCCAAAAGAAAACTGGAGAACCCTAACCCCGATGACATTCATAAATCAAAAACAACTAATCTGAACTGAAGAAAAGGAGAGTAAGGAAGGAGAAATAAACTCACAACGAGAGAGAATATCACGAAAAAAACACCCTTTTGTCACAATCTTCCGGCCAACTCCGCCGAATCGACACACATGCAGAGAGGAAAGGAAGTGCGACGTTGCCCTAGTTTCTTCTTCCAACACCAACTCTCCAAGCGGTGAAAAGTAGGAAATGAGGAATATGAAGCAACAGCTCAGCAATAGGCATCGTTTATACCGCCTCACCCACACCACCGCCTTACTCAAGATAAAGTTGTAGCAGTGAATGCTTAAACATCCAAGTGCACTATAACAGTTAATATCAAAGGGCCGTAAAAGTAATACAACTACATTGATTTAGATATTATATATATTTTTTTTTTTCATCATAGGGGATATGACGTCTAGTAAGAAGTTCACCATTTATAAAATGTAACAAAAAGGATTGGTTTTATAACGTTAAACATACTCACATGCAATGTCGAACGCCACATGAAGTCCTCAAAGTAGTCAAGTTTTTGATAAAGGTGTTCGAGCTCAGAGAAGTAGGCAGCAACACCATAGGAGCGTTGCTTAAGTTCGAGGAGGCGCCTAATGAGCTCGTACAACTGTTTAGAGCTACCATTTGAGATTACGTCTCACGAGTTCAAGTCCATATCTCAAAAGTAAAGTCCATGAACATATAGCTACGGTATACTCGGGGGCGTGGAGTGAAGGAACCACGAGACCACAAGAGAATTATCCGCATCGCACTTCCTCCATGAAGGTTCAGATCAATTCTATCAGGTTGAACAATGGTCGCATCAATGTATCTATATAGTTGATGGTTGCGAATGACATGTTGTGTCGCACAGGACCATTCAAGATAATTGGCGTCGTCCAAAGGTACGGTGGTAATGCGGAATGACCAGGAGGAACCATGGGTCCGCGGGAAATCATTACTTGGAGGGTTTGTAACGGGAGGAGTCTCAATACTTGAGTCTGAGGAGCCATCCATTTAGGTATTTCCAATGGAAATAGAACTCAATTATAGGCATTTTCTGAAAGAGTCTGGTAGAAAGTTCGGGAAGAAATGCTCGACGAACTCGTAGCGGGAGGGTCGTGGAGATGGGAATCGAACACAACAGTATGAAGTGTCGTTGAGAAGTACTCACAGAGAAGTTTTGGGGCGTAGTGGAGGCGCAATGGGTGCTGCAGCGTCGATCTCGCAGAGGAGATGCGCGGGAAAGTTGTGTAGACCACAAAAGGGAGATTTTGCAGGGCTTCGCAGACCCACCGAACAAGCAGCGAGCGGGAGCGAGAGTGAAGCTCGCAGATCGCAGACGTCGAGCTCGCAGGAATCCGAAATGAATCTCACAAAGATGCGGAAATTGAGCTTGCACAAGCAGGGTGCTCATTGTTCCCAAAGATTGAGGTGAACTCGTGAATCACATAAATCAAGCTTGTAGAGGTGTGGGAGCTCACAGATCGCAGATATGGAGCTCTCGGAGGTGCGGGAATGGAGCTCTCGTAAGCATGGAGCTCGTTGTTTGCAAATATAGATGTTTGAGATGACCGCGTCGGATGGAGCTTGCACAAGCAGAGGATCCACCGAACGCAGTCGAGATTGGTTTGCGGTTCACTGAGGCTGTGTAGTGTAAGAAGGGTCACACGATCACAGAAAACTGAAACGAACAAAACCCGTGCAGTCAAAAAAATTGTTGGCTTTGATACCAAGTTGAGAAAAGAAATTAAGTATTATTTCTACTCTAATCTTAAATATTACACGGCACCTCAATTTATACACAAAGGAGGACCCCAAATCAATATTGGAGTTGTGCGACTAAGGCTCCGTTTGGAATGATGTTTTTGCTCCAGTGAGTTTGGACAAAAACGCTACCGTCATAAAATGTATATTTGGCTTGACAACGGTTATGACCGCCACTAAGAAAAGAAAATGAGTTTTGAGCATAAAAGTTGATGAAGTTCCTTAGGTGAGGTTGGGCGTTCGACGATTCATAATCACTGTGTCACGACCGCCGCCGCAGTGCCAAAGAGAGCCTAAATAATAAAGAGAAATTTGTGCATTCATAGTGTGCCTTTATAATGGGCTTTAGTTAATTTAATTCATCTAATTCCACTGTTTTCACGAGGTACTTCCCCAGAACAATATGTTCAAAGGTCAGGATCAACTATATGCCATTTGATAGGTGTGACATGATTTGTTCCCTCTTGTTTTTTATTCTCTTTTACTTTTTCATTTTCAATTAATCTAATGTTGATTTTCATTCCAAATTAATTACTCATTTTATATTAAAACCTAGGCTCCGTTTGACATGGCTTATTTGCTCCGGTGAGTTTGGTCAAAAACGTCATTATCATAGGATATATGTTTGGCAAGATAAAGGTTATGACCGCCGCCAAGAAAATAAACTAGTTTTGAACATAAAATGCATGAATTTTTTTAGGTGAGGTCGGGCGTTCACGAACTACGGTTCATGACCACTGCATTCACAACCACCACCACCGCTCCAAACGAAGCCTCTAGTTCCTTCCCACTTAACTGAGTAACTTCTTAATTTTTTAAAAAAAATTTAATATTATGTTTTATTAATAAATTAGCTCAATTTTGGCTTGCCTTGAACAATAAATATATTTAATGCAACATAACCATCTTAGATGGTTTATAGTTTCTTCTAATCTACATGTGTAATGGAATGGTGTAGGTTTCTCTGGATTCGAAGAAATTCTTGGGTCTAGCTTCTGTAGCTGATGCAGTTGAACATCTCCACTCAGGGCAGAGTATTGGCAAGGTACATTTCAGCATATACAGACACAATATTAAAAAAAAGTTTTTTGAGTGATCTCGCAGTCCTCATAAAAGACCATCAAAATGATCTTGATTACCAATTTTATGGTCACTTTAATTTTAATTCCCTACTTTAATTTGAATTCATCCCTTTATTTTTGAATTTATTTTTTTATTTTGAATTCAAGCATTTAAACACGTATTATTATTAAGAAAAACCCCATATTTTCTTAAATGTCATATTGGGCATGCATGAACAGAGCTCATGTGTGCCTAATACATCTACAGATGGTCAGAGGTAGTTCTCAACTAAGAGCAGTCGGGCATGAGTGCAGTCAAATACTTAAATGCACGACTGCTAGTGTGTATGTGTATGTGTGCATATATATCTTTATTCTTTATACTATAAGCAAAGAGCAAAAGAGTCATGATGTAACATTTGGATGCCCAAAATACCCTTCATAATAGTGTAACATTTATTCCCTAAATACCCCTCATATAATCAACTCTCTTTTTCATTTATTTGGATCTTTTTGTATGTGAAAACATATATTTTTACAAAGTAAAAAATATAATCGTGATTTAGATTTTTTAACGGTCATTTTGAGTACTCATATGTATATGTTGCGGGCGTAGCCCGCAGCGACACATATAGCACGGGCGAAGCCCGTGCGGAGGCGGGCGAAGCCCGCCTAGATGAGTCCGAAGACCACCCAAGAGCTCTCCCCTCCTTTTTATTTGTTTGGGCCTCATTGGATCTTGAGTGGTCTTTTTAGTCATTTTTTCTTATACTTTGAGAACTCTTCTTATAGATGCGGTCGAAGGTCACCCAACTTGCAGACGACAAAAATGATTCAGTCTGATTTAGCCACCCTGTTCGACAGATGGTATATTTTGAGAACGAATGTCGCTCCCACGACAAATATCGCTCCCACGACAAATATCGCCCCCAAGATAAATGTCGCCCCCACGACAAATGTCGCCCCCTCGACAAATGTCGCACCCACGACCAATGTTGCCGCCTCAGTCAAATGTCGTCCCCTCGACAAATGGTGCACCCTTGACAAATGTCGCACCCACGACGAATGCTGCCCGCACGGGGTCCCCCGTGCACGACTGCTTGTATTATATATATATATATATATAATATATATATATATATATATATATATATATATATATATATATATATATATATATATATATATATATATATATACTTATAATAAAAGAACATGAAGTGTCCGGTCCATCGCTCACTAGTTTTTTATTTATTTTATTCTTTAAATGCAGATACAAAAAAGACAGTATGAACAGTGGATCGGTTTACTGTTCATACCCCTGCTAATAGATATATATTAAATATATACATATAATATATTTAAACAAGGTTTGTATTTATGCATATTAAAATGTGTTTAATTTTTTTAATATAAATATTTTTTATATTAAATTTTAATTTTAACAAAACATAGTATATATTAAAATTTTATGTTTTATAATAAAAATTTATATAATTATAAGGTGTTAAAAAATTAATTTGAAAATTTTTAAGTGGGGGCACCTAACGGAATGTTTTTTATTTGAAATTTTATAGGGGCAACTACTGAAATTATTTTTTATAAAATTTTATTTATTATACGGGAGACAATGCACGTGAGGCCCTTGTGCGGCTACAACAGTACCCGACCACAAAAATTCCTCGGCATGATGGCACTCCTGCCGCTTGTACCCTCTTGAGCGCAGTACTTCAGATGTTGCCTGAATTTTTCAATGTTGCATTGTATAGATATGAGGTTTTTCTAAGAAAAATTAATTTTATCACATCGACGGTCTTCGGGTAATAGGAAAGTACAATTTATTTGAATATGAGTGACGGTGCACTGGGGCTCCCTTTACTTTTGTAAAACGACAAATTGCAACCCTCTATGTTTTGAAATTACAAAAATCTCTCCTTTGAGTTTACATTTCATAACATCCATGCTCCATATTGTGTATTTTTATGCGTGTATGTTATAAAATGTAAACGTAGAAATATATATATGGGAAAAACACCCTTTGATGAAACACTTATCTTTCTAATTTTACTCATTCTTATTACAAATTTTATATTATGTTTAATCTGTGCTTTTTTAAGTATGTTCTTATCCCTTCAATCTTTATTAAACTAAGTATTTGGCGAAACCAAAAAAAATTACGGGGATGATGAAAAACATGCATATTATCATGTCAGGGCACGAGAGAATCTCATGCACTACTGCTTGTACATATATTTATTTATTTTATTTAATGCAAAAAACATATATCAAAGTTCTTAATTATACTTATTCAAAAGATGTTTTGTGCACAAATTTAAACATAATTTTATTATGTATATTGTTGTCTTATGAGATTCACCCTAGCGAAATTTTGGAAGATTTTTCATTCTAATCATACCCATCATCATGTCCCTAAGAATGTGATCTCTTCTTTCGTTTACACAGTTTTCTTCAGGACTACTCGACATCAAGTATTGGATCACAATTACACGACCCTCCAAGTATATAATGAACAGACCTTAATGTTATCCAGAGGCATCATTTCTGCCAAAATACTCTGATCCTATGTCAGACATAACAATCTTAATGACTTTACCTTAATTGCATGATTGCATCTCGACTTCTGTATTGAAAAAACTTGTCAAGAGATTCAAACTTTACTTAATCAAGAATAAATGTGTAGCACGAGAAGTCATCAATTAAAGTAATGAAGTACTTTTGTAAAGTGTTGATTAATAAGGCTCACTAATATGTGTATGAATAATCATTAACAAGTCTAGACTGTGTTGCACCATTCTTATTAATTTTGGTCATTTTCCCATTGCATCAGTCAACACACTAAATTCAGAAGTAGGAAGATTATTTTTCTTTAATCAATCATCTACTTTATCCCTAAATATATGTCCAAGTCTTTTGTGCCACAACATGGAGGTCTCCTTAATGAGAAGTGTCTTAGAGCCGACATCTTTTATATTAAAACAAGTATCATAAATGTGGATGGGAGCAAGACACGTCTGAACACACTTTGCCATCCAATATCATTAATCCGATCAGCGCCTCCTGCGCGTGTACACGTGCGCGGGCCCCGCCGCGTCACCACCTGCACGCCAATGTTGATCCCCATCAACTCCCCCCCCCCCCCCCCCGACTGAAAAACATTCGTCTTCGATGAATGAAAATGATCGTACTGAAGTTGAAGACCGGGGGCAACTCTATCGAGCTCTGAGGCTGACATCCAAGTATCCTTTAATAGGGAAGGGTACCTTGGATTGTTGAAGGGAAATTACCTCTTAACTCCTTTCATTATCTTTATAACAATTCGCTCTTCCATTTGATTAATTTGGAGCATGAATTAGTCTGATTCATCTGCGAGGGGCCAGGGTGAGACCAAGCTCGTGCAATTAAGATCCCAACTGCTCTAGTTCACCTATCACGGATTTTAAATATTCACTCAAACCAGATTAACACATTCGCAGGAGGTCCAAATTGACTCAAACTGGTGCAAAAATTTGATCATGTTGGCTCGAATGATGTAGTCCATTCAAAAGTAAAAACTAACAGTTCTTTATTTGTAAAATTTAGATTTCATTAACTTTTTTTTTGTTGAAATATAATCTAGAATTGAAGAACTCTAACATATTTCATTAACAGCATATGATGTTATCTTGTTTAATCGTTCTTTATTTGTAAAATTTATGTTTTGCCGAGGTGTTCGTAACTACTAATATTTGTCCACACTTGGATGTCTGGGCTCATTTTGGAGAAGCAATTTTCGCAACCACGGCTACAAACTTTGCCATTGTTTTTCACCACTGCATTCACGACTCCACTGCTTCCCACTACTCTCCTAACTAGAGCCTTAATATAGATCTTGGGCTTCTCCACTTATGATCAATTTACTATAGGTTGGATCTATATAGGCTCTAACTTGTATGAGAGCATGTTACACCCAACTGCCCACTCCCATCTACCATTTTTAAACAAAAATTCACATTTTATGGGCGAGGGGTCCCACATTGAAAAACTCATAAAGTCTTATCCACTCGGATTTCTCTCCGCCTATAACCAATTGATTTTAAGGATTCCTTCTGAACCTCCATTGCAGGTGGTGGTATGCGTCGACCCGGCATTCGCTCAGCAAACTGCGAGATTATGATTTGCGATTTACTGAAACGGAAACAGTGCTTCTGAAATGAAGAGGAAGAAGAAGATAAGAGTCATTCCACAAGAGCTACTGGAAGCCGAAGGGGCTCTCTTTATTATCATTTTTTTCTTTGCAAACTCTAGATGGATGGTACCTGTCAACCATATCAATAAATCTCTACATAATAAGCCCTTCCAGATGATTCTAGAAGCTGAATTTCCTAAATGAATTCATATTTAAACCAGGCAGAAATGGTGCTTTTATAATTTGAAGCTATATTCCTTTTGTGCTATAAACTTCTTGTTGGGAATTACAAAATCTTTCCCTACTCTTAAGGGGGAGATAATTCTTTTAAATAGTGCCTGTTTAGTTAAACAAATTGAAGGACTAATCAAAAATCTTATAATTGAATCTCTTTGTAGTCATTCCAGAAAACAGAAGTATAGAAGGGATATTTTAGTGTTTTTGGCTGTAGTCTTGAAGTTTTTTAGATTATTAAAGACAGTATCTAAAGTTATACCGTGGTACAATTTACGCATGGCTGAGCCGGAATCAAGTATTCTCACTTTTCGACAATCCAGTCTTTTGCGAGGTTATTATCGACCGATGAGCGGCTACTACTCCGCCCTACTTCGTCGAAGAACTCTGATTCATGAAAGCATAATACCAATTTCAAGATTTTCTCTAAAAATTTCTGCACAAAATGTGTTATTCTTGAAACTATATGACATGTGTTAAGATTTTCCTACAACCCTGACATAAATGCTAACAGCTTCATGAAATATTAGCATGCATGATTATGTTTTTGAAGTAATCATGGCTCCGTTTGGCACGGTGGTGCCGGGCATGAACATGAGGGTTAAATTGTCATTCGATAACGCCCACCTAAGAAACTTTATCCATTTTTATGTTCAAATGGATGATGTTTGTTAGGTGATTTTAACAAAAGATGGTTTAACCCATGCGTTTGACTTGCACCACCGTGCCAAACGGAGCCCATGTCGTGCCATGATTATCCCAGATTTCGGACGGAGAAATTTCTATGAAACATTTGCATTTGTTTGGTTTTTCCTAAAACCATAGCATGGATACTTAGGTTATAGAAGAGCGATGATCTTCGTGTCAGTGACATAATCCTAGCACGAATGCTTAGGCTATGTTTGGAGGGACTTATTTTCACCGGTCAAGTGGTCATGATCGCATGAACCGGACCTTATGTATGCACTGAAAATAAGTCCTTCCAAACGGAGCCTTGGTTTAACCCATGCATCGTAAAGAAATATTATTGCATACATGTGTGCGCTCAACATTGAATACAACTTATATGCATTGCTTCACTGTGTATATGTATATGATGTGAATATATACACAAAATGTACAACACTTCGCAGTGCATACATAGTATTTTACTTTAAGCATATGAACCGCTGCATGCGCTCAATGTGCACATTTTTTATATATAACCCAGATATAAATGTAAGGGGTTGTAACATAGTCACAACATGAGTGCCAATTTCAATAGCAAATGCAGCATAAATATTGTGTACTTTGTGAGAGAACTCATGACATAAATCTCAACTTTATTTAAAAAAACATTAATAATATATATAAATGTTAGGGTCGACAGTTGAACTGGGATATACATGCATGTGATGTGAAATAATTTCGTAGCATAAATCCTTACATAGCAATGTGAAACAAGTATTTATGATGGCGTCCAAAAATCAACATTTAATATGTTTCTCATGATTATAAAAATTTGTGTTCACCGGCGAACTGGAGTGATAGAATGCAAACTCTTCTCTGGTCACGACTTATGGGATATCGTCTGCAATGGGTATAAAAGAACTGATAAAACTGCCGCGGGAGAAGCTCCGAAATTCAGCAATGAAGAAAAGATGCGAGATGCTCTTGCTCTGCATCTAATTACACTAGCTGTCGCCAATCAAATCTATCCGAGAATCCTGGGTTCTCAGACAGCACATGAAGCATAGTTCAGGTTGGAGAATGAGTACAAAAGATCTAAAAAGGTAATAAAAATTAAACATACAACACTTTGCCGTCAATTAGATGACATCAAAATGAAACCAGGGGAAACATCTCAAGATTATTTTGCAAAAGTAACTGGGCTTGCAGATCAAATCAGAGTCCTTGGGGGAGTGATTGAAGAACAACAAATTTTTGAGAAGATCCTTCGATGACTACCAAAATCTCATAACCACATTGCGCCAGCAATCCTTGAGACGCACAACCTTGATACTTTGATTGTAACTGAACTACCAAGTTCATTACAATCGCATGAGGCCCTGCTCTCAGAAGGCACAGATAATCTGGATAAAGCATTCTAGACAGAGATCAAATTCAGAACAAAAAATGATAAGAAGAAACATGAGGCTGCTCAAAATCGAGAACAATTTTTCAGAAATAAAAAAGCAATACCATGAAACAAAAAGAGTAAATCGCTAATGTACAATGCAAAATCTGTAAGAAGAAACAATGAAACCAGAGAGTGTTTCTTTAGATGTAAAAAGTGCAAAATTCAGAACCATTTCAAAAAAAATTGTTGGTTCAAGCCCAGGTGGGACAACTACACAGAAATCGATCCCGAGCAATTCCTCTTTACCTGCAAAATAGCAACCCCAAAAGAATCTTCGAGTTCATGGTTCATTGATAATGGATGTTCCAGCCACATGGCCAATGATAAGAAATTTGTTTGTTACACTTGATGAAAGCCATAAGTCAGAAGTTATCCTTGGTGATGGGAAGAAGGAGAGGATAGAAGGAAAGGAGATTGTCTCCATAATTATTCACAATAAAACAAACTCATTTCAAATGTGTTGTTTGTTCAAACCTTAAGCCAAAATCTTTTAAGTGTCGAGCAACTTTTAAGGTCCGTTCGTTTCACAGACATTGATATTGAAATATTGACTTTGAGAATATGAATGTCATTTCTCTTGTTCGCACCAACAATTTAAAGTGGAATTGGTTTTCTGATGGAAAGTCGTTGATATTCACCATAACCTAAAAACTCATATATCCAATGTCTATCTATAGTGACAGATATTGAGATCACCAACTCCGATTTTAGAGAAAAAGAGAGCCTGATTTTTTCGGCCTAAACGTGGTTTTTTTTTGCGCGTACGAAATTTTGTTCGAGGAGAGAAGTGCCTGATAAAGGAGGGGCGAGGGTTCGAGCCCTGACCTCAACAACCCGCCAGTGAGGCCGGCTATGGATCCTAGGTGAAACACCCCTGCGAGCAGCCAGGTACCGCCACTAGGAGACGGGTTGGGGTGCACCGACTGGAGTCGGGATGAGAGGCAGAGCCCAGCGGGCCCCTCCTTCAACAACTACAAAGACTCCTTGCAAATGTAGTCCAATTCCAGTACCCCCCCCCCCTGCGTCTGGCATCACATTATCAACACATATTTCCTACAAGAAGGTTTCTCTCGAAGATCAAACAAACGTACACTCAACATCAAAACAAATGACAACAACACATCTTTGTAAGTCTTTAGGTGGATGACTTGAACATTACCGGGCAAGGGTGAAGATGCTTGAACAAATTAAAGATATGATGAAGAGAGATTATGAGGTATCCAACCTTAGCCCATTGAAATTTTTTTTGGGTCTCCAGATCAAACACCTGAAAGACAGTCTGGTGATCTTCCAGGAACTCTACATTGAGACACTATCAAGGAAATTTGCATGGACAAATATAATCCTGCACTTACATCAATGTCTACCTCTACATACCTAACAACTAAGAATGAAGATGAAGAAGTAGTGGATAGAGAAGTATATAGAAGCCTGATTGGATCCTTGATTTATCTCACCAATATCAGGCCAGATATCAAAAACGCAGACAACAATATCTCAAGGTTTGTTAGCAATCCTACTAAAGTACATTTTAATGCAGCAAAAAGATTCTTGTGTTATTTGCATGGGACGAAAGACTATGGATTGCATTATGTTTGAGCTCAAGACTACCGCTTATTAGTGTTCACAAACTTTAATTGAGCAGGAAATGTGGATGATCATAGAAACATCGGGGATAGGCATTTTCTATGGACCAAACCTCATCTCTTGAAGCTCACAAAAGCAGTCATCAGTGGCACTATCAAACACTAAAGCCGAATTCATGACCCTCAATACTGCTGCCTGTGAAGCCATTTGGCTCCGCAGACTTAAGAGAAAAGTAAGAGAGGAACAGGAGAATGAGAAAGAAGGAGTACTATTTTTTGTGATAATACATCATTAATTGCATTCTTTAAGAATCCGGTCTATCATGGAAGAAGCATACACATCGACATCCGGTTTCATTTTATCAGAGAAGTAATCAAAAGGAAAGAGATAAATCTCAAGTTTTGCCCAACTCCAGAACAGATCGCCGATGTGATGACAAAGCCCTACCAAGAGACCGATTTACTGCCCTAGGGGAAAGCTCGGTGTAAAGAGGAGCACAGTTTCAGAGGGGGTATAAGAAGTTGAAACTGCCGCTGCTCTTTATCTGATAAAGAAGAAGAATTAAGTTAAAAATCAATCTAATGTAATTTTGAAAAAGGATCAAGCTTTTTCTAACTCTCTTTTATGAATGAATGAATGAAAATGGATCTTTTTCCACTCTGATGCTCACGAAAAAAGTTCGAAAAGCTTGCTGGCCTCACAGTTCATACATTACCATGATGGTTGCATGGGTGTTAAAAAAGTTGTAACGACATGGAGGCCTCATGGAGTTAACTAATTTGTGGAAACTGCAAAAAAAGGGAAAGAAATTTCCTCAAAACATTTTATTATTCTCTTTGTTAGAAAAGCCCATTTAAGGGCTCATGTTGTTTCTTGTTTTTCTTCTTGGATTAGTCCCACATCATGTATTAGGATTTCTCCCTTCCTTCTTCTCCTATATAAGTGTGTGTATACTTGTAACTATTACCAAGTGGACATATATACAAGGTTGGTTTTCTCCATTTCTACATGGTATCAGAGCCAGGTTCCGGACTCCTGCGAGCTCCCTTTCCTGTCCGCCCTGCGGCCTGCGTCTGTGTGTCCGCACCTTCTAGTCGCTTCTCTCCTGCGGCCTCCCTTGACCAGTCCGCTGCTTCTAGTCGCATCTCTCCTGCGGCCTCCCTTGTCCAGTCCGCAGCCCCTCCTCCGTGGAACCACTTCTCCCTCCTCTTCCTTCCTCCTCTGGCCACCTATTTATAGCCATTCAGTGGGGTCCACTGCTTCCCCTTGTCCGCTGCGGCCTCTTCTTGTCCGGCGCGACCTCGGCGACCTCCATCTCTTGGTCTCCTTCGTCCGCCGTAAGCGCAGCGTCTTGTCCGCAGCTCTTTCCCTGTCCGCTGCGGCCTCTGCTTGCGGCTGCTCTCCTTCCTCTTCAGGCGGCCAAGTTCTTTTCCCTGTTCGCCGCGGGCTCGCCCCTCTGCATTCTTTCAGTCTTGCGGACTGGTCCAGCCCGCTGCGGTCGCTCTCTTGCTTCCCGGCTTGTCCTCTCTTCTCATCTCGACGCGATCTGGTCCAGTCCGCCTCGACCTCTTCCATCCGCTGCGGCCTCTCTTGGCCCGCTCCTTGCTGAGCGTCTGTGCTCATCGCGGCCTCCTCCAGTCCGCCGCTGCCTCCAGTCCGCCGCGGTCTCCTGCAGTTCACCGCGATCCCTCCAGCTCGCCGCGACTTGCCCCGTTCCCGCGACTTGCCAAGCTCCCCCAGCTTGCCCTCTCTTCTCGGCCCGCTGTTGTGCTTTACTTGCCACGGCCGGAACCAGTCCGCCGCGGTCTGATCCAGTCCGCCGCGGCCTCCTCCAGTCCGCCGCGGCCTCCCATAGCCCACTCCTTGCTGAGCGTGCCTGTACTCGCCGCGGCCTACTCCCGCTCGTCCGCGCCCTCATCCAGTCCGCTGTCTCTGCTCGCTGCGGCCTGTCTCTGTCCGCGCGGACTCTCTTCCCGCTGCGGCCTCTTTCTGTTTCCGTGGCCTCTCTCTGCAGCTGTGGTCTTCCCTACTCGCCTCGACCGGCTCCAGTCCGCCGCGGGCTGTTTCTACTCGCCGCCTGGCCTCGCCTCTGCTCGCCACCAGTTTTTTTTCTGCTCTCCGCATGGCACCTGTTGCTTCCGCTGTCACCTCTGTTGTGTCCTCTACGGAGGGTATCCTGCCTCTCTCATCGTCCTTGTTGGATCGTTGATTCCGGTGCTACTCACCATATCTCCTCCCAGAAGCCCCACCATATCTCCACACGCCTCATCCTGCTCGCATCACTGTGGCCAACGGTGAAACCCTCCCCGTCTTTGGCTCCGCTGATCTTCAGCTTACGCCAACCCTTTCACTTTCCTCGGTTCTTCACGTTCCGGGGTCTCCCTTCAATTTATTATCAGTTAGTCGTCTCACACACGACCTTGACTGTTGTATTACCTTTTCACCCAATTCTTTTCTTATGCAGGATCGCCGTACCCGGAGTACCATTGGTCAGGGGCAGCTGGTGAATGGGTTGTATATTTTGGATATCCCACCAACTCTTCTCTCCACCATCTCTACTGTTGATTGACATTGCCGCCTTGGACATGCTCCCCTTTCGATTCTCAAGCGGGCTCTTCCTGATCTCTCTTTACAGGAGTTCTCCTGTGAATCGTGTGTCTACGGCAAACAACACCGTTCCTCTTTCCCCCCCTGCTTGTACCAGGAGTACTACTCATTGTCGTTAGTTCATTCTGATATTTGGGGTCCTTATCGGCTCCCTAGTATTTTTTGCTTTCGGTACTTTGTCACGTTCATTGACGATTACTCCCGTACCACGTGGCTCTACTTCCTACGAGATCGCACTGAACTTCCATCTGTCTTTCGCGCCTTTTTACTTGAGATGCGTACGCAGTTCGCCACTCCTCTCAAAGTCATTCGCACTGATAATGCTCGGGAGTATACGGGTCGTGCCTTCTCCACTCTCTGCACTGACTTTGGTGTCATCCATCAAACTTCATGTGCGTATACCCCTCAGCAAAACGGGGTGGCCGAACGCAAAAATCGTCATCTTCTCGATGTTGCCCGCTCCCTTATGTTCCAAATGCACGTTCCCACCGAATATTGGAACTTTGCTGTTTCCACCGCCTGTCATCTCATCAACCGCCTTCCCTCCTCTGTCCTTGCTTTTGCCTCACCTCTCCAACTCCTCTATCCCTTTATCCCCCTCACCTCTCTCACACCACGGATCTCCGGTGTGTTTGTTACGTCCACCTTCTTGGCCCTCCTTCCGACAAACTTGCTCCTCGGGCCGCCAAGTATATGTTTGTTGGTTACTCCCGCACTCAAAAGGGGTACGTCTGCTACTCTCCTACTACCGGCAAAATGGTCGTTTCTGCAGATGTCACCTTCTGCGAAGACCAGCCCTTCAACTTACCCGGCACCACCTCGTCTTCTGCTACCTCGTCTTCTGCTCCCTCTCTTCCCCGCCCGTTGTACCGGTCACGCCCTCCGTGCCATCTTCTTCCTCCTCTCCCCCTGTTCCTCCTCGGTTTCCTCCACCGCTAATCCGTGTCTACTCTCGTCGCCCATCCAAGGATGCGCCCGTGACCCAGCTCCCTGCTGCCAGCGATAGCTCCGCTACGGTCGATCACGATTCCGTCTCTACAGCTCATCCCTTGGCCAACTACGTCTCTCTACATCGGCTCACACGACCTCTCTACGCATTTGCCACCTCCCTTTCCTCTATTTCTCTTCCTACCAATGTGCAGGAGGCGCTTCACCACCCTGGCTGGCGGGCTGCCATGCACGATGAAATGCAGGCTCTCTGGCTAACCAGACCTGGGATCTGGTTTCTCTTCCTGCTGGCCACACCCCTGTTAGCTGCAAATGGGTCTTTGTCATTAAACATGCGGCGGGTGGCACTATCGACCGTCTGAAGGCCCGTCTCGTGGCACGGGGGGTTTACTCAGCAACATGGCCTTGATTATGAGGAAACCTTCTCTCTCGTGGCCAAATTGAACACGGTCCGCGTTCTTCTCTCCTTGGCTGTTCATCGTCACTGGCCCCTTTATCAGCTGGATATCAAAAATGCCTTCCTCAACGGCGATCTCCAGGAGACCGTTTATATGCAGCAGCCGCCCGGGTTTGAGACCACGGGGAGTCTTTGGTATGCCACCTTCGGAAATCCATTTATGGTCTCAAACAGTCCCCGCGTGCATGGTTTGAAAAGTTCAGTAAGGTGGTCTGTGCTAGTGGCTTCACTCGGAGCTCGGCTGATTTTTCTCTCTTCACCCGACATCGGTCAACCGGGACTGTGATTCTTTTGGTCTACGTTGATGATATCCTGATTACTGGCGACGACACGGCAGGAATACAACAGACCAAGGCGCAGTTGAATTCTGCCTTTCAAACCAAAGATCTGGGCAACTTTCGGTACTTTCTTGGGCTCGAGGTCGCCCGACGCCCTGATGGTCTTGTGTTATCTCAAAGGAAGTACTGTATGGACCTCCTTCGTGATGCAGGTTATTCTGGGTGCAAACCTGCGGAGACTCCTATGGACGCAAATCACAAGCTCTCGGCCCATAGCTCTGACTCTGACAAGCTACTTACAAATCCGAAATATTACAGACGCTTGGTTGGGAAGCTGATCTACCTTACGGTGACTCGACCAGACATCTCATTTGCTGTGGGAGTTGTGAGCCGGTTCATGCACGCTCCTCGGACATCTCATCTTCAAGCTGTCGAGCGCATCCTTCGATATCTCAAGCTCGCCCCCGGACAAGGACTTGTGTACAAGCCATTCACATCTCTATCTCTCGTCGCGTATTCTGACGCTGACTACGCAGGATCTATTGATGATAGGCGCTCCACAACTGGATTCTGTACTTACTTTGGTGGACACCTCATAACTTGGCGTAGCAAGAAACAGAATGTGGTTGTGCGCTCCTCTGCCGAAGCCCAGTACCGGGCTATGACCGCTGTTGTCTCTGAGTTAACCTGGCTTGAAGGCCTTCTGAGAGACTTAGGTGTTCGTCTCTCATCTCCGACAACCTTATTTTGCGACAGTCAGGCAGCAATTCATATTGCCAAGAATCCGGTTTTTCACGAACAAACAAAGCATATCGAAGTTGACTGTCACTTTATCCGGGAAAAGGTACAGTCAAAGAAGATAGATTTGGCGCATGTTTCTGCTACCGACCAAGTTGCGGACATCCTGACGAAAGCTCTCTCTAGGTCGCTATACTATCAGTTCTTATCCAAGCTTGGCGCCTACGACTTGTACGCTCCAGCTTGCGGGGGAGTGTTAGAAAAGCCCATTTAAGGGCCCATGTTGTTTCTTGTTTTTCTTCTTGGATTAGTCCCACATCATGTATTAGGATTTCTCCCTTCCTTCTTCTCCTATATAAGTGTGTGTATACTTGTAACTATTACCAAGTGGACATATATACAAGGTTGGTTTTCTCCATTTCTACACTCTTATATATCCATATCACTAGTTGTTTGGAACAAGTCGTTATTAGATGTGGTGGTTTTAAGAAGATTTACAGCTATTTTTTTGAGTGGAGTGAGACTTTATTTTCTCTTTTATTTTAAAAGTTGTGTTCTCGTATAAACAAAGTTATCTACCTACAATAAAAAAATATGTTCTTCCCGTCACTCACAAAGCCCCGTGTGCACCGCAAAATGAGCGGCGAGCGGAGTATAACACTTAGTGGTTTGCGAGTGATTGGAGGTACTATAACGGTTGGTCGTAGAGGGCGAAGCCCCGTGCCTGGACTTGTATATATAAAATGAGAAGAAAGATAAATTCATTCGTTGAGAATAGGTGCAAACGAGTCGAGCTTGACAAAAATTCCACAAGCACAAGTTAATCATTTCGAGCTCGAGCTGGACGAGCTCATTTGATCCCGGCTCAAGCTGGTCGAGCTCATTTGATCCTGGCTTGAACTCTAACTCAATGCTTACTTATCGAGCTCGAGGTCAAGCTCCATATGCTCGAGCTCAGTTTTTTTTTTCGAGCCGGCTCAACTCATTCGGCACTAAATATATCCTTCTGAAAATAATGATTTTTGATTATCAAATCTTCAAAAATAAGTAACAATAAACACAATTTTTTTTAATAAATATTATCCAGTATGTACTAAATAAGCCAAAGTGACGAAGTGGCACGTAGAAACTTCAAACAGGGACGGGTAGGTGTTTTTGATACAAGACCTCTCTCTCTCTCTCTCTCTCTCTCTCTCCCTCCCTCCGGTAGAAACCCTAATGCCTGAGATCGAAACGGCCATTTCCTCGTCCTCTTGTTCTCCTTTACCGCAGCATGCAACGAAGACAGCAGCACAGTCGACAGCACAGCTGGCAAAGAAGTCTCAGGCGATCTTTCCTCGGTGTCAATTCCGATTCTATCTCCCATCGCTTCATGAGCAGCAGGCATCGGCGCTCATCACTGCTCTAACCCTTGGCCCTTTCAAAGTACAAACACCAGCAGGCATCGGCGCTCATCACTGCTCTGACCCTTGGCCCTTTACTTTTGTCTTCTGGCAATGGGTAAGATTCCTAGTTTTCCTTTAATTTATCCTTTTGGCTTAATATTACTTGTAGTAATCCAGTGATTGAAGATGGGGAACCCGACATTTTATGCAGCTGATTGGTATGTTGTAGGAGTAAGTTTTATTGCACGAACGCATAGCATTGAGAAAGTAGTTGTGCGCATGTTCAACCCCATCGACCTCCCCAATGCCATCAGCCTCGCCATGCTACTGGAGCAACTCCTATCGGGGCCGACACCAACACATAACTCCACCCCTCTCTTACCACTACCGTCTTCTTCCATTCCTCCAAACCGTTCCTGCGCGGCGACAAATCATTATCAACAAACGAACTAGCCGATCGGAAGGCAAGTGGATTGTGCATATGATGTGACAAAAGGTCTTCCCTGATTATCGATGTCGCCACCGGCACCAAATCTACATCATGGAAGTAGACAATGATGATTCTGAATCTTCTCTATGGGAGGTGGTTGTCCGACAGGCACAACAAGCGGCTCCCAATGATCAAGAGAGCCTCCAACCCTTAATCTCTATGCACGCCATGACCGGCACTCCTATATTCAAGTTCAACACCATGTGAGTGACGGAGTCATTTCGGCAAGAACCTTCACATCTTGATCGGCATGGGCAACATCTAAAACTTCCTGGACGAACGCGCAACTCACTGGCTTGGTTGACTACTCATATCCATTCCACCAATTTTTGTGGCTGTAGAGGATGACAACCGCCTCACGAGTGCCTACTCCTACGATGGATTCCCTTGGAAGATGCAGGGCCGCAAATTCCTGGCTGACATGCTCACTCTTGCATTCAGCAGATGTGATATGGTTCTCAAAATTCAATGGTTGGTGACATTGGGCCCCATCGTTTGGTAGTTAAGCAAACTACGCATGGAATTCTCCATGTCTGGTCAGAAAATCTCGCTTCGTGGCAGCACTCGACCCTCGGCCAACATCATTACTCGGCGGCAGCTCGTAAAGTTGGTTAAACAACCGATCAAACTCTCCATGCTCGGACTTTGCTTCATACAACCCACGACGCCCCTTACCCCCCACCCCCACCCGAGGCCGACTCTCACCCGCCAAAACTTCGACTCCTCGCTGAATTCCACCACATTTTTGAAAGAAGTAAAGAACACTTTGCCTCCCACCCCATCGCTCCAACGACCACCATATACCACTCCACTTTACTACATCCCCTGTTTCTATCTGACCCTATCGCTACCCAGCCCTCCAAAAAATTGAGATTGAACGCCTTATCGACGACATGTTCCACGACAAAATCATCTGCCACGGTGTTAGCCCATACTCCTCTCCCATTGTTTTAGTAAAAAAAATGGCTCATGGAGACTTTGTGTTGACTATCGTGAACTTAACAAACATACCATTAGAGATCATTTTCCTTTTACCCTCGTTGAAGAGTTACTTGATGAGCATCATGGGTCCTAGTTCATCTCCAAACTCGACTTTCGCTCCAGTTATCTCCAAGTCCGCAGGCCCCCGCTGACATCCATAAAATGACATTTTACTCTCATCACGGCCATTAAGAATTTTTTGTCATGTCATTCGGCCTCCCTAAGGCCCCTCCACCTTCCAGAGCCTCATGAACCACATTTTTGCTCCGCACCTGTGCAAATTTGTTTTGTTTTTTTGATGATATCATGATCTACAACTCCACTTGGACGACCTCCTCAACCACCTTCATGCCACATTTCACTTCTCCGCACCACCATCTCTTTCTGAAATCTACCAAGTGCTCCTTTGGTACCACCTTCGCCGAATATCTGGTGCACATTATTTATCTCCAAGGGATAGCAGTCGATCAAGTCAAAGTCCAAGACGTCCATCTGTGGCCTCTCCCTCATTCACTCAAAACCCTCCACGAGTTTCTCGGTCTCATGGGCTACTACCACCGCATTATTCAAGGGTACACGTCTCTCACCAAACCGCTCACCAAGCTCTTCAAACTTGATGCCTTCCGGTGGTCGGCCCAGGTCGTAGCTGCCTTCCTTTCTCTCAAAGTGGCATTAAGCAACACCCCCGTCCTCGCCTTTCCGAACTTCAACAAGGACTTTACCGTTGATACTGATGCCTCCAATGTGGTGCGGGTGCAGTTCTTGCCCAGGATGCCCATCTGATTGCATACTTCAGCAAGGCCTCGGGTCCCCGCAATCTTGTGTTGTCGGCTTATGATAAGCAAATGCTCGCCATAGTTTGGGCGGTTTCCAAGTGGCATGCCTACCTCATTAGCCGATACTTCCTCATTCGTACGGATTGCTGGAGCTTAAAATATTTCTTGGAGCAGCGCGAGTCCACCCCAACACAACAACGTTACCTCGCTAAACTCATGGTCTTTGACTACACCATCGCGTATAAGCAAGGCAAGGACAACATCGCGGCCGACACTCTATCCAATTTACCCACACCCCCACAGGCTCTCTTCATGCATTGGTCACTGTCACCTCCGATCTCCTCCAGCAAACCCGGCATCCTGGACCGCCGACCCATCCATCCAACAAATCCTCCAACAACTTGTTGATCCAAACAACCATCCTCACTGTGGTAGCATAACCACCTACGCCGCATGAGCAAGCTATTGTCGGCGCTAAATCCGACGTCCGTCACACCATCATTAAACTGTATCATGACAACCCACGAGCGGCCACTCCAATATTCGGCCGAGTCCACCACATCTGTCAGCTATTTTATTAGAAAAATTCAAAGTTTTGTCCATGACTACATCCAACACTGTTTTGTTTGCCAACAATGCAAACACCCTTGCTCGTCGCCGGTCAATCTCCCCCAACAATTGCCTATTCCTGACCGCTTGTGGCATGACATTTTTATGAACGATCTCCCTTCCGGAGAGCAGGAATCATCGTGGTTGTCACTTTTAAATA